>JAREYC010000015.1:2897500-4097500 GCA_030015325.1 Cryptoblepharus egeriae | reverse complement strand
GTGTGCGAGAGAGAGAGAGAGAGAGAGAGAGAGAGAGAGAGAGAGAGAGAGAGAGAGAGACTGATTCTATGCCTGTCTAGTTGGAAGTGTTCCATTGTGTTCAATGAGACATAGGGCACAATCCAGAGTAATTATGGAAGCACATAAGAGACATTACATGCACCCATAGTTACTGCACCACCTAGTGAAAAATGTATGGGAAATTCATATTGTAATCCAGAGTAATTTGTTCTTACTCTGGAGCAACGACTCCCTGTAGTTACTCTGGATTTCACCCTTACTCCCAGAGAAGTATGGATAGGATTCAGCCTGTGTGAGTGCCTAACCTCTTAGACCTTTTGATCGGTGTGGATACTTGAATACTCCATCTATTGTTGTTTCTACTCAACACCTTCTGAAACATTTCCCCTTCTGTTCTTTTCTGTTTTCCTCAGGGAGATTCGGGAAGTGCAATGGTGTGCAATGGGGTCGCCCATGGAATTGTTTCCTATGGCTTTCAAGTCCCACCATCAGCATATACCCGTATTGCTGCCTTCATTCCTTGGATAAAAGAGACGATGGGATGAGGAATATTAAGAAGAATCATCTGCTGTTCTTCCTAGCTTTTCCTTAAATGCTCGGCCTGAAAGTGTATAGACAGCTATAAGCTGGTTCTTCAGCCATAAGCCAGGCTATATCCCATGTTGCAGTTTGTCTGATATATGTACATTCTATCATTGACTGACCCAGCACTTTATGATGGAACGTATGTGGGTGCAATCCTAACTTTCCAGCACTGGCATAGCTGTACCAGTGTGCGGTTTCCTGTGTGCTGTATCCTGTAGTTGGGGGCAGTCAGAGAGGTCTCCTCAAGGTGGGACAGTGTTTGTTCCCTTACCTTGGAGTTGCATTCCCCTTACACCAGAGCTGGAAAATTGGTTAGGATTGCACTGCACATGTCTTCATTTTCAAAGTACAGTAGAACCTCTTTAAGTTGACCACCCAGGGGACTGGAGGAAATTGTTCAACATAGAGAGGTGGTCAACATATGGAAAAATATGCAATACTATATTTATACTGTTTTTAGAGCTTTTATCATTTTTAGAGCTGCTTCCACTTCTCCAGGAGCATTCTTCACTTCTCCGCTGGGCTGTACTTTATCTACAGCTATTCATTTCTACACATACCAGTATTATTTTCAGAAAATAGCCCTGAAAATATTTTTTATGAAACTATTCCTCTGGAATTGAAGAGAGAAGATGAACTAGAAGAAAACTCGCTAATCAGCTAGTTTCTATTAAATGTTCATGCCATGTTCCTACTAAACAGCAAGAGGCGTCAGAGGAGATCTATGATTATCTTCAAATATTGTATCTATCCTTGCTTTATTCTCATATGAAAGCATATCAATGGTAGTTTTCCTCTACAAATTTCAGTATGTGGCTGATGGGTAGCTCTCTCTCTCTTTCTCTCTGACCCTGCTAATGTCCAATGCATTGCCATTCATGAAATAAACAATAGTCCCTGCATTTAAATCCTCTTGTCTTCCATGTGTTACAGTACACAATTGTATCTAGTCATGTTAGGTCAGTGTTTTCACACAACTAATAGAAGTGGGATACTTTTTTTTCTTAAATTAAGGCACAATCACATCCCAGGGTCTACTAGCTCTTGGGTTAGGCATGTTGATGACATGGGATGTCAACCCCCATGCATCATCATGCCACTCTCCTGTGCTTGTGCACCACACCCCACCGAACAGAATGGGTCTATTTCAAAGCCAGAAGGACTCTGGGGATTCTGCTCAGGATCATGTGAAGTTCTTAATCATGTAACCCTTATTTATTCAGGATAAGTTGGGCATTCTCTGGGTCATGTTAAGCCAGTGATTTTCAACCTTTTTCATATCATGGCATACTAACAAGGCACTGAAATTGCTTGTAGAACAAGCTCTATATGAAATTGTCAAAGTACACCATCAGTTGTTTTTACCATTGAAAAGGCACACCAGGCTCTTTAAATCCCCCAGTTTTCCCTATTACTTAATTATTCTCCCCAAATTCCCATGGCATACCTGAGGACTATCCACAGCACACCAGTGTACCATGACACACTGGTTGAAAATCACTGTGCTGAGCCCTTACTCTTTTATATATATCCTACACTGCCTACACATAGCTCAGTTCTCTCCTCATATTTTAATCTGGTTCCAAAGAGAACAGAAAGTTTCTTGTAAATTTCAACCCATCAGCACAAACCAACCATTGGGCTCCCAGTGCCCAACAGGAAGAAATAAGAATGGCGGTTAAACTGTAATTACTGGCTGTTTAAGATTGCACCAATTTGCCCATTATCTTCACCAGTACAACTTTGACAAGCATCTGAACAAATAATTTCCACAGCCTCCCTAAGATATTTTTTATCTTAACAGCTAAGAACATCTGCTATTAGATCACAGCATGTTATCAATGCTTAACAGAACCACAATACGTTTAAAATTATTACCAGTACTGGGGTTGGGGGGAGATGAAGAATGAAAAAAAGATCTTCTTCTGCATAATTCCAAGATCCACTGTTGGCCAAATCCTATCCAACGTTCCAGCACTGATGCAGCTGTGCCAACATGGTGTATGCTGCAACAGTTTGAGGGGGCAATCATAAAGGTCTCCTCCTCAAGGTAAGGGAATGTTTGTTCCCTTATCTCATGGCTCCACTGGGGGTAGAAAGTTGGATAGGACAGGGTCTTCAATTAAGCTGGGATGCTCAATTAAGTACAGTATTTGATATTATGAACAGTCCTTCCAAAGAGGCAGATTAAAGCAGTGTTTCTCAAAGTTTGTCTTCTGAACACTTCACGTTGATCAACCTATTTGAAGTAACACTGGAACTAACTGGTGATGACACTATTGCAACTCACTTATGAGTTGGGATGTGATATGATGAATGAACAACAACAAGAGGGAGAGGTGGGGGCTTTTTTTGAGCATGGAAAACATGCTATGGTGCTTAATCTACCAAATCACGCCTCCTACCTCCATTTGTTGTGACACATTCCTAGTTTTGTTGCTGGGTAGCAGGTGCACAAGAATTCCATGAATACCATTAGACATCACCTCAACTTCCACTTGTGGTACACATACCACCAGACATCACCTTATGTTCCATTCCACTTACTGGTATATCAGTGGTCACTGATATAAGGTCAATAACACTGGCTAGGGCAGTTATTCAGGCATTTCAGCCTGGAACTCCTTTTCAGCCTTAAAAATCACTCCAGGACCGCCTGTCAAACTGGCTCCTCCATGTCTATTAGGAAGTAAGTCCCATTGTGTTTACTGAGACTTACTCCCAAGAAAGCCCAATGCTAGATTCCAAGATGGTGGATCCCATCCTCTTGTGACCTCCCTGGTATAGGGAAAGTTTAAGTGTGGCTAGGGCCAGCCTTAGGAGCTATGGGACCAACTACAAACATTTTTGTGGGGCCCCAGCTTCACAGCTTGGGTTTGTTGAACCATAGAGATATAAATGAAGTTTAGCAAAGACTTTATTAAGACTTTCTATCTCTACAATAGACTGGAAAGCCAAATGCATTTAAAATGTACATGTGAGTTAATGGACTAGACGGCTCTAAGCATATTTTAATACAGAATAGCATACATGTAAACAAATGGCTTAAAGCCAGCCTTGAGTGTGGTTTTCTTTGAAGCCTGTTGGATTGGAATCTCTTGTCATCAGTCCAGCTCCAACATCACTTTACTGGCCTGGGTCATGCTCTCCTTACAGGCACTCGACAGCATACACATGTACATTCTAACATGCCACACTACACACTGTGTGCCTAACTGAAGGTTTCAAGATAGATGGGCAACACCTCTGCTAAGGTGAACATGCCCCCCACATTTTGGATCTCTCTATTGAAAGGGATATTCACAGTAGTAGCCTCCTTCTGCCTATGCTCTCTGGTTTCAGGTGGCAGCAGTAGATAACCTTTTCAGTCTCAGTTTCCCCAGGGGAAAAATTAAGCAGAAACCAAGGAGGGGTGAGAGAGAGTTCCTAACTGTTAGATATTGCACCCGACCCCTAACTTCTGCCACACTATCAGATTGTCATTTTAGTTAAGGCTATACCATCTGATTGCCCTGAAAAGATGGAGCGAGTTAAGCTTGCTACAATCAGATCGCAAAACCAGCTTTTGTGGCTTCCAGCCAGATAAATCAACTCAAAGAGGAGCTATAAATCCAACTAGTTAAAACTGAAGATTTAGATGCCTGCTTCTCCTGGCAATTTGGACATCAAGATGAGGATCCTCCTTCAGCATCTTCTCCTGCTGCTGCTGGCCATGCAGGTCCAACCTGGTAAGCAAAAAAAAAAAAAGTTTATTTTTACCATCTGTTTGGGCATAGTTCAAAGTGGCAAAAGCATGAAAGTCCAGCTGGAGCAGACCAAAAGCTCATCTCCTGCAACATCCCTTTTTGAGAGAGTATCCGGTCAGGTGCCTTTGAGAAGCAGTAGCTTCTTCTGCTGTTCTGCACCAGTAGTTGGTGTTCAGAGGCAAAATGCTTCTGAACCTGGCAGTTCTATTAAGTAAAAGCATATGTATTAAAAACTTTATGGCTACAATCCTGAGTAACTATGGGACCTTTTACACCGACCTAGTTATGGTGCCACCTATGGGAAACCTATGGGAAATGCATAGAGCAATCCAGAGTAAGTGCCTCTTACGTCTACCCGTAGTTAATCCGGATTGTAGGGTATATATCTATGGTGGAATAGATTAATCCAATGTTTAGATCATTTCAGGGTCGTATTAGATATTAGCTGGATGTGCCATTCAGCTGCCCACTTCCTTTCTCATCAAATAACAAGTGCCGAAGACCTGATGTAGTTTGGGACTGTGGTGTGTGTTTGTGTGTTTATAGAGAGAGTATTAACCCTTTGCCGCTACTGTGATCTTGATCAGGTCTTCTGGAAGCAAGTGTTACCCACATTCATAAGCTCAGAGTACAGCTGTCTTTCATCTTCTCATGGAAGACATTCATTTCACACTTTTCAGTAATTTCATCATAGGATGGACCCCCGGAACATGCTGAGACTCTGATGAGGAGGGGGAATGATTCACTATTAGAAGGCAAAGACATAATCCTAACCATGTCTACTCAAAAGTAAGCCCCATTGTGTTCAATGAGGAGATACATTTATCTACTCAGAGAGTAGATACATTTATGGAAGTTCATCAGTAGCGTATTTACCTCCCTATTTGGGAGCAGAATACCTGGGCTCTGGGGACAAGCAACTTGGAACAATGGTAGTATTCATGTCCTCTATGTTAGATTTTGGTCCCTAAAAGAGAATATTTTGCTCATGATAATCATAAACAATATGAGATAATGCACAATAATAAATTGTGTGCTTCCCTTTTAAAGTACAGACATCCCACATTTTCTGACAGTTCATTTTCTGAACTGTACTGCTCTTTCAACACCTTTCTGTTATACCTAGGACTCGTTCATTCAACATACACTCCACTCTTTCAACATCTTTCTGCTGGTCAAAAGCTAAAATTGTTTTCCCTGGTGTCGATTTGCATGTGACATGGTGATCAAACTGATTTTGCCATTTCCTGATGACTTTCTTCAGTAAATAACCGTCATTCAAATTAATAAAATTAATAAGATGCTCATACATGCCTTTGTTCATTTTACTGTAATTGGTTATGTATTTTGGCTATGTGCTTAACATATAATAAGCTTAACATATAATAAATATGTTTAGGCTTTTGCAAGTGATATTTATGTCTTTTTGGCAGCCATTTTGCTTTTGCAAGCTCATAAAGACTGGGTTCCACTTTTCAACTGTTTTCACTTTTGGATGGTGCTCCAGTCCCTAACCCGTCCAGGAAGTGGGAGATGCCTGCACCCTCAAATCTCCCACCTTGGAGAGGGGGGGGGGAGAGAGAATCCACTCTGTCTAATGCTAAAACTGGTGCTGCGGAAATTGGAAAACCACATATTCTATGCAAGAAGTAACATATTCTGAACTGATGGGTCTGGTATTGATTGCAAGAAGAGAGTTCTCAGCCCGAGAGGCATAATAATCTATGATTTGATGTAAGGAAGACAGAGAAAGGGAGATGAAGGCAGGAAAATGGGAGTAGAAGATTCAGTTATTTCCATTAAAAATATTTTGTGTTAGTGCCAGTTGGATTTGAGGAAATGGGACGAAGCTCACTAAGTGGAGGTATTGTGTCCGGTAAGATAGTATTACAACCTTTCTGAACAAAAAGGCACTTCTGAGTAAAATAGGTAAGAGTTACCAAGCACCTTTATCAATAAGCAGACACCACCAGCATTATATGGATTGTATATCTTGAGCCCCCTTTTCCTCTCCTTTTCTCCACACTGGCAAAACGAAGACTATAGTATAAATTTCCCAGGTTCATAGACTGTCTTATTTGGCTTTTGTTATTCTGTGCATTGCCCCGTACACCAATGACCCCTTAGAATGACCAAGCCATAGTAATAATAGCTAACTTCAATTTATGATTCTCAGATCATTTGCGGAGTCTGATTATCGGTGGTCATGAAGCCAAACCCCACTCCAGACCTTACATGGCAGCCTTGAAGATGAGAGGTCAATTTGGCTGTGGTGGATTTTTGGTGGCACCCCAGTGGGTAATGACTGCAGCTCACTGCATGAAGTAAGTGTTTTCCAATTACTTTGTATATGAGTGAAAATGTCCAGTGATGGAAGAATTTTGGAAATATTCATTATCATCCAACTAATTGGGAATAGGTTGGGTTGGTGCATGAAACTGCTGAGTTATTTAGCTTAGGTTAAGTGAGTGTAAGCTCTATATGGAAAGACTGTGGTAACAACTTTGATTTGTAATCATAATTGCAGTACACGGTGGCTGCATGGCTGAACAGTGGAAACAGATCTTTGAAAACAGATCTTCCCTGCACAACTACAGGTCACTATTCCTAAAGCTCCAGAGAGCTGCTGAGGATCAGGGTAGACAATATAGAACTACATGAGCCAGTGGCCTGACTCTGCATAAGGCAGCTTCATACCTTCATCCAGGACACATTTTCATATTTCTCTACAGTGATGAGAGCTTATTCCTCAGAGAGAATCTATGTATTTCCTGCAAGATCCCCAGCATTGACTGTTGATATCATGCTTTGTTATATAGTGAAATGACAGTCGTCTTGGGAGCGCATAACCTCTACGACATTGAGGAATCCCAGCAGGTGCTTGGTGTTGAGTCTTACCACATGCATCCAGAATATGACAGCTCCACCTTTTCCAATGATATGCTCCTGCTAAAGGTAGTGCAGCACATATAATTGCTTACTCTCATAACCCAACTCGGGAAGCAGTCAGCAGGAAGAAACTCGCATTCAAACTCGCATTGATGTATACCTGTATTTACTCAAATCTAATGTGTCATTAAATCTAATGTGCACCCCAAATTTAAAAGGTTTGAGATTTTAAAAAAATTACTGGGAATTGTAATGCACAGTTGCAAAGAAGGTGCAAAATTTAATTTTACTGCTTACAATGAGTTATATGACAATAATAATATGAGAATGGGTTTATATAATGGTTTTTACTAGATTGCACTACTTTATACAACTATGGCTTTATGTTACCGTATTTCCCGGCTTATTACACGCACCGGACCATGAGACGCACCAACATTTAGAGGAGCAAAACAAGAAAAAAAATATTCTGAACCAAATGGTGTACTAATATATTTAATAAAATATAGCAGAATAATATTTCAACCATGTAAAGTCAACAGTGGTATTAAGAACCATTGTCACTGTCATTAACAAATGAGGAAAGACTTTAAGCTTCAAGCACTCTTCTAATTTTCTGGTAACACCAAAAACTCACCATCTCTAGTGTCAGTGATTTGCAACTTTTGCACAAATCTCATTGCAAATGATCAGACAACAACATTTTGCACAAATCTCATTGCAAATAGTCCAGGAAGGCAGGTAAGTTGGGGGGTTCTTTTGGGGGGTAGGTAGGGAAAGGTGAGGGGATCTAGATACATAGGGAAGAGTGAGGGAGGCACAGCATGGAGCAGGAGGGACCAGGTCTTGTTCATGTCTACTTTGGAGCAAGTCTCCAGGCCAGGGAAGGCTGCTTAGGATTGCAACTGTGCCAGGGTGACCAGATGCCAAACCCAAAATTCCTGAACCCCAAGGCCAAAATTCCTAACCCCCAGGGCAAAATTCCTTCCCGCTTAAAAAATTGCCAAAAAATGTATTTTTTGTTTTTATATTTTTGATTTTTACTTTTTTGGCCATAACTTTTGATAGGAAGGACAACTGATTGTTGCATTGGATTCTGCTCTTCAATACGAATCCAACGACATATGACATGATGGGGTACAGTGCTCCAGGATTGGCCCTATCACTCTATCAGACGCACAGACATTTTCCCCCCCTTTGGGAAGAAAAAAAAGTGCATCTTATAAACCGGGAAATACGGTACATTTTTTATTACAATACAGTAAACTGACATATACTTATAATCTGACATATACTTATAAACTGACATATACTTATAATACAGTAATACTGACATATACTTATAATCAAAATACCATATTTACTCTAATTTAATGCGCCATTGAATCTAATGCACACTTTGATTTGGGCTGGAAAAGGTGCTTGTAAAGGTGCAAGCAAATATCAGAACTGACAGAAACTCACAGACCAAGTTATCTAAAAGAGGCAGCTGCTTTACTTTATCTCTTATACATCATGTGATGTTTGGCCCTCAATTCCACATTTTCACTAAGATGAGGACCAGCATCCTACTAGCTTGTTTTTATCCAACCCAGAATACCGTATATTCTTTTGGGATCTAATGTATTTTATTTCGGTAATTTGATTGTCCTTCATTCTCTTTTTCCCAGCTGACTTCAAAAGCAATTCTAAATAAATATGTCCAAATGGTGCCCTTGCCGGAGTCCAGCAGCGACCTGCCGGCTGGTGTACAATGCAGCCTGGCAGGATGGGGGTTGATTGATCGAGATCGTTCCCCAGAGAAGCTGTATGAGGCCAACATCACCATCTACAGTCGCAAACAATGCATGAAGTTCTACCCAGAGCTAAATGATGGAATGATCTGCGCAGGCAGCTACAACCAGCTTCGGGATACTAGCCAGGTCAGTACGTACCTAAAATACCTAAGACCTCAATGCACCTGTGGAAATGTTAGGATACCAATGGAAATTATACAATGCTAGTATGTGCAACTTACCCCCAAATCCAGAGTAATTAAGCACGTAAGACATTATGTGCACCCATAGTTACAGCAACTCCTAGTGAAAACCTATGGGAAATCCATATTGGAATCCAGAGTAAATTGTTCTTGCACCAGAGCAAGGACTCCCTGTAATTATTCTGGATTTTGCCCAAATCCAGTAGTGTACATGGCTGGTGCCATGCACATTGTCAGACCGAGGAGACCCCAGCATTCCCTACTGCACTCTTTGGCAATCACAACCTATTTCCAAATGGCAATCTTCAGATAAATCAGTATAGAAAAGCCATTATGGCTGGGCTTTCTTTCCAAAAACCCACATGGATAGATTCCGCAGCCGATGGTGCCTGGGTGGTGACAGGGTTGTGATACCACAATGTCATGCTGGACCCGTTGCCCACTCCCATTTCTTCAGAAGGCCTCCAAGAGGAGACTGAAAGCAACTTTTTGTTTGCACTTGTAACTTCTGGTCTTCTTCCAGTTGTGATTTGTGGGAGACCCATGGAGTGGGTTGTGGGTTTCCTCTCTCTTCCAGTTCCTGCAAAAACTGGAAGCAGCTTCTGGTCATGTCATGGAAGTTCTCTGAGGAGCACGGAGGTATCAGTGGATGGCAGAACCAGCAGATGCTGAGCCTGCAGATAAGGGGGTCCTCAAGAGGAATACACTCAGACGGAGAGAGATACGTAACAGCATACTATCATTATATTGGGAAGTGAACGCAGAGGATATGTTGTCCCATACAGTATCTGTACGGGTTCTGTTCTGCCTCCCTGTGGATATAGGGTGAATAACATAACATGCAGATAACCAGCTTGCATCCTACAGGGAGGAGACCAGCCAACTGGAAGCAGAACAGTATAGGACACAGTGCAATCCTATGTTGCACAGGAGCAGGCAGGTTGACATGCCTGTGCTCCATTCAGCGCTTCCCTGGGGCTGGTGCTGTGCTATCATGGGGCAAGGGAAAACTTTTCCATGAGATATTGTGGCTTACTTGGAGGAAGGTGTAAAGATGTTTTATGACACATTTGCAACCCTCCTGAGCAGGCACAAGGAAATTGCACTTACTGCAGAGTGTGGTAAGCTTCACTTTGGACAAGGAAGAGAGTACATTCCTGATTTGATTCCCTAACAGGTGAGTCCACATTCTCTCTGCACTGCTATCTTTTTTCTTTTTCCCCCAGGGAGATTCGGGAGGCCCCATGGTGTGCCGTGGAGTTGTGCACGGAATTGTCTCATTTGGTAACCACTTCCCACCTGGGGTGTACACTCGCATTGCCAAGTACCTTCCTTGGATCAAGAAAACCATGGGTTCAGATCTGTGAGAAGCAGCAAAAATGGCACCATCTTTTTTAAAAAAAATCATATGTTTGCTGAACATACGGTATAATTTCCTTCTGCAACACTTCTCCCCCCACTTCTGTATGTGTGGGTTTTCATGCACAATTGTGACGTTCTTGAGTGCTTACATAGATCCATCATCCTCTTCTACATCCATAATTCCTCATTCTTGCCTACTGTATGCTTTTTGTCTTATTTCCCATTATATTTGACTCCCATCAAATAAATTCCTTCTACTGTTCCTCAGTCTCTTACATCTTCAAGCGACCCAATTTCCTGGTTTTTATTAGGGCTAATTGATGTTCCACTAATAATGGTGATCTAACATGTTACATTAAGAACATAAGAAGTGCCTCCACTGGATCAGGCCAAAGGATCATCTAGTCCAGCTTCCTGTATCACACAGCAGCACAGTAAAGTACCAGTATGTTGTGTCTCATTGAAGCTTCTGTTCAGAATAAGACCACAATCTCTCTGGCCACTTTTTTTTCTAAGCAGCTGAGAATTTACCTTCCCTATTGTAGTGCAATCTGATGCATGTTTAATTAGAAGTAAGTCTGTCCAATGGCATGTACTTCCAGATATGTTTGCATAAGATTGCACTGTATAACATTCTGTTACAGTCAGTTCCTGAATAAATGAGGAAGGACAAGGCAAATACAAGTAGACAAGTGATAGGCAGTGTTTGGATCAGTGATGTTCAACCTTTTTCATCTCATGGCACACTTAACAAGGCACTGAAATTGTCAAGGCACATCATCAATTGTTTTTACCATTGACCAGGCACACCAGACAGTTCAAATCCCCCAATTTTCTTATTAATGAATGTTAGTCCCAAAATCCCACAGCACACCTGAGGACTATTCGTGGAACACACGTGTGCCACAGCACAGTGGTTGAAAATCCCTACTCTGTATGATAAGACCAGGTAATCAAATCATGCTATCTGATCTGGAAGATTTTATAATGCTGCTATTGTTTTATTACCTCTGGTCTATGAATGCAAGGAAGCTTCCATAGCTGTTCTTCCCCATGCAGTCCCTTCTTTTACCCTCACTGAAGCAGGGGCACAGAGGCAAAGCAGTACCCACTTCCTAAGTTGCCAGTTCAAGACGTGATGCTGGTTCTGATGAAAAGTAACCACGATGTTGGCACACATTCTCCAGCAAACATGATTCAACACTCAATCTAAACCAATCCTTTCCAGTGCTGATGCAGCTACAATACGGCCCTAATGGAACAAATACCTTGAAGGGGTCTCAGTGGTTGCCCCCCAGGAGTGCAGTGGGGATCCCCTTGGCACAGCTACATCAGCACTGGAATGTTAGGAATGTGTAAGCTGTAACAGAATTAAATAGGTATCTCCTTGCCTCTCTCCGACATCTCACTTTCTGCAAGCACTTTCTATTTAAAAAATATCATTTGCACAGCATGCAAGTCCATGAGAAAGGCAGCCACTGAAGTCCTGGATGTTAGAAAAAACCCAGAAGTTAGCTGGAAGCAGAAAAAAAGAGTGGCCCATGGATAGAGGTTGCAGCCCAGATTATAATGTCCTCCGGACAGCTTGTAATAGACCATTTTGCTGTGCATTCTAGAATAGGTTAATGCCAAACCACTTGCAGATACCGAACATGAGAATGAATTTGCATTGAAAGGTTCCCCATGTAGAGGTTCAGTATATACACCTTGGGTGTCTCAGCACATAGGTCTCCATCCGGCAGGTCCATCTTACCGCACAGAGGGCTCCCAGAGAGAGTTCCCACAGAGAGATGGCAAGTCTTACACAGTACAAGAGATGGCAAGACTTACACAGTCTCGGACACGTACATTTTTGGGATGAACTTCACTGCATTAACATCTCTCATTGCGCGTTACTATTATTACTCTCATTCCTAGTAAGCATAATAATGCAGACTCTCTAATTTTGCAGAATTCAATTTCCTTTCCCAAGTTTAGGAAGGTCAAAGGCAGCAGACTCAGCAGACTGCTTCTGCTCCCACCCTTATTTGCATTACATCTCTTCACAGCACTTAAATACCAGCAGATATTGTCCATATATTTTTGGACCTGTATTTGCATCCATAAGCTCAAGAACAGTGCTTTGGCGAAATCAAAGTAGAATTAATAGGAATTAATACGAAATTTAGTTAATCAGTAATTTCCCACTTAGAACCCCAATACCTCCTGACTGACCCCCATCTAATTTGTCCTCTGGGGAGACTAAGTGGGCAAATGAAAAATATTGTATATCCTAAGGAGTTGCAGTAATTAATTTCATTTTATTGGTGCAGTCTTTGTTCTTATATCTGTCAATACTTTCGGTAGATTACTGTATTTTATTTGTGGAATGAAGTTTGTTCAATATAATTAAAATTGTGCAGTACTTTGTGCATTAAGTCCATAAACCCTGCATTCTGTTCTTCCACTTGCACTCAAGAAGAAGATACATTCAGGTGCAGCCATGGTGTAAACCATTAGTCCAGTGGTCTTCAAAGTGGTCTTCAGTGAAAACCATCAGACCTAGAAGCATGAAATTTGGGGAGGGTGTTCGTTCCATGACAGAGGGACCCACTAAGAACTGATTTTGGGATATTCAAACCCAGTGGTGTAGCTAGAGGGGTGGGCAGAGGTTTCAAGTCTTGGAGGGAGTCTCACTCCTTGGGAGCCTTTCCAGGTGGGGCGAGCAAAACGGAGCCCTTTAACTATGCCACTATTTAAATTGGAAGGGAAAGAAAAGGGGAGCAATGTGATTTCACCCCTACACTTTCATTGAAGAATCACTGACTAGGTCCTAGACCCAACCCCAGGACCTAGAAGCAAGAAAATTGGGGAGGGTATTCCTTCCAAGACGTGAGCATCCAGTTTTAGAAATTTTGACCCTAAGGGGGTGAAAAGGGGCCTTATACTTAACAATGAAGACTGATTGATCAACATCCAGCCCCAGCTCTTGGACCTAGAAGCAAGAAATTTGGGGAGCATATTCCTTCTGTGATATAAGGACCCACTAAGAACCAATTTGGTGCCTGGTAGTTCAAAGTGCCCGGTGTTTCCCACCTCTGCCAAGTACCCAGTGGTGCATGGTGTCTAGCAGAGATGCCTGGTGTTCAGTAGGGTTGACCAATAGTGCCATGAGGTGCCCGCAACTTGCTGGTGCCTGGTGATGCCCACTGCCTGCTGCTGCCCAAAAGGGGTACCTTCTGCCCACTATATGGTAGTGCCCTGTAGGGATGCCCAGTGCTCAGTAGGGATAAGCAGTGCCCACAGGTGTCTGGTAGTGTCAGCTGCTCCGTGATGCCCACTGCCAAGGCAGTGCCCAGTGGCTGCAACACTGGTGCCTGTTGCCCACTACAACAGTGGTGCCCACTAGCAGCTGGTGCCTGGTGGTGTCCATTAGCCATGCCCGGTGACTGCTGGTGTCCAGCACCTGGCAGTGCCCACTGGTGCATGCTTGAAATTTTATTCCTGCAATGACAGGTCCATTCCACTAGTAGCATCATAAAAGAGACACAGGGTATCACTGTGGCTCTTGAGAGTCCAGGGACCCTCCCAACTCCATCATCACTTTACTGGGTTGGGTCATGTTCTCCTAGCAGGCACTCAATAGCACACATGTATAAATTCAACATGCCAAGCAAACAAGATAGAAAGGCAAAGCCTCTGATAAGGTGATGGTGCGCCTACATTTTGGAGTTCTCTATTGAGAGGGACATTCACAGTGGTAGCCTCCTTCTGCCTGTGCTCTCTGTTTTTGGGTGGCAGCAGAAAATAACCTTTTCAGGCTCAGTTTCCCCAGCGGAAAAGTGAAGCAGAAACCAAGGAGGGGTGAGAGAGTTCCCAACTTCTAGATACTGCACCCGGCACCTAACTTCTGCCACACTATCAGATTGTCATTTTAGTGATGGCTAAGCCATGTAACTGCCCTAAAAGATGGAGTGAGTTAAGCTTGCCACAATCAGATGGCAAAACCAGCTTTTGTGGCTTCCTGCCAGATAAATCAACTCAAAGAGGAGCTATAAATCCAACTAGTTTAAACTGAAGATTTAGACGCCTGCTTGTCGTGGCAATTTGGACATCAAGATGAGGATCCTCCTTCAGCATCTTCTCCTGCTGCTGCTGGCCTTACAGGTCCAACCTGGTAAGTAAAAAATAAATTCACAACCACCATTTGTTTGGGCATAGATCAAGCTGGCAAAAGGATGAAAGTCCAGCTGAAGCAGACCAAAAAGTTCATCTCCTACAACATCCCTTTTTGAAAAGCATTGGGTTAGGTGCCTCTAAATCTGGAATTTCTATTAAACAAAATGGCTGGATCTCTGTATTTAACAGTTTACATTTCTATGATGGAAGTGGAACTGATAACCATCCCCATGCTCAGACCCTATCAGGGTCCTATTACGTAGACATTAATTGTGCATGGATGTGCCATGCAACTGCATACCTGCTTGTTTGTCAAGCTACAGAAGCAGAGGTCCTGATGTGGATTGGGACTATGATGGGACTATGGTATATTTAGGTTAAGAGATTATTTATATGTTGGGACTATGGTATATTTAGTTTAAGAGACTAACTGGCAGCAGAATCCAGAGCAACTAATCTGTCCACATAAGAGCCCTTGGGTTGCCCTATCTATCACTAGGGTGGAGCAACTGCAAGAGGCTTAGGGCAGAGCAAGGCAACATAGGGTGCCCTAAGAGAGGTGGACCTGCTCTGCCCTAACTGGGGCAGCCTAAGCAGCTCAAGAGAGGCAGGTTGAGGGCATGTTTAGCATGTTTAGCATTGCCTAAACATGGGCAGAGCAGTTACTCTGTATCCAGAGCCTGTTTCCAAGGCAGAAATGCCCTCTTCCAGCTCCTCAGAGATATACCACCTCAGGAGCAGGTATAGTAATGAGTAGACCCATAGGGGTCCATGATAAGGCCCAAGTAAGAATGGCAGTGTTGACCAAAAATCTGAGTTCTTGGCCAGCCTAGCTGCAACCCCTGCCTCTCAACCTCAGGATATGGAACAAACTATGGCTGCCCACAAACCTCAGGATACAGCAGGCCACTCCAAGAAGCCCCTTGTATTCACTGTAGAATGTACTGGCATCTCATCAGGGACTCCTTATAAGGCAGGCACCCAGTGGCGTCACCAGACTGGTGCGGCTGGTGTGGGGCTGCAATGGGTGATGCGCTCCGTATGGGGTGATGCGCCAGAGGAGTTTGACTGTCCTTTGGCAGGCCCCAGGCGTCAGCATGCCCATTCAGGCTTGTTCCAAGGCCGAGCAGCAGACAGAAGCTGCCACTTGTCCTCGGAGCTGGCCCAAACGGCCAGTTGAGGTGCACTGCGCAGAAACACACTGAGCATGCCGAACAGCTTCAGAGGAGACTTCCTTAGAGCAGAGAAAGTCTGCGCCTCTGCACGGCCATTCGGCCTCACTCAGGAGGCGGAGCGGCAGCCGAATGGCTTCAGAAAGAGTACTGCACAGGCACCAACTCTGACACCTGCACAGTCTCCTCTGAAGCCGAAAGACTTCAGAAAAGTACTGCACGGGCATCAGCGATAGTTTCTGTGCAGTACTCTTTCTGAAGCCAGTTGGCTTCAGAAACAACTGCGCAGGCGCCAACTTTGGCGACTGCGCAGTCCAGGTAGGGGGGTGCACGCATCCCAGGGGTGACACACAGACTTCCACACTGGGTGATGTGCAGAGTTGTGTCACCACTGTAGGCACAACATCTGTTCCTTGTTCAGTGTGATCTGAGGTGTATCTCCTCAGGAGCAAGTCCTCCCCATGTGTCAATTACTTAACATGCTCTGGAGCAGTTAGGGCAGCCCAGGCTTCCTGATACTCTGGATGCAGCATAACTTTCTGCTCTGGATACAGAATAGTTAGGAGAGAGCAGTTAGGGCAGAGCAGGCTGAACTTGCTCTGGATTGTGCCCCTAGTCTATTGCATAAACTTCGCAGGTTTGCAGACTGTCTTATTTTGCTTCTGTTATGCCATAACTAAGTAATAATAGCTAACTTCAATTTATGATTCTCAGATCATTTACGGAGTCTGATTATCGGTGGTCATGAAGCCAAACCCCACTCCAGACCTTACATGGCGGCCTTGAAGATGGAAGGCAATTTTGGCTGTGGAGGATTTCTGGTGGCCCCCCAATGGGTAATGACCGCTGCGCACTGCATGTCGTAAGTGTTACCAATTACAGTCCAATTACTGTCCAAGTGTTACCAATTACTATCATGGTTTGCTGAGATGCAGGTGGGAAAAAAATGAATTAATTAAGACTTGGCTAGCCACAAGTGCTAGTTGTTTGTATTTGAGTGAAAATGTATTTTGGAAATATGCATTATCATCTAACTGACTGGGAATAGGTTGGATCAATGCATGAAACTACTGAGTTACCTAAAAGGTTTAGACTAGAAGAGGTAGGTGTAAGGCCCTTAAGAAAGTCTGTGGTAACAACTTTGATTTGTAACCAGTGGTGGGCTTCAGGGGGTTCTCACAGGTTCTCTAGAACCCTTTGCTAATGAGTGCCTGATTCTGAGAACCAGTTACTAATGGGACATAGAACCTGTTGCTCTATAGACCTAGAACCTGTTGTTAATTTAGGTTAATAGGACATAGAACTTTTATTAAACGGGAAGGATAGTTCAGTGGCAGATCACATGCTTTGCAGACAGTTTGCCGGGCACCATCTTCAACTAAGACTGCTCTCTAGGGCTTCATTCCAGAACATGAACACATTTTCATGTTCCTCTGCAGTGATAAGAGATGTATTTCCTGCAAGATCCCCATTACTGACTGTTGATATCATGCTTTGTTTTACAGTGATATGACAGTTGTCCTGGGAGCGCACAATCTCTACGACATTGAGGAATCCCAGCAGGTGCTGGGTGTTGAGTCTTACCACATGCATCCAGAATATGACAGTTCCACAGTTTCCAATGATATGCTCCTATTAAAGGTAGTGCAGCACATATAATTGCTCGCTCTCGTAACTCTACCAGGGAAGCAGTCGGCAGGAAGAAACTCGCATTCATATTTTGGTTGACGTATACTTGTTTTACTCAAATCTAATGCACCATCAAATCTAATGTGCACTGCAATTTCAAAAGGTTTGAGATTTTAAAAATGTATACTGGGAATTGTAATGTACTGTTGCAAAGCAGGTGCAAAATTTAATTTTACTGCATACAACAATGAGTTTTATATATATGACAATAATAATGAATGGGTTTAAATAATGGTTTTTACCAGATTGCACTACTTTATACAACTATGGCTTTATGTTACATTTTTCATTACAATACAGTAAACTGTTAAAATATGAACTATATTTATAATAAAAAAACCATATTTACTCTGATTTAATGCACCATTGACTCTAATGCACAATCTGATTTGGGATGGAAAAGGTGCGTGTAAAGGTGCAAGGAAATATCATATTGAACAGAAACTCACACTAATCCCCAAATCCAGAGTAACTACAGGAGCACATAAGAGACAATACGTGCACCCGTAGTTACTGCACCTGCTTGTGAAAACCTATGAGAAATTCATATTGGAATCCAGAGTTAATTGTTCTTACACTGGAGCAAGGACTCCCCGTAGTTACTCTGGATTTTGCCCAAGTAGATAAGTTATCTAAAAGAGGCAGTTGCTTTACTTTACCTCTTATACCTCAAATGTTGTTTGCCCCTCAATCCCACATTTTCACTATGATAAGGACCAGCAATCTACTAGCTTGTTTTTATCCAACCCAGAATATATTCTTTTGAGATCTACTGTAGTTTATTTCAGTAATTTTATTGTCCTTCCTCTCCCTCTACTTTTCCCAGCTGACTTCAAAAGCAATTCTAAATAAATATGTCCAAATGGTGCCCTTGCCGGAGTCCAGCAACGACCTGCCGGCTGGTGTACAATGCAGCCTGGCAGGATGGGGGTTGATTGATCGAGAGCATTCCACGGAGAAGCTGTATGAGACCAACATCACCATCTACAGTCGCAAACAATGCATGAAGTTCTACCCAGAGCTAAATGATGGAATGATCTGCGCAGGCAGCTACAACCAGCTTCGGGATACTAGCCAGGTCAGTACATACCTAAAATACCTAAGACCTCAATGCACCTGTGGAAACATTAGGATACCAATGGAAATTATACAATGCTAGTATGTGCAATAAAGCCAGCAGCGTACATGGCTGGTGTCATGCATATTGTCAGAGAAGACCCCACTATTATTGGCTTCCCTACTTCACTCTTTGGCAATCACAACCAGTGGTGGGCTTCATGGGGTTCTCACAGCTTCTCTAGAACCCTTTGCTAATGAGCACCTGGTTCTGAGAACTGGTTACTAATGGGACATAGAACCTGTTGTTAATTTAGGTTATTAGGACATAGATCCTGTTGTTAATTTATTTGAACCCACCACTGATAACAACATTTACAAATGGCGATCTTCAGATAAATCAGTATAGAGAAGGTTATCATTATGGCTGGGCTTTGTTTCTGAAAACCCACATGGATAAATTCTGCAGATGTTGGAGTCCCGGGTGGGGACAGGGTTTTGGTACCACAATGTCATTCTGGACCCATTGCTCACTCCCAATGTCATGCTGGACCCATTGCCACCTCCAGGAGGTGACTGAAAGCAACTGTTGGTTTCACCTGTAACTTCCAGTCTTCTACCAGTTGTGATTTGTGGGAGGCCCATGGAGTGGGTTGTGGGTTTCCTCTCTCTTCCAGATCCTGCAGAAACAGAGAGTAGCTTCCGGTCATGTCATGGAAGTTCTCTGAGGAGCAGGGTGGTATCAGTGGATGGCAGAACCAGCAGATGTTGAACCTGCAGATAAGTGCGTCCTCTTCCTCAAGAGAAATACGCTCAGACGGAGTGAGATATGTAATAGCATACAATCATTATATTGGGAAGTGAACACAGAAAATTCCAGTTACTGGTGTTGTCCCCTACAGTATATGCATGGGTTCTGTTCTGCCTCAGGACAAGCAGCTTGCATCCTACAGGGAGGAGATTAATGGAGCATTAACTGGAAGTAGAACAGTTTAGGACACGGTGCAATCCTATCTTGCACTGGAGCAGGCAGATTGACATGCCTGTGCTGCATCCAGCGCTTCACTGGGGCCAGGAAAACCTTTTCCATGAGTTACTGTGGCTTACTTAGAGAAAGGTGCAAAGATGTTTTATGACACATTTGCAACCCTCCAGAGCCGGTACAAGGAAATTGCACTCACAGTGTGGTTAGCATCACATTTGGGCCAGGTAGAAAGTACTTTCCAGAGCTGACTCCCTGACAGGTTCCACATTCTCTCTGCACTACTATCTTTTTTCTTTTTCTCCCCAGGGAGATTCTGGAGGCCCCATGGTGTGCAATGGCGTAGTGCATGGAATTGTCTCATTTGGTAACCACTTCCCACCTGGGGTGTATACTCGCATTGCCAAGTACCTTCCTTGGATCAAGAAAACCATGGGTTCGGATCTGTGAGAAGCAGCAAAAATGGCACCATCTTTCAAAAAAAAAATCATCTGTTTGCTGAACATACTATATAATTAATTGCCTTCTGCAACACTTCCCCCACCACTTCTATATGTGTGGGATTTCATGCACAGTTGTGAAGTTCTTGAGTGCTTTCATAGACCCATCATCCTCTTCGACATCCGTAATTCCTCATTCTTGCCTACTGAATGTTTCTTGTCTTATTTCCCATTGTATTCAATTAAATGAAATAAATTCTTCCTCTGCTCCTCATCTTTACATCTTTAAAGAACCCAATTTCCTGACAAATTATTTTTATTAGATTTTTATTTTTATGTTCCACTAATGATGGTGATCGATCATGTTACATAAGAACACAAGAACGATCACGCCAAAGGGTCATCTAGTCCAGCTTCCTGTATCACACAGTGGCATAGTAAAATACCAGTATGTTGTATCTCATTGAAGCATCTGTTCAGAATAAGACCACAATCTGTTTGACAACTTTTTTTCTAAGCAGCTGAGTATTTACCTTCCCTATAGTAGTGAAAACTGATGCATCTTTAATCAGACATCTGTCCAATGGCACATACTTCCAGGTGTGTTTGCATAAGATTGCACTGTATAACATTCTGTTAGACCCAGTTCCTGAACAAATAAGGAAGGACAAGGCAAATACAGAGGTGGACAAGGGATAGGGAGTCTCTGGATGATAAAAACAGGTAATCAAGTTACCTGATCTGGAAGATTTTATAATGCTACTATCGTTTTATTACCTCTGGTCTATTAATGCAAGGAAGCTTCCATAGCTGTTCTTCCCCATGCAGTCCCTTCTTTTACCCTCACTGAAGCAGGGGCACAGAGGCAAAGCAGTACCCACTTCCTAAGTTGCCAGTTCAAGACGTGATGCTGGTTCTGATGAAAAGTAACCAAGAAGTTGGCACACATTCTCCAGCAAACATGATTCAACACTCAATCTAAACCAATTCTTTCCAGTGTGATGCAGCTACAATACGGCCCTAATGGAACAAATACCTTGAAGGGGTCTCAGTGGTTGCCCCCCAGGAGTGCAGTGGGGATCCCCTTGGCACAGCTACATCAGCACTGGAATGTTAGGAATGTGTAAGCTGTAACAGAATTAAATACGTACCTCCTTGCCTCTTTCCGACATTTCACTTTCTGCAAGCACTTTCTATTTAAAAATATCATTTGCACAGCATGCAAATCCATGAGAAAGTCCTGGATGTTAGAAATAACCCAGAAGTTAGCTGGAAGCAGAAAAAAGAGTGGCCCATGGATAGAGGTTGCAGCCCAGATTATAATGTCCTCCAGACAGCTTGTAATAGACCATTTTGCTGTGCATTCTAGAATAGGTTAATGCCAAACCACTTGCAGATACCGAACATGAGAATGAATTTGCATTGAAAGGTTCCCCATGTAGAGGTTCAGTATATACACCTTGGGTGTCTCAGCACATAGGTCTCCATCCGGCAGGTCCATCTTACCTCACAGAAGGCTCCCAGAGAGAGTTCCCATAGAGAGATGGCAAGTCTTACACAGTACAAGAGATGGCAAGACTTACACGTACATTTTTGGGATGAACTTCACTGCATTAACATCTCTTATTGCGCTTTACTATTATTACTCTCATTCAATTTTCTTTCCCAAGCTTAGGGAGGTCAAAGGCAGCAGACTCAGCAGACTGCTTCTGCTCCCACCCTTATTCGCATTACATCTCTTCACAGCACAGATATTGTCCATGTACTTTTGGGCCTGTATTTGCATCCATGAGCTCAAGAACACTGTTATGGTGAAATCAAAGTAGAATTAATAGGAATTAATACGAAATTGAGTTAATCAGTATTGAGCTAATTTCCCACTTAGAACCCCAATACCTCCTGACTGACCCCCATCAAATTTGTCCTCTGGGGTGACCAAGTGGGCAAACAAAAAATATTGTATGTCCAAAGGAGTTGCAGTAATTCATTTCATTTTATTGGTGCAGTCTTTGTTCTTATATCTGCCACTACTTTCAATAGACTACTGTATTTTATTTGTGGAATGAGGTTTGTTCTATATAATTAAAATTGTGCAATACTTTGTGCGTTAAGTCCATAAACCCTGCATTCTGTTCTTCCTCTTAAGCTGGAGATACATTCAGGTGCAGCCATGGTGTAAACCATTAGTCCAATGGTCTTCAAAGTGGACTTCAGCGAAAACTGCCAGACCTGGAAGCATGAAATTTGGGGAGGGTGTTTGTTCCGTGACAGAGAGACCCATTAAGAAACAATTTTGGGAAATTCAAACCCAGTGGCATAGTTAGAGAGGGGCAGAGGTTTCAAGTCTTGGAGGGAGTCTCACCCCTTGGGAGCCATTCTAGGTGGGGGGAGCAAAACGGAGCCTTTTAGCTACGCCACTGTATAAACTGGATGGAGAAGAAAAGGGAAGCAATGTGATTTCACTCCTACACTTTTCAGTGAAGAACAACTGACTGGTCAACACCTGGCCCCAACCCCTGGATCTAGAAGCATGAAATTTGGGGAGGGTATTCCTTCCCAGATGTGAGCATCCATTTTTAGAAATTTAACCCCTAAGGGGGTGAAAAGGAGTCCTATACTTAACATTGAAGACTGACTGATCAACAACCAGCCCCAGCTCTTGGACCTAGAAGCAAGAAATTTGGGGAGTTTACTCCTTCTGTGATGTAAGGACCCACTAAGAACCAATTTGATGCCTGGTAGTTCAAAGTACCCAGTGTTTCCCATCTGTGCCAAGTACCCAGTGGTGTCTGGCAGAAGATGCCTGATGTTCAGCAGGGTTGCCCAATGGTGCCATGAGGTGCCCACAGCTTGCTGGTGCCTGGTGATGGCCACTGCCTGCTACTGCCCAAAAGGGGTGCCTTCTGCCCACTGCATGGTAGTGCCCTGTAGGGATAAGCATTGCCCACTGATGCCCACTGCCAAGGCAGTGCCCAGTGGCTGCAACACTGGTGCCTGTTGCCCACTACAACAGTGGTGCCCACTAGCAGCTGGTGCCTGGTGGTGTCCATTAGCCATGCTGGATGACTATTAATGTCCTGTGCCTGGTGCCTGCTTGTGACTGCTGGTGTCCAGTTCCACTGGTGCTTGCTTGAAATTTTATTCCCGCAACGACAGGTCCATTCCACTAGTAGTATCATAAAAGAGACACAGGGTATCACTATGGCTCATGAGAGTCCAGGGACCCTCCCAACTCCATCATCACTTTACTGGGCTGGGTCAGGTTCTCCTAGCAGGCACTCAATAGCACACATGTATAAATTCAACGTGCCAAGCAAACAAGATAGAAAGGCAAAGCCTCTGATAAGGTGACGGTGCGCTTACATTTTGGAGTTCTCTATCGAGAGGGACATTCACAGTGGTAGCCTCCTTCTGCCTATGCTCTCTGTTTTCGGGTGGAAGAAGCAGATAACCTTTTCAGGCTCAGTTTCCCCAGCGGAAAAGTGAAGCAGAAACCAAGGAGGGGTGAGAGAGTTCCCAACTTCTAGATACTGCACCCGGCACCTAACTTCTGCCACACTATCAGATTGTCGTTTTAGTGATGGCTAAGCCATGTAACTGCCCTAAAAGATGGAGTGAGTTAAGCTTGCCACAATCAGATGGCAAAACCAGCTTTTGTGGCTTCCTGCCAGATAAATCAACTCAAAGAGGAGCTATAAATCCAACTAGTTTAAACTGAAGATTTAGACGCCTGCTTGTTGTGGCAATTTCGACATCAAGATGAGGATTCTCCTTCAGCATCTTCTCCTGCTGCTGCTGGCCTTACAGGTCCAACCTGGTAAGTAAAAAATAAATTCACATCTACCATCTGTTTGGGCATAGATCAAGCTGGCAAAAGGATGAAAATCCAGCTGGAGCAGATCAAAAGTTCATCTCCTGCAACATCCCTTTTTGAAAAGCATTGGGTTAGGTGCCTCTACATCTGGAATTTCTATTAAACAAAATGGCTGGATCTCTGTATTTAACAATTTATATCTCTATGATAGTACTGATATCCATCCCCATGCTCAGACCCTATCAGGGTCATATTAGACATTTATTGTGCACGGATGTGCCATGCAACTGCATACCTTCTTGTTCGTCAAATACTAGGTGCAGAGGTCCTGATTTGGATTGGGACTATGATGTGTGGGTTGGGACTATGGAATATGTAGGTTAACAGCCTAACTAAATCTACTGTATAAACTTCCCAGGTTTGCCGAATGTCTTATTTTTGCTTCTGTTATGCATGATGACCCCTAGAATGAACAAGTTCTATTCTTGTTTTACTTCTGTTACGATGATGACCCCTAGAAGGAATAAGCCATAGTAATAACAGCTAACTTCAATTTATGATTCTCAGATCGTTTACGGAGTCTGATTATCGGTGGTCATGAAGCCAAACCCCACTCCAGACCTTACATGGCGGCCTTGAAGATAGGAGACGATTTTGGCTGTGGAGGATTTCTGGTGGCCCCCCAGTGGGTAATGACTGCAGCTCACTGCATGTTGTAAGTGCTGCCAATAACTGTCCTTTCTGGCTATCGTGGTTTGCGGAGATGCCAGTGGAAAAAAAATGAATTAATTACTGCAAGACATGGCTAGCCAGAAATGCTAGTTTGTATCTGAGTGGAAATGTACAGTGATGGAAGAATTTTGGAAATATGCATTATCATCTAACTGATTGGGAATAGGTTGGATCAATGCATGAAACTACTGAGTTTCCTAAAGAGGTTTAGACTAGAAGAGGTAAGTGTAAGGTCTATGGAAAGTCTGTGGTAACAATTTTGATCCAGTGGTGGGCTTCAGGGGGTTCTCACAGGTTCTCTAGAACCCTTTGCTAATGAGCGCCTGGTTCTGAGAAGCAGTTACTAATGGGACATAGAGCCTGTTGTTAATTTAGGTTATTAGGACATAGAACCTGTTGTTAATTTTTTTGAATCCCTCCACTGGATAGGGCTGCACTGCAACTGCATTGGTACTGAAAAGTTGGAAAAGAATAGGTCCAAAAGGAGACAGAGTACAATCCTAACCATGTCTACTCAAAAGTAAGCCCCATTGTGTTCAGTGGGTCTTTCTCCCAGGAAAGTGTCTTTAGGATTGCAGTCATTCTGTGATGTTGGGCTTGTAAAACAAGAAAACCCAACATCCTGCTCAGTAATCTATCTATCTACCGTATTTATATACCGCTTTTCAACTAAAAAGTTCACAAAGCGGTTTACAAAGTAAATGAACTAACACTGACTTGCAGCTGTTAAAGTGGCTGCAGAGCATGTGGGGATCATCCCTAGTGCTTTTGAGCTCCTAACTTCCTCAGAGCTTTGTTGCTTTAACTGGCTGTAGAGTCTTCTAACCATGCTCAGAAGCCATCAAGGAAATGCATGGGAACCTATGGAAAGTGAGACAGAACCAGTGTGCATTTAGGCGAGAGGATTGCCACACCACTAGTATAGTCCCCATCCGATAAATGCAGGCCCTCAGATGCACTCAAAAAGGAAATCCCTCCCTCCGAGCTGATAAGTGTATTGAACCCTATAGAAAGCAAATCTGAGCTACACGGTTGCATTTTCTTGTGAGTAAGCAAACGTTTAATGGTTCCTTGCTATGTTGTTTTTTTAGCCCCAAACAAACTTTAAAACCAGTTTGTTTCCATTATAGCAATTCAGCACAGCAAAGTCATTGCCATGCATCATGGGCTCAGATACCTTTCAGACTGGATATCTTTCTTGTGGTGTAAGTGGTTAAGACACTGTGCCTGTTAACCAGCAGGCCAGGGTTCGAGACCCGGGTCCCCACAAGACGAGGATCTCCTGCTACAGGCAGGGGGTTGGACTAGATGATCCCCTGGGTCCCTTCCAACTCTATGATTCTATGACATATGATTGACTAACCCCAGACAGGCAGGTCCAGTCCAAGGACCCTTAGTTGAAATACTGCCTAAATCTGGCAAAGCTCAGCACCCCCTGTAGCCTCGCCCTGTTTTCAGTAACTGAAGCCACCAATCCTAGTACACAAGCCAGCTACATGTAGTAGGGAAGGGGCCATGACCCAGATTAACACATGATCTGGTGTAACCTGGAGTAAGGCAACTTCATACAGTCATTTAAACGGGAAGGGTGTAGCTCA
This sequence comes from Cryptoblepharus egeriae, assembly GCA_030015325.1. NCBI lineage: Eukaryota > Metazoa > Chordata > Lepidosauria > Squamata > Scincidae > Cryptoblepharus > Cryptoblepharus egeriae. Next base: position 4,071,278 of record JAREYC010000015.1, on the reverse strand, counting down.
GTAGCAGATCACTTTACAGACATGTCTGCTTTACAGACATGTTCAGCTAAGACTGCTCTCTAGGGCTTCATTCCAGAACATGAACACATTTTCATGTTCCTCTGCAGTGATAAGAGATGTATTTCCTGCAAGATCCCCATCATTGACTATTGATATCATGCTTTGTTTTACAGTGATATAACAGTTGTCCTGGGAGCGCACAACCTCCATGACATTGAGGAATCCCAGCAGGTGCTGGGTGTTGAGTCTTACCACATCCATCCAGAATATGACGATACCGGACTTTCCAATGATATTCTCCTGCTAAAGGTAATGCAGCACATATAATTGCTTCCTCTCATAACCCTTCTAGGGACGCAGTTGGCAGGAAGAAACTCACATTCATATTTTGGTTGAAGAATACCTGTATTTACTCAAATCTAATACACCATCAAATCTAATGTGCACTACAATTTTAAAAGGTTTGAGATTTAAAAAATATTTACTGGGAATTGTAATGCATAGTTGCAAAGCAGGTGCAAAATTTAATTCTACTGCACACAACGAGTTATATGACAATAGTTATATGAGAATGGGTTTATATAATAGTTTTTACCAGATTGCATTACGTTATACAACTATGGCTTTATGTTACATTTTTTATTACAGTACAGTAAACTATTAAAATATTGATCTATATTTATAATAAAAAAAACCATATTTACTCAAATTTAATGCACCATTGAATCTAACGCACAGTCTGATTTGGGCTGGAAAAGGCGCATGTAAAGGTGCAAGCAAATATTGTAATTAAGAGAAACTCACACTTGAAAGTTATTTTCAAGAGTCATCTGCTTCACTTTATCTCTTATACCACATGTGTTGATTGTACTTAAGTCCAATTTTTTCACTATGATGAGGACCAGAACCCTACTAGCTTGTTTTTAATCCAGCCCAGACTATCTTCCTTGGAGGGCTACTGTGGTTTATTTGGATAATTTAATTGTCCTTTATCTTCCTCTACTTTTCCCAGCTGACTTCAAAAGCAATTCTAAATAAATATGTCCAAATGGTGCCCTTGCCGGAGTCCAGCAATGACCTGCCGGGTGGTGTACAATGCAGCCTGGCAGGATGGGGGTTGATTGATCGAGAGCATTCCACGGAGAAGCTGTATGAGACCAACATCACCATCTACAGTCGCAAACAATGCATGAAGTTCTATCCAGAGCTGGATGATGGAATGATCTGTGCAGGCAGCTACAACCAGCTTCGGGATACTAGCCAGGTCAGTACGTACCTAAAATACCTAAGACCTCAATGCACCTGTGGAAATGTTAGGATACCAATGGAAATTATACAATGCTAGTATGTGCAATAAAGCCAGCAGCGTACATGGCTGGTGTCATGCATATTGTCAGAGAAGACCCCACTATTATTGGCTTCCCTACTGCACTCTTTGGCAATCACAACCAGTGGTGGGCTTCATGGGGTTCTCACAGGTTCTACAGAACACTTTGCTAATGAGCACCTGATTCTGAGAACCGATTACTAATAGGACATAGAACCTGTTGTTAATTTAGGTTATTAAGACATAGAACATGTTAATTTATTTGAATCCCACCACTGATCATAACTTATTTCCAAATGGCGATCTTCAGTATAGAGAAAGCTATCATTATGGCTGGGCTTTCTTTCGAAAACCCACATGGATAAATTCTGCAGATATTAGACTCCTGGGTGGGGGCAGGATTGTGGTACCACAATGTCACACTGGACCCGTTGCCCACTCCCATTCCTTTAGAAGGCCTCAGGAAGGTGACTGAAAGTCACTTTTGGTTTCCACCTATAACTTCTGATCTTCCAGTTGTGATTTGTGATATTTGTGATTTGTAACCATGGAGTGGGTTGTGGGTTTCCTTGTTCTTCCAATTCCTGCAGAAACTGAAAGTAGCTTCCGGCCATGTCATGGAGGCTCTCTGAGGAGCAGGGAGGTATCAGTGGATGGCAAAACCAGCAGATGCTGAGCCTCCAGATGTTGGGTCCTCTTCCTCAAGAGGAATAAACTCAGACAGAGAGAGATGTGTAATAGCATACAATGATTATATTGGGAAGTAAACACAGAGGATTCTAAAAAGTTTCTGGTGTTGTCCCCTACAGTATATGCATGGGTTCTGTTCTGCCTCCCTGTGGCTATTGGAGTGAATAACACAACATGCTTGCATGTTAAGATAACCAGCTTGCATCCTACAGGGAGGAGATTAACTGAGCATTAACTAGTTTAGGACACGGTGCAATCCTATCTTGCACTGGAGCAGGCAGATTGACATGCCTGTGCTGCATCCAGCGCTTCACTGGGGCCAGGAAAACCTTTTCCATGAGTTATTGTGGCTTACTCAGAGAAAGACGCAAAGATGTTTTATGACACATTTGCAACCTTCCAGAGCTGGCACAAGCAAATTGCACTCACAGTGTGGTTAGCCTCACTTTTAAGCCCGGTAGAAAGTACTTTCCAGAGCTGACTCCCTGACAGGTTCCACATTCTCTCTGCACTACTATCTTTTTTCTTTTTCTCCCCAGGGAGATTCTGGAGGCCCCATGGTGTGCCATGGCGTAGTGCACGGAATTGTCTCATTTGGTAACCACTTCCCACCTGGGGTGTACACTCGCATTGCCAAGTACCTTCCTTGGATCAAGAAAACCATGGGTTCGGATCTGTGAGAAGCAGCAAAAATGGCACCATCTTTAAAAAAAAATCATCTGTTTTCTGAACATGCTGTATAATTGCCTTCTGCAACACTTCCCACCTCCATTTCTATATGTGTGGGATTTCATGCACAATTGTGACGTTCTTGAGTGCTTACATAGATCCATCATCGTCTTCTACATTCATAATTCCTCATTCTTGCTTATTGTATGCTTCTTGGCAAATGTCTCATTATATTCAATTAAATCAAATAAATTCTTCCTCTGCTCCTCAGTCTCTTACATCTTTAAACAACCCAATTTCCTGACAAATCATTTTTATTAGATTTTTATTTTTATGTTCCACTAATAACGGTGACCGATCATGTTACATAAGAACACAAGAAGAGCCTTCATTGGATCAGGCCACTGGCCCACCTAATCCAGCTTCCTATATCAGACAGTGGAATAGTAAAGTACCAGTATGTTGTATCCCATTGAAACATCTGTTCATAATTAAACCATGATCTGTGTAAGAGACAACTTATTTTGCCCAAGCAGCTGAGAATTTACCTTCCCTTTTGTAGTGCAATCTGATGCATGTTAAATCAGAAGTAAGTCTGTCCAGTGGCACATACTTCCAGATAAATTTGCATAAAATTGCATTGTATAATATTTTGTCAGTCCCAGTTCCTGAACAAATAAGGAAGGACAAGGAAAATACAAAGGTGGAGAAGTGATAGGGAGTCTCTGGATGATAAAAACAGGTAATTTAATCATGTTATCTGATCTGGAAGATTTTATAATGCTGCTATCATTTTATTGCCTCCGGTCTATTAATGCAAGGAAGCTTCCATAGCTGTTCTTCCCCATGCAGTCCCTTCTTTTACCCTTAGCTGAAGCAGGGGCACAAAGGCAAAGCAGTGCCCACTTCCTAAGTTGCCAGTTGAAGACGTGATGCTGGTTCTGATGAAAAGTAACCAAGAAGTTGGCACACATTCTCCAGCAAACATGATTCAACACTCAATCTAAACCAATCCTTTCCAGTGCTGATGCAGCTACAATGCAGCCCTAATGGAACAAATACCTTGAAGGGGTCTCAGTGGTTGCCCTCCAAGACTGCAGTGGGGATCCCCTTGGCACAGCTACATCAGCACTGGAATGTTAGGAATGTGTAAGCTGTAACAGAATTAAATACGTACCTCCTTGCCTCTTTCCGACATTTCACTTTCTGCAAGCACTTTCTATTTAAAAAATATCATTTGCACAGCATGCAAGTCCATGAGAAAGGCAGGCACTGCAGTGGTGGGCTCCAGCAGGTTCACATCTACTCTATAGAACTGGTTGTTGATGAGAGACAGGACATATAAAGTTTAAAAATTGCCATTTAAAAGTGGCTGCCAGATGGGCAGAGAACCGGTTGTTAATTTCTTTGAATCCCATCATTGCACTGAAGTCGTGGATGCTAGAAATATCTGTGAAGTTTGCTGGAGGCAGAGAAAAGAGTGGCCCATGGATAGTGGTTGCAGCCCAGATTATAATGTCCTCCAGACAGCTCGTAGACCATTTTGTTGTGCATTCTAGAACAGTTTAATGCCAAACCACTTGCAGATATCAAACTTGAGAAGGAACGTCCATTGAAAGGTTCATCATTTTGAAGTTCAATATATACCAACCCTTGGTGTCTTGGCACCTAAGTCTCCATCAGGCAGATCCGTCCTACTTCATAGAGTTCCCACAAAGAGATGGCAAAACTTCCAGCCTTGGACAGTTTAGACTTCCAGACTCCTCTTTGGAATGGCAAAATGGCTTTGTTTCTTCCACAGAAAGAATGCAAAATGTGGCTCTTTATCCTCATTAGACCAAGTTGAACTCATCCAGGTAGGCAGCCAAGACCGCATCCTTAATGTCCTCAAAAACTGTGCAGATGTTCTGTGTGTCTGTGGCACAGGTAAAGTGAGGATAAAGAATCCGAGAGACATCTTTGAAAGACCCCATGCTTGAATTGCTGTCTGTGGCCAAGACTTGCTCAAAAACATCCATGTACATTTGTAAGATGAACTTCTTTGCTGCATTAACATCTCTCTTAGGGCCTGGAAAGTGAGAAGAAATATAACCCCTATATGTCAGCTCATGTGGTAAGTAGACATGTCATTGAACCATACATGCTACATTAAGCATTTTGAAGAAAAGGTGGTATGAATAAAATAAATGGAATAAAATTCTTCTCTATAGTAATTCAAATTTTGCAGCCTGATTTCAATTAAGCATTATAATTGAACCGACCCTTTAATTTTGCAGAATTTATGCTGAAATCCCAAGGACACTTTCCTGGGAGTAAGACCCATTGAACAAATTGGGGATTACTTCTGAATAGACATGGTTAGGATTGTGATTTTAGTTTGCTTTCTCGAGTTATAGGGTTGTGAAAGTCACTACACTGAGCATACAGCTCCTGCTCATTGCATCTCTTCCCAGTTTCTGAAATACCAACAGACATTGCCCATATAATTTTGAGCATGTCTTTGCAGCCATGAGCTCCAGAACACTTGCTTTTGTGAAATCTTTACCAGCAGTCCAAGTGGAACTGTGTGCATGACCTGGGTGAGGGTCCATGAAACTTTGTGAATTTTGGCAGCAAAAAACTTTACCTGGGAAACTGGGGAAGTAAGCAGCCAGATCCGAAGTGGCAATCTTCTCCTCCAAGATGTCTGTTTTGTTGAGAAAGAGGATAATGGAAGTCTTCCAGAACCAAGGAAGCTCCAGGATGGTTCTGAAGAGATCAAGGCTCTCCCTCATCCGATTCTACATGGGGACGTAGGGAGACCCAGGGACAACAGAAAACAGTTTTTATTGAGTTGAATCATGTACTTCTCAAGCAGCTTCCATGGAGAAGATGCTCCTCTGACTTGCCAAATGCTCACAGTTATGTCAATGATGAACTCTGAAGGCCCTGGTTTCTTTCCCATCTTACTCCCAGAAACAGAGTTGTGTTGAATCATAAAATCAGAGTTGGAAAGGACCTAGTAGGTCATCTAGTCCAACCCTGCCAGTAGCAGGAAATGTTCAATCTAATCAGTCCTTCACTGTCACAGCATACAGTATTGAGTTTAATTGAGTTTCAGCCCAATCCAGAGCAACTAATCTGTCCACATAAGAGCCCTTAGATTGCCCTATCTAACACTAGGTTGGAGCAACTGCAAGCTGCTCCAGCCCAGTTACTCTGAAGGAGGCTTAGGGCAGAGCAAGGCAAGATAGGGTGCCCTAAGAGAGGTGGACCTGCTCTGCCCTAACTGGGGCAGCCTAAGCAGCTCAGGAGAGGCAAGTTGAGGGCAAGTTTAGCATTGCCTAGGGCAGAGCAGTTACTCTGTATCCAGAGCCTGTTTCCAAGGCAGAAATGCCCTCTTCCAGCCCTCAGAGTTATACCACCTCAGGAGCAGGTACAGTAATGAGTAGACCCATAGGGGTCCATGATAAGGCCCAAGTAAGAATGGCAGTGCTGACCAAAAATCTGAGTTCTTGGCCAGCCTAGCTGCAACCCCTGCCTCTCAGCCTCAGGATATGGAACAAACTACGGCTGCCCACAAACCTCAGGATACAGCAGGCCACTCCAAGAAGCCCCTTGTATTCACTGTAGAATGTACTGGCATCTCATCAGGGACTCCTTATAAGGCAGGCACCCAGTGGCGTCACCAGACTGGTGCGGCTGGTGTGGGCTGCATTGGGGATGCGCTCCGTATGGGGTGATGTGCCAGAGGAGTTTGACTGTCCTTTGGCAGGCCCCGGGCGTCAGCACACCCATTCAGGCCTGCTCCAAGGCGGAGAATCAGCCAGAAGCTGACACTTGTCTGAGGAGCTGGCCTGAACGGCCATCTGAGGTGCACTGCGCAGAAACACACTGAGCATGCCGAACAGCTTCAGAGGAGACTTCCTTAGAGCAGAGAAAATCCGCGCCTCTGCACAGCCATTCGGCCTCACTCAGGAGGCGGAGCGGCAGCCGAATGGCTTCAGAAAGAGTACTGCACAGGCACCAACTCTGACGCCTCGAACAGTCTCCCCCGAAGCCAAAAGGCTTCAGAAAAGTATTGCGCAGGTGTCGGAGATGGTGCCTGCGCAGTACTCTTTCTGAAGCCAGTTGGCTTCAGAAACAACTGCGCAGGCGCCAACTTTGGTGACTGTGCAGTCCAGGTGGGGGGGGGGGGCGCGCATCCCAGGGATGACGCACAGACTTCCGCACCAGGTGATATGCAGAGTCATGTCACCACTGTAGGCACCACAGCTGTTCCTTGTTCAGTGTGATCTGAGGGGTGTCTCCTCAGGAGCAAGTCTTCCCTTTGTGTCAATTACTTAGCATGCTCTGGAGCAGTTAGGGCAGCCCAGGCTTCCTGACTCTCTGGATTCAGCATAACTTTCTGCTCTGGATACAGAATAGTTAGGAGAGTGCAGTTAGGTCAGAGCAGGCTGAATTTGCTCTGGATTGCAGCCTAAGTTAGTAATTTAATTACCTGTAAGTACTTTAATAATTACTTCCCTTGTGGTTGGAGCAGAGATCATCAGATTTCCCGTGGAGGTGGCCCAGGTGAAACAGTGGCTTGGAATGCCACTGCCCAGTTTTAAGGAATATTCACCTGATCCAGTCTAGTACAGGTACCCCCCACTTTCCGATGGTTCATTTTCTGATTATCTGCTATTTTAATACCTTTCAATAATTATACCCAGAAGTCATTTATTTAACGCATGTCCCAGTCTTTCAACCTCTCTACTGTTCCAACGGCTAAAACTGCTCCATCTCATGATGATTTGCCCATGACATGGCGATTCTGAATGCTTGGTATATTGTGTGACAGAGAGGTGTACAAAGGGTCAGTTTAGCTCCAGGTCTATTCCCATTCCCCAAGGAGTTAATGAGAATCCAAGTGCAAAAATTTTTTGTGTGACAGCAGAAATAGGTAAAAAGGGCATTAGCAATTTGCTAGCGAAAAAAATTGAAAGCAACTTTTGTAAAATTAAAAAAAGATGGGTTTAGCTTTTCAACCATTTCTGCATTTCTTCACAGCTCTGATCCCTAACCTGTCTGAAAGGCAGGGATACTTGTATGATTTCAGGATGGTTTGTGGCTGTGGGTGGCGCAAGTGGTGAAGACACTGTGCCTGTTAACCAGTAGGCCAGGGTTCGAGACCTGGGTCCCCATAAGACAGGGTGAGCTCCTGTCCTTAGCCCAGCTATGTGATGTAGCTGGAACCAATCATATTGGCTCTGCCATTCCATTGGACTATTTCAGTGGCATTGAGAGGGGGGGATTTGCTGCTTGGGTAACAGCCTATCCTCCATGTCAATCTACCCAGGCCTTTGTGCTTTGCATGCAGTGTTGAGCATGATACCATAGTCTTCCAAGACTGATGGACGCCAAGGTAAAACTCTAATGTAGCTCAGTTTCAGTTCAGAAAAGGAACTCATAATTTGCCTAGGAAGAGGTCAGCCTCATAAGTCACAAGGGGAAGTTTAGGATGCCTGCCACATACAAGTGGCCGTGGATAATATTAAACACACATTCTTTGCACCCTGAAGCAGCCATGCATTTGTGTCTGTCAAGGAGATATTCCAGAAGCAAGTTTGGGTATGTGTTTGTCTGGAGCGGAGATGGAGTATGTGCTGGGTATGTGCTTGTCTGGAGTGGAGGTCAAAGATCTTAGACTCAGACCTTCTGCAGGGAATCTTCAGCCCCATTTCACCTCACCCCATATATTTAGGCCTTGGATATCTTGGGAAATATCAACTGGAGAAATGCATCCAATAAGTATGTACCATACTTTGCAACAGTGCATCAGCTTAACAAATTTAGATCCTTTAGATCAGTATTCTTAAAATTTTGATTTTTGTCTGCACATATATAAAATTGTACCCCACACATACACCCACCACAGAAACATTCATGAAAATTCCCCCTTACTTCACGGCTGTTCTCTTCCAGGCACTGGTCATATTCACTAAGGGAAGCCAGATAGATCAAGGCAATCACATTTTCAAAACAGTGGATCCATTTCCGACGTTCTGACTTCTGTCCACCGACATCTACGATTCTGCAAGGACCCAAGGAGGAGGCTGTATTAGTAACTACTAATGTATCTGTTGTTACCACCGTTCACACTGCTGGGTTTAAGCGTGGATCCTTACTTCCACTGAACAGCATTGAATTTTTAAAGGTTTGTTTGTAATGCCATTTTTCCACTATAGACTATTTCAAAGCAACTTGGAATACAGTTTAAATATACTTATAGTCTGGCACAATATGCTGCTTAAGGTTATTTAAAAAAATTGTATATAGGTGGAGCCTGTTTAATTGTCGATTTTTATACCCACAGATGTGGCTCAACCAACCACTGGGAAAAACAGTGCTTTGAATAGTGATAATTTTTCTTCCCTGGTAAAAATATAAGAGAGTCAGTTTAGAAAACTTCTGTCCATCTTCATAACTAGACTGATTGGCAGTGATTGCATTCTCTCCATTTTGAACCTTGCTCACCTTAATGTTACCTTTTTAATCAAAAAGCAGTACTCATTAATACCAGTTGTTGGCACGCGTGTCCGCAGGATGTCTTGAGCAGTGGGTACATAGTCTTCTGCTGCAATTCGACCCAGGTTGGAAAAGAAACTAAAAAACACAGACCGAAAAGCTTTGAATTATCTTCTTGACTCAGGGTATGTGCATAGGCATCCATAAACACACACCGTTCCTCGATTTAGCTTCCTGTTATAGTTGTAGCCTTCCCTTTTTCCAAGGAGCTCAGGGTTTTTTCCATACTTTTTTATTTAGAGGTAAGTTAGCTCAAAAATAGGGCTGTGGTGGCGCAAGTGGTTAAGACACTGTGCCGGTCAATCAGCATTTCAAGACCCAGGTTCTACAAGACAGGATGAACTCCCATCCTTAGCACAGCTCCTGCCAACCTAGCAGTTTGAAAGCATGGAAATGCAAGTAGATAAATAGCTAACTCCTTGATGGGAAAGTAAAACAGCATTCCATGGGCCTTCGGCAGTCATGCCGGCCCCATGGCCCCAGAAGTGTCTTTGGACAATGCTGGCTGTAAAGATTTGGAAAAAGGGATGAGCACCACACCCTACACTTGGTCATGACTAGCAATATAACCAGCGGGAATACCTTTACCGTTACCCTTTAGTTCAAAGATAGCTGGATAGCTTTACATCACCTAGTAAGCTTATGTAGGGTTATGAATCTTATGTAGAGTAGGGTTATGAATCTGAGTCTCCTCACTCTATTCTGACCCACTAACCAGTGTACCAGATTGGCTCTAACTTCTGCAGGTGAAAGAAAGGGAAGTTCCAAATTATGTTGCTTTAACTCAGGAGGTTATAAGAGTTACTGTCTCAGCCTCAGAGCATAATCCTAACCAATTCAGGCCAGCATAACTCACCTGGCATAACTTCCTATGGTGGTATGAGAAAGGCGTAATCCTAACCACTGCCCCCCCCCAGGCCTCCCAGGCAGCAATCCCAGGCCTTGTGCTGCGATTTATGCTGCCGTAACTGGGACTTGTGCCACAGGACTAGTGCTGGGACTTAAACTGGCATAACTAGAGGTTAGGATTGCAGCTTCAGTCGCTCACCACTTGAGAAGGGGGCACAGCTCACTGGTATAACAGATTCAGTCCCTTGCTGTATCTCTGTGTAGGGTTTGGAAAGGATCCTGTCTGAAACCTGCTCCAAGTCTTAGCGGAGAAGAAAGATTAAAGATCTGAGTTGGTAAATGTCCATCATGTAATCTTATTTGTATAGTGATGCTAGTAAGTCATTGGAAAGACCCATGTCTTTTGCTGAAGGCAAAATAGTGACAATGATGAACTGGAAAATAAGAATTGTCCAGGGTCATAACCAAAAAAGAGGACAAGCCCCCCCCCAATGTATTTTACAAAATAAAAACTAACATCACTCATATATATTACTCTTATATGGTTAATTTACATGGTATTAACTTATTTAAATTATATGGCTCTTATATGGTTAATTTACATGGTATTAACTTATTTAAATTAAAACAACAAGAAGCTGCCTGATATGAAAGAGAAGGAGGACAATGAAGATTTTTTTCCAGGACACAAGGCTAAAGAAGAGGACATGTCCTGGAGGAACAGGACATATGGTCATCCTGGAATTGTCCCTTTTGTGCACTCACTAGAAAGCAGAATCCAACAAGTGGTACTCGCTTCGCCTCTGGTAGCATATTTTTATCCCAGCGTCCCTCCACAAACTTTTGATCATCCTTGCATGATGTGCTTCCATCGTACTCAATTTGTAAGTCTCCACTTCCAAGAGAAATTGGGCATTTTGCTAAGAGCAAAAACAAGGACAAATTACCCAAATGCATTATTACACATGAGACAGTCCTGTTCAATCTGAAATCAATCGACAACTAATTATCACCAGAGACAAAGCCTTAATCAATTCTTTTCTGCTGCCCGACTGGAGGTGGGGGATAGTGTTCCTTCTGTGACATCAACACCCACCAAGAACCATTGTTGAGAAATTTAGCCCTTAAGGGGGTGAAAAGGGGTGCAACGTGTTTTTGTACTATACTTCACATTGAAAACTTATCAACATGCAGCTGATGTACTGGGAGGAAGGATGCACTGGGGGGGGGGGATGGTGCACACGGGGGATGTTGCACTGGGGGGAGATGGTGAGCATTGGTGGGATGACTGTGCATGGGAGGGTGATGCGCACGGGGGGTTGGAGCTCATGGGAGGTTGATGCACATTGAGGGTTTGCTGCGCTTTGGAGGTGGATGCGCATGGAGGTTTTGTGTGCATGGGGGTTTTGTGTGCATGGGAGTGTGATGCACATGGGGCTTGGTGCACATGGGGGCTTGGTGTGCATGGGAGGGTGGTGCACATGGGAGGGTGGTGCACATGGGGATGATGCACATTGGGGTTTCATGTGCATGGGGGGTTGATGCGCATGGGAAGGTGATGCACAATGGGGGATGCTGTTGTGCAATGGGGTGTGTTGCGCAATGCGAGGTAGTGAATGTGGAGGTATTTTACTCCCACAACATGGATACATTTTGCTAGTTATAAATATAATTGAAGTGATTGCTATTTAATATTAAAGCAACAGACAGAAACATGTAAAATATGTACTTAAGGCAATGTCTAGCTTGACCCTTTTGGGATTACAAATAAGGGAACAACTATTGTCATATGTGGAGAGAAATGGGAGAGAGACACTCACTGCATTCTCTGGCTGGGCATATGGAATCTGAAGTGTCTCCATAGCTCTGATCATGGTCTGGATAGATGTGAAGATGTTCTGATAGACCACCTTGGCATAGCTTTTCCGGTCCTCTTCTGTAAAGCCTACCCCATGGATTATCCGCATTTGTTTGATGAATGTACTTTTCCCACTCTCTCCAGTACCTAATAGTATCATAAAAGTGACACAAAGGAATATCATTCTGGCTCTTTGGAGAATCCAGAGAGCCTGCAACCCCTTCTGCAGCCCTCCTCACACCTCCAAAGTACGGCAAGAAGGAAAAAACAATTTTAAAAAGCTATTTCACAATTATATTGCTGCTGCCTCTCCTCCCTTGCAAACACTTGCTCCTTCCTTGTTTGCACTTGCACATTGTAAAAAGAAAGGGTTCATTATGTCTGCACGCAGCAATCTTTCTAAGGTTACAATCCAGAGTGACTATGGGACCTTTTACACCAACATAGTTATGGTGCCTGTGCCACCTACAGGAAACCTATGGGAAATGCTTAGAATGCAATCCAGAATAAGTGCCTCTTATGTCTTCCTGTAATTACTCTGGATTGTAGGGCTAGTGTGGGGTAGTGTTTGGGACATACTATATGAACTTTGGGACATACTATATGAAAGGCTGTGGGTGGCGCAAGTGGCTAAGACACTGTGCCTGTTAACCAGCCAAGGTTTGAGGCCCGGGTCGACCCCACAAGACAGGGTGAGCTCCTGTCCTTAGCCCAGCTCTGCGACGCCAGCTGGATCCAATCGTATCGGCTCTGCCTTTCCATTGGACTAATTCAGTGGTGTGGAGAGGGGGGGGGGTTGCTGCTTGGGTAACAGCCTATCCTCCAGAACAATCCAACCCAGGCTTTCGTGCTTCGCATGCAGCACCGAGCACGATACCATAGTCTTTCATGACTGACGGAGGCCTGCTTTTATATGAACTATAAAAGTTTTTCTCCATTTAGATTCTAGTAAAAGGAAAGCAGGAAGGGCTGCTTGTGTGCCACTCCTTCTTGCTACTCGCCTTGTTAATATTTCTTTTTCCTGGGAATCACTCCGTTCCCTGACAAAGAGAAATTCTCTCATCCCTAAATTTTGACATCTTATAGCACAATTATCAATATAGTGGATCAATGATTTTCATCCTTTTTAAATCTCAGGGTGTACTGACAAGGTGCTAAAATTGACAAGGCACAACATGCTGCTGGTAGGAGGTTCAAATCCCCCAATTGCCCTACTAAATGACGCTCCCCAAAGTCTTGCGGGCACACCTGCAGACCAGCCACGGCACACCAGTGTGCCCCAGACAGTGGTTGAAAATCAATGTAGTAGATGTTATAACCCAAGGAATATGCACCCCTTTTGCTTCTAAATCATCTAAGCAGACCCAGACTGTAGATCCTTCCTTGTCCAAACAGCAGATGCCAGTGCACTGCTTCCCCTCCACCCTCTCTGTCTACATCCCCATCCATCCAGACAGTAAACATGGCTCTACTTGTTTGAGTTACAACGGATCTGTAATAAATACAGTGAGTTTCATTGCAAGAGTAAATACTGAACATATGAAACATCCTTTAGGGATTTTTTTAAAAGATAACAATACTTATGTTCAGTTTACTAATTCTCCCACTTGAAGATCAAGCAAGAGAAAATTGTTGCAGAGTATATAAATACAGTAGGACAAACAGAGCTTTCCGCAACGGAGTGGGCAGGAGGAAATTCTGGTGTGAAAAGAGGGAGCTTAAAAGTATGAAGAATGTCCTCATTTTTGTTTGATCTGGTCTTGGTTGTTCAGAAATGTGGTCTGCTTGAGGCTGTGCTGGCAAACTGCAGAAACTTCATTTGAGAGGCAGGATGGTGTAGTGGTTAGGGAGTTGGACTGAGGCTGCAATCCTAAAGACAATCCTGGGAGTAAAACCCATTGAACACAATGGAGTTACTTTTGAGTAGACATGGTTAGAATTGTGCTCTGAGTCAAATCCCTCCTTGGCCATGAAGCTTCCTGCGTGTCCCTGGTCACTCGCTCACTTTCAAGCTCATCTTCCTCACAGGGTTGTTGTGAGGACATTTGGAGGGGAGGAAATAAAGCTTTGTTAGTCACCATGGGCATTTGTGCTGGCATGGGAAAGGCAGGGTATATATCCCTCAAATAAATAAATCTGGTTCAAATGCTGCAATGTCAGGGACTGACTGGATTAGCAGAATTGAGCAGTTTTCCCCCTTATTTTATTCCTTATTCTGTGTTTCCCTTCCCCTTTCCTAATTATAAATAAATGAAATTAATGTTTTTAATTAACTAATTAAAATTATTTACCGGTATATCAATTATAATAAAAGCAGTCTTGAAAGACTATGGTATTGTGCTCAGCGCTGCATACACTGCATGCGAAGCATGAAAGCTTGGGTTGGATTGTTATGGAGGATAGGCTGTCACCCAAGCAGCAAATCCCCCCTCTCCATGCCACTGAACTAGTCCAATGGAAAGGCAGAGCCGATACGATTGGATCCAGCTGGCGTCGCAGAGCTGGGCTAAGGACAAGAGCTCACCCTGTCTTGTGGGGCCGACCCGGGCCTCGAACCCTGGCCTGCTGGTTAACAGGCACAGCGCCTTAACTGCTTGCGCCACTCACAGCCCACAATTAATTAATTAATTAATTAATTAATTAATTAATTAATTAATGTATACCCTGCCTTTCCCATTTGAATTAACTAATTAAAAAGAAACAAGGCAGTCCCTACAATCCAGAGTAGCTATGGGAGCACGTAAGAGACATTATGTCATATGCACCACTCAGTGAAAACCTATGGGAAATTCATATTCCAATCCAGAGCAAATTGTTCTTACACTGGAGCAAGGACTCCCCATAGTTGCTCTGGATTGCGTCCAAAGTGGAACACAAGACCTGGGGATAAAGGATAGTGGAAAAGAGTGATACAGAATGGGCAGTACTGTCGGCAATTGAACACATTTAGGTTGGGTGTTTGGATGTTCTGTGTGACACTTCTGGGCAAGAGGGGTTTGCATATTGTATGTGATGTGCATAAGGTAGGAGGTATTGCACATGGGAATGCATATCTGGAAACTCTCCTAAAGTTAAAAAAGAGGGGGAAAAGAGGAACCTGTTATGGTTCCTGTAATGACACAGGAACTCATGGAACATGGTTGTCCACAAGGCATGGCTAAGACTGTTGGAAAGAAAAAGGAAAAAGAGATTTTGGAGGAACACCTAGCTCTCTACACTGGCTATAAAATTATTAGTTAGCCTCAGCAGTGTACAAAATGCTTTACAAAGAGCAAGAAGATATTGGAAGTGTTATAACTCCTTCTAACTGGGCAAACAAAGCACCTTTTAAAGTGCTCTCCTCTTATATCTAGCAGATAGCAGCTTATATATTCAGTGCTGGTAACCCCAGCATGGCATCGTTTTCAGTGGCTATAGCTAGTTCTGCATCTTTTACAGTGGGAGCCTTTGGGGGTGTGGAACCTTTTATTGATTTATTTTGCTACATAACCCACTTTTGTGAACTATATTTTGTTGGAAAGCAGTATTCCTAACAATATTAGTAATAATAGAAATATTCCCAATAATAAGCTAATATTGAAGCAGGACAGATAACAGAGGAAGTCGGAATAAAAAGATATGTAGCAATTTCACAGACACGTACTGCAGGCAGTATTGGGGGGACTGGGTCAACTGATAAATTTTGAACAGAAGTGGCAGCATCACTGAGGGGTATTTGGAGTCAGTTCCAAGCATAAAAGGCACGAAGAGAAAAGGGGAATACATTCACAAGGTTTGCATCTGATCATACATGCCTGTGGCTTCTAGCTAGCATACAACAACATTCTAGAGTTTGGGCCCAATCCTATCCAACTTTCCAGCGCAGATGGAATCCATACCAATAGGGTACCCTCTGCATCTTTTGGAGGTGGGGATCATGGTTCTCTTATGTCAGAGCTTATCTGGATTTTGGCCCAGGAAAGTCGAATAGGATTGAGCCCTTAGTACTCTAATTTCTTGTTAAGAAGTGTACTCACCCAGCAACAGCAACTTCAGCTCGCACCTATCACGTTTTCTCTGCTCTTGGAGAAGCCGGTTTATTTCTTTATCTATCGCAATAGCACTTTTCTCTTCTTCCGAAAGAAAGCAAGGGCACCAGACCATTGTGATAGGAAGTAAGAGGTGGTGGTCTCCAGTGGATCAGACGGAGGGCAGATGAGAAAACCACACAAGCATTTGGAACACCAAGCATTGACCAATCTGTCAAGAACCGCCAGTCCAAGTTACAAGTCACCCTCTTTGGGAGGAGGAATCCAACTCAGAGCGGGTTTGAGATCAAGTTTCAGCAGCCGAGGGTTGAATGCAGAAGCACAAGGATTCAAGGTTGGCAAGTTCAGAAATCCCACAAACATCTCTCACTCCATGTGTAAACAGCTGATTTTAAGAGGTGGAAGAAAATTTGTTTAGTTGGGATCAGAAACAAGTGCTTGCTTCTTTGGCAACTGTCATATAAGTTTCCACCACTGCCAACAGAAGAGAGCTGAATGTTTCAGCCATAAGTTAGTCTTTAATTCCTTAAAACCTAACTTCACAGAATCCTAAGCCCCATTTATCAACTTAAGAACATCAGAAGATACTTGCTAGAATGGGCCAGGGGCCCACCTGATCTAGATTCCTGTATTCTGTATCCTATAACTTCTGAAGTGAGAAATAAAATTCCTCTTCAAACAAGATGTTTTTTTCCTTATTTAAATGAGAAAGGGATATGATCAAGGTTAAAGTTGTTGATTCTTGTGGTTCAGTTTGTTAGGTTTTTCTGTATTTTGTTGTATCACATTATTCCAGCCCTTATGCATGTTGGCTTTACCATCAAACAACAAACTAGAGCTAAACTTGAAACTAGAGCTAAAATTGAATTAAATAGTAAGTTAAACCTGTTTAAAGATTAAATAGGAGCCTTGATTAATCTGAGTCATTAATCTAATCATTCTCTCTCACCTTATTAGGAGTATTTACAAAAGATCGTTCCTGCATATAGTATCACAAAAAGCGGCCGTCCTCCACAGGCGATGCCTCTTCTGTAATGCTTATTATGACATAGGCGTCCATCATCCAAACACTGACATACGCCTTTTCTTCAGAACAACTGTTTTACATTTATTGATGCTTACCACTGATCATGCTGTTGTGCCTTCCAAAGACCAATAGACATCCTATTCTGGCCACCATCTTTACTGCAATCATTGGGATTCCCAGTACTTTGGACTCCACCATCGCTGCCCCCATTAGCACCCATTAGCATCCGAGCCTTTGGCAGCCCCACCACCCTGAGCAAGAAATCCCCCTCCCATTGACAGACAAAAGCAAGTACAAAAGTAGCACCAGAACCAAAATACTGTGCAAGGAACACTGGCCCCCTACAAGACATTGGGGGCATGCTTTCCTGTTGTGGAGGCAGGGGAGACCCAGAATACATGGGACAGCTGCCAGGAGGGATTTAAAGTGACTCAGTTCTGGACTTGTGATGTCAATAGGGTTGCCATAATTCTCTTCCACAAACCTGGGACAAGACCCCCTGTCTAACTTGCAAGTATGTGAATGCGATCCCGCAAACCAGGACTGTCCTGGTTTTCCAGAACATATGGAAACCCTAGACGTCAAGAAGGAAGTAGGGTTGAGGGTTCTGCTGAAGCCTTTGGAGAAGTAGGTAGAAGCCCTGGCAAGATAACCCCAATTAAAGGAAGAGGAAATGGGTGGGGTATATATCTCTCCCTTCACATGACTGCAGCACAAAAGGGAGATATGGAGGCCATCCTGCCAGTTTGGGGCAGGGTGACCATATATTATAGCCAAAAAAGATTATCAGGCCCCCTAAAATGTAGGACACCCAAGAAAAATGTAGGTCATGTCAGAAAAAAAGCTAAAAACACTCATATATATTGCTTTCATGTGATTAATTTAAACACTAAGGCTGCAATCCTAAAGACACTTTCCTGGGAATAAGACCTATTGAACAGATTGGGGCTTACTTTTGAATAGACATGGTCAGGATTGTGCTCTAAATTACTTATTTTTTTAATTTGAAACTATTACATAAAATTTAATGCATATAATTTATTCATTACAAGAAGGCTACATGATGCCTGTTCACATGAAAAAGGAGGACGATGAAGATTTCATCCAGGACACAAGGCTAAAAAGGAGGAAGATGTCTATTAAAAGGGGATACATGGTCACCCTGAGATTGGGGGATCAGCCCCTTCTTGCTTTTACGCCTAGAAGCACTACAGAGCAGGAACTACAGAGCAGGTGCGCATGAAGGGGGGCTCTGCATATGCAACTTCAATCAATGTGTAGTACAGTCCTGTGCATATTTATTCAGTAGTCCAAGCATGCTCCATAGGGCTCACTCCCAGTGGGGACAGTGCATGTAAGTGCATGTAGGAGTGCATTGTAAATCATTTAGTCCACCAAAACCCTCATTCTCAATCAATCAGAATGTATTTCATTGGGTGGCAACCTGAACTGAAACCCATTTTGTTTTCAGTTCCACTGGTGGTCTTCAAATGCATGCTGCATGGTGATCATGAATAATGCGCACTATCTCTTTGGTAAGTGTCCTCATACTTTAGCTACATTGGTCCTTGTGGCCAAAAAAATAACTCACCTTGAATTTGTTGCCACCACTTCCTTAATGTTCTCTATCTTACCCTCACTTCATTTGCTGTTCCACAGCCACTCAAATGTTCCTACTCTCATGCCTTACCTCTCATGCTCCACCGGTCTCCTCTCTTCCTTCTGATGTATCACACTCTGGAAGGGTCCAAAGGATCAAGGTACTCAAATATTTCTGAGCATGAATCTTCTCTGACCAGGTAGCCAAAATGATGCACCTGACCAAGGGGCAGGAGGCAATCCGAGTCTTCCATCCATGAGCTACTTGCAATGGGACAGTCACGTCAATCCATTCTTAATCTGCAGAACTGCATCTTTGTAATCACCATTCCAAGTCGAGTCAAGTCATTTAATTTTAATTTCTTAAAATTAAAAAACAACAACAACAAAACCAACCAACCGACAACAAAAAAGCCACTGACTTAGAAATCCGTTCCAGGCATTAAAGGAGAGCCACAGAACCAGCCTTCAACACATGTGGTGAGCACAAAATTGCATGCAACAGGTGCCTCGCTGCATACATACGAAACCAGATAACAGGAAGGAAGGCCAGAGAAAGAGAAAAAGACTACAGAGAAGGGCAGGGAGCAATGACAAATGAAGGGCAGGGAAGGGTGGAGCAATGCTGTTATATTGCAAGAAACATCTACTGCAGGCAGTTGTACATTTAGTGATGTTCCCTTTCTGAAATCTGTCATTATTGTGACATGGGCTCTCAGAACAAAGTACTGTACTTCCTTTTAAGATACCATAGTTTCACTTTCCATCCTGTTTGTGTACCATTGTTCGTTCTGCCCAGACAGAATGGAGGATGGAGATGCCTTGCTGAGGTTTATACAAGGTTTCCTAATCTTTTATAGGGTATTAATTTATTACAAATGCAAAAAGCTATTAAAATTGCTTGGGTCCCAACTTATGGCTGTTCACAAACCCTACAATCCAGAATAACTACGTGAGCACATAAGAGACATTACGTGCACCCGTAGTTACTGCACCACCTAGTGAAAACCTATGGGAAATTCATATTGCTATCCAGAGTAAATTGTTCTTACACCAAAGCAAGAACTCCCCATAGTTACTCTGGATTGCACCCAAAGATAACCGCAACTCAGAGAACAGGGTTTCAACGGATCAGGCCCTCCTCTGGCTGAAAAAGCTAAAAATGCAACCCTCTGCAGGTCTATTCAGAAATCAAGGGCAGGTTTTGAGCCAGGAAACATGGAATTTTCTATGACCCTTGGATAGGTTGGGGGCTAACCTTAGAGGGGTGCCTAAAATTTTGTCTGCCTTTATCTGTGGCCAGATCCAGAAAAATAACCTACTAATTTTACCTAAGAATTGTACAGCTTCTAATTTATTAAAAATTTATTAAAAATTTCAGAAGATGCATTTTTATTCATTAACTTTATAAATTCTGGTGTTCACAATCTTTTTGTAAACACTCTCAGAGTAAGTGCACTGTAAACAACATACCAGGAGAATGATTAATCAAATCCTCCTTTAAGGAGCCTGGTGTGTTAAGACAGAGGCTCACAAATAACATGCAATGTATAACACATAACTGAGAGTGTGTGATTCAGTTCACAGGAGAGAGACAAGCAACAAGGAATGACTGGGAGCAAGTGCAGCTACACAGAGTCTTCTATTTTACTCAGAAGACCCATTGCTTTCCTTTTTCTTCTTCACTTCCTCTTTTACAATTTTGGGTGTCTTTTTAGTAAAAGACATTAACCTATTGCTTTTAGTAAAAGTAACCCATTGGTTTCCATGGGTGTTATTCTTATGTTACAGAGTTGTAGCCTGGGACTTTGCTGCAAAGATGGAAATGAGAATTTAAAAATTATCTAAATTGGTGCTTTAAAAAACCAGACTTCTGATTGCAAAATGGAACAAGGCTGCAGAAGGGTCTGCTAAAGGGGAAGCTTGCTTGCTTGAAACAGAAACCTTGAGTCCCGTCTTGCTTTTTCTTTAGGAACAGTGAAAAGGTTAACTTTACCTGCAGCTTGCCTTGAAGACTGCCGGCCATGGAGATTGATTGCCCTATTATTATCTCTGCTGACCTCCCATATAAGGCAAAGAGATTGGCAGAAATTTCTTGCCTTATAAGTGAGTATTAATAATTCCCATTGTGTTCAGTAGAGTGTTCTCCCTGAAAAGTGTTCAAGAGTTTCAACTGAAGGACTCTGAGCAGGAGCTACTTTTGCATCTATTATCAGTGTCACAAAAGCATCTAATGCATCCCATCAGGGCAAAGGAAAGGGAGGAGCAGAATTCTAAATTCTGATGGAGATCTTAACATAATATGGAGATTCCAGGCAAAGTTAATTTTCATTTTCTTCTGAAAAAAAGAAAGAGGACAACACAGTTCCTGTGCACATGAAATATGAAGCAGTTTCAACTTCTGAACTTTGCACCTGAGAGCAGAACTTGGCCAGAAGAACCTTCCTTTCCAGTAAGTCTTCTCCCAACCCCCATCCTGTTTGCTCACTAAACACAGCTGAGATGTGGAAATCCTCTAAACCTTGTGAGTCCTCAGTGACAATGACTGACTGAAAAAAAGATACAGAACAGTTTGCCCTCCACTTTCAGAACTGCTCTAAACTTTCACTCTTTGCATCATTCCCAAATTACAGGAAGTGTGGATGCCAAACAAATGGAACTGTTTGTAACTCTGAGCTGGCACAGTCCTTCCTCAACCTTGTCCAAGGCAGAATCTGAGATACCAAAGTTGTAGGTAGTTTACACAAAAACATATATGTGTTGCTGTGTGTGATGAATGCTGCTTTTACCTGTGAACAGTGTGACAAAAACAGTCAAGAATTGTGTCAGAGAAGGGAATTTGCAAGCAAATGCAAACTATGGGGAGTAACACCTAGTGGATAGTGCACCCACACACCTTTCTGCTTCTTTTGGACTGGCAGCTGAGTGAATGAAAACCTTGGTAGACTGGGTACAATCCTAACCATGTCTACTTTAAAGTAAGTTTCATTGTGTTCTATGGGTCTTTCTCAGTGGTGGGCTCCAGCAGGTTCGCACTTACTCTATAGAACCGGTTGTTAATGAGATAGGACGTATAAAGTTTAAAAATAGCCATTTAAAAGTGGCTGCCAGATGGGCATTGAACCGGTTAATTTCTTTGAAGCCCATCACTGGTCTTACTCCATGGAAAGTGTCTTTAGGATTGCAGCCTTACACAGGGATGGGCCTGGCCCAACCTAACAACCAGTTTGCCGGAAGTAGGTGGGCCAAGCGGGGTCATGGGGCAGGGCCGGGTCAGGGGGTGGGGTGGGGCGAGGGGCGGCCCCAACCCTGGCATACTGCGCATGCACCAAGGTTGACGCAGGCGCAGTCACATCCTGTTCAGGATGCCACTTCGCCTGTGCCAATCTTGTCAGGACGCGACTCCGCCTGCATCAAGATTGACGCAAGCACAGCGGTGGGCCCCAAGGGTGAACCGGTTCGCCCTTTTCTTGACCCGCTGCTAGCAACCGGATCGCTAGCGGCGGGCCAAAATTAACAACCGGTTCTGTGGAACCGGTGCGAACTGGCATGGGCCCACCTGTGGCCTTACACTACAATCCAGAGTAACTACAGGAAGACATAAGAGGCACTTATTCTGGATTGCTCTATGCATTTCCCATAGGTTTCCCATAGGTGGCACCGTAACTACGTCAGTGTAAAAGGTCCCGTAGTTACTCTGGATTGTAGCCATCATCTCTATCAGCTGCAACATCCCAAGCACTAACACCAGGAGGCTAACATCTTAAGATCCCTAAGAATCAGCTTCTACAGGTGAGGTCAGAAAGAACTACAGTGAAAAAGGAAAGAGTAAGACACCTTGAAAAAACAGGATTGCTGCACAAGCATCCTAGTGGTGAGTTAAAGTTTTTTTTTAATGTATAGGAAATAGAAGATGGGACTGGGACATCCACCAGGGAGGACCAAAGACAGGTAGTAGTGCAGGGTCAGGAAAGTCAAAGCTGGTGCTGGCCAAGGGATGTCAAGAACAAAAGTTTATTTTTTTAAAGGTATACCCAAAAGAAAAGAAATGAGAGGGTGGTATGCGTGGCTCCTTGATATGATGCTCAATTTGTTTTTGGAAACAAAGAAAAGGCAGAGCTGCTCAATTCCTACTCTGTGTCCATTTTCTGTCAGAAGGGGGATTGTGTGAATGTGGATGTTGGATCCTCGGTTGGATCCTTACATCTCCACCACATTGGAGAGGATTTGGAGGAGAGCAGCAAGGATGATCATGTTGGGGGGAAAAACAACACTGGGACTTTACATGTCAGAAGGGAGGCAGTGAACCACTCCCATCCTGAATGATCTCTCTATCTTCTCTTCCCTCTCAGTGACCATTGCAGGAAGTGTGGCTTGGATCTATTTCCCTCTTTGTCTCTCCATATGTGAGTATACGGCTCTCCACCAGGCCCCAAACCCACATGCAAGCAGGGGCAGCTTTAGAGCCTCTAGACCAGGGGTCGGGGAACAGGGGTGAAATACCCCACATGGGGTAAAAATGGAATTCCTGGGGGTAATGGATGGTTGACATTGTAATGCAAGGTAATGCATGACCATCCATCATCCCCAGGCACTGGCAGGAAGTAGCCTGCCGTGAGGTGCAAAAAGGAGGAGGACTCTCCTCGCAGCCAGGCAATGAGAGCAGCTCGAGGAGAAGCAGCAGGGTCAGCGTGAGCTCCGTTTCTGCGCTTCATCGCAGCCTCTGCTCTTCTAGGAGCCCCTGCCTGCCCTGCCTTCCTCCTGCCACCCCCTGCCAGCCTGGAGATCTGTCTCCAAACACCACACAGCCTCCCCCTTTCCAGAATCCAGTCTAGTCAACATATAACACACAGCCCAGTCCTAACCATGTCTACTCAGATGTAAGCCCCACTGTGTTCAATGGGACTTGCTCCCAGGAAAGAGCATAGATCTGTCTCCAAACACCACACAGCCTCCCCCTTTCCAGAATCCAGTCTAGTCAACATATAATTCACAGCCCAGTCCTAACCATATCTATTCAGAAGTAAGCTCCATTGTGTTCAATGGGGTTTCCTCCCAGGAAAGTGTCTATCTCCCAGGAAAGCATCAGGCTCTTGTGTATAATGCTTCCTTGCATGATGCCCTAGGCCCTACCTCCAAGTCCTTTCAAATCAAGGGGGTAACGTCGGCATATCTAAATATATTTTGGGCTAAAGGGTAAGAAAGTTTCCCGACCCCTGCTCTAGACCAATTAAGTTGATGATAATCAGATGGTGTAAGTTTGAGCCTTCATGATTTGTAAGTAAACCTGTTCTAAAGTTTGATTCTGGTCTCAGTCTTGATTTTTTGCATGCGCCTAAGCAAACAGCCAGGGTGGAGGGAAAGGCTTCTGAACTACAGAAGGAGATGATCTGTGGTCATCACTCTGCTGGGCTCTAAAGATCAAACTTCTTTAAAGATCATCACCTTCTAAAGATCAAAGGGGCTAGGGAGGAAAAGTTGAGGGAATGTGGTCTGTTCCGCCTGGAGAAGAGAAGGCTAAGAAGAAATATGATCACACTCTTTAAACATCTGAAGGACTGTCAAGGGAAGAAGGAACAAATTCGTTCTCAGCTGCAACTAAAAGTAGACTTAGATTCAATTACAAACTGCAAGAGACAAGATTCAGATATATTAAAAAAATTCCTGATGTTATGTGATTCAGCAGTGGAACAGATTGCCAAGGGAGGTGGTGGTTTTCAAGCAGAGGCTCAACAAGCACCTACTGGAGATGTTCTAGGAAGCTTTCCTGTTACAACCCTTGTTATAGGCAAGGGTTGGACTGGATGACCCTTTAGGTCCCTGCCAACTCTGTGACCTATCAGCTTGTGCTAGCTATCGCATATCATTCAAATGATATCGCAAATCATTTGAATATCCGATATGCAGAAGTTATTGCAGTCCTAAAGTTCCCTGTGCCAATCCAAGTTGGTATCCGGAGCCTGGAGGACTATTCTTCTTCTGACACCCATGTATGTCAAACATGCACCAGTGGTCCACTTGAGCAATTGCAGGGAGACAAATTATTTCCTCAGAAGGAAAGGACTAAATAGAAGGAAAGGACTAAACATCTAGGCTCTGGATTTGCCAGAAAACAGACAGATCCATCTCTGTAGCCCAGCCTATGAGACTCAAGTCGCACCCTAGAAAAATAGGGACCAACCAGTGGCTGCAGACCAAGAAGAATATGATTTCCAAAGGAGAAAAGTAGCCATTCCATCGCTCAGCCTCTTTGTGCTCAAAACAGGCTGTTCCCTTTGCACCCCAGTTGTTTATAAGAAATCTCAGTGTTTAGAGAGCTTGCATTCTTAGTTGACAGCACAAAGAGGAGAGAGGAAGAGCGAGAGAATCCAGATCTGCATGTCTGTCACTCTTTGAAAGTACTAGAATTCAGAAGAACGGAACAACCAGAAAATTCACAATTGGGCCACCCAGGTCTTTTGTTTTTAATTCAGTACTTGGGAAGTTTATCCTGAGCTGTGCTGAGACTTTTGTATTGTGTGAAAGTAATGCTTGGCTTTGCACATTCGGTGATTATCGTCATATTAATGTCAAAGAGTGATCCTCGATTCTAGTGTGAGAGACCCCCATACATGTTGCTGCATTATTCATAATGTCACAAACCATCATATAACATTTCATTTCAGAATGAAATATCGCCCAGTCTAAGCCCTTTGTCTTCAACCATTACAGATCCAAAATCACCCTTTAGCCCACTTCCCATTTTTTCCATATATGTCCATGTTCAGTTCATGTCCTCTCATCAAAACAAAACAAAACCCAAAGCCTTACATTGTGGATACAACTGCTTGCTGAAGGCAAGTGGTCTACTGTTGTACATGAAAATACTGAATGCAGTATCTAGGGCAGTGTTTCTCAAAGTGGAGGATGGGACCCTATTTGGGGTCACCTAGAGCTTTCCTGGGGGTCACCTAAAGACCCCTGGTGCAGGGGGCCAGGTCAGGCTTGCCAGGCCTCCGGCTGTAGCTGTGCACACACTGGGGCTGACTGACAGCCTCAGGGCCCAATCCTATGCATGCCTACTCTGAAATAAATCACATTGTGTTCAATGTGTGCATAGAACACACATTTCATTTGTAACAATGAAAATAAATCCTGCATATCGGATATTTACATTATGATTCATAACAGTAGCAAAATTACAGTTCTAAAGTAGCAATGAAAATAATTTTATGGTTGGGGGTCCCCACAACTTGAGGAACTTATAAAGGGGTCACGACATTAGGAAAATTGAGAACCACTGATCTAGGGTATCAACTGAAGTTAATCTGCAGCTTTAGAGAGTAATTTCAGGTGATTCCCTAGGTAAAGAATCCCAAGCCAACAGCAAGTCTTGGGCTCATTAAAAATATTACCATATTTCTTCTGTTCTTTGCCTTAAAAGGGGCCCATGAGTTTTCATTCCAGAGGCAGTAGCTCGCTGCCCTATAATACTATATTTACTCAAATCTAACGCTCACTGTTTCCAGCCGAACTTAGTCTCCAAAATCAGGGTGCGCATTAGATTCAATTATTAGATTTGAGTAAATCTGGTATTTTTATTATATGTATGGGGTGTGCATTAAATTCGATGGTGCATTATATTTGGGTAAATACAGGTAATTGTCTAACAAATGAGGGAACGATCCTGTTGCTGCTTTCTCTAGGTAGGAGTAAGTGTGTTCTGAACTACTGCCTAGCACATAGGGCAAGTTGACCCTATGTACTCTTTTTTAGCCTTGTGTCCTAGGAAAATTTTTTCCTTGTCCCCCATTTCTTTGTGAGCAGGCATGTAGCCTTCTTGTAATTAAAAAAATACATGAAATAAGTTATATGCACGGTTTTAAATTTAATAATATAGTGTTTAAATTAACCAAATGAAAGCAATACATATGAGTGTTAATACGTTTTATGTTAGTCTGCCCTACATTTTCTTGGATGTCTTGACCCATCTCAGTTATACACTAAACGTTATTTCATGGAACAGTTACCGGTAGTTGCTTTTTAAACCTTACTACAGTTTTGGCTGTAACCTGGCTAGTACAGGTTGCTTAGAAGAGATTACTTATCACATGGCTTAGGAGACGCACCCCAAATATATCCTCATCTTCCCCCAGCTGCACAGTACAGGGGCTAGAATTGTTAATCATTTTCTACTAATGCCTAACTGTGAACACAGATGATGTTATAATTTTTTGGTAGGAGGCCCACATCATCTTTCTGATACTGTGTCAGGGGCCAGATGGGGAAAAAAAGAATTGATTTGCATTTCAAATTTGAATAAATGACTATATTAGTTATGAATTCAAACCAGCCCATAACATTTTCCAACACACAGAGAGGGCCTGATCTTCAAAACCAATTCACTTTCAGACAGAGAGAGGTGTGTGCAGCAACATAATACTTTCCCAAGGTATGGAGAGCAGAGCTGGAGAATTACAGGGCTTGCCAAGGGGTGGATGGGAGGCTCACTGAGGGCCCCATCCAAGGTGACCAGATGCCAAAACCTCAAAAGGAGGACAACTTGAATTCCTTTCTGGCAGACAATGGCATGTTTGCCTACTCACAAGTAAAGCTGCAATATTGGGCACTTTCACTTTCACATAGAGCTCAATGCATATTTTTGATTTTTAGTTTTTTGACCATAACATTTGATAGGAAGGAGATATTTCAAAACTGATTTTTGCATTGGATTCTGCTCTTCAATTTGAATCCAACGACATATGATGTGATGGGGTACTGCACACCACTGCAAAGTTCCAAAGTGAAGGACAATGAAGTCCTTTTGGAGGACACCCAGACAGGAGGCTTAAAAAGAGGACAAATCTAGAAAAATCCAGTCATATGGTCACCCTGGCCCCATCTGGCCCGAGGGCTGGGGTTTAGAGACTCCTACGAATGCAATACCTTCTCAAACACTTCCATTGTAGAATGCTCCATATTATCTTCTAATGTAAATGCATTTTAAAAGAATCGTAATGTTAGTTGATGTAACCAGGTAGTGGTAATAATTGTAAAAAAGAGGAGACGAGGACCAGCAATGGATGAAGACCACTGCTTGCCTATTCGAGATCAAAGTTCAAAGTAAATGCCTGGTAATCAATTGCCACCATTTTTCTTATTCCCCGAACATGTGAGCGAAGCACTATTTGTGGACTACCATTATGGCCACATTCAATGCTTTTTTCTAGAAATAAAGGTGGGGGTATTTATTTATTTATTTTCCTAATTTATACCCTGCCTTTCCTCCCCTACAGGAGGGAGCCCAAGGCGGCTAACATCAGAGAAGAATAAAACACCATTAAAATCACTGATAAATACAGGTTAAAACATAATTAAAATACAATTAGAATAAAAAGACTACGAACAATTAAAAACAAGCTAAAAAACATTTGTTAAAGACAATAAAATAAAACAATAAAACAACTGCCCCCCAACTGCCCCGTTTAAAAAGCTTTTTTAAAAGAAAAGGTTTTAAGGCTCTGCCTGAAGCTCTGTACTGAGGGAGCTTTCCTTAGCTCTAAGGGGAGGGAGTTCCAAAGGCGGGGTGCTACCACCGAGAAGACCCTATCTCTGGCCACCACACCTCTCACATCTCTTAGTGGCGGCACAGTCAGTAGGGCCCCCTCAGATGACCTTTGGTGATGGGTCGGATTGTACAGAAGAAGGCGGTCCCTCAGATACCCTGGACCCAAGCCGTTTAGGGCTTTAAAGGTCAGGATCAGCACTTTGAATTCAGCCCGGAAACGAATGGTCAGCCAGTGTAGTCGCTGAAGCAGTGGCCCAACAGAGTTGAACCAATGAGCCCCAGCAACCACACGGGCCACCGCATCCTGGACTAGTTGAAGCTTCCGGACCGTCTTCAGAGGCAGCCCCAGGTAGAACGCATTACAATAATCTAGTCTCAATGTCACTAGGGCATCACTATGAAGATGTTATGTGTCATCCTAGGCATGTCTAGGTGCTGGTACTCTGCACGGGCGAGTATCCCCTCATAAAGACCCCTGGCCACAGCTAATGTTCCCTTTAAGGTCCACTGTCTTAGAATGTTCCCCAAGTTCCCGCCAATTCAAGTTTCAGACCTTTACAGCTAGCAGTGCTATAAGGGTGTCTTGAAAGACTATGGTATCGTGCTCGGCACTGCATATGCTGCATGCGAAGCACGAAAGCCTGGGTTGGATTGTTATGGAGGATAGGCTGTTACCCAAGCAGCAAATCCCCCCTCTCCACGCCACTGCATTAGTCCAATGGAAAGGCAGAGCCCATACGATTGGATCCAGCTGGCGTTGCAGAGCTGGGCTAAGGACAGGAGCTCACCCTGTCTTGTGAGGCCGACCCGGGTCTCGAACAGACTTTATGCTGCATGTAAAGCAAACAAAGTATCAAAATGGATGCTTTTTACTGACATCTAGTGGATGAATGGAAACCATGCAGTTAAAAAAATAAACTGCCTGGGATGACCAGACTAGATTTTGTTTTTATTTTTTATTAAGATACCAAATATCTGTTCATTTGGCTGTTGCAGACCAACATGAAATTTAGGATTTATTTTTTAACTAGAACTAGGTTCCACCAAACTGAATCAAGGCTTTTCACGGCAAAACCAAAATAAATTTTTAACACAAAACTAGAGTTCCTGTGCAAGAACTATGTTTTCTGAACCAACTGAACTTAACCGTCTTCCACCTTAAATCTATTCCTGATTTCCCACCCAAGCATTATTCATTTCAGGAGCCCAAGGCCAAGTGGTGAGGGTATCAAATTGCAAATTGTGCTATTTGTTATAACAATTTGAAATCTCTCAAGATAAACCTGTAGATTCTTGTCCACCTTAGGGCTACTCCTATAGTCTAGGGCAGGGGTCCTCAAACTTTTTAAACATGGGGCCAGTTCACTGTCCCTCAGGTACTGTCGGGGGCCGGAAAATAGGGGGGGTTTCTGGGGGGTGGTGGGTACTGGCAGGGCTAATAGGGGGTTTCTGGGAGGTGGGGATTACTGGCAGGGCTAGTGGGGGGGGGGTTTCTGGGGGTGGTGGGTACTGGCAGGGCTGGTGGGGGTTTCTGGGGGGTGGAGGGGTACTGTCAGGGCTGGTGGGGGTTTCTCGGGGGTGGTGGGTGCTGGCATGGCTGGTGGGGGTTCTGGGGGTAGGGGTTACTGGCAGGGCTAGTGGGGGGTTTCTGGGGGGTGGGATTACTGGAAGGCTGGTGGGGATTGGGGGAAGAAAGGGAGGCACTTACCTGGGGAGCCCTGCGGCCACCATCCAAGCCCCCTGGCTGGCCAGGGTAGCTGTGGATTAGGCACTGCAGCCGCGCGGTCCCCCATCAAAGCCCCCTGGCTGGGCAAGGAAGCTGTGGATGGGGCACTTCAGCTGCACAGCCCCCCATCCAAGTCAAGTTCTTCTGCTGGGCGAGCAGGTGGGCGGGCAAGCGAACAGACAGCCAGCCCCTTGCCATGGTGGGCACCCACCCCGGCGCTGTCGTGAGGGGATGGCTCCTCCCCCTCCCTGCCTGCTTTCGCCTGGCAGCCACTCAGCAACAGCGAGGGGGAGGAGCTGTGCCCTCGGGACAGCACAGCGCACACAGCAGCGTGCCAAATTTAAAATGGCAGCTGCCACCAAGCCTCTTTTTCCAGTGGTGGCCAGCAAGCCTCGGCGGGCCGGATTGAGGGCCCTGGCAGGCCGTATCCGGCCCCCGGGCCGTAGTTTGTGGACCCCTGGTGTAGGGCAATCAAGGACAGGTCCAAGATTAGGATCCAAAGCCAGATCCAGCCAACACTTGAAGATCTTTTGCAACAGCAAGCTTTATAAAAGTCGAGGAGGCATAGATGTCCCAAATGATATCACCTCACTAACGAAAATACTTGCTCCTCTTTTGTTTGTGCACATCGGTGTAGTCATGCCAGCCACATGACCACAGAAGTGTCTTTGGCCAGTATTGGTTCTGCAGCTTAGAAATGGGGATATTTTGCTGTTGTCTGGAATAGACCAGAAGAGAAACCACTATTTTGCTGCTCTATCCTTGCCACATGTGAAACCATATGGCTGTCAGTGGATGTTTATAAAGGATGCTGAGACTGAGTAGGTGTGTCCCTTTGCACCAATTACAAGCCAGAAAAATCAATTTTAAACTGTTTCATGTCAATCTAGCCATGTAAAGGATCAATATTTAAAGATCCTGAATAGCTTTTTTCATCTTGAATTTAACCATGAATCTAAGGCATTTTTCTCTTTTTGGAGAAAAGTATTTGATACTTGATGATATCTGACCAAAGAAAGCTCTTTTCCATCACTGGCAGGTAGATCCTTTTCAAGCAGAGATGTTGCTGGGAACTTGCATGTGGAAAGCAGGTATCTTCCTCAATTATGGCTCCTTTCAGGATGGATTGTCAGTGAAAGCTTTTTACATTCCCTTCAGGAACTATATCATGATTAGTAACTCAGATTCCATGTTAATATAGCAAGTAGACGAAATAGTTTTTTTAAGGAACAAATTTTATTCCAATTTCCAATTTCAAACAATTTATTTCAGGATAAAGATATGAAAATCAGTTTCCATCAGGTACTTCTAACCATGAGGGTCAGCACCCAGCAGACGAGAGAACCGAAGTGTTCCAAGAACCCCCATTTCTGCCTCATGGACTGGAGAGACAAAGAACACGGGCAAAACTCAATCCCGGGCCACATCATTCAAAATCCCTCCCCCTCCCCACTTCTAGCCCGCCCCCCGCCCACACGCATAACACCACATGCAATTTCAAAATGACAAAAAGGTTTAAAAACAGCATTTTTATATAGTAGTTTTCCTTCTTTTAAATAGGATAATGTT
Organism: Cryptoblepharus egeriae; assembly: GCA_030015325.1. Taxonomy (NCBI): domain Eukaryota; kingdom Metazoa; phylum Chordata; class Lepidosauria; order Squamata; family Scincidae; genus Cryptoblepharus; species Cryptoblepharus egeriae. The sequence continues at coordinate 4,039,840 of JAREYC010000015.1, read as the reverse complement.
TAAATGTTTTTTAAATCAGGATCTCTTATAATATACAAGTATAACCAAATAATCTTCCACCACACTGGTACTTGTAAAAGAGTGTCTCTGGCACTAAAGAAAGAACGGGGCATTGGCACAAACCATAATGCTTAAAAAAAGACACACGCACGCACGCACACACACACACACACAGAGTACTGAGTTACAGACTTAAACCTCTGTTGGACTCAAACAACCTTCTTTTTTCTGTGAAGCACAATACAATTAATGGCCAGCGCGCACGCCAAAAAAAGCACATTTTAAAAATAGTAATAAAATGTGTGAAAAACCCCCAAACAATTGAAGGCAATTGACAGACTGAAGAATTAGGTTCTAGGGAAAGGGAAGACGTGGTTGAATTGGGGAGGGGCAGGTTGCTGTACAGCCAATCATATTGAAGATATTCAAGGAAATGGAATGATGCATTTACAACCCTCTTCCTCTTCAATAAAGATGAAGAGTTAAAGAGCAGGTTTCTATGTCTTCAGTAGGACTTTTCCTTTTAAAGTGCACTGTGAACAGAACTTGGTCAACAGAGTGTTCCTTCATCTCAACCTCTGAGTTCCTCCACACATGTGCATAATCTCAAAATTCTGCATCCTTGTTTCTGGCACATCCAAAATCTTGACTGGCTCTTATCAGCACAAATGGGAAAAGGGTGGCCTAGATGCGTTTGGCACCTTCACTTTCACAAACTTTTACAAATCTTCACAGATTTTAGGGGGTAAATGTAGAGGGCTCCCACCGGAAAACCTGGTCCACATAAGGCGGCTTCACATGAAGATAGCAGTGGTTGCTAGAAAGTGCTCACCAAACTAGCATCTTCTCCATACTACTTAAGTGCCATTCTCCAATCTCCCACTGCTCCCCCCACCCCATACCACCTCTGGCACTAAATAGTAACTCATTGCATGACCGATATCCAGATCAGCAAATAAGGCGAATGATAGACTCAAAATGCCAAGCCTGAAGTTTGGAGGCCTACCAAACATAAGAAATAATCTGAAATTGGCATTCTAGCTTCTAAATCTGATGGCTGCATGTCCAATGCCTGCAGTGGACACTGCAGCTGGAAGTTGAGGAGGGACTTGCATTATAAGGTACTCCAGGCATTGAGAGGAAATCATGGCACATTATGAAAACAAATCATCTTGCAGAATAGAACAAGTGTCATTTGGCAAGGACACAAAATTGACAAAAAGCCATCTTGTCATCAGCAGGATGTATCCTTCCTTATCCTGCAAAACACCTAAACATGAATCAGGAATGTTGGTTATTCTAAAAGATAAACAACTGTCCCATCCCTCACCACCATTAACCAAATAGAACTCTATGTGGAGTCTCTTCCTCCTTGCTGGACTCCCAGTTTAAAAATCAAACGAACACATACACAATCAAAACCTTGTCACTCACTTTGTTGCTAATTGTGCAATAGTACCCAGGAATCCCTTTGAAATGTGGCACTTTGCACTTGCTTTCTTCTTTAGTGTTCTGTGACATGGAACAGTCCCAAAATATCAGAGGCAGCACCCAAATCCAATCCCACCCCAACTGGAATGCTGCAATTTCCATGTGCAATTAAGATTTATTTTAGTGTTAAAACAACCAAGACACCCAGGAAAAGAAAAGCCTGTTATGTCTTGTGCAAGGAAGTTCACTTAGTGTTGTTCTGTGTGTGAGAAAAAACATGATTTGACCCACTCTTCTCCAGCACAGAAGGAGGCAATTAGCCTTTCAGAATCTCCAGGTCTCCAGCTTTATTTCGTAGCATCTGAGAAGTTAGCGGTCCTGGAGTTGCATTAGTGTTGCCTGTAGTTTCCATGAATACTTCAGGTCATAGAGCCCTCCTTTACCTCCTGCATTGCTAGCTTCCTCCTGCAGCAATAATTCTTCTGGACATATCAGCAAGAGGGCTTTTTGGCAACAACTCCTACTTTGGCTTCAGGGTGGTTTTGCTTCAAGGAATATGTTTGGCACCAAGAATCCAGAACTTTCAGTCCTGCACACTTTGAAGTTAACACTAGCCCAGCTGATTTCTCCACTCCAACACAGTCACAGATTCTTCGGCCTGTTGAAAACCACTCTCATGAATGTACACTGTGGCCCCAGAGTAAATAATATTTGTGCAAATGCTTCTGATAGAAGACAGCCTTCCAAAGTTTAGAGGGGGCAGGGAGATAAAAGGCAGCTGTTCACACAAAATGTCACCCATGCAGCTGCTAAGAGTCCAAGAGCTTTTGACTCCATCCTAAAACTTTTTCACAAGGTGCAATCCGAAGCCTCTGTGCACCCCAGATCCTTCCCCTCTTCAACTTAAAGATATCACCGTAGAATAATTGTAATTCTTACAAACCTAGTCATTGGCAGAACATGTGCACAAAGTTTAAAAAAGATGTAGGAGAATTAGCTGGAACTTCATTATTTCTTTCAATCCAAAATCTTCTACAAAATCTGGGCTTTACCACCTAAAAGTAATTGTTTCCCATTCATGACGCCTTTATAGCTCACACTGGGTGAGGATTCTCTCTAAAGGGAGCTTACAACTAAAAAACCAAACACAATCAGGCACTTCCCCCAGACTCATTAGCTATTGCTTGGTTTGTAGTTAATGAAAAAAATACAGCATATGTAGCAAACTATGTATAGAACAATAATTTAAAAAAATCACAGTCTCCATATAACTTTCATAATTGATAATGAAGAAAAACAAACTAGACTAAAATGGTACAAAGAATGAGGAAAAAGATGGTTTTGCACTATTCTTAGAGAGCACTTGTTCCTCAAAAATGTTGTCCAGGACTGTGTCCTTTCTGAAAGGATGCACCAGAGGCAGAGGGGAGAAAGTTATCATGGGGAGCAAGTTACACCAGAGGAATCCTATGGCACAAGGTGAAGAAACTAGTAGCACTTCACACTCCCATAGTCGAGTTCATTATCTGTGTTGGTAAAGCATGGGATTTCTCTATCACTGAAACAGAAAGGAAAAGAATTGGCTAACGCAGCATGAAAGAGTCCATGAGGGAGCCACCTTGACTGCTGGCAAAAAAGCAAGAAATCAACAAAGTGCCAAAGAGAGAGTGAAACGTGTCCCCCGTTGTTGTTTTTAAACTGTGAAATAAAAGCAAATTTGTTTTTAAAAAATCAGCTATTCTGTGGGGCAGACATGAAACTCCAAGGTAACAGTGAGCAAAAAACTTGCCACTCCACAGATTAGACAATTTGCAATCATTACATCATTAAAAGTTAAGATTGTTTTCCTGTACAATTTTTAAATTCATGGGGTTCTCTCGTCTTACTTTCTTCACGACAAAAGGTCTCCCAAGGAGATTTGGGAATGGGGATGGGGAAGAGGACAGGCAAATCAAGGTCAGACTAGGTTATATTCCTTCAAGTTGAGCTGTAAGATAGTGTCCTTGACAGCAGCAAAGACAAACCGGATGTTTTCCGTATCTGTGGCACACGTGAAGTGAGAGTAGATAATTTTGTCACTGTCGGGATTTAGATCCACAAACATCTTGAGGATGAATTCCCGGGCTGTCTGCGCATCTCTCTGAGGGCCTGAAACAGACCAGGGGAAAGGAGAAGGAAAGGGAAGAATTCAAAATATGACCAGTCAAAAGGCTCTCATGAAGGAAAAAAAGCATGGTTTCACTGTCAAATTGGCTCACTTGAACCAAGTGACACACAATTATGGTTCATTTAGGAGGGGGGAGGTTTGAGACAAACCCCTCTCCATTATGAAGGGAATCTGTGAAGGTGGAAACCATCAGCTTGGAGATGGGTGGGATGTCAGAATAACCACTGACTGAGTACTCCGATTTGAAGACTTTGCTTCCAAGTAATTGCAGCAGAGAGAAAGACAGTACAGACGACTCTGCTGCCTCCTCTCCTAGAACTCTCTTTTCAGCAGCAATTCCTGCTGGTCAATACGTAACTTTGAAGTACTGGTACCAGAACTGCCCTTGTTTCCCTTTCCTTCTGCAGCATGGCTACTGGATTTGTTAAGCTGTTGAACAAAGCTTGTGTTTTTAAAAAAACAGCGTATGGGGCATAGTAAATGTCAGGCGCTTTATATATAGAATAAAATGAATAGTTTTCCACAGCCTACCTACCCACTCATGACTGGTCTTCTGCCTGCCAGTTCTGACAGCTCTTCACAGTGGGAAAGGACAAATCTCTGAAATAGGAGGTATCAATCACATTTCCTACTGCCTTTCTGTCATAGCAGGAAAGGCAAAACTATCCAGTCTTGAGCTGTTAGTTGTGGGAATAGCATACAATGCTGCATAGTATATCATAAAATGTTACTTTAGAGAGAATCAGAAATATTTTTTTTAAAAATCAGCTTCTTACCATCAAACTCTGGAAAATAATCCACAAGGTGAGAGTACATTATCTTGTCTTCCAACAGGTCTTTCTTGTTGAGAAAAAGGATAACAGAAGAGTTCTGGAACCAGGGGTAGGTGATTATGGTCCGAAAAAGGGCTTTGCTCTCCTCCATCCGGTTCTGTCAGAAGAAACAAGGTTGATAGACCTCATGGATATGATAAGTACAGTGGTACCTTGAATAAAGAGTGTCTTGAATAAAGAGCATTTTGTATAAGCAGCAAAATTTTCTCAGAAAATTCTCTGAGGAAGTTTGGAACAGGCTTCCATGGCAAGGGAACTCACGGGTGGAACGAGGAGACTAGCTTGAGTTACAGTGGGGCCCTGGGTAAAGTTTGGAATAGGCTTCCATTGCTAGGGAACTCATGGGACGTCCAGGGGAGCAGCCTGAGTCAGGTCTGCATGTGGGATCTGTGTGGCAGTGTGGAAGGTGTGCCTTATCAATGTTCTAGTGCTGTTCCCTGTCAGCAGCTTGGGAATGTTAAAGTTGCACAAAAAGACAATAGATTCCATTGAGCCAATGGATAGCAGTGACTCTATTAGTGATTGTGAAAGAGCACAATCCTATCCATGTCTGCTCAGATGTAAGCCCCATTGTGTCCAATGGATCTTACTCCCAGGAAAGCGTCTTTAGAATTGCAGCCAAAGTCATCCCCTCTCTGTAACCAGGGTTTTCAAAGGTACAGTACAGTTCAGTACTGTACAGTATTTTCTTTATTGCAGTGTTGTATGTTACTGTATGTTACAGTGCTTTGTATAGTGTTATACTGCAGTGTTTTGTAATCATTTTTATAAATAGTTAATATTTTTATATGAATATTTTTTGGGTTGTGGAATCAATCGTCTGAGTGTCCATTATTTCCTATGGGAAAATCTGCTTCACTTAAAGAGCGTTTCACTTAAAGAGCATGCCTCTGGAACGAATTAAGCTCTTTAAGCGAGGTGTCACTGTATAGTGAAAATACATGAAATAGAGAAGGAACGGACAAAGCGGCTAGAATTTTTTGGGGAAGATAGGTCAACATCTGAATGGGCTTCAAGTATTTTGGTATGGTAGGACCACATAGACTCCTGCTAATTGGGTAATCCTTTTGTTTAGCAGGGAAAGAGTAACCTGGCCCTCCTCACCCCAGCAGTGTCTTTGCATCCTTTTATCTGCTGGTTTCCTTTGTATCCTGTTCCTATCTGCTGGTGTTCCTTTGCATCCTTTTAGACTGTGAGCCCTTTAGGGACAGGGAGCCATTCAATATTTGGTTCTCTCTATAAACCACCTTGTGAACTTTTCATTGAAAAGAATGTGTTGATGATGATGATATACTGAATATTGGTACAAGGGGATTAGAGATTAATAATAGGTGGGAGCAGCAGACTTCATAGCACCATCTGAGCCAGTATATGTGGAACAGGGCATGACACTGTTCCACACCTCCACTATTTACAGTAAAACCTTAGACTGAGAGTGTTTTGCAAGAAAAGCAAATAATTCTAATGACTTAAGATATAAGCAATGTCTTGCAATACAAGCAAAAAAATTAGTCCCGGAGAAGATTCAGCCAGTTTCGGAACCTGCTACCTCCACCAGAACCTGCTCAGCCTCTCCTGAGAGACCAGCCTATGCATATCTACTCTGAAGTAAGCCTGTTACAGTCAATGGGGTTTACTCCTATGTAAGAGGAACAATGGAAAGGAGCCTGAGAGACCCAGCCGTGTATGTCTACTCTAAAATAAGCCCCATTATAATCAGTGGGGCTCACTCCTGTGTGTGCGGGGGGGGGGGGGGGCAGATTGCGGTCTCAGCGACCCAAAAGACTAAGCGCAGGGGAATGTTTTATTTTTCTTTATTTTTGTATTTTTTATGTTATTTTTTATTATATTCCAATATTGTAATAATTTTTATATGAATATTAGTGAAAAGCATACCTGCATTGCGGGAGTAAGATTCCCCTGTACGCCATCCCCCCACTGCGCATCAATCCCCCATGAGCATCAACCCGCCATGCACACCCACCCCATGTACAACATTCCCCATGTTCATCCCTCCGTGTGCACCAACCCCCCCATGCGCACCAACCCCTCATGCGCACCATCCTCCCCAGTGCAACCCCTCCCTCCAAACAACATCTCCCCACTGCACCAGGCACCAAATTGGCTGGATGTTGGTCAGTCTTCCATGTTGAGTATAGGACAAAAACATGTTACACCCCTTTTCAGCCCCTTAAGGGTTAAATATCTCCACATTGGTTATTGGTAGGTGTTCATGTGACATAAGGAACACCCTCCCCAAATTTCACACTTCAATCCCCCATAAATATCAACCCGCCATGCGCACCCACCCCCATGTGCAATATTCCCCATGTTCATCCCCCCATGTGCACCAACTTCCCCAGTGCAACCCTCCCCTCCGAACAACATCCCCGCCACTGCACCAGGCACCAAACTGGCTGGATGTTGGTCAGTCTTCCATGTTAAGTATAGGACAGAAACATGTTGCACCCCTTTTCAGCCCCTAAACTTTAATTTCACCTTAAGGGTTAAATTTCTCCACGTTGGTTCTTGGTGGGTATGAATGAACACCCTCCCCGAATTTCACACTTCTAGGTCCGGGGTTGGGGCAGAACATCCCTCAGTCAGGGATTCTTCAATGCAAAGTATAGGGACAAAAACGTGTTGTGCCCCTTTTCACCCCTTCCGGTTGGAATTTCTGAAAACCAGTTCTTAGTGCATCCCTCAGTCACAGAACGAACATCCACCCCAAATTTCACGCTTCTAGGCCTGGCGGTTTTGGCAGGGCGTTGATGAGTGAGTCGAGTGAGTTGGTGAATTAGTGACTTTTCTCTTATATATAGATTTTTTTGGTTGTGGAACAAATTGTCTGAGTTTCCATGATTTCTTATGGGAAAATTTGCTTTGATATATAAAGCGTTTTGGATTTCAAGCAAGCTTCAGGAACAAATTATGTTTGTAAACCAAGGTACCACTGTGCCTTAAAACAGACTCTGAGAGGGACACTATGCTAAATAGACACAGCTGCTTTCATCCTGTTAAAAAGCAGAGCCATTTGAGACATGCACCTTTGCCCAGTCAGCTAGCATGGATCCTTTCATCCTGCCTCTAAAGACACTGGGCTATGGTGGCACAAGTGGTTAAGACACTGTGCCTGTTAACCAGTAAGCCAGGGTTCGAGACTCGGGTCCCCACAAGACAGGGTGAGCGCCTGTCCTTAGCCCAACTCTGTGACGCAGCTGGAACCAATAGTATCGGCTCTGCCATTCCATTGGACTATTTCAGTGGCATGGAGAGGGGGGATTTGCTGCTTGGGTAACAGCCTATCCTCCATATCAATCTACCCAGGCCTTCATGCTTTGCATGCAGCGTCGATTACGATACCATCGTTTTTCAAAACTGATAGATGCCAAGTGCCAAGTTAAACACACACAAGTTTGAGACTATAGAAGTAAAGAATTCACTAAGACTACAGAATGTAGAAAAAAATGAGCCAGTTGTGTAATGTGGCTCCCAGGTATTAACATGCAGCAGCAGGACTCTTTTCATTCCAGTGAGTAGTAGGTGAACAAAGTACGGTGTTGTGGCACAGCAACTATTAGGCCAAATTAAGTCAAATATAGGAAGTCATGCTTCAGATCTTGCACAATTTCACACCTAATGCAGGCACACAGCCTTTTCTTTAGGACACAAATGGTCATCTGAAGGAGGTACTTTATAGCTACCTCTGGCTGAAGACTATACCCAGGCAAAAGACACAAGCTGTGCTAACTTTAGTTACAGACAGCCCTTAGGAAGATTCTCACCAAAGAGTGATTGGTGAGAATCCAAGTGATTTCCAGCATGCTCAGGGCTAAGTCATGTTCCCCTTCCATCTTCCTTGCTACTGTGAAATATTTTTAAGCAGCCACTGAATACAATTCACAAAGGAGTACAATAAGGGCAGCTGATCATTGACTGGGAAGTGGAAACACATGTTCCTATCTAGATGGCTAGTTCTAAATACAGTAGATGCTACAATTTCTTTATGCTTTTTCCTCCATATTTGCTGTCCTGCAAATTCTACAAGTAATCCCAGATTTTGCCTTCCAAATTCAACATGAAGTCCTCTCATTTTGCCACTATTTGAACTGTAGATGTTCTAAGCATCCCTCATTACTAGCGATCTTGCTTACCTCATTATCGGACTCCACCAGCACTTGGTCATATTCACTAAGGGCTACTAAAAACATGATGGAGGTTACGTTTTCAAAGCAATGTATCCATTTCCTCCGTTCTGACCTCTGACCCCCAACATCCACCATCCTGAAGGGACAGAAAAAGACATGCCAGGTCTATTCATATTCACTCAAGAACGTTTTAAGGCCACAAATAAAAATGAAGCATCTGTGTCTTTCTGGATAGGGATGGAAAGAAGGCAAGAGTACTTTTTAAAGGCTTTTAAAAAAGGGAGCACAGTTTTCAAGTGCTTTGAAACAGAACATATTTAAAGGCAACGTTATACTCCCTTCTTCAAATATTACTAGGAGCTTTTGGGGTTACCAAAGTAGAAGGCCACATGCTGTGAAAGGGCCTCCATGACTACTTGAACCAAACTCATTGCAGCCTGGATGCTTGCACAGTGCACAGAAGGCTGGCAACCATATATCTGATCACACACAATATGGAAGCATTCTACTATGAAACCTTACCAAAAGCAGAACAGCAAAACAAGTTTATCCATTGATTTTATTGACAATGCAGTCCTCCTTTAGGGAATACACTTAAAACAAGTAATAGTAAAAAGGGCCGTCAGCTTTGCTTTTCTGAACAACAGATTCTTCTTAAGAGGGGACAGGCATTTATTAAGATTGTGTGAGTCGCCTTGCACTTGAGAAGGTCCCCCCGCAGGTTAACTGCCAGTCGTTTCCAACTATTGAGTGCGGTTCTCATCCCTGTTTACAAGCCTTTAGAGCCAGTGTTGTCCAAAGTCACTTCCATGGTCATGGGGACGGCATGACTATACGCGGAGGTGCCTTGAGAAAAGCAGCACATAAATACATGTAAGTGCTATAGATGTGATGGAAGTTACCTGAAAATAATGTTCTCTAAATCAAAGGGGTATTCTATGATCCCAGTTGTTGGAACTCTGACCCGCAGAACGTCTTGTTGGGTTGGGAGATACCCTGGAGTGGCAATGCGGTCCACGTCAGTAAGGTAGCTGCAAAAAAAGGGCAGAAAAAAATGAAATATCACTCTTGGAAAACTAGCCATTTGCAGCATAAGTGCCTATGCTTCAAGAATGGCAAAATCTTTAATATGGACTTCCAACTTTGTATATATTCTGTTTCTGCTAGAGACTGCTAGGGAGGGGAAAAAACGACAAGTTATGCAAAACACCAAAAAACCTGCCTCTTCATTAAGGAGCCCACTTGCAACCAAAGATTCTACCTCTGTGGTTCTCAAAGTGGGAGTTGCAACTTTATTTCAGCGGGGTCATGAAAAGCTGGGTCCCATCATTCCAAGTCCCATCTTGGAATGGGGCACTCAGGCTGCTCTTATGGGTATAAGTCTCACTGAACACAATGGGACTTACTCCTGAGTAGATATGGCGGAGCTCTGGCATCATGGTGTTGGCATTTCCTGTTTCAGCTTTGACATCATTTCCAGAGAGTCCCAGACAGACTGTCATCTCAGAAGGAAGTCCCAGGCTGAAATGCTTAAGTACAGTGGCACCTTCATGTAACAAACGCCTCACGTAAAGTATGTTCCACGTAACAAACAAAAATTTATCTAGGATTCTGCTCCACATAACAAACTGTGCTTCACATAACAAACAAATTTGTTGGCAGTTGGGGCAGATGCACTGGCCGGCAGCCCTTTTAAAAAACTTTAGGGCTGCCTAGCGCGCCTGCCTATTGCGAAAGCAACACTTCCGCGTTGTTCCTCCTGTGGCCAGGTGTCCAACAGCAGTGGGAAAGAGGGAAGCAGATCAGGGCTAGCCAGAAGGGAGCAGGGGAGAGAGATGCACAGGATGGAGAGAAGAAGAATGTGAGGAGACACTTTGAAAGTGTCTTTGATTGCAGCCTTCTATCCATGTCTACCCAAAAGTAAGGCCCATTGTGTTAAATGGGGCTTACCCCCAGGAAAGTGTCTTTAGGACCGCAGCCAAAGTAGACTTCATAGGATCATGCACACTGAATGCATGTTTTGAATTCAATTCCAGTGTTTTGTCATGGTTGTTACATCCAATTAATATTTTTATATGAAATTTTTTTTGGGTTCTGGAACAAATCATCTGAGTTTCCATTATTTCCTATGGGAAAAACCGCTTCACGTAAAGAATGTTTCACATAAAAAAACATGCCTCTGGAACAAATTAAATTTGTTATGTGAGGCGCCAGTGTACCACTGTTCTCCGTCATACTTCAACACCACTCTTACACAAGGCTAAGTGAATTATTCTGATTGTTTCCCACTGAAAGGGCTGTGGGTGGCGCAAGTGATTAAGACACTGACATTGCCTGTTAACCAGCAGGCCAGGGTTCGAGACCCAGGTCAGCCCCACAAGACAGGGTGAGCTCCTGTCCTTAGCCCAGCTCTGCGACGCAGCTGGATCCAATCGTATTGGCTCTGCCTTCCCATTGGACTAATTCAGTGGTGTGGAGGGGGGATTTGCTGCTTGGGTAACAGCCTATCCTCCATAACAATCTAACCCAGGCTTTCGTGCTTCGCATGCAGCGTATGCAGTGCCAAGCACGATACCATAGTTTTCAAGACTGACAGAGGCCTGCCTTCCCACTGGGACAGGGAGGAAGAAGAGAACAGAACACAGTTGTGCACAGTCAATAAGCTAACACAGTTGTGCATAGTCAATTTGCTAAGGTTTTCTACTGCCAATTTACAGGCATTGTGTCTTTCTCCATAGGCCTTGCACTCTCAATACTCTGAACTTTCACTCCCTGTCATCCCCAAAGGTGAACACTCCAAACTCTCATCAATTTCACCAATGCACCACTTGTCCCACTTCCTACTACCCACCCAGATATGCAGCTTTAATGAGAAACGCAAAAGAACAAGCTACCAGAATTAGGAGCCACACCTTTCAGCTCTAATCAGAAACCTATTTTCAAAGAGGATTGCATTTTCAATTAACAAGAGGGCTGAAAACCCATGAACACAGGTTCTGCCTGCAGAAGCAGAGATGAGCAAAAGGTCTCTCCTGTGAACTGCCATATAGGGTAGAAGAGATCTTGGCATTCTTAGCCAATCACTCCACTGGTCAAACTGTCAAATCAGTTTAATAATTGTCAAATCAGTTTAGATATAATATTCATCAGTCAAACTGTATTCATACTGTAGCTCACCAGTATCATATTTCAGTTTACATTATTGTTTATAGGGCTGTGGGTGGCGCAAGTGGTTAAGTCACTGTGCCTGTTAACCAGAAGGCCAGGGTTCGAGACCTGCGTTCCCCACAAGACAGGGTGAGCTCCTGTCCTTAGTCCAGTTCTGCGACACTGCAGGAACCAATTGTATCGGCTCTGCCGTTCCACTGGACTGTTTCAGTGTCGTGGAGAGGGGGGATTTGCTGCTTGGGTAACAGCCTATCCTCCATATCAATCTACCCAGGCCTTCGTGCTTTGCATGTAGCTTTGAGCATGATACCATGGTCTTTCAAGACTGATGGATGCCAAGGTTTTGAGCAAGCTTTCCTAATGGATCTTCAGGTAAAAAAGGAATTAAATAAGGCAACAACTGCGACATAACATCTGTCTGTGCTGGGAGATGAGCTGCTCAGGAGCACACTGGCCTGTTAGGTCACACTAAATATGCATAATGCTGGTGGACTGGGTTAGGTAACAAGCCTCTGGACGGCATGATAGAACCTCCTGGGAGGTCAGCTACCTACTGACAACTTGGGGATCTGAGATTTCGTAGTTGCACTGCATCACCTGACCCTTCCCAAATTATTTCCCACAGCAATCTCAAGCAGCACAACTAAGTACTCTAATTGTGGGTTCTAGGTTATTTTCACTACGCAAAATTTCACCATGTAACTTTGTCATCTTAACAATTCAGATAAGGGAAGATTTTTAAAAAGCAAGTTATCTCCTTTCATAAACATGCCTTTGGGCTCAACAGCTTGCAATAGTAGTATACATGTGTTACTTAATTATATATGACTTATTTATATGCAATTTGGTCTCAAAGCAAATGAGGGTGGCTTTTTGAAAGATAAACGTTCCTTAAGGAGCAGTTAATAGTTTAAAGGCAGTTAATAGCTTAAAGACAGCCTGTTTACCTTAACACCATGGCAGGCAATTAAGCTTGTCTTAGAAAAGTTCACAAAGGGGTCACGACTTCATTTCTGTTTCAGCTGAGAGGCAGGAGCCTCTCCCTTTCCCCAAGTGATAATCACTTGTCTCTGAGCTGAAACTCCATTTGAACTACTTGAAAGGGAACTTGATACATCGCCTTGGTAACTAACTGCCTTTGTATAACAAAAATAGGTGTTGATGGAGATTCCTGGAACCAAATGTCATGAATGGAGATGTTCAATCTGCATCCTACCCATTTTCCTGTGTGTAAGCCTCAGTGGATTTAACGGGGCTTGATTCTGTGTAGACAGCATAGGATCTGACCCCTTTGCTGTTGCAGACTGCCTATCTAGTTTGCATAGATAGATCTCGCACACAGAGTGGTTCCTTGTTAAAGATGCTCCAAAAGACATCAGTGCCTCTTTTAGTGAAAATTAGTTATCCTTGGCCATAAAGGTTTTTCTTTTCTTTTTTACTGTACAGAATGTTACAGTGTTTTATTACAATAATTGTGGTCTGTATTAGAGTGTTTTGAATTCAATTCCTGTGTTTTGTCATCATCTTTACATACAGTTAATATTTTTATATGAATATTTTGGGGGTTGTGGAACTAATCATCTGAGTTTCCATTATTTCCTATGGGAAAATCCGCTTCACTTAAAGAATGTTTCACTTAAAGAGAATGTCTCTGGAACGAATTAAGCTCTTTATGTGAGGCACCACTGTAAAGGCAGCTAGACAATTTGCTGAATTAACCAGTCAACAGCAAGTCATATTAAAAGAGTTGATTTTTATTAAACCACAAAAAAGAGAAATATTAAACTAATTTAACAATTATACTAATAGAAAACACATTCAGTTGTTAGGTAAAATAATGAAATTAACTTGAGAAGTTTCTCCCTCAGAGGAGCTGTGCAGACCACCTAACAATATCACAAGGAGGAACACACTCTGGTTCCTGCTGTAAGCAAGATGGAGTCATATGCAACCCTAGACAGTGCCCTTTGACAGTTATATTGTTTGGAGACTCGTGAAGTTATAGTATTTGGTCTGTTTAGAGAAGCTTTACAAAACTGCTCCAGTACCCCTCCCTAACAATGGCTGTAGTTGTAGGGGGCAAGAATCTTTGATTGTCAATCATAATTAAGTTTTTGAAAAGTAAGCTGCCAGTGGGATTTGTGGCTTTGAGTCAAAACTGACCTTCTTAGGACTCTCCCAGTTGACTTTGGTTCACAGACACTGAACGTCAAAAGAATCTTAGTAGGGTATCAGGATTTTATGTTGCAAAGAAACCTACCATCAAGTATATTGCCACTCCTGTATCTTATCCAACCTGAAATACCAAAATGCAGACCACCATTTACTTTATCGGGGATTATCCTCAAGCAATACTAGAGGACCATTATAAAAGAGTTCCATTTACAGAGCAAGTATGCCTGTGTGGGGCCAAACAGAGACCACTGAACATGTTTTCCTGAATTTTATCTTCTCTATATATAAAACTGAAGAGTCACTGACTGACTCATCAACACCCAGACAAAACCACATGTGTTTTGTACACTGCCCTGAAAAGTTGTACACTGCATAGTGAAAGACACTGTAGGGTTTCCAAAATGAAGTTTGCTTACTATTTAGCAGAGTCGGAGAGCTGGTATTCTCGCCGCCGGTCATAACACTCCTGGATTCCTGGATCATTCCACAATGTCTTAATTGCACTTACATAGGGCTGTTCAAAGGATGCAACCTTTTCTACATCCACTTCCCGGATCAGCAGTGCATTGGCCTACAATTTAGAGTAGGGGAGAATGCAAGACAGATGAGCTCCTTTAAAATAAAACACCTTCCTATCAACTCTTTCTCCAATCCATTACCCTTTCCTGGGCTGCTTCTTTCAATAGCTGGAGAGCCAATCATGACTGTCATAGATTCCTTGGGATGCTGTATACCAGGGGTCCTCAAACTACGGCCCGGGGGCTGGATAAGGCCCGCCAGGGCCCTTAATCCGGCCCGCCAAGGCTTGCTGGCCGCCACTGGAAAAAGAGGCTTGGTGGCGGCTGCCATTTTAAATTTGGCATGCTGCTGTGTGCGCTGTGCTGTCCTGAGGGCACAGCTCCTCCCCCTCCCTGCCTCGCTGTTGCTGAGTGGCTGCCAGGCGAGAGCAGGCAGGGAGGGGGAGGAGCCATCCCCTCACGACAGCGCCGGGGTGGGTGCCCACCATGGCAAGGGGCTGGCTGTCTGTTCGCTTGCCCGCCCACCTGCTCGCCCAGCAGAAGAACTTGACTTGGATGGGGGGCTGTGCAGCTGAAGTGCCCCATCCACAGCTTCCTTGCCCAGCCAGGGGGCTTTGATGGGGGACCGCGTGGCTGCGGCGCCCCATTCACAGCTTCCCTGGCCAGCCAGGGGGCTTGGTTGGGGGACCACGCGGCTGCAGCGCCTAATCCACAGCTACCCTGGCCAGCCAGGGGGCTTGGATGGTGGCCACAGGACTCCCCAGGTAAGTGCCTCCCTTTCTCCCCCCGATCCCCACCACCTTCCAGTAACCCCACCCCCCAGAAACCCCCCACTAGCCCTGCCAGTAACCCCCACCCCCCAGAAACCCCCCACCAGCCCTGCCAGTACCCACCACCCTAGAACCCCCACCAGCCATGCCAGTAACCCCCACCAGCCCTGACAGTACACCCTCCACCCCCCCAGAAACCCCCCACCATCCCTGACAGGCCTTCACCCCCCAAAAATCCCCCACTAACCCTGACTGTACCCACCACCCCCAGAAACCCCCCACTAGCCCTGCCAGTAACCTCACCCCCCAGAATCTCCCCATTAGCCCTGCCAGTACCCACCCCCCCAGAAACCCCCCTATAATCTGGCCCCCGACAGTATCTGAGGGACAGTGAACCGGCCCCCTGTTTAAAAAGTTTGAGGACCCCTGCTGTATACGTTAGCTTGTGCTGACATGGGTAAGTACTATGGGCTTAACAACAACAGATGGAAAGTATTAATCAACTCAAACCTATGATCAACTCCTGACTGACCAATCACACAAATCTTTGCTGTTAGAAGGCCTCTTTGGGGAAATATCAAGCCTACATGACTGTTCCCACAATTCAATAACAGACCACACTAGTACCTCACCAGGACTGGTGTATAGATCAAAATGCACAACATTTATCTAGGTACCCAGACACTGAAATATTCTTGGCTACCTGAAAATCACTTTATGTCAACAGTTTCCCAAAACTTACTGCAGTCACAGCACCCTGTGATCATAAGAGTCTTGTTGTAGTTGATTCTGCCTGACTATTCCAAACATCATCTTGAATTCTGTGAGGTTGTGATTCAAGATGGTGACACTTGGAGAGTGGTAAGGCCAACAGGTACATTTCATGGCATCCCTGTGGTGCAGAAAGTTTAGGAACAACTGCCCTGGGTTTTACAAATGTCATAATAGCTTTTTACTCATTACTTTGAGTGTTGCAGTGGTTAGAATGCTGGGGTTAGAACACTGCTTGACCATAATTTCAGTCAGCAGGTAAAGACCTGAGTACTGCAAGATGGGATGAGCTCCCATCTTTAGGGAGCATCAAAACCATGAAAATGCAAGTAGATAAATAGGAACCACCTCGGTGGAAAGGCCACCCCTGTGACAGGCTGGCCAGGTTTCCCCAAGTTATGCCCATCATGGATTGGATGAAACTCCAATCCACAACAAGCAGACACTATTACTATACCGTATAAACCCTGATGTTGCCACACTAGCTCATTACTTTAGGACAGGGGTCTTGAAACCCTAGCCTGGAGGCCAGATGCAACCCCTGGGGAGTCTCAATGTGGTCTCAGGAAAGAGGCCAGCCCTCTATCCAGCCCTCCAGCAAGCCTTGCAATACATTTTCATATAAGAATATATTGGAGTGTATCAAATTTGAAATGTAAATTAGTTTTTCGGCCCCCTATACAGTGTCAGAGAGATGATATGGCCGCCCTGCCAAAAACTTTGGAGGCCCCTGCTTTAGGACAACAATACCAATTACAAATACTATGGAATTCAAACAATGGGGAATCCTAAGTACATAAACCATTTGCTGGCAATGGTAAGTCTCAAACGACTATAATCATTGAGATAAAAACAGAGAAATAGGAGGTTGGGATTGGCTCACCTTGTTCTGTTCATACTTATACAGGATCTTAAGGGTCTCCATGGCCCTGATCATTGACTGCATGGCAGTGAAGATGTTCTGGTACACTAGCTTGGTGAAACCCTTTTTATCCTCTTCGGAGTAGCCTGAGCCATGGATTATCCGCATCTGTTTAATGAATGTGCTCTTCCCACTCTCTCCTGTGCCTAAAAAAAATGATGGTATGAGGGAAAAGACAAAACGATGGTTGTGATTGTGGCTGAACTAATCCTCACTTTTCAAACGGTAAACAACTTATTAATATTAATTTATTCGGTATTACCTCTGTTCACCATATTGCTACTTCAGTTGGATATTAAATTCTTACTACATTTTTGCATCTTGATGGAGTTTAAAGATTAATATCTGCTATCCAATGTTTACTTTCCTTAAATAAAGATCCATTTTAAAATTAAAATGTACGGTAATTATTCACCAATTTAATAAAAACACGTTAACACTATACGAAATGCATTCAGAATACTTTCAGAGGTACACTACTTATATTCTGGGATCAACCCTTGTTATAACATGGTTGTAGGAAGGGTCACTGATGAATAACTTTGCTCAAATAACTTCTAGACTCCACAGCTAAGCCTTATAACACAGACACATAATACAGTCACAATTGAATAAAGTCTCCTTTTGAGCTTATACTCTAGTTTGCACATTCTAGAGTTTATACTCTAGAATTTCAATACAGGCACCTTTTATAACACCAAGGGCACAATCCCAAACTCCACTTGAGCTGGCACAGGTCCCTAGTGCTAGCCTATCATTGTTGTGAAAAGGGACATAAAACATTTCTTGTGCCAAACTAAGAGAAAGTAGGCTGGTGCATGGACATACACTGGCCTCCCTGTGCTGATGGAGGTCCTGGAAAGTTTGTGCTGGATGACCCCAGCTGGCACAGAGGTCTAGTGGCAAATGGGGAGGAGGGGGAGGAATGTGTTTAATGGCAGGGACAATGTGCGGGACTGTGGGTGGGTAACAAGAGGTGGGGTCAGCATCTGGCTCTTATACCTGATCCCATTACCAGGCAGCTCGGAGCAGTCCTGCACCACTACTGCTCTCCTCAGGCTAAGAGGAAAAGTTTCCCCTTGCCTTGGGCGGAACCTCAACCATCCCCAAACTTTCACTGGATACAGCAAAGGATAGCAAAGGTCTGTTCCAGCACAAGATAGGACTGGGCTATAAGAGCCCTATCCTATGCATTCAGAATAAGATAGAACCAGACCACAGGACTGGACTATATCTAATCTACTAATCTTTTACTTTTACTTTTACTAATCTACTCTCAAGTGCTTGGGTGGCATTCTTTTCTTCTCTATTACACATTCCTTCTATAAGATTTCAATTTACATAATTCATCATGATTCTATGTTACGTTAAAACTAAGCACATGTAAGTAACTGAACTTGCTCACAAACAGTCCCCACGAACTGTGCCTCTACCACTATCAACTGTGTCAACATTTTTTAGGTTGCTCTTTTCAAAGATGCAAGTACAGGTACTTTCATAAAATGCCAGCCTAGGAGAAAACCTTAGAGGTAATCTAGTCCACCACTTGCCCAGTGCAAGCAACTACCACAGCATCCTTATTACAGCTTTTTAGTTGAGAAGTTAGTCCTTTCAAGTCAGAGATCTGCTTTTTTGCACTTTACAATGCAAATCACCATGCACATTGATGGCTCAAGGTTTACCAGTGTTCTCATTAAGAACAAGAACATTTTTCTTATGCTGGTGAGAGGTTCTACCAAGTCTAGGTCACTTCCCAACTTCTTGCTAATCCTTGCCACAAAGTCCCTGCCCCCATCATAATTTAAGGCCATGTCCAACTGTGGGGACAAGCCACATAGGAGAGGCCAAGGTACTTGAATTGCTCTACTTTCTTCAGGTCTTCTCCATCAATGCTGATAGTTCAATTGGTTTAGAGGGCCACATTCCATATATACTTTTTGCTTGCTGTTCAGTCAAAGTCCAAATTCACTGAGCTTTTCATTCCGTTGCTGCATTTGCTCTTGGAGATCTTCATGTTCAATTGCCAAGATATCACCAGCATAAAGGAGTGACTATGAATGAAGCAACTGGAGGTCAAGCAACATAGCGTTCATGCAAAGGACAAATACAGGTGAAAGAGCTGCAATGTTCCATCGGATCATGCTGGTGACTACGGTGAAATAATTGAATCCATCAGACACAGGCTTTGGAGACAATGTAAGACCAAAGCATGTGCCAGATGAGTTTCATGTAACTGAAGACCTTTTCCTTGCCAAGAAATGCCATGTGGACAGTTGTTCGCATTTTAAACAACCATTATAAATATTCCATTGGATTCCATTATTTATCCCATCTAGAGGCTGAATGCGGTATACTATCTATACCAATACAATTTGGGGAGGGTGGAAAAACAACAGAGGAACCAGAAACCTGGGTCTTTAAAACGATTTTACCACTGATTTGTTATCTACCGATTTTTATTCAAATCCACTAGGAATTCTGGAACAGGACCCAGTGGATAACAAGGCAGAACCTGCATACATATTAGTACAGCACAAGTTCACCACCAAGCAGGGTGGCCCATCCATTGTGAGGTAATGAGGATTGTATCCATCGCAGACTCCTGGGGTTGTGTGAATTCAGTGGATTTAAATTCCCTTCACTCAATACTACCATTACTGCTTTACTCCAACCTGCTGGACATGCAAGTTGCACTGATTCACTTTCTATCTTCCAAAGATAAGCAAGTGGAAAGTGATCACTCATCTCTTTACCTGGTGATTTTTAAAATGTGGAAGCACAGGACTTTATTTACACTGACTGCACAAACTAGGGAGCACTTATGCATTCCTTTTACATTCATGCATTATTTTCACATCTAACTGGAATCCCAACACTTCTTTGATTGAAGAAATTGCACAAAAAGAACAAACAGCACCTTGCTTTTTACTTAGGGCAGAGATGGAGGATGCAAGCAACGTTCTGGGATACAGCTCCACTTCACTAGAAAGTATCTCTTGATGTCATTTGTTTCAAAATCTGCCAGTTTTTTAACCAGTAGTTTCTTGTTAATCACTACTACTTTAATGCTTATAATATGCTACTTTAATGTTTCTTATAGAAACATAACAACATAGTAATATACAGTATGTTTAGCAGTCACTATGACTTTAAAAGTTATATAGTCATTATATGTTTCTTTAATTGTCACTAATGGTGAAAAAATAGTTTGCTAAATATCTTTTGGCTCCAGGTGCTCACAAACCACCTGACTGGGAGGGTGCTGGACTACGAAGGAACACTCAGGATGTTAGGATGGAGTGGGTTAGGATGACAAGTCAGGAATTTGCTTTAATGAAACAATGTAGAGCACCATATCTGGAGATTCCCCACCCAAGAAGAATAACTCCAAGAAACCCATCAGGAACATCCTAAATCTCCAGCTATTTCTCATTTCAAGAAAAATGATTCCATAGCACTTTCACTTTGAAGTTTCCCATTATTCAGGGAAGTGTAAAGCAAATATTTAACCTGTTAACACTATCACATTTTTCACTGCCTGGGCAACATGGGAATTTCCACCCCTAGTTAACAGGCCAGGTATAGAGAAACCCTAGCTCAGTGGTCCTGGATTTGATTCATAGCACCTTATTTTAAAATGCTAAAATGGGGAAGATACCTCAGCCTGAAATAAGCCTCTGCCATTTAGGAGGGGACAAACTGGGCTCCTAGTTTAACATACAAACTGACTTCACATATTCCAAGTGCTCTAAAAATGAGTCAAACATGGTTTTCAAAGTCCCCAGAATTCCCTAGTTGCAGTTACATAGAAATGGCAGAGGTTAGTTTTGTTATGAAACATTTAGCAATTTACAATGAAAGATTTCTGAGTGTCACAAATATATTAGTACACAAATATATTTGTGACACCTGAACCACAAATCACCATCAGGTTTTTGTCTGAGACTGATCAATATGGAAATGTGAAATGATGACATATTTAAGGACTTAATCTGAGCCATAGCATAACTCGAGCATGTAAACGTCAAGACTGAGTTCTGAAATAGAAAATATGAAGATGGTGACCTTGTATAGAATACAAGCAAGATGGTCTCTATGCATAGGTGCCCTATGGTATAGCTAGCCACCATGGAGCTGGCAGCAAAGTAAAAAATTGTGTCCTCCACAGCATAGCTGTAAGTGTGTATGATGTCTGGGTGTGATGTTACCTACTGTAGTCTCCCTGCTAGCCTGGGCGGTCCCCTTGTTGTGCACAAGAGAGCTTGGGCTGTCTAGAGCGCATGCTGTGTGGAGACTGCCTGCAGAGTCTTGCCACACACTCACTTGGGCTGCAGTCCCTGAAGCAACACAGCTCTTTCCACCCTCCGCTCATTCCAGGATCCAGATAAGTAGCCACAGGACCTGGGCCACCTTCCCATGGGGTGTGCTCCACTCCTGGAAAAGCAGAAGGTGAAGGAGAAGCCATGCCACATTAGGTTCTATATCCCACCCAAGCACAATAGGACCCAGCAAGCGACCTCTTAGCAAGGCACTCTTCTGGCAGCCTGAGCTCTCCTGCATGCATAAGGGGGACTGCCTGGGTTGGCAGGGAGGTGTCTTGTGTGCTGTACTGGCCCCAGAGAGATAGAGGGACACCACAGTGCCATGGCTACCAGCCTGGCGAACGTGGGGGAGAGCTTTCCCCATTGTATGATGGGATGCTAAAAATTTTGGGGCCCCAAGTACAAAATGTAGCTATGTCACAAGACTGTTTTCTTTTTACCCTGAAAAAAGAAAAATCCACCACCTCATCCCTTACTGGTTGGGGAAGGAAGAGGTATGAGCAGTGATGGAGTCTCTGTCTATACATTTCCCTTGCTACACCGTCTCCCCCCACTCAATCTTCCTCCCAAGCCTCTCAGTCATTCCCCAAGTCTCCAATGAAGGCTAACCAGTAGCAAGAGAATCACAGCAACCCCTCTTTGCAAAGGCTGCTGTTTTTTCCCTGGTATTTCTTGCAAGTGGCAATCACAGGTGAAACTGCACAGGCAGAACAGTCACACTGTTGCTCCCAGGTAGCCTGCAGTCCATTGAAATAGCTACCCCATGACCCCTCTAGACCACTGAGAGTGTTTTTCCTTTGCTTCAGAGTTAACACAACATTCCCAAACTTACTAGGAAACAGAATTTCCTGCACATAAGGCATCTCAATCTAAGAATTAAATACCAATTCAATGTCATTTTACCAAGTCTTTAAAAAGTGTTTGTATTTCAAGAACATCTGCGCCCAGTCAGAAAAACTAATAGCTACTAGACCAGAGATGTGACAGACCTTTTCCCAGAAAGTTATTTCAAGTGAATAAATTGACTAAGAGAAGAACCACCACTTTGTGAAGCAAGGCCAACACCCATTTATAGAAACAGAAGTTGGGACACAGATGCCTAGAAGAATAGAAAAGCACAGCCCACATAAAAGGAGCAACATCTAGAAATATTATAAGAATGCTTAACGTTTTCCAGAAAAGATTGGCTTTTATATTCAGAATTGGGATCTCTGCTTCAAAGAAAGCTCCTTAAGAACTGTTGCTATGATTAAAACATTTCAACATCTTCCATTTCAAGACATAGTACCTGACATTTGGAATAAAAGGGGGTGTAGAGAAGAAAAGACAAACATGCACAGGCAATATCCTACAACAATGTGCATTGGTTACCTACCATCCAGATTTCTTGTATGTGTGCAGAGGACCGTAGAAATAAAATTGTTAAAATTTGGCACGTAAGAAGGACAGACAAGAGGTGACAAACTGATAAGAAAAGATAGAAAAAAATCAAGTCTTTTAGGCATATGAGAGAGTAGTGTCCATTCATGAGTAAAAAAAAATGTATACACACTGGGAAGAAAAGCAAATAAGATGGTAACAGGTATTGTTAGAAAGAGCACTGATATCCTCATGCAGTGATTTCCAAATTTATCTGGGTCTTGATGGCCCTTTTCTTCTTCCTGGCTCAGCCAACCACTGCCATTATGAGATCCAAAATGGCAATGCCCAAATTTTACAAGAAGTCAGCACCCAAGCAAGATGGAGGGAGCCAAATCTCATGAGATGCAAGATTGCAGTGCTTGGAAGAACACCAGGGACATTTCATGGAGCCTCAGAGGTTGCCCTAAGGGAGGGTTCTCAAACTCTTGAGGAATAAACTTCCAAGGTAAGTCTTTGTGGGGTTATGGTAGTGAAGGCAGCAATATGATCTTACGATCACACTGATAACAGAGCAAACATTTTTACTTAGCATGCTCTAAATAACGGAAGCTCTCTACAAGGCTTCCCAAGTGTTTGAATATTGAGGAAAAACTATCGCAAACCATTTCCGTTTTTGCAGCTGCAGACCAGACTGGTTTGCAGTTTCGTTTCTGGAATTCTAAGAGTTGGGGAGCCCAGTAGAGGGTTGCATGGGGCTCCCCTCAACTTTGAGGATTGTTTGCAGCAGACCCTCTTTGCTCCCATTAGTGATGCAATACTAGGATGCATCTGCCCACCTACGGGGCCTGTGGCAGAGTTCTCCAGCAGGGGTTACAAGACTCTCAAGTTTGAGAATCTCAGCCCTAAGCATTGCAACATGCATTTTAGGAACCTCTGCCTTAGAGAGGAATAAATCAATATCTGAAGACAGAGGCAAGGGTGGGAGTCTTTAGCCAGGAGATGGATCAAAATAAAGAACCACAAGGACAAACTTTTAGCAGTGATGAATACAGTGGAAACTTGGTTAACAAGCATAACCCATTCAGGAAGCATGCTCATAAACCAAAATGTTCACTAACCAAAGTGAGCTTTCCCATTAGAATTAATGGAAACTCAAGATGACTGATTCTGCAACCTTCTGAAGGGATGCAGAAACAACTGTCTGACCCCCTTAGCCATCAATACAAGTGGTGGTTTGCTGCTTGTTTTGGTGGCGATGGGGGATCTCTCCCTCCCTGCTGCCGTCAGCTATTGCAGGCAGTGGCTGACAGAAGTGGGGAAGGCAATCTTCCCCCTCAGTGCCTGCTAGGGTTCCCTAAGGATGCCCCACAATCAGCGCTTTGCGCTGATGCTGTGGAAACCCCTGGGATTCCCCCAGGACCAGTGCATTTTACTGATTGTGGGTCTTGTTCTGGTGGCCATGGAGGGAGTTCAAGGCATCCACAGCAGCAATGCTCCACTGCTTGTGTTGGCGATGAGGGAACCAAGATTGTTGCAATGTGTTGCTTGTTATGCAAAAGACATTGCTTGTTAACCAAGGAAAGATTTCCTGGAAATCTCTGCTTGTTCCCCAAAATGCTTGCAATCTGGGTTGCTTGTTAACCAAAGTATCACTGTATAAATCTTAGAGCACAGTTGAAGTGATATAAAAGTACTAAATGATAAAGTACTAAATGATAAAGATAAATGATAAAGTAATGAGACAAGGTATAGTAACAAGGACAGGTGTTCCTTTGGAATGGGATACAAGACTGTTTCATAGAATATAAACAGAATAAAATAACAGGAAAGATTCGTTGACAGAAAAAAGCCTAATTTGCCAGAAAATAAAATATAATTCCTAAAAGCTACTACAGTGGCGCCTCACATAACAAATTTAATTCATTCCGGATGCATATTCTTTACGTGAAACATTCTTTACGTGAAGCAGATTTTCCCATAGGAAATAATGGAAACTCAGACGATTTGTTCCATAACCCCCAAAATATTCATATGATGTAAAAATGATGACAGAACACTGGGATTGAATTCAAAACATGCATTCAATGACCTTATGAAGTCTACTTAGGCTGCAGTCCTAAAGACACTTTCCTGGGAGTAAGCCCCATTGAACACAATGGGGATTACATCTGGGTAGATGTGGTTAGGAAGCTGCAATCAAAGACACTTTCCTGGGAGTAAAACCTATTGAACACAATGGGTCTAACTTCTGAGTAGACATGGTTAGGACGCTGCAATCTAAGACACTTTCCAAGTTTCTCTCAACTTTCTCCTTCTCTTCATCCTGAGCCTCTCTCTCCCCTGCTCCGTTCTGGCTAGCCCTGAGCTGCTTCCCACTTCTCCACTGCTCTTCTCTCCCTCTGCCCAGTGGACACCTGGCCACAGGAGGAACAGCATGGAAGTGTTGCTTTCACTATGGGCAGGTGCACTAGGCAGCCCTGATGATCTTTAAACAGGCTGCCGGCCAGCGCATCTGCCCCAACTGTCAATGAATATTTTCTTTACGTGAAGCATGTTCTTTACGTGAAGCATTCTTTACGCGAGGCATCACTGTACATTGTACTGCAGCAATAAACTGTTTGGGGATTTAGCTCAACTTCTCAACAACTGGCTCAATCCTTTTGGCTTAAGGGTAACCCCACAATAATCATGGACATCAAGTTCTCTGACCACTTAACAGTACAACATTGTTTCTAGGAATCTTGCTTCATAACCAATAAGGTTTTGTTTCCTCACAATTGTTCCGTCAGCCCTCATATTTCAGGAAGACTCCCTCCCCTAGCATTCCTAATAACTTAAATTCCAGCTAAGGCGGACAGAAGGGTGCTTTCACATAGGGCTGTTACAGTCTCCAGGAGGTGCAGGGAACCCTGCACTGCCCTCTCCACAAATAAGCATTCCAAAGCATCTGCTCCAATCAGGAAGTGATTGTGTGAATGTTATTTACTTACTAATGTTCCAAATCTTGGGGAGGGCTGTGTGGAGCTCCCTGTACCTCCTGGAGCCTGCAACAGCCCCAAGAAAGTGAAAGTAAGTAAAAGCACCCTCTCAGCAATACAATTCTAGGGATCCTGCCACTGCTGTTACCCTTTTCCCACAAATTTCCCAAGTTTGAGAACCTGCTCTTTGTGAATATACTGTTCTCAAACTTATTAAAAGCTTGAGAACCACTGCTCTAGAAACAAGAATATTATTACTGTACTAAATAATTTAATGAGAAAAGAGTTGTCAAAATTATTTGAAATATGAGTGCAGGAGTATGGCTTTCAGGGAAAATTAGCAATCAAGGGTGTACAAGAGCTGTACTGGTTTGGAGATGCAAGCTGCTTCTAGTTTATTAAGTCCATCATGGACAGTGTGGCATACCACCAGAAGGCATGCACCCAGAATACGACTCTAGGCAGTAATTCTTTCCTGGGAGAAAGTCCTGTCAACATCATGGGACTTCCCTCAATGCAAAAATGCATAGAAGCACAGTTAACTTTCAGCTCCACCTGACCACTACATTCCTGTTACCATTACTTAATACAACTGAAAATAGTAGAGTCTTGCGGTTGGGAAACAGCCACAAAACCCAAGATCTTGTTTGTAGGACTTCTGTCCATCTCATCAAAAAAATAAAGCTTCTACTTAACACTTTAATAAATTATTGTTAGCAGAAAAGTTGGGGTTTTAAGTGACTGAACTGGGAAGTGTAATGGGAAGGAAAGGCTTATTAGCTTTGGGTAGTAACAAAAGGCTTATTAGCAGCAGGTACAAGTTACAGAAAAAAATGGTTACTGGGGATAATATAGTAAGGCTAAGAAGTCATTATCGAACTAGTCATATAAAGGAATAACTAGTTAAGAATGGGAACTTCTGTTTCATCAGATATGGGATAAAGCAAGTGATGCCCATAACATTAACTAAAATTTTGTTATGAGACAATCTTTAACAGGTAAGTGAATGGCAATTGTAATGGCAGAAGTGTACCAACGGCGCCAAACGGCTACTGCTCCATCCACTGGCATCACTGGAACCACCAGAGGTGCAGTCAGGGTAAGGGAAATTTGTCCACAATGGGGCTTCCTCAAGTTATCCAATGCAAATTTGTCAGTTCAGACTGAGAACCTCCACTGCTCCTCCTCCCCTGTCTTGATTCCTCTCCCATCCAAAAACCTCTTCCACATCCTCACAGACCTAGGCTCTGCCCAGAGCTCTTCCTTAGCTTCAGGCGATGTCCGTTCATTGCTAGCACCAGCTGTAAATGTGCTTTATGGTAAGTTTATAACACCCAGAGCCAGCAGTACACTCATACTGCTGGTACTGCCAAACTCAGGTTTGGGATCCAAGTGTTTTTTTGCCTGACAAGAATAAGATTGAAAATTTTAAAATAAGTAAGTTGCATAGGGAAGACAACTGACTAGAAAAGAAAGACAAATGATAAACACTCAAGGGGATATTGTCACCATCCCCTTTGTGCAAGGCAAATACAAACAGAGCATACATGAAAGAGAAAAATATTAAGTTTCCTAATGTACAGGTTGCTTCATTCTTGAAAAATACAATGAATGTGCACCGTTCTATAAGTCAGTATAGAATCAGCAATTTTCAACCCTTGCCATCTCACAGCACACGGACAAGGAACTACCGGTACATTTGTCATGATTTTAACAAACGACAAGGCCAGTGAAGGGCTCACATCCCACACTGGCCACTCTAATGACCTCCCAAATTCCTTTGGCATACCTATGGAGCACTTGCAGCATACCAGTCTGACATGGCACAGTGGGCGAAAATAGCAGGTATAAAAATACATAAAAAGGACATATGTTTAAGTTATATTGTATAGAAGCTATACATTGAAAATATCAAGAAACTCAGTTCTACCTTAACCGTATACACTTGTATAAAATATTTGGCCTTACGTACACAGACAGGTATGTATGTGGCCCTGCAGACACAGACATGTATGGGGCAGCTGGCAGCTTGTTTGCATAACCTGGGGGATCCAGAGAGAGTCCACCCAACCTCCTGGTCGATGGATCTCAAAACCTACTTCCAGTTCATCCAGCCATTACTTGACATCCAGTAGTGTTGCTAGAGTGGGTTTGGAGCTGATTATTGTGCTTGCTGATCTATAGGAATGTGGATCTGGAGGCATACCAGCAGCGTAACTGGAGGGGGGAACAGCGAGTCATGGAGGCAGCCTCATCAGAGAGTGCAAGAGGAACCTCCAGAGGCATTTGAGGTGAAAGAAAGCAAAACAGAATGATATTAGCTAGAATGGTTCCAGAGGTATTTGGCTCTTTGCACACCCAGATGAGGCTCCCTCCAAGACTGACTGCTCTGCCCCTATACATCAAAAGAATACTAGCAAAGGTAAGTTATTTCTTATTACAACTGTTGCACGAGGGTGAACTAATCAATGGCATAACTAGAGAAAGGGGTGGAGTATTTGGATTTGGAGGTAGGCATGCAAGAAGGCCCTCAAATTTGGAGCCATTCAAGGCAGGGAAATCCATTATGTCTGGCATGGCTCAAAAGGGAGGTGCCCCTTGCAAGACTCCCTGCTCCAACCCTTTCCAACTATGCAACTGGTGTGCATCCAGCTCTGTATACCTATACATCAGCATTCACAATAATATTAGCACCAGAAAGTTATTATTCCTTATTAGAACTGTTGCAGGACAGTGGACTAATCAGTGGCGTTGATAGAGAGGGTGGAGTAGACAGTGCTGAAAGGAACCACCCCCCCTTTAATGGCATAGCTAGAAGGGGGTTCAGAGCAGTCAGTCTTGGGAGGAGTCTCTTCCTTCTGTGGCAGAGCCAGAGGGAGGGTCTGAGCAGTCATTCTTGGGGAAGCCTCCCCCATTTGGTGGCACAGCTAAAGGGGGTGAGCAGTGCGTACTGGGGGAGTGTCCCTCTTTAGTGGCAAAGCCAGAAAGGGGGGGGGGTCTGAGGAGTCAGTCCTGGGGAAGCCTCCCACTTCAGTGGCATAGCTATTGGGGGGGTCAGAACAGCCAGTCTTGGGGGGAACCTCCCCCCTTTGGTGCCATAGCTAGAGGGGGTGAGCAGTGTGTACTGGGGGAGCCACCCCCTTCGGTGGCATAGCCAGAAGGGGGGGTCTGAGGAGTCAGTCCTGGGGGAGCCTCCCACCTCAGTGGCATAGCTATTGGGGGGATTATAGCAGCCAGTCTTGGGGGGGAGCCTCCCCCCTTTGGTGGCATAGCTAGAGGGAGTGAGCAGTGTGTACTGGGGGAGCCTCCCCCTTCGGTGGCATAGCCAGAAGGGGAGTCTGAGGAATCAGTCTTGGGGGAGCCTCCCACCTCAATGGCATAGCTATTGGGGGTCAGAGCAGCCAGTGCAGGGGGAGCCTCTTCCTTCAGCAGCATGCCAAGCCCCCCTTCACCCTCTGCAAGGGAGGTGCCCTTCCGCAGACTGCTCCTCCCCTCTAGCTACACCACCAGGACCAGAGAAGCCTGTGGTCGCGAGTAGTGGCATCCAGACGTGCACACGCGTGTCAGAGGCCTGCAATGCGTGTCTGTCAGCCTGAGAGACCCGAAGCCAACGGAGGAGAAGAGGGAGTGGCGGAGGGGAAGGACGGGAAGCCCGAGAGGGAAGGAGGCAGAGAGGAGGCGGGGGGCGGGAGGCCTTCGGGGGCGCGGAGAGAGGCCCGCCTGTTGTGACTGACCGAGGAGGAGGAGCTTGAGCTCGCGCCGGGCGTCGCGCTTGTCCCTCCGGAGCTGCTTCTCGATCTCGGCGTTGATGCGCTTCGACTCCTTCACCTCGTCGCTGAGGCAACAGGCCATCATGGACTCCAGCGTCATGGCTGGCGGCAGCAGCGGCGGCGGCGGCGGCGGAAGAAGGGAGGGCGGCCTCCTCGCCTCGGCCTCGGCTCCTGCCGGCCTTGCTCGCCTCACCCGCCCGGGCCTTCTCCTCAGGCTTAGCGCCGCCGACTCTACCCCGCCAGCGCAACCAACCTACCCCCGACTCAACTCAACATCGCCCTCTCCCACATGAGCGACGCTCCCCTCATCCAATAGGAAGTCAGCAAGGGAGCGAAGGCGGGAACAAAATCGTGATGCTGAAGGCTGTGATTGGATGAAACCATCCACCAATCGGCTTGCGAGTTACCTCAGAAAACGGGCGGGCTTAAGGCCAAACGGAAGCAAAGTGATTGGGCCGATTCCTGCGTCTCAACCAATCAGCGAACATAACGAAAATTGTTAGGGTGTGGAGAAAAAAGGAAGCGTGACCACGCCCCCTCCTCGCAAGATGGGTTGGCCAGAAGAGGGCGGGGGCGGAAAAAAATAAATAAAGGCAGCTCAGAGCGCAGCAATGCGCATGCGCAGAGCAGATGTTGGAGCTGAGGTTTCTGGGAGGGTGGAGCTGGTTGAGACAGGGGTGCAGAGAGTCCTGGGGTGCCTCTCCCTTCAGTGGCAGCGCCAGAGGGGGGTCTGAGGAGTCAGTCCTGGGGGAGCCTCTCCCTTCAGTGGCAGCGCCAGAGGGGGGTCTGAGGAGTCAGTCCTGGGGGAGCCTCTCCCTTCAGTGGCAGCGCCAGAGGGGGGTCTGAGGAGTCAGTCCTGGGGGAGCCTCTCCCTTCAGTGGCAGCGCCAGAGGGGGGTCTGAGGAGTCAGTCCTGGGGGAGCCTCTCCCTTCAGTGGCAGCGCCAGAGGGGGGTCTGAGGAGTCAGTCCTGGGGGAGCCTCTCCCTTCAGTGGCAGCGCCAGAGGGGGGTCTGAGGAGTCAGTCCTGGGGGAGCCTCTCCCTTCAGTGGCAGAGCCAGAGGGGGGTCTGAGGAGTCAGTCCTGGGGGAGCCTCTCCCTTCAGTGGCAGCGCCAGAGGGGGGTCTGAGGAGTCAGTCCTGGGGGAGCCTCTCCCTTCAGTGGCAGCGCCAGAGGGGGGTCTGAGGAGTCAGTCCTGGGGGAGCCTCTCCCTTCAGTGGCAGCGCCAGAGGGGGGTCTGAGGAGTCAGTCCTGGGGGAGCCTCTCCCTTCAGTGGCAGCGCCAGAGGGGGGTCTGAGGAGTCAGTCCTGGGGGAGCCTCTCCCTTCAGTGGCAGCGCCAGAGGGGGGTCTGAGGAGTCAGTCCTGGGGGAGCCTCTCCCTTCAGTGGCAGAGCCAGAGGGGGGTCTGAGGAGTCAGTCCTGGGGGAGCCTCTCCCTTCAGTGGCAGCGCCAGAGGGGGGTCTGAGGAGTCAGTCCTGGGGGAGCCTCTCCCTTCAGTGGCAGCGCCAGAGGGGGGTCTGAGGAGTCAGTCCTGGGGGAGCCTCTCCCTTCAGTGGCAGCGCCAGAGGGGGGTCTGAGGAGTCAGTCCTGGGGGAGCCTCTCCCTTCAGTGGCAGAGCCAGAGGGGGGTCTGAGGAGTCAGTCCTGGGGGAGCCTCTCCCTTCAGTGGCAGCGCCAGAGGGGGGTCTGAGGAGTCAGTCCTGGGGGAGCCTCTCCCTTCAGTGGCAGCGCCAGAGGGGGGTCTGAGGAGTCAGTCCTGGGGGAGCCTCTCCCTTCAGTGGCAGCGCCAGAGGGGGGTCTGAGGAGTCAGTCCTGGGGGAGCCTCTCCCTTCAGTGGCAGCGCCAGAGGGGGGTCTGAGGAGTCAGTCCTGGGGGAGCCTCTCCCTTCAGTGGCAGCGCCAGAGGGGGGTCTGAGGAGTCAGTCCTGGGGGAGCCTCTCCCTTCAGTGGCAGCGCCAGAGGGGGGTCTGAGGAGTCAGTCCTGGGGGAGCCTCTCCCTTCAGTGGCAGCGCCAGAGGGGGGTCTGAGGAGTCAGTCCTGGGGGAGCCTCTCCCTTCAGTGGCAGCGCCAGAGGGGGGTCTGAGGAGTCAGTCCTGGGGGAGCCTCTCCCTTCAGTGGCAGAGCCAGAGGGGGGTCTGAGGAGTCAGTCCTGGGGGAGCCTCTCCCTTCAGTGGCAGCGCCAGAGGGGGGTCTGAGGAGTCAGTCCTGGGGGAGCCTCTCCCTTCAGTGGCAGCGCCAGAGGGGGGTCTGAGGAGTCAGTCCTGGGGGAGCCTCTCCCTTCAGTGGCAGCGCCAGAGGGGGGTCTGAGGAGTCAGTCCTGGGGGAGCCTCTCCCTTCAGTGGCAGAGCCAGAGGGGGGTCTGAGGAGTCAGTCCTGGGGGAGCCTCTCCCTTCAGTGGCAGAGCCAGAGGGGGGTCTGAGGAGTCAGTCCTGGGGGAGCCTCTCCCCTCAGTGGCAGAGCCAGAGGGGGGTCTGAGGAGTCAGTCCTGGGGGAGCCTCTCCCTTCAGTGGCAGCGCCAGAGGGGGGTCTGAGGAGTCAGTCCTGGGGGAGCCTCTCCCTTCAGTGGCAGAGCCAGAGGGGGGTCTGAGGAGTCAGTCCTGGGGGAGCCTCTCCCTTCAGTGGCAGCGCCAGAGGGGGGTCTGAGGAGTCAGTCCTGGGGGAGCCTCTCCCTTCAGTGGCAGAGCCAGAGGGGGGTCTGAGGAGTCAGTCCTGGGGGAGCCTCTCCCTTCAGTGGCAGAGCCAGAGGGGGGTCTGAGGAGTCAGTCCTGGGGGAGCCTCTCCCTTCAGTGGCAGGGCCAGAGGGGGGTCTGAGGAGTCAGTCCTGGGGGAGCCTCTCCCTTCAGTGGCGGAGCCAGAGGGGCGTTCTGAGGAGTCAGTCCTGGGGGAGCCTCTCCCTTCAGTGGCGGAGCCAGAGGAAGGTCTGAGGAGTCAGTCCTGGGGAAGCCTCTCCCTTCAGTGGCGGAGCCAGAGGGGGGTCTGAGGAGTCAGTCCTGGGGAAGCCTCTCCCTTCAGTGGCGGAGCCAGAGGAAGGTCTGAGGAGTCAGTCCTGGGGAAGCCTCTCCCTTCAGTGGCGGAGCCAGAGGGGGGTCTGAGGAGTCAGTCCTGGGGAAGCCTCTCCCTTCAGTGGCAGAGCCAGAGGGGGCTCTGAGGAGTCAGTCTCGGAGTGCTGAGCTATTATGTTTTTATTTCACCACTGTCACTTTGATGGTGAAGGTTGCTTTTGGGCCATCCTGATGTGATAATGTCCTTCATGGGTATGATTGTGTTGCCATTGAAAAATATTGATGCAGGAGTCTGCTGGTGCACTTGTGAGGATTATTGGCAAGAGCCCTCGCTTCCTCACCCTGATCAGCATCACAGTGGCCCTCACAGGGTGGCCAAAGGTCTGTAGGCTTCTTCTGGGGCAAACGAAACACACTTTCAATGGAGTTCATGAAGTTGGCCTATAGGACCACTATCACCACCACAGCCACAATTCCCTGCCTTTTTGACCTCATCACTGCAGGATGGCCAACGGCTGGTTTGCTCACTTGAAGTGTTTTGGGGCAGTCTCATGTCTATAGAGAGGCACAAGATTTCTGTACCCATCTTGGTCTGACAGCCTTGCTGAAGAATGGACACATCAGATAGTCCATAACTTCCTACAAGTACAGAATTCAGTCATGAGTACAATCTAGATCAGAGGTGTCCAAATCCTGCTCTAGTGGCTGTATGTGGCCCTTAGCAACCCTCCATGCAGCTCTTGGCAAGACCCTTCCATCTAGTCTGCAGACAAGCTCCGGGGGAAAGAGGAGCTCTTCCTGTCCATCTATCTAGAGGGTATTTTGAGGGAGGCTGCACACACCTCCTTTCCATGTGTATGAAAGTGAATATGAACTTGTTTGAAGACCACCCCCTTCTTGAACAACAGGTGCTCGTCAAGCCTCTTCTTATGTGTTGCTCCAGGGGGACTTACGTGACAGAGACTGTGGGGTTGTCTTGGTGTGAGGACTTGAAGAAAGGATGCACAATCTGGTTTGGTCCCCTGGATGAATCATAATCCCAAACAATTCCCACAGTAATATAGACAGGCAGACTAATTCTATCCTGCCCTGAAACAGACAGGCTGGCTTGCCTCTGCTATATCCAGTGTATAGGCTTGGGGAATGATATGAAATGAATAATAGTGATGGTTTAAGAAGTCTGGAGAGTGAACATTTTTGTTTATTTTACACATATAATAGGTTTCACATGACATAATATGCAGCAGTCTTTTGGACTTGTGGTCTATAGTACATACTAAAGCAGTTTTGTTATAATGTAGAAGAAAAGCAAAACATACATACATTTGTAAATACTATATTTGGTTTTCTCGAATGATTGCACAAGCTACTTATTCCCAGTGTAATCCACTTTTTGTTACATAAAGTAGTTGGGTTTTCCTGTTCTGTTTTTTGGGCTAAAATGTTTGATAGAATAGATATTTCAACTGGTTTGTTTCATTGCATTTTGCATGAAATTACTATTGAATGGGGCTTTGGTGATGCAGGTGGTTAAGATACTGCCTGTTAACCAACAGGCCAGGGTCAAGACCTGGATCCTACAAGACAGGGTAAACTGCTGTCCTTAGCCCAGCTCCTGCCAACCTAGCAGTTGGAAAGCATGTAAATGCAAGTAAAAAAAATAGGTACCACTTCAGTGGGAAGGTAAAACAACATTCCATGCACCTTTGGCAGTCATGCCAGCCCCATGACCATGGAAGTTTCTTTGGTCAATGCTGGCTCTAAAGGCCTAGAAACAGGGATGAGCACCACACCTACAATTGATCACGACTAGCAGTATAACCTGCAGCCGGACACCTTTACGCACTGAATGATATCTAATATGATGGTATTGTTCAAACATACTTAAATTTTAAAAAATTTGGGAGGCAGATTCTGTCACCCTCCATGAAGCTTTGCCTCTGGCTAGGGACTCCAACCTCTCAGGGCCCCATTTGTATGACATTGGTTGCAGAACTGAGCAGTTGGGCACTAGGACAAGTTGTCCGGAAAAGGGGTTAGGATCAGTGATGGGCCCAGCCTGGCCCAACAAC
The DNA here is from genome assembly GCA_030015325.1 of Cryptoblepharus egeriae. Lineage (NCBI taxonomy): Eukaryota > Metazoa > Chordata > Lepidosauria > Squamata > Scincidae > Cryptoblepharus > Cryptoblepharus egeriae. The sequence goes on along the minus strand of JAREYC010000015.1, from coordinate 4,005,436 downwards.
CGGTTCCCTGGAAGTGGGTGGGGCCAGGCTGGGTCAGGGGGTGGGGCCGGGAAAAATTAAATTAAAAAAATTTTAAAAAATAAAAAATGTCATGGGACGTACCTCTGAGTAGTCAGGTCGGGCTCTCAGGCTGCAGTGCCAGCTACACTTTCCTGGGAGTAAGCCCCTTTGACAATCATGGTGCTTACTTCTGAGTAGACATGCAGAGGATTGGGCTCTCAGGCTGAAATCATACCCACACTTTCCTGGGAGTAAGCCCCATTGATGATCATGGTGTTTACTTCTGAGTAGACAAGCAGAGGCTTAGGCTCTCAGGCTGAAATCATTCCCTCACTGTGCTGGGAGGAAGCCCCCATTGACAATCATGGCGCTTACTTCTGAGTAGACACGCAGAGGATTGGGCTCAGGTTGAAATCATTCCCTCACTGTGCTGGGAGGAAGCCCCATTGACGATCATGGCACTTCTGACTAGACACGCAGAGGATGGGCTGTGACTGTAAGGCTGCAGTCCCAGCCACACCCGCTAGAGCGGCAGGGGCAGCTGGGCACTTTGAATTTTGCCGCGCAGCCCGGCGAGGTGCCCCAGAAGCCCCAGCGGCTGGGGAAAGGATGCTCTGGCGCTGGGGATTGTGGGGCGCCTCGCCGGGCTGTGTGGGAAATTTAAAAGTGCCCGGCTGGCTGCCCCTGCAACTCCAGCGGCCGCTGAACCGGTCCCCCCAGTTATCTTGCCCCCCCCCCGCCGCTACCGGATCGCCAGTGGCGGGGGAATAGCAACAACCGGCTCCCAGGGACTGGACCGAACCAGCCTCAGCCCAACACTGGTTAGGATCCAGTCTGAGAGCTGGATCCTGATTCCAATCCCCTCCTGGGCCTAGTCTTCCCTGCCTGCCGCCCACATTCCCTCTGCCCTGGAATGCCTTTAGACCACCCTCACCTTGTCTTCCCCTAAACGTAGAATTTAATTGATCTCTCATTGTCTGAGGTAGGCTGGTGCTAACTTATCTGGTGCTGGAATGCCAGAGCTGAATTCAGCTTTTATCCTCTCAATTCAGTCTGAATCCTCTTACAGTTGTGCAAAAGTGCTTATGACCCAACCAGGCCTTTGGACTGCATCCTTACTTTTGAGAGTACTGGAGTATTTGCAAGTATTTAACATTATATAAATTATTTCTCTCTAACCAGGATAAGATTAAATTAGAAACAGCAAATGCTTGTTTAAAAGGGAAAAATTTGAGGAAGATATAAAAATGCAGAACAGAGCATGAATACAAACTTGAAGTTATGCAGTAGGAAATTTATTTGGGGATGATTTGAAAGTTATTCCAAGTTATTTTTATGGATTTTTTTACTGCCTCTCTAATTTGTGGATGGTCAGTTGTTGACATTCTTTTGGGATTAAAGAATTCAGGACATCTGGGAAGGAGGCTGAGAATCACTTCTGGCTCTAAAGGCTGCGGACAGACAAATAATTTAAAAAATGCCTGGCCATCCCAGTCTTTTGGCATAAGATTAAACAGTTCAATATTGGGTGTCAATTAGTGACTGAAAAATGGCATCTTAATATGAGTTCAGGCTGTCTGACATCTTGTGGCCACAGAGAGGAAGGCCATTTCTGAAACATTTGATGGGTATATTTTTTATTATCAACAAATATGCTCTCATTTCACTACTGGTGTAGTCATTAAAGGTTATGGTGGTTTCCCTAATCTTTTACTGGGGAAGGATATGGCTTATACAAGTCAAGTTGCAAAATATCTTCATTCAATTTTACAGATACATAGAGAGAGAATGTATAGCATGATTAGCCAGACTGATTACTGATTGTAATTTAGGGCTTTTAATAATTTGTTCATAGTTGTATTATTCAAAAATGCCAATAAAAGGTCTACGGTCACTGGTTCCCAAACTTTCTAGTACCAGGTCTTACTTTTTCCAACGCCAGTAGGCATTGTGCCCAGATTTCCAATGTGACGGGCCAGGATTTAAGATGAGAAAGAATTAAATATTTGGTATTGTACTGACAAATATGAAAATGGACAAAATAATTATATAATTTGGAATGGAGTCCAAACAGAGTTTGTGAAATGGGATAAGGTGAAATTATTTGGAAGACTGTACTGGAGGGCCATATCTGTGGATCCTATGTCCGCATATTCAGTTATCCATTGATTGGGTTTGGGCCCCATGTGCATGTGCTCCCCTCACCCCTGGAGGGGAATCCTGAACTTGGCAAAGGCCTGAATGAGCTTTAGAGCTCACTGAGTTTGGACTGAACTTTGGAGCCCAAAGTTTGATACTTTTGGTTTTAGAGAAATCCAAAGTGACATTTTGAATGCGAATTTCTCTGGAAAGCCAGATAATTTTGAGCTCTAGTTTGAGCTCAGTCTGAGCCTGGTAGAGGCCAGAGCGGTATTTATCTGGCTTCTGTTGAATTCAGACTCCTCCAGAGGCAAGGAAAGCAGAGCCAGTCCTCCTTTGTTTCAACGATCCATGGCGGGGGGGGGGGGGCATTCCTGGAATGGAACCCTCACAAATAAGGGGGAACACCTTTTTTTCTGACTATTCCAGTATTATCTGAAACATGATTTAAGCAAATACATATATCTGGCAAGGGCAAAAAGCAAAGAGTAAAATACAAGATTCTCCAAGATGCGAGAGACGAGGACTAGGCTACCAGATCCAAAGTTATATCTTCATCATGTTGTTCATCATCATCATCATCATGGTATGGTGGAAGGAATAGTTATTACATAACAGAAGGTTGTTAAATCTTGAGATACATGACTTAACATGGTTAAGTCATGGTTTATGACTTATGGTTTATGACTTACATGGTTTACATGATTATTTATGCAGTAAATGTAGAATTTAATTGATAAACATTAATGCAGAATTCAAGAATCATTATTGGAGGATTTTGAATATGTATAAAAACAGGTTTTATACAAAGACAATTATGGATTTGTTTCTCATGAAGCGTTATATGGTTAGGGTCAATCAGAAAATTTTTGTTTTATATCAAAATTTATTTTCATGAAGGGGAAGTAAAATGAAGAGAGGAACTACAAGATGAAGGATTTAGGCTACAGTCTTACAAACACTTTCTTGGGAGTAGGCCTTATTGGACAGTACTGCTCTTCTGAGTAGATATGCATAGGACAGACTCAGACATAAGATACAGAGTCTGCATGCATGGGGACTGAGTGCCAAGTCAGTGGCCTCAGACTCAATTAAATTCCTGAGTCATCAGTACAGCTGACTCAAGTCTCCACTCAAATCAGCAAAAACACTAATTTTTGCAACTTGGCTTCAAGTCACCTGAGTCTAGTTCCAATCTCTGATGAGTACACCAGGGCAGGGAGTGTGGTTGCCTTTCTTTGCCATTTAAAGCTGTACAGTTTTAAGAAAGCTATCTTTAATTCATCTGCATGCCATGTGCAGTACTGGTAGATAATCCATACGCAGATAGATCTTTTAAACTGTTGTTTAAAAAATATAAGACCCATCTGTTCCTGACCATATACAGAAGACCTCTTTTGTGATTTGAAGCAGCCCTTTCCAAATTAGTGGGAGACTAATTTGCCCTCTAGGAAATTGTGCTTGCCATTCTATTTATCTCTCAGCAGAGGTCACTGTTGGTCTTTTTTCTGGACAGCACACCTTTCATCACTGAAATATAATTTTTAGGATTTTTGAAAGATTGCCAATTAAAAATCACCCTTGCAGATTGACCTTTATAAGTTGTTTCCCAGTCTGTTGCTGTTTCCTTGGGTACAGATGTGGTTCTTATTTCAAAGATTAGACTTAGAGCACAATCCTAAGTATGTCTACTCAGAAGTAAGCCCCATTGTGTTCAGTGGGTCTTACTCCCAGGAAAGTGACTTTAGGATTGCAGCCTAATTCATTTGAGGGTATTATTTCATAGCTATATTTAGGATCAGTCTGTAGCATCTGGGCACACAGATACTGCTGTCCGAATTGCTCCAAGTGGGAAGGATTGTTTACATTTGTGTTTGGGAACATGTACTACTTGCCATTTTGCACCACTCTAGCCAAACTACAGGTCCAACCTTGTTATACACCGATTTGACTCCACATGTTTGGAACTGTACATCAGTTTCAAAAACTGCTTTTCTACTTTTGTAGAAAAATATAAACTTCATTTTTCTGCAGAGCCAGGCAAAGGAAAGGGGTCCTTTGCATTTCTAATTACTAATTAGAAATTTTTATTAATTTAAAACAGAATTAGTAATCTGATTACTGTAAAACACTAATCTAATTCCTATCTTTACACCAGTAAGAAGAGCTGTTTTTAAACAATTGTAAAAGGACACACTTTTTAAAGACTGCTTTAATTTAACACATACTGTATTTTGGTATCAGCAGGGACTCACAGAATCAAACCTCTGTAGCTATTGAGGAACAACCTTATTCCATTAGGCACAATGGAGGAGCAAGAAACAAAGTGGGTCTTTAAATCTATTTTTCCACTTTTAAAAATCCATTTTTAAAAAATTCACAGGAGATTCCAGAATGGATAATGAAGGACACCTCGTATTGCATACCAGCTAAACCTCCCGGCCAGGCCAAGTGCTGCAGGGGTCAGTGTTCGATGTGTGCCTACTGAGACCCACTCAGTAGTGGGCTTCAGGGGGTTCTCACTGGTTCTATAGAACCCTTTGATAATGAGTGCCTGGTTCTGAGAATTAGTTACCAGTGGGACATAGAATCTGTTGTTAATTTGATTATTAGAACATAGAACCTGTTAATTTATATGAATCCCACCACTGGACCCACTGCCTCTTACTGTAGATCCTCCAAAATGCAACATTTTAGAAATGAACATGGAGGCATTCTTGAAACCCCTCCTGTTTTAATAAGGGTCACTGTTTGAATACTATCCATTTCCTTATTACTGCACATTTCTGAAGCACTGTTCTGCCTATATTAATTTCCCGCTTGCCTGAAATTGTCCTGGCAATTTCCCCTTCCTCATCCTCAGAGTAAAGGGACAATTGCTGCCTTCCATACCTACCTACCAAAAGGAAAAGGTAAGGTAAGTAAATGCATGGGCAACTTGTAAAACTCTTTTAGAAGGAATCCTTCACGGCATGGTCACCATATCTGGCACCTTTTAGGCTTTCAGTTTCAGGCTGGCCAAGCTATAAACAGTGACTCTTGACTGCTGTTTCATGACAACTTTATCAGTTTTTGGTCTCCCATCAAAAAATTAACCAATCTTCTTCCTGTTTAGCATTCTTCTGGCAGCCTTCCACTCAACCACCAGACCACGCTTGCTATTTGCTGTAACACTCACAAACATACTTTATGGTTTGTTTGTGACAACGTGTGCTGGTAGTGAGCCAGTGTACACTGTTCAGGATTGGGCCCTGAGTTGTACCATGGTCCGTCTTCATCAGCATCACAGTAGTGGAGCTGCAGGGGGTGTGGTAAGTACTGCAGGATTCACATTACATCATTTAAGTGTCTTCTTCCACTCGCTGCTGGAGCCATTCTGGATATTTATTTGCCATCACCCCCAATAGCTATGCTACTGCAATATCATCTACAGCTAAGCTACTGCACTATCACCTCTCTGGTGGTGCCTCTCAGCCTGACTGCATAATGCTGCTTGCTCTATGGACACAAGCGGCTCACCTTTTTGCAGCCTGAGAGTCAACATCAAACCCTACACGGTGGGCTCCCAGAGGCGCACTGCCTTTCATCGCGCACACTGCCTGCTGTGTCAGGAAGCAAAGCTCTCCTTAGAAAGGGGAAATCTTTGCTTCCTTTGATAGAGAGCTCCCACGCTGCCTGCCGATTTCCATTTTAAAAAGAGAGAAAAACCATACTGCTCCCCACCTCTACTCCAGTTGCCTGCAGTGTGATCAGTGTCTTTCATGTCCAAACTGTTTGGGGGTGGGAGCGAAAAGTACGTCTATGGGGGATGTTTTTTTCTGGTCTGTGATCAAACCTAACCAGTGACCCAAAGAAAAGCCAAGGCTGGGATCAAGGATTGCCACCTCGGGTGAGGATTGAAGGGGAGGTTTAAGTAACAGGCCAATTTTCTTCCCATAACCCATACAGCAAGAGCACGCCATCCAATTTTTGGAAAATACATCTTGTCAGCTGGTGGCCTACCTTGCACGGTTGCTATGATGATGCAGTCCCATTAAAAGGATTAGAGCAATTCAGGGAAGACAAGCCTATCAATAGCTCCATGACCAAAGGCAGTCTGTCTCAAAATAACTTGTTTTAGGAATAGGCACCAAGAAAAAAGGGCTTGAATGGCTCAATGGTTAAAGATGCTGTGCTTGCCAGCCAGAAGGTTGGCAAGTCAGCCGTTTGAGACACAAGTATGAATACTGCAGGATGGAGTAAGCTCTCAATACTTGCCCAGCTCAGGGTGACCAGATGCCCAAACCTCAAAAGGAGGACAAGGTCTTGGACTCCACTCAGCCTGTCCTTACTGGTGGACAATGGCATGTTTGTCTACTCACACATAAAGCTGCAATTTTGAGCACTTTGTCTGTCTGTCTGTCTGCAGTATTTATATACCACTTTTCAACTAAAAAGTTCACAAAGCGGTTTCTCATGGTGCTCAATGCATATTTTTGATTTTTAGTTTTTTGGCCCTAATGTTTGATAGGAAGGAGATATTCCAAAACCAATTTTTGCATTGGACTCTGCTCTTCAATACAAACCCAACAACATATGACATATGGGGTACTGCACACCATTGCAAAGTTCCAAGATGAAGCCAAAATGGAGGACAACAAAGCCCTTTTGGAGGACAAACCGGACAGAAGGATAAAAAAGAGGACAAATCTGGAAAAATCTGGTTATATCACCCTGGCCTAGCTCCTGCCAACCTAGCAGTTCAAAAGCATGCACCTTTGGCATTTAGTTATGCCAGTTTCACCACCACAGAGACCTCTTCAGACAACTCTGGCTCTTCAGCCTTGTAATTGGGATGATCATGAGCATCATCTTTAGAATCAGCCACAACTAGCAGGGCAATCTGTGGGAGACACCTTTACCATTATTAGGAAGAAGGTGCCTTTGTGCCCTGCTTGTGATACACTATATGGCTGGCCGCTGTACAATTAAACAGACTGATCCAGCAAGGCTCTTTCTAGGTCCTTAAGCTTATCTGAGATTTTGGGTTCATGGCTAACTCTCTTAATTGCTCCCCTCCAAAGGGGAAAAATTATTTGTGGTTTCCATCAGCCATTGGGATGGAGGGTAAAAAAAGACCTTGCAGCTTCCTGTCAGGAGTGAGAAATGTTCTTAACATCTTAGGTGGTAAACGGGTGATAATTACAGCTTAATCAGACTGCAATGCAAATATTCTGTTAAAAGGGGGGAGGGAGAGAGCACATAATGGGAGTGAGGAGAATAGAGGGAGACGTCTCTGCCACAGAAGACTTATGGAGTTTAATTATTTCAAGTCACTGATAAGGGAGAAGAGGGCGGGTGAAAATGATTTGTGGATCTGTCCTCCATCCACCACCACCAGCCTTCTCTTCTCCCCATCTTAACTAGTGGACTCCTTTTCCTAACTCCTCCATTTTAGCATATATTTGAATGGGCAGATTGTGCCATACACCAAAGTGAGCAATTTTAAATTAGAGATGCTGGCAGATTTAATTTTTGCTTAATAGCACCAGCCAAGAAGGCTCTTATTTATTTAGCTGTCTTTAATAATAAAATGGTACTTAAACTTGGAGGTTTTTATTAGAGCCAAGCATCTAGGAGTATTTTACAAGCAATTATTAATTAATTAAGCTTGGGAAACAGCAGGGTGAGCAAAAGGGTGGGGGGAATAAGAGTTTTCTGGCTCATTCTGTGCTGCCTTCTTCAGGACGGGCAAGGGAGTGGGAGGTGATGACGCTTTCCAGAACCTTCCTTCTAACTGGAAATTTGCTCACAGACTTTTTTTGTTTTGTTCTTTCAATTAAAACTGTTTTCATTCCTAGTGCTTAGTGCTATTAAGTGTCAAGAAAGTTTGTTAACACCAATGCCGGCCCACTCGTAAGGCCAACTGAGACAATTGGCACAGGTGACAGACCTGCAGCCAAGTTCCTCCACTCCCTGGATTCCACAAGGAAGACAGGAATAAAGGCAGAACTGATTCCAAGATTTCTCAGGCTTGACACTTAGGCTGCAATTTTAATCCCCAGTTGGGCCAGCATAAGTCCCAGCACAGTCCTGTGCTTGCCTGGGGATGTCACAAAAATGTCATAAGGCACTTCTGCACCACTCTTGGGTAACCCACTGCACAGACATACAGCGCCTTTCCCATACCACTCCAGGAATGGGGAGGTAGGTGGGTTATACTGGCCTAAATTGCTTAGGCTTGCACCCTCAGTAAGTCTTCTGCACATTGAGTTCCCTTGACATGGACAACCCAAAGGTTCAGTACTGATCTCCAACCTCAGCATCTAAGTCTCATGTTATATGCAGCCCAAATTTTGACATTGAACAACAGCCTTCCTACCAAACCACTTTGGTATGGACGCTTCAACACCTGTCACCTAGCTTTAATATCCATATTTAGCTTCATAAGACTTCACAATCCTAGACTTCACAATAGGGCTGCAATCCTAAAGACACTTTCGTGGGAGTAAGACCCATTGAACACAACGGAGCTTACTTTTGAGGAGACATGGTTAGGATTGTGCTCATGGTCTGTATGCCAAGCTTCCCGAGTCATGCAGGTAGTTCCAAACCTTTTTATTTAGCTAATACAGTACTTCAGTGTGCTCACTCACATGACTTGATGCCTAGTATGGACAATTTAACACTCTGGTATTTAAACCTCATTAGCTGGCACATAATTTATAGGAATTAAGAAGGCCTGATATCAAGCTACAGATGATGTCTAATTCTCACTGAATGAGCAATATTTCAGTATATGGTATTTTATTGAACTCTATGCTCTGGACATAAGGTCTACAGGTGATGCATGCATCTGTTCCGCAGAACAACTTCTCATGACCAACCCTAAATCCTGAAATTGATTTTCCTTTAACAGTAGCTCAAGACGTGGCCCTACAATCCAGAGTTACTACGGGAGCACGTAAGAGACATTACGTGTACCCTTACTTACTCCACTACCTAGTGAAAACCTATGGGAAATTCATATTGCAATCCAGAGCAAATTGTTCTTACACCGGAGCAAGGACTTCACGTAGTTACTCTGGATTGCGCCCATAGTCTGTGCAGATATGAGGCTAACAGAGCAATCCTACCTCCCTGATTAGGCTGCTGGCCCAGGGGTGTTGCAAAAGTGCCATAAGACATATCTGTGCCACTCTTGGAATTTAGGACAGTGCACAGACATGCACCAGCCTCCCCATACCTCTGCAGAAACAGGGAGATGGGTGAGGTGGTGCTGATCTATATGGGTTAGGATTGTGCCCTGAGAGCCCAATCCTATGCATGTCTATTCAGATGTAAGTTCCGTTATTGTCAATGGGGCTTACTTAAAGGAAAGTGTGAACAGGATTTCAGCCCCAACCAGTTTGCCCCCTATAGCTAAGGTTTCAGTGGCTGCAGCGCTCCTTAGTGGTCTGGGGGTGTGCAGTGTCCTCAAACAACCTGAGGGATGGGATTCTACTTGCACCATGCAACTGTGTATCATTCCAGGGCAGAAAGTTTGAGAAAACTGTCAAAGCTTCTAAGATTGATTCTGCACACAGCCCAAACTCTATGACCTTTGCACACTATAGGCAGTGATGGGCTTCAAAGAAATTAAGAACCGGTTCTCTGCCCATCTGGCAGCCACTTTTAAATGGCTATTTTCAAACTTTATATGTACTATCTCTTGTTAAGAACCGGTTCTATAGAGTAGGTGCGAACCTGCTGGTGCCCACCACTGACTATAGGTAAGCAATCTGGCTTTTCTCCCTCAATTGCACTTTAATTGCGGTATCTGATCACATTTCATGATAGAATTTATAGTTTTCAGATCATCAAAGTAGTTCTTGAAACATGAAATTTTATTTAAAAAAGTGAAGATTATTTGAAGCCTAACCAAAGAAAATACTCTATTGCAGAAATGATGCTCTTTCCTGCTATCGCTCCCATGCACTTAGGGTGCAATCCTAATCTAGGCCGGCACAACTCATCAGTCTTTCCATTCCTGTAGTGATGTTGGGAGGTAAGTGCATGTCTGTGAACGGGCCTAACCCTCTCCCCAGAAGTGGCACAGAAGTGTCTTGTGACACCCTGAAGTCAGCACAGGACATATGCTGGGGCTTAGGCCAGCCTAACTGCAATCCAGAGAACAGGATTGCAGCCATAGTTACAGTCTGCCCTTGCATTTGGAGCCCAGGTCTACTCACCAGGAAGAGGCCCTCCAGAGAGCAGTCTTGGAAAGGGAGCCCATGGCTACATTGTGGTATCTCCAATATTGTCTGATTTCTTTTGATTCTCAGGAAGATATTCTTTCCCAGTTCAACTAACTGAGATCATTACAACTGGAGATATCTGAGACTGAACCTAGGACTTTTTGCACACAAAGCCCATGTTGAGCTGTGATGGTGGAGGAAATGCCCACTGGCTAAAAGCACAAGATCATTCATGGACTACGTTATTTTATTCCCTTATGAGCAGATGGTACAACTTTCACCTTCCATATGCCCTGTCTCTGCAGAGGAAGAAGGAAGCCTCTCTTTGCAGCCCCTCACCCATATCTAGCAGGATGTAAAAAATCTGAATAATTTACAAATGCTCTTCATTAAAAAGGATTTATTTTTGGCAGCTTCCTTAGCCTTCTCCTTTTAGGAACAAAGAGCATGCTGGTGGAGCCTCATTAGGCAAGCTTGAGCATTAACCCTTCTGTTCAGAAATCAGGACTAGGTTGAAATCTGTTAAATTTATGCTAGTGGTTCTCTGACTCCAGCAACTGGTAACTAGACTTCTCCTGATCATGAAGGTTCCATAAGCAGCTACAAATATTTTGTGCAGTAGTTAATCTGCAATGGAAACTATCATAATTTGTTGTATGCTGTTCAAGTGATAAGATCTGACAGAGAGCCAGATTGTTTCTTAATGGATAAAAAATAGATTTAAAAGAATATCAAAAGAAATCTATGTACAGTATATAAAACTGAAAAGTCACTGACTGACTGACTAACTCACTCATCAACACCCAGCCAAAACTGTTGGACCTAGAAGCGTGAAATTTGGGTGGGGGTGTCCCTTCTGTAATGGACGCACCTACTAAGAACCGGTTTTCGGAAATTCCAACCAGAAGGGGGTGAAAAGGGGTGCAATGCATTTTCCTCCCCATACTTTACATTGAAGAATTCCTGACTGAGGGATGCTCTGGACCAAGAAGCATGAAATTCAGGGACGGTGCTCCTCCTGTGACATGATCACCCACCAAGAACCAATGTTGAGAAATTAAAAAGTTAAAGGGGATGAAAAGGGTGAAACATGTTTCTGTACAGTACTTAACATTGAAGACTGACAGATCAAAATCCAGCCAATTTGGTGCCTTCTGCTGGATGCACTGGGAGGAAGTGTGCACATAGGGGAGTGGTGCACATAGGGGGATGTTGTGCAGGGGCTTATGTGCATGTGGGGTGCTCTGCATGGGGGATGATGCACTTGGGGGTTGATGCAAAGGAGAGGATGATGCACATAGGGGTTGATGCGCATGGGAGGGTGGTGTGCATGGAAGAGTGGTGTGCATGGGGGGATGTTTCGCATGGGGGATTGGTGCGCATGGGGGGATTTGTGCATGGGGTGATGTGCATGGGGATGGTGCAAGTGGGGATTGATGTGCCTGGGGGGTTGGTGCGCATTGGTTAATGCCATCGGGGTTGGTGCACAGGGAGTTTGGTGCACATGGGGAATGGTGCACTTGGGGGGTTGGTGCACATGGGGGTTGGTGCGCATGGAGGGTGAAGTGCAATGGGGGGATGATGCACATGGGGGCTTGATCTGCAATTGGGGCTTGATCTGCAATAGGGGATGTTGCACATTTGGGGTTGATGTGCAGGGGGATGTTGTGCATGGAGGGTGATGCACAATAGGGGATGAGCGCAATAGGGGGACACTTGGGAGCTTGATGCGCAATGGGGGCTTGATGCGCAATGGGGGATGTTGTGCATTTGGGGTTGATACACAGGGTGGGGGGATGTTTCTCATGGGGGACAATGAGCAATGGGGAATGGCACTCAGGGTGGATGGTGCACAGGGGGATATTTTACTTCCACAATGTGGGCACATTTCACTAGTAGAAAATGAAGATGAATAATATTCCCAAACATTTTTGACTAGTGACTCCTTTGATCTACTAGGCCATTGACCACGACTCTCCATTAGGACTACAATTCTATACATTATATAGGGCACAAGTTTTCTGCAAGGATTCTATGGTTCTCCTATCCAGTTTCTGTGGCTCCCCAGGGAGCTGTGGTTCACAGTTTGGGAACCACAGCCTTATAAGAAAGACATATTAGAGCCTTTCCTGACTCTTCCATTCTTTGCAAGGCAACTTTTTTTTTCCATTGTTCATTTTCAAGCTTTTTTCATTCTAATTTTCCTTCTCCTTCCCTCTCTCAATTCCTATTTTCCTTTCTGACTTTCTGAAAATATTGGGGTGAAGTTCATAGTTGTGGGGAGGGGCTTGGCACAGGCTGCTGTGCAGTAGAGGAAAAGGCTTAAAATACCCTACTGCATATTGGCTAGCCATTGATAGATTTATCTTTCACTGTATCTGGTTGATCTAGATTGCTGGTTCCCAAAATGTGAGTCAGGACCAATGGATCACAGCCTACTTTTGGTTGATGGTGAAATTTTCAAGCTGTTACTGACAAGGATGGTGTATTGAGCCCAATGGAAACTGAAACAGCAGCATGCATACATTTATGTATGATCAAGACTCGTGTCCCCACAAGACAGGGTGAGCTCCTGTCCTTAGCCCAGCTCTGCAACACAGCTGGAACTAATCGTATTGGGTCTGCCGTTCCATTGGACTATTTCAGTGGCGTGGAGAGGGGGGATTTGCTGCTTGTGTAACAGCCTATCCTCCATATTAATCTACCCAGGCCTTCATGCTTCGCATGCAGTGTCGAGCATAATGCCATAGTCTTTCAAGACTGATGGATGCCAAGATGAAGGTGAATGTGTTGCGCAGCCAGGGCTCTACCAGTGGCCCTGGCTCCTATGAGCTTTGGAACCTATGAGCATTGGATCCTCCTGGATCCAATGGAATTAGCATGGAATTAGCACCAAAAGTCTCTTTGGGATAAAGGAGCATTTGAATTTAGGCCTATATCCTAAAATGAAATTAAGCCCCTTGCTCTGGAGCAGTTAAGATGACTTTCCATAAGATAACACTAGAGGATGACATAACTGCATGGACCCGTAACTGGATTTAGCCCTTAAGGATTTAGGATTTAACCCGTAAGGATTTAGCCCTTACTCTTGGTAACATAGACATAGTGCCATGGGTCTCCTTGAATCTGCATGTGATTTTGAGCAGGCATGGTCCTGAGCTGCCTTGTGTTGGGCTGCCTGGGCTGGGAGGGAGGTTTGATGTGACGGCAAAGCCTGCTATCTATGTCCCCTTCTGGGCCCTATATTTCTCTCCCCCATCCTGTTCCGTCCATTCCCACTTTCCCCCTTCCTGAGAAGATTCACTTCCAGCTGGTCCTGGAGAAGCCCAGCTGTCATCCACATGGTGCTGATGGCACCTCTCCTGGATGCTGTGAGATGTGAGCTCAGCATTGGTGCTAGGTTGGATTAGGATTGGGTCCTCAGTTGACTTTGAAGGGCAGGTTGAGGGGAATGCTAGGACCAACAGAATGAGCCTGAGCTGATGAACATGGAGCTCAACAAATGCTCTGGAAGGCAGTCACTCCCCCCACGCCCACCTTAGTAAAAAGGATAAAAACAGTTTGTGTTGCTGGGTAAAGTGAAACTTCAAAAATCTTGTGAAGCAAGGTGGGTGCCAATATGGTGCCATTTTGAAAATGGGTCCGACTCCTAGTGATAAAAAGTTGTACTATGGTGGTCTTCTGATCTACTCAATCATATTTGCTATTGCATTTTTACCTTCTAGAATTATAAATGTTGATATCATACTATAGTCTGTCCTCCAGCTCTCCCTTCTGCCAGTGTGTTGGCCTAACTAATCCCCGGTGGTGAAAAAGCACAAGACACTAGAGCAGTCAGTCTTTAGTCTTATGGAGCAGTCAGGATTGCTCCCTGAGTTTATCAATGGCTTTCAACGAAAGGGAGCTAGATGGAACCTCCAAGTGCATAGGTAGTCTACCACTTAATATCAGGAGCTGGGGCTAAACAAAATGGAAAAATCATTAACTTGCTTATGAACTTTTCAGAGGCATCTGACTGACCAGTGCTGGAGAATTGGTGGATTTTTGGTTTAGTTCAGTTGGACTATTATAGAAAAGTTTATCAGTGATTGTTTCCCTTCATAGTGAATAAACCTTTGTGTTCAGAGGCAGTCTAACCCTTAGCCTGATCTAAAATGGTTCTTATAAGACTGCGTCTCCTTTCTTTCTCCCCTGCTTTTATAGCCATGTGAAATTTCATCACCAGTGGTGTCACAGCTGAAACTGTATAAAACAAGGACTCCCACAGACAATCTGTTCGCAGAGCACCACTGGCATTGCTCAGCCATCCATCAGTGCCAAAATTTTGCCTTGTGTTCCAGGCTCTGTGGCACTGCATTTAAGCAGCCATTTCCTGCATCGCTGCAAAAATGAACTGTCAACAAGCATCAGAAATACGTAAATAAAATCATTAAAGCCTCTTGCAAGCCCAAAATTGTCATTCACCAAGGAGGCTCCCCACGGTGTCTCTTCATGTGTCTGATTCCTTCAGTACTCTGCTTCCTCTCAATCAGCATCCAGTGTGGTTATTTAAAAGGAAAACCTTCCCCAGATTGGGTATGCCTCCCATTTTAATTTAGTTTTTTTTAAATAAAAAGCTGTGCCTCAACTTTTGGAGAATTAGTGGTTTGGAAAATGCTGGGGCTTTGCAAGGGCACATCTTGCCCAGAATCCCGAGTCTTTCTGAAAGTCTCATAGCAGGGCATGTTGGCAACAGCCCTTCCTTGTATGTCTCCAGCATCTGAGATAGACTGCACCTGAATGTGGAAGTTGCATTTGACTAAAAGCCACTGATAGACCTGCATAAGAAGAGCCTTGCTGGATCAGATTATAGGTCTGCGTAGCCCAGCATTTGCCTTCCTTCACTGGCTAAGCAAATGTCCCCAGGAAGCTCACAAGCAAGACATAAAAGCAACAGACATCTCCCTTGTGGCTATTTCTCAGCAGCTGGTACTCAATGTGGCTGTGGGTGGCGCAAGTGGCTAAGACACTATGCCTGTTAACCAGCAGGCCAGGATTCGAGACCCGGGTCAGCCCCACAAGACAGGGTAAGCTCCTGTCCTTAGCCCAGCTCTGCGACGCCAGCTGGATCCAATCGTAATGGCTCTGCCTTTCCATTGGACTATTTCAGTGGCATGGAGAGGGGGGATTTCCTGCTTGAGTAACAGCCTGTCCTCCATAACAATCCAACCCAGGCTTTCGTGCTTCGCATGCAGTGTATGCAGCGCCGAGCACAATACCATAGTCTTCCAAGACTGACGGAGGCCTGCTTTGGTACTCAACAGCACTCTATCTCTGTATGTGGAGGTTCCAAACAGTTGTCATGACCAACAGCATCTCACAAGTCTCTCTGCTTCCATGAATGTGTTTAATCCCTTTTGTCTGGGCTAGTATCAATCACTAGCTGTGAATTCTATGAATTGCCATGCGGCATGAAATCCATAATTATATGAACATTATCCACAGGTTTTATGTATGTGCATACTCCAATCAAGTTGTGCTTTGATGCTCCCCACCAACCATTTATTTGACATATGAAAACATATTTACACATCTCTGTTTTCATTCTGGATACCCGATCATCACTGACTGCTTTGTTTAATTTTTTAGACCCTGTGGGTGGCGCAAGTGGTTAAGACACTGTGCCTGTTAACCAGTAGGCCAGGGTTTGAGATCTGGGTCCCCACAAGACAGGGTGAGCTCCTGTCCTTAGCCCAGCTCTGTGATGCAGCTGGAACCTATCACATCAGCTCAACTGTTCCACTGGACTATTTCAGTGGCGTGGAGAGGGGGGATTTGCTGCTTGGGTAACAGACTATCCTCCATATCAATCTACCCAGGCCTTCATGCTTCACATGCAGTATCGAGCACGATACCATAGTCTTTCAAGACTGATGGATGCCAAGTTTTTAAATTTCAAATCTCTGATCAAATTCCTCCCCCTTGCTCCATCATTTTTAGGTGATTACAAGAGCAAAATGATAGGGCCACCTGTCCCCCGCAGGTAGCCTTGCTAATTGTGACCAACTCTAGGGTGCATCCGCAGTGCTCATCTCTGTTAAAGGCCAAAGAGCAAGAATTGTCCAGATACATCTCCATGGTCATGTGGATGACTAAATACTAGCGGTGAACAGAATACTGTTTCCTTCCCACAAAGTGGTACCTATTTACTTGAATTCATAGTACATGCACAAGCTGGGCAATAATGGGAGCTCACTTTATTTTGTGGTAGTCTGGTCTCAATCTGACAACCTTCAAGTTGACAACCACAGTGTCTTTAACCACTGAGCCATCACAGCCAAATACTGTATTCGTTATTAGTAACTTTTTGTTTTTGATCAGCAATTATAAAATACCAGCGGGGTCTCACAAAAACATATTGCAATAGCACAACTCTCACAGAGCTGTCTATAGAAAGGTCAATCTTCACTTACACTGCAGGGTACGACCATGTCTACTCAAAAGTAAGCCCCATTGTATTCTTCCTGGGCACAGGTGGGCAGATGCCGGTTCGGGCCTACTCACCCGAACCGGATCTTCCCCCTGGGCTGACGTTGGCAATCCGGTCACAGCCGCGGCTGCCGGGGGCCGGTTTGCCAGCGTCCGCCGGTGCCAGGTCTCCTGGGGTTCACCACCCAGGAAGCTTAGTGCGCCTGCATCCAGCTTGACGCAGGCACACTAAGTGTCTTGGCGCCAAGCTCCAGGATGCTCAATGTGCCTGCGTCCAGCTGGACGCAGGCGCACTAAGTATCCTGGCGCCGAGGACGCTTCAGGAGACACACCGCGCATGCGCCAAGCCTGGCGCATGCGCAGTGCAGCCTGGTTAGGGCTGGCCCCCCGCCCCGCCCCCAGCCCCGCCCCCTGGCCCCAGCCCAGCCCCTGAACTTCCGGCAAACCGGATCTTCAGGGAGGCTGGGCCCATCACTGTTCCTGGGTCTTATTCCCAGGAAAGTATCTTTAGGATTGCATTGTGTCTCCAATCTTCTCTTTCTTTTACCAGTCAACACTTTCACAACTTTCCAATGTATTTCACATGGACTGAACTATGCACGGGGCGGGGGGGGGGAGATGTTCTTTTTTTGGTCATGCTCTACTTCTGGGCCTGAAATATCTGTCCCAGGCACTGTCAAGCCTCTCTAGGAACTTAAACTTATTGCTTTTATACTCTCCTGGAAACAAAGCATTTTTGGAATCCCCCACTTATCTGGGATGTTGTATTCGAAGATTCCTAACTTTTGCAAATTTCTGGAGTTCAGTAAGAAGATACACGGCTTCCCAGCCCTCAGAACACTTCTGGGGGAAGACCCAGAGAATTTGTCTTCATTGCCCCCCCATACATCATGTAAAGAACGTTTCATGTAACAAACATGCCTCCGGAACGAATTAAATTTGTTACATGAGGCGCCACTGTACATGTGTTGGATCATGCTGCAAAAACAGTCCTTTTTGCCCTGCAAAAAACAGTTTAAAAAAAATCTGCCCCAAGGCCCTTCTCATTCCTCTTTACTTCTTCTTAACTTCTTACAGTGCTTCTTAATATACAGTGGTGCCTCACGTAACAAGTTTAATTTGTTCCAGAAGCATGCTTCTTATGTGAAACACTCTTTATGTGAAGCGGATATTCCCATAGGAAATAATGGAAACTCAGACGATTGGTTCCTGCTCTTTGACTCTGTTGTGGGCTTCCCAAAATTATCTTTCTGGCTCTTTGTGAAAATAACCCCTGCACTTTCAGGTGGAGCTGATAGTTTTCTGATTGAAACACTGGAGAGTTGCTGCTTACCTGCAGAAGCAATAGAGTGAAATGGACCTGATCATTTGAATTGGTGTAGCTTCATATCTTTGTATGTTTGGTGGACATTTGATCACTCAGTGGCAGAACACCTGCATTGAATTCAGAAGCACCCAGGCTTGGTCTTCATTGAGAGGATCCCAGATACTGGAGCTGGGAAATGATTGGAAGAGCTGCTGCTGGTCAGAATAGAGCAGTGGATCTCAAGCATTTCAACCCAGGATCTCCTTCTGAGAATGACAATCTGTCTGGAATAGGGTTGCCATATGTCCCGAAAAACCAGGCAAATAGGACAGAGGTCCTGTCCCGATTTTGTGGAAGAGAATTATGAGCTTGGACCTTATGCCATGGCTGGGAGTGATATTAACATAACATGAAGTAACATAAGGGTGGTGCCAGAGCTCCTCCATGTCTACTTGGAAGTAAGTCTCATTGTGTTCAATGAGGCGTATTCCCAGGAAAGCACCCTAAATGCCCCATTCCGAAATGGTGACACCCACTGCCAGATTCCAAGATTCGCACCTACTCTATAGAACCGGTTGTTAACGAGAAATAGGACATTTAAAGTTTAAAAATAGCCATTTATAAGTGGCTGCCAGATGGGCATAGAACTGGTTGTTAATTTCTTTGAATCCCATCACTGGTTGCGCCCAGCTTTTTGTGACACCCCCCCTTGAAATAAAGTCAAGATGCCTGTCATGCGGGTGTATGGGGGGGGGGTGAGGTGTGTAGACGTGGCTGACCCCTGTCCAGGCCCATATGCTCCTGCCATGGCATCTTCACTAAAATAATCCCACGGAGACACAGGAGGAATCTCCAAAATAATACTTTTACTTCCTTCCATGACGGATGCTCAACGCTTGGTGGTTACAGGTAGGTATTCAGCAAGCGGTTACAGGTAAGTACACAACTTGTAGTTACAGGCAACGTGCCCAAAACACCTCAGTAACAGGAACTCTCAAACACCAACATATGAGATCCTCTTTAACTGGGTTACCCTCCCTTTTGTCCAGGTAAGTCCCTTCTCGACTGGATCTCCTCACAAAACACCCTTCCACGCTCTCCTCCTGTCAGAGTCTGCCTCCCCTTTTCCCGCTCTTTTTTCCTTCTATTCGATCCAAGGTCCCCGCCCCCTTGGAAGCTTCCATCCCTCCTTGAGGGGAGGGGGTGGGACTTTGCTCCACCCGGCCTCTCGCTCCCGTCTCTCTCTCCCCCATGGAGGGGTGCGAGGGTTGGTGGTCCGGGTGGCGGCTCCACAGTAGCATTCGGGATCCCCTTCTTCCCGAGAAAAGTCCAGCCACATCATATCTTCAGCAAGCTCTTCCTCAGGAGTTTGCCGCCTCGCACCACAATGCCCTCAAGGGGTCCCTGCCTCCACTTTGAGTACCACTGGACTAGACAATACCAGCTCAATGCCTCAAAAGATGCTCATGCATCAGTGCCTTAAAAGAAAGCAGCTGAGGCTGAAGCTCACCTGATTGCAGGCAGGTCTAAGGCAGGCCTGGAAAAGACCACAGTCTGAAGCCACTGAAAAGCCACTGCCAGTCAACACTGACCTGAACCAGAGGTCTAAAAACCCCAATCCTATGCATGTCTACTCAGAAGTAAGCCCCATTATGGTCAGTGGGACTATCCCTACAATCCAGAGTAACTATGGGAACACGTAAGAGACATTATGTGCACCTATAGTTACTGCACCACCCAGTGAAAACCTATGGGAAAGTCATATTGCAATCCAGAGTAAATTGTTCTTACACAGGAGCAAGGACTCTCTGTAGTTACTCTGGATTGCACCCTTACTCCCAAGCAAACATAGATAGGATTGCAGCTTAAAAGCCCAATCCTATGCATGTCTATTCAGAAATAAGCCCCGTTATAGTCAATGGTGTTTATTCTCAGGAAAGTGTGGGTAAAATTGCAGCCCAAGAGCCCAATCCTATGCATGTCTACTCAGAAGTAAACCTCAATATAGTCAATGGGGTTTACTTCCAGGAAAGTGTGGCCTGACAGCCAGAGATGGGCTGGCCCCATCCCAAGATCCGGTACACCGGAAGTGGGAGGGGCCAACCGGGGTCAGGGGGTGTGGGCGGGGCGAGGGGCGGGACTGGGGAGGGGCAAGGGCGGGGCGACGTTGGCGCCTGCGCAGAGCCTGCTTAGAAGCTGGCCTGCCAGCTTCTAGGCAGGCTCTGCGCAAGCGCTGACGCCAGCGCTCACGCAGAGCCTTCCCAGAGGCTGGCAGGCCGGCCTCTAGGTAGGCTCTGTGCAAGCGCCGACGCTCACGCAGAGCCTTCCTAGAGGCTCTGCGCGAGCGCCGATGTCGGTGCTTGTGCAGAGCCGCGGGCATGGTGGGCGCAAAACATGGTGGACCGTACCGGTCCGCTATGTTTTGCATTTCCCTGTCGCTGGCGGTACGCTAGCGGCAGGGAAACGGGAAGAAACGGTACGGGCGCATAGGCCCGTACCGGTAAGTGCCCACCACTGCTGACAGCCCAATCCTATGCATGTCTACTCAGAAGTAAGTCCCATTATACTCAGTGGGGCTTAGTCCCAGGAAAGTGTGGCTAGGACTGAAGACCCCTCTCAGTACTGTTCATCTTCACATGCTTTGGGCTGCTGACTTGGGAGTCTCGCCTCTTGGAACCCACTGGATTACTCGAGAGTAAAGAGCCCCTGGGGGGTGTGTGTGTGTGTGTGGAGGGGTCCTGCTGAGGGAGGGCGTCGAGGCCTGCCTGCTCCCTCAGACTCCTGTGGAGGCCTCAAGGAAGCCCCATCCTATGGAGTTTGGCGAGTCTCCTCGCGAGTAAAGCTGCACCCGTGAGAGGAGGGGAGGCCAGGCCGTGAGGTGGAAGTGAGGAGGGCCTCGTGTGTGTGTGAGAGAGAGAGAGAGAGAGAGAGAGAGAGACACACACGGGGGGGGGGGGCGGGAAATGCAGTGGCGGAGCAGCAGGTGGTGCTGCTGCTGCTCAGCCGCAGGAGGAGAGTCCGCAGCCGCCATTAAACAATAGGAGAGGCGGTAGTAGCAGCAGCAGCCGCCCTCCCCGGAGACAGGCCGTAACCTCGCGGGTGGCCCAGCTTGGAGATCCCCGTCCCCGCTGCTCGGAGGGACCCACAAAGGCAGCCCCCGCCGCAGAGCCAGCCCCGCAGCCCCTCCGGCCGTCCTTGCAGGAGGGCGCCGCGGCCTCAGCAGCGCCGCCGCCGTTTTCGTCCCAGGCCGGCCCGAGGCGCGCAGCCAGCCCGGCCGTAGCCTCTCCGGGGTCGGAGCCTGACATGATGTTTCCTCAAAGCCGGCACTCGGTGAGGGGTCGGGGCAGGGGAAGGGCCGGGGCCCAGGGAGACAGGGCTGGGTGCCAGGAGCAGCAGGGCGGAGAGGCCAGTCGAGGGCGAAGGAGGCAGCAGGCCAGGGTGCCAGGAGGGGGCTGGGGTGCATGGAAGGCCTGGAGGATGGGGAGTTGGGGTGCCAGGGTGCCAGGAGGCTGGAGATGTGGGGTGCCCGGGAGGCAGGGTGCCAGGAGGCAGGGAGGTTGGGGTGCCAGGAGGACAGGAATTTGGGGTGCAAGGGGGGTAGGGTGCCAGGAGGCTGGAGATGTGGAGTGCCTGGGAGGCAGGGTGCCAGGAGGACAGGAATTTGGGGTGCAAGGGGGGTAGGGTGCCAGGAGGCTGGAGATGTGGGGTGCCCAGGAGGCAGGGAGATTGGGTGCCAGGAGACTGGAGATATGGGGTGCCCGGGAAGCAGGGTGCCAGGAGGCAGGGAGGTTGGGGTGCCAGGAGGACAGGAATTTGGGGTGCAAGGGGGGTAGGGTGCCAGGAGGCTGGAGATGTGGGATGCCCGGGAGGCAGGGTGCCAGGAGGACAGGAATTTGGGGTGCAAGGGAGTAGGGTGCCAGGAGGCTGGAGATGTGAGGTGCCCAGGAGGCTGGAGATGTGAGGTGCCCAGGAGGCAGGGAGATTGGGTGCCAGGAGACTGGAGATATGGGGTGCCCGGGAAGCAGGGTGCCAGGACGCAGGGAGGCTGGGTGCCAGGATTTTGGGTGCATTGATTGTAGGGTATGAGGGGGCTGGGATGCTAGGAGGCAGGTGGGGAGTTGGGTGTGAGAGAGGCAGGGTGCTAGGAGGCAGTCAGGGAGTTGGGATGCAAGGGAGGTGGGATGCCTGGGTGCAAGTGGTTTGGGAGCTAAGAGGGCAGAGTGGGAATGGTCAAGGTGTTAGAGAGGACCTTGGGTGCTGGATGTCACAGGGATGGAGGGTAGACACTGGTCTACTATGCCAGGCACCTAAAGGTGCCACCTATGAGGCCAAAGGAAGAGGGTGCCTTGTGAGGATGCTGAGAAGAGGGTGTCCAAAGGCCCCAGTGTGGTTGGAGAGGCTGGGCAGACTTCATGTACTGGGGGGAGAATTCAGGTGGGGGCATCTGTCTTGCAGAAAGAATATAGTATGTGGGGAGAAAAATTAGAATGTGAGTATAGGTGAGGGCATTTGTGATGCATAAGGGGAAATGGAAATGGTAGGTGACTGTGGCTGCAATTCTATCCATGCTTACCTGTGAGTAAGCACCATTGACTGTAATGGGACTTAATTCTGAGACATGCAGAAGATTGAGTTCTAATGCAGATAAGAACTAGGAGGGAAACCCTGTGGGTGCAAGGAGAGGAGCAGAAACATTGGCATTGGAAATGGTGCAGAATAAAGTGGGGTGTCAGAAAGGAGCATGCGGGAGAAAAAGTGATTAACTGGGGAGATTGGGATCATCATGGTTTAGAACTGGTGGATTGTGGACCAGGGAGGAGAGAAGCAGATGTGGAAGATATGCAGGGTGTCTGAAGGGTGGGAGAGGTAGAGGTTTGGTTTAGGGGTGCATAGAAACTGTGGGGTTTGAAATTGGGCCTAGGAGGATGGAAGCAGTGGAGTCAGCAACCAGGAATTGATTAGGCTGGAGGACAGGTGCAGGAGAGTCTGGGTGCAGTGGAAAGTATGGGAAGCCATCCTTGGGAGGTGTGGGGGAGGAATAATAATGGATTGAAAGACCCTCTGGAATTCCCTCCCTCTTGATCTAAAAACTGCTCCCTCAACTTTTCCGCTTGGCCTAAAAACATTTGTCTTTAGAACAGCCTTCTGAGCTTTTTAGTCTGCTGGTTTTTTTTTTAGTCTGGCTATTACTACTGCACAACTCTTTTATTATGGTTTTAATCAGTGTTTTAATGCAGTTGTTATATATATATTGTTTTCAAGATGCCTGTTTTAACTGTTTTAACATATTGGATTATATTGTTGGTTTTTTTATGGATTGTTTGTAAGCCGCCTTGAGTCCCTCGGGAGAAAGGCAGGATATAAATAAAATTGTTTATGATGACAATGATGCAGATGAGGAACTAAAGAGGTATGATGTGATCAGTTATAGGGATGCACATGGAAGATATGAAGATTTAAGCAGCTAGTGTGCAGAGGATGTGAAGGACAGGAAAATATAGTGGTTTTATGTCCTGGGAGAAGGCACTGGAAAAGTAGTCTGTGGGTGCCAGGCATGCTGATTCCTAAAATACATGATTGATTGGAAATTGTATGGTTTGCCTCAATCAAGATTCTAAAGGAGCAAAAGTGTGGCTGTCCTTTTGCAGGACAGGAAAGCTACCCAACTGCACCAGAGTTACTAATCCTCCTCCCTGCAGTTCCTCATCCTGGGTATGGTTAAACTATTGGAAATGAAAGTTTAGCTGGAGTGCTAAGTTCATGCAATTTATACTGTCAGAAGAACAGAGGAATACGGGGTTCTTAATTGATTCTATTATAGGTTTAGAAAGCATATGGAGTTTGTATTTTAAGTTCTTTCATATATTCCCCCTCCAAAAAACACCCCAAAATAAATTTTTTTGGGAGAAGTACACCAAACTGAGAAAAAGAGTACAGCTTAAATCTTCTGATCTGTGAGTGTGGTTTTAAATAAAACTGGAAAGTGATTTAAAATGTGATTTTTTTCACATCTGAGTGTAAGAAGAACCTTGCTGGATCCTTCTAGTCAGGTATCCTTCTTCTGACATTGGCCAGTTGGGTGCCTTCAGGAAGTGTATAAACAAGTCTTCAAGATCTAACTGTCCAGAATGAGTTTCTCTACTTTCTGCTGACCATAGCTATATATATAAAAGAGAAAAGTCACTCACTGACTGACTCACTGACTGACTCATCACTGCCCTGCCAAAACTGCTGGGCCTAGAAGCATGAAATTTGGGGTGGGTGTTCCTTCCGTGACGGATGGGTGCACTAAGAACCGGTTTTTGGAAATTCCAAGCGGAAGGGGTGAAAAGGGGCGCAACGCGTTTTTCTCCCTATACTTTGCATTGGAGAATTGACTCATCAACATTCCGCCCCAACTGCTGGGCCTAGAAGCATGGAATTCTGGGAGGGATCCTTCTGTCACCTCAACACCAACCAAGAACCCAGGTGGAGAAATTTAACCCTTCAGGGGCTGAAAAGGGGGCAACGTGTTTTTGCATGGAAGACTGACCAGCCTCCAGCCAATTTGGTCCTCTCAGCCTGGTGCACTGGGGGGACGTTGTTCGGAGGAAGAGGTTGCACTGGTGGGGATGCTGAGCACGGGGGGAAAGTTGCGCACGGGGGGAAAGTTGTGCACATGGAAGTTGCGCATGGGGGTTGATGCATATGAGGGACTGATGCAGATGGTGATGTTGCATATGAGGAGTTCAGGCACATGGGGGACTGATGCGCATGGGGGGAAGTTGCGCATGGGGGAAGTTGCGCATGGGGTGTTGATGCGCCCTGGGGGGGCGGGTACACTTTTCACTAGTAAGTATATAATGTGGAATATCAATTTCTACTACAGCAGATCTCATCTGTTGTGTGGCATCCATTGAGAAGAAATTGCACTATGTCAGCATTTTCCCAGGTGACAAATTATCACCTGAGAACAGTGTGTCTTGGAGATTCCCTGCCATCGAGAGTCAATATAGACCAGGGATGTCAACCCTATTCCATACAGAGGGTTGAAGTTAATGTTCTGAGGCCTGGAAGTGATATCATTAAGCAGATGATGGCCAGAAATAAGCGCTTTTGTTCTTACACAGAAATTCATTAGCTGCAAATGATAGAAGAAAAAATGTGCAAATCTTGTTCATATTTTCAAGATATGGGAGACACCAGTTATCAAGCAGGGAGAGCCCAATTATAATGTGTGCTGGATAAACTTCCAGGAACTGGATTCACCCTGCAGGCCTTCTGTTAGACACCCTGGATATAGAAAGTACTAACAGTATGTGGAATAATGGTGTGCCACATTTGTCTTCTAACTGTGTGTTAATGGTTTGAAGTGGTTTGATCGGATGGGGTACAGGCATCTATTGGATATTGCCTGTGACATCATGGACAATCAGCTTTATAATTCCTCTTCTGCTGTCCCTTTCCACCTCCACCCCTGCTATGTAAGGATGGCCCACTTGTGACACAGATTTGCTAGAGTTTCTAGTGTACCTAGACAGCAGTAGTTTGACCTGTAGTCCAAAGTATGGTACAGACAAGTCTTCAAAATCCTGGTTGCATCTCTTGCAAGCCTGTTTTCAAAGTTGTAGACTGAAGGCTCTCAGTATTCAGAGGGGTTTTTACAAACAGAGGTAGTGCTGAATGTCCCATAAGAAAGGCAGCATTTGGCTGGCTGCAGCTCCTTGTCAGATTTGGCCTGAGTGGTGAATTTTCAGACTTCCACTGGGTCAGCTCGGCTGCCTCCTGAGATATGAAACTGATTGGGTTTTTTCGCTTTATCCTTCTATGGCCTTGAAAACGGTCTTTTTGCTGCTACTCTTGAGTCAAAAGGGTTTCTCCCAGTTACACTGCCCTGTTTGCAGGTGGTGGTGGGTTCAGAGAATCATTTTAGTGATTTTCAATAGGTAAGGCAAAGGCTGCCTGCCTTAGTGCTGGAGGCACTGCTAGCTTTTGACCTCTGTCAATTGCAATAGGATATTTTTGGTTTCATTTCCTTTTACACCAAATAGGACAGGATGGGGTATCCTAAAGGGAGTGATATAAATGTTTCAAATACAGTACAATTTTAAAAATCCTTCAGAGGGATTTATTGGTGGAGAAGAACACACCAACTTGAGCAACTTGAAAGAAAACTAGGATAGAAATATTAACTAATAAATTTTAACCTAGATCTGTCCTTAATAGCTTGACTGATTAATTGAAAGCTTGATTAACTGTAAATTCCTTTAACAGAGATTTTATTTCCTATTTTCTGGTGTTGTTGCCTCTTGGTTTTTAATTGGTGGTGTTTGGCAGGGAGGGAAAAAGCCACCTCAAGGGCTAATTTATTTTTAAGATGTATATCTGCCTTTCTCCAAGTCAATTCAAGGTGGCTTACTTTGGCATGACTAGTTTCATTGAAAGACAACCTGGCAGCTTAGTGAATTGAGCACAGTCAAAATCCTGTCTGCTAAAACACATTCTTGTGTCATTCCAGGGTTCTTCTCACCTGCCCCAGCAATTGAAGTTCACAACATCAGATTCCTGTGACCGGATTAAAGATGAGTTCCAGCTGCTCCAGGCCCAGTACCACAGGCAAGTCCTCATTCATTCATTTTATTTATCTAAAATATCTGTATCCTGTTTTTTTTCCTTTCCTGAAAGAGAAACTTACAATAAACAGTTTTTTAAAAACCTGAGATGTCCCTTAGTTCTCCAGTGGATGCCTCCACTCGCTGCTGCATTCCTTGGATAATTGGAGTAGAAATCTTTTCAGATAGGGAAGGGGAGGTGAAGTTTCCTGAAGCTGCTCATCCTCACTGCTTTCCTGATTTGCTCTGTCTTTTGCACAAAATAACCTGTTGTTTTAATTTGATAGGTACCTCAGCATTCCACAATTAGAGTTTTTCCTGCAGAAAGGGGTTTATCCCGTAAAAAAATAAAATCAGTTGGACATACAGAGAAACATGATTTCTCTTGTGCTTGGTTCTTTATTGTAGAATGGGCTGTGGGTGGCGCAAGCGGTAAGACGCTGTGCCTGTTAACCAGCAGGCCAGGGTTCAAGACCCGGGTCGGCCCCACAAGACAGGGTGAGCTCCTGTCCTTAGCCCAGCTCTGCAACGCCAGCTGGATCCAATCATATGGGCTCTGCCTTTCCATTGGACTAATTCAGTGGCGTGGAGAGCGAGGATTTCCTGCTTGGGTAACAGCCTATCCTCCATAACAATCCAACCCAGGCTTTCGTGCTTTGCATGCAGCGTATGCAGCGCCGAGCACGATACCATAGTCTTTCAAGACTGGCGGAGGCCTGCCTTTTTTTGGTTCTTTATTAATATCAATGAGAGAGAGCACTAAGCCTAAACCTCCCCACCTTGGCCCTCACATTCCTCCTCCTTTCTCTGTCACCCTGACTGGTGTAAGGAGGCTGCCCATTGTGTCCTGGAATGTATCATCTGATTCAGGAGAATGATTTCTCAGGCAGCAACACAAAATTGTGGGTTTGTCTTTGTGTAGATGTTTGTGCTTGGTAATCTTATTTTATCTTTATACATTTATACATTTATTCTTTATACATTTATTCTCCACTTTAAAAAAAAACATATTTCCAACATTGCTTCTGGAATAGTGCACAAGACAAAATAATAAATCAGCCATAAAAACCAACATTATCTGTCTGTCCCTCTTGTCAACAAAAAATAGTTTGTCCCTCTTGTCAACAAAAAAAAGTGGTTTACACAGGAAAACAAATGTCCCCAAAGGCATCGTAGCCTGAAAGGAGATGGAGAAAAGACACCATCAGCAGCCACTGTTGGGGCAAGAGGGCCAGTTGCTCTCGCTTTGCTAAATATAAGAAGACACTATTTGAAAAGTTGCCTCTGCCCAATTAGTATAATTAATGTATTTATTTTAAAAAATATGTCCTGGCTCATAAAATGTGGTGCCCAAGGTGGCCAACAAAAATTTAAATTAACAAAGGGAGGATAATAAAAATATACGTAATACAAATATTACAACAAAGCAAAAGTCATGGAATAGAAAAGCAGCAAGAAGAGCAATGCAGTGAAAGCAATTAAACAGGAAAAGTATTTGGAAGCAATCCAATTTACATTTCAATAGCTAAAAACAGTTAAAAAGGTGTTGTCCTGAGGGGAACTCCAAGCAGGAGATGGTAAGCCCTATTTAGTCACTGCCAGGATGTTGATGGGGAGGATGCTGATCTTAATTCAAAGGGGAAAGAGTTCCAGAGTTGAGGCACTCTTTAGATTAGAAGATGGCTCTTGGGGCCATCAGCTTGTTTTGGCCACAGATAACCCACACAG
This sequence comes from Cryptoblepharus egeriae, assembly GCA_030015325.1. Lineage (NCBI taxonomy): Eukaryota > Metazoa > Chordata > Lepidosauria > Squamata > Scincidae > Cryptoblepharus > Cryptoblepharus egeriae. The sequence continues at coordinate 3,976,988 of JAREYC010000015.1, read as the reverse complement.
CAGGACTCTTTCTGATGACCTTAGGGTGAGCCAATTTGTATGGGTGAAGACATTCCTTTAGATACCTCAGTCCCAAACCATAAAGTGCTTGAAAGGTGAAGACCAGCACTTTGAATAGTGCTGCAGAACCAACCTGCAAAAAGTGCAGCCACTGGAGGAGCTGCTCATGAGAGTCATGAGAATCAAACCACCAAGCCCAGCTACCAAATGGGTTAGCATGTTCTGCAACAGGTGCAGTTTCTGTTCAGTTTTTGGGACAGCCTCACATAAAAATGCTATATAAATTATTCAGATCCCCAATTTTATATTATATTTACTATGTTAAATAGATTATTTAAAATATAATACATGAAAATCTTAATAAATTTTAAGATCTGCTCATCAGGTACTTTGTTTTGTGGATTCAAAGTTAGCAAAGACTAAAATTTTTCTAGGATTCCATATCAGTTTCCTCTCTGATGGATGGGAGGCACCTGGCCTAGTTGTACTCCAAGACATAATAAGAAAATCCCCACTGGATTATGACAAAGGCCATCTAGTCCACCTTCCTGTATCTTACAATGGCCCACCAGAGGCCTCAGGGAGTACACAAGTCAACAAGAGACCTAACTCTTGGTGCCCCCCCTCCCCCGTATCTGGTATTTTGAGTAGCCATCTTCTAAAATCAGGAGGTTGCACATACCCATCATGACTTGTAACCTTTGATGGACGTTTCCTCCAGAAATTTGTCCAATCCCTTGTAATGGCATCTAAACCAAATGCCATCACCACATCCTATGACAAGGAGTTCTATAGACTAATTACAAACTGGATGTAGAAATACTTTTCTTTTTTCTGTCCTGTACAGACTTTCTGTCCTGTCCCAGCACTCAGTTTTAGTGGATGTCCTCTGTTTCTGCTGTGTGTGAGAGGGAGAGGAGCATCTCTCGACCCACCCCATTCATAATTCTGTATGTCTCAATCACTGTCTTAGACTGTTACCCTACAATCCAGAGTAACTACGGGAGCACGTAAGAGACATTATGTGTACCCATAATTTCTGCACCACCTAGTGAAAACCTATGGGAAATTAATATTGCAATCCAGAACAAATGGTTCTTACACCGGAGCAAGGACTCCCCCTAGTTGGATTGCGCCCTTAGTCAGTCTTTTTCTGATCTCTCTCCCACTTGGCTCAGAATGTTTGCATCTCTACCATGCAAGAGAAGCTCTTTTCCAGTTCAAGTTCCACTTTCAGTAGATGGATTTCTAACTTCTTAAATACATGTACTAGGTTCTTTTAGCATTCTGCGGTGGTAGTGCCTTTTTCAGTTGATTTCCACTTAAAATAGGTGCATTTGAAAGCTTTGAGAACAGCCACCAGGTGGCACTGCAAGGTATTCAGGGAATTGGAACAGCTCTGTAGAATACACAGGCTACATTCAGCAGGTAATTACCTAAAAGAGCCATTCCAGGGTGACCATATACAATAACCAAAAAAAGAGGACAAGGTCTCCCAAAATGTAGGACACCCAAGAAAAATGTAGGACATGAAAAAATAAAAGCTAAACACACTCTATATATACATAGCTTTCATGAGCTTAATTTAAACACTCTATTATTAAATTTAAAACTATTATATAATTTATTACATATAATTTATTAATTACAGCAAAGCTACATGCTGCCTAGTCACAAGGGAAAGGAGGACGTTGAAGTTTTTTCCAGGACACAAGGCTAAAATCCAGGACATGTCCGGGGGGGGGGGGGGAGATAATTTGGTCACCCCAAACCATTCACCATGGCACATCCCTTGCCAGCTCTTGTCCTGCGTATGGAATCCATGCATAATCTACATATGTAAGAAAGAGAGGAGGAATTTGTGTCCAATACCTGTTGACAAAGACATTTTTGTGAACCTCTTGATTCACTCATATTCATCTCTAGTTAATCTAATATTGCAGTACTTTCTGAACCTCTACAAAACCACTTTTTCACCCTGCTCCAGATGGTGAAATCATGGAGTTAGAAGGGACCTAATAGGTCATCTAGTCCAACCCCTGCCTGTAACAGGAAATCCTCCTAGAGCATATCTGACAGGTACCTGTTGAGCCTTTGCTTGAAGTTCCCCAGGGCTCCTCCAAAACATTTATTTGTCCCTGGAAGTTGTCTCCTTTTGAAGACAGTTATAAATGTGTGTGTTCTGCAAGACCTGTGCAAAGGAGATCCCTGTTTCTTTATAGGTATTGAGGATTGATCCTGCTGTAATTTGTTGATTTACCCGTATATACTCGCGTATAAGCCGACCCGAGTATAAGCCGAGGCACCTAATTTTACCACAGAAATCCACTTCTTTGCCCATCTTATGACAAGTATAAGCTGAGGGGGGGGGGGCTTTTTCAACATAAAAATGTGCTGAAAAACTAGGCTTATACGCAAGTATATACAGTAATTTAGACCACATTGGCATTATTGATTGTTCATGGATTCTCCTTTGATTTTAATGTTGTGAGCAGCTTTGTGAATTAGATAACTGGAAATCACGTATAGTATTGTATTGTTTAAATGTCTCAAACGTTTTTGTGATAGCAAAAGAAAGTAGAATTGAAATAGTTGATCGGGGAGAAATTCAGTACAATTGCTTTTTAATTTTGGTTTAAATGTCCAAATAAATTCCAGGTTTTATGTGGATATTCTGTTTGCTGAAATATTTCTAAATATTCAAGATGACCATTCAGTTGGATATTCCTGCTGCACTGTGCATATTTAATGGAAAAAATGAAGGTGGATGCATTTTTTAATGCACTATTTTGCACACTTAGGGAGCTGTGCAATTTTTGTACCTGCGGTAAATACATGTTTGTGCTTCCTAGCCTTATGAAAAAGTGTATTTTTAGAAATGAAACATTTTCCATGGAAAAACATAGCATTAGAAAACTTTTCAGTAATAATTTCCATCCCCAATCTATTGCTGCTTCGGAAACAGCTCTGCAACACTGAATTGATTACAAAATGTTTAATTGACTAAAGATGCCTGATTAGTTTGGCAGTTCTTTAAAATATTATTACAAGTCCATGCCAAGTTTGAGGATGGCGAGTCACCTTAGACTAGGAAACATTCTCAGTTCTTTCTGCCTTGTGAGGCTATGAGGTTTTTGAAGATGATGCAAATAGTAACATGGATGTGAAGATGCAGTGCATTGTCTCTAGTATTGTGTATACCAGTGGTACTTGGAAATTTGAGCCCAGGATCCTCTTTCAAACTTAAAAATCTGTCCCGGACCCCCTGTCAAATTTGCAAGAGCTCACTGTGATGCCAGAGCTCCTCCATGTCTGCTTAGAAGTAAGTTCCATTGTGTTCAATGAGACTTACTCCCAGGAAAGCCCAGTGGCAGATTTCAAGATGTCATTCCATCCTCTTGCGATCTCCCCCAATGCCCACTTTGAGTACCACTTGTGTGTGCTATAATATTTGTGCATCAATTTAGAAACAATAAGAGCACTCTTCTGCTTCTGAGCTATTTACCTATGTACACGTATATTTAAATGAAATCAATAAAGTTAATCTCTTAAATCAAATGATAGACTATTCAAAATGCCACATTTAGATTCTTAAGTGCTGTGGACTGTAGGAATACCATCCGGGTCAATGTTGACCGGCCAGGTCAAAACGTTGTGTTTTTTTCTGGAATTTATTATTATTACCTGACAAGACTTTCTGACTTTTTTCCTGCTATTCAGGCAGTTACAATTCCAGAAGCATGAAGCTTTTGAATATAAAATTTTTCTGCAAATTCCAATTTATACATAGGATACCAACCGGATCAAGGTTGACCCATGTTGCCTTTCACTGGTTATTCAATATTTTGCTAGCTAAAACTGTACTTAAAATCAGTATACTAATTATAATCATAATTATACTAAAACATGACACAACATTTATTAATTATATGTACATTATATGAACATTGTATGTACCTAACTATAGTACAGGGTTGCATGGGTCAAAATTGACCCGTGCAGACCTGTGCAGTCTGCAGGTGATAAAAATTGTACTAAAATCATTATTTCACAATAAAAATAATTATACCAAAACTTGACACAACATTTATTCATTATATGTACATTATATGTACATCATATGTACCTAACTATAGTACAGGGTCCTATTGGACTCATGTTGCCTTTTATTGGTTATTCAATATTTTGCTAGCTAAAATTATACTAAAAATCATTATACTAATTATAATCACAATTATACTAAAACATGACACAACATTTATTCAATATATGTATATTATATGAACATTGTATGTACCTAACTATAGTACAGTGCAGCACGGGTCACACTTGACCCATGTGGTCTTACGGGGGGCAAAATTTTTTTAGTATTCCTAGGGTTAAAATCTGGGAAGAATTTTGTAGTGCTTCTAGTTATGGTCTCCTTCTCTATTTTCCTGTCTTTGTGGCATATTCCCCTTCCCTGCCCTGTCTGTCCCATACCACAGCCTGAAGTTGGAATGTGACAAACTTGCAAGTGAGAAATCGGAGATGCAGCGCCATTATGTCATGGTAAGTTTCATTAACAAAATCTTGCTAAATTAATGTGGATAGTGGGAAACAAGTCTAAAGCCCTCGTGTGTAAGCAAAGGCACTCCCATGTAGGTTCAGGCATGTACAAGGGGCTCTTTAACCTTTTGTTCATCATCATGGTTAATAACTAAGAATTCAGCAGTGCAGTCCCCTTGCATACTTGACCTGTTGGTTTCCATTTGCCTGTCTGTTGATTTTTTGTAGGTTAGAAGTAGCTGAACTGCCTCCTTTCGATTTAGCGAGAGAACACTTTTGAGTGCATGATACAGCAGAGACTCTACTAAAAGATAGGTGTACTTAATATGGGAAGGGAGATACTGTACATTTTAGAAGCAAGGAATTCAACTATTAAAGATTTATGTCTGGGTTAATATTGTCACTCCCCCTTAATTCTTTGGTTCAATCTACATAAATACAGACTTTCTAAAGTAGTTTGGAAACTGGTTTTGAAAAAAGTTTTAATACATGCCAAATGACATCAGGCTCTCACTTGTAGTATAGCTCTTTGAGGTGAATAGGATGATGATTTCAGGAAAAATTCTTTGAAGATTTTTAAATAAAATATATTCAAAAGTATAAATCAGAAAAATAAAACAAATCTTTCAACTGAAAGTTCACTTTGAATTGACAGGCGGTTTATTGAAGCACTTGTTTTTGAACTGGTTAGTCCTCTTAGAGTTCAAATTTAGCCAACTAAAATTTTGTAGGTACTTATTTATTGGAATGATTTTAACTTGGGATTCATTTAGCTGTTTGCTACTATACATCCTATATATGACCCCTATCTTATGATTTCAGTGGGATTTACTCCCAAGTCAGTGTGAATAGGATTACAGTCTAACAATCTTTTTTCTCTATGATATAAATAGTAAGGTGTGATGTTGAAATGAACAACAGGCTGATAGGCCTCAGTTGAATAAAGCAGTTCTCGCCGAATATTTCACATACTACTTTGGTAGGCATTTTCAAAGGCTGATACAGCAAGTAGCTCTTCAAGCTACCAAGTCCCTTTGTGTTCGTTAGCAAATATTGGGGGCATTACAGATCCCAGATATAATCTATATCTAGTGACTTTTCTGTACACTACAAGTCATCTTGGTATTCATTTCCTATATTTTTTTACATCTATTTGTAGTCAGTTTTGTTTTGTTTCTTATCTTTATTTCTTATTTATTATCTATGATAAGAATAGTCCTTTTTTACAAGTATAGAAGGTTAAAGTTCCCTCCACATGTGCCTGGCAAGAATTTTGGGTGCTAGGGGCCAAATGAGACCTGGTGTCTTAGACCTAACCATATCTTTGAGAACTAGTAACTTAAGTATGGACAAGAGATTATGAAACTTCAAGAGTCAGAGGAGGGATTGGATGATATTTCCCAGGGGTTAGATGTTTGCATTTTTCTTTGATAGCAGAAATTGCATACATCATGTAAATGTGTGGATAATTTGCCAAATTTACTTGTGTTCGTAGCAGAATTCTGCTCCTAAAGCAAAGTTGGTAAGTGTGCTTGCATTGTAATAACTGAGCACAAATTGTCTGCTATCCTTAGCTGTCTTCTCCTTGGTGAAACCAGGTTAAGGTCGTTGGCTGTGTACGTGATAGTTGATGAGATCCAGCTTGATAGATTTTTTATTTTCCTCCATCAAGGAGTCATTAATGCTGACTAGAAAGATTTCTACAGCCTGAGCAAGATGAGCAGCTGTGCCTTCCCTGGAGTGAGGAGATAAGAGCAAGAGGATGTATGCTGAGTCTCTCCTGGGAAATGGTTGAATTTCAAAAAACCAGAAAAAGGGGTGTCCCCAGCTCTTCTCCCTTATGGCAGGGTTTTGTCTGCACATTGGTCTTATGGCAGAAATGGGTACAGCCCATTATGGCTCAGTTCTTGCATTTCAGCCCCTTCTCAAGAACTCAAAGCAAGGAATACAATAAATACAGATAAACCAAAAATATGTGCACTGAAGAGCTGCCCCAAACCAAGGGATTGGCATGATGCCGGAGTCTTATAGCAACCCCTAAGTGCAACCCCTGAATGTCATCCTCAGCATACAGCACAACTACAACAGCCCACCTCAGGATATGGCACACCTCAGGATACAGCAGAAGTTCACCACTCCATGGAGCATGCTGTCCTTGTGCTGCTGCATCTTCAGCAGTAGTTAGGCTAGCCTAGAGGTCTCCTAGGTTGTGGTCAACTCAGGATATGGTCTACTTAGGCCAGCTTAGCTGGACCGTTCTGTCTGGCCTAAAGTAAGGACTGCACCCTAAATGGATCTTTGTATTTTTTTTGTTTTGTTTTAACGTTTTCTAAATTACAGTGCACCCTCCTAACCTTCCATTCCATCTATTTTCAGTATTATGAGATGTCATATGGGCTGAACATTGAAATGCACAAACAGGTGAGTAGCAGTCCAGTGCCAGGCTGTATTTGCACCCCAAGCAAAGCTAACTAAATGTGCACACACACACCTAAATTGCCGACTTTAATTTTCAAAAACATGTGGTGCCTTGTAGAAAAATGAGAAGCATAAATTTTGAAACTGCTAAGTTTATTTTAAATTGCAAGAGTAGGAAATACAATTGTCCTTTATCATCTTTCTCAAATATAAAAAACGACCAAAGCACACAAATTATTTTAAATAATCTTGTGCACATGATGTTAAAATTATTACTTTTATGTTTTGATTTTGAGCATCTCAAAATCTCCTTTTACATGCCTTTTCCTTTCACATTTTGTCACCAATTTCTTCAGGTCAAGTGCTGAAATGTGGCATATTCAATTGATATAAATATAGTCTGTTGCAATTTGCATGGGTTAAAAATGAATCTGTATAAACCTGTGTCCCCAAGAGTTTGCCTCGGAGGTATCTTAACCCTAGGCAGCTGCAATGCTGTGTCTTGCAGCACAATTCCATGCATGCCTATTCAGAAGTAAGGCCAGTCATGCTCAGTGGTGCTTACTCCCAAAGAAACTATAGGATTAAAGTCTAAGACAATGGTTTCTCAAACTGGGGCCTCATAACATGCCACCCAGAGAGCTCTGCCCCCTTAATGGGCGGGGGGAGGGGAAAGGCAGCAATGTGATTGCAAGGATCGCAGTGTTGAGAACATAGGAGCTTGCCTGGACTCATTATGGCATCCAGAGCCTCCAAGCGGTGTGGGGAAACTGGTGCCAGCCTCTGCAGGGCTCCCTACATTGCAGAGAGTGGAAGTTGTGGTCATGACAAGTTTTGTGATTTCAAACTAGAAGGGAGTCGTGATTGCCAGCTTGTGGAGCTTTGTGGAGGCTGCTGCAGGCTGGGGTGAGTCCCCTGCAGCTCTCCATAGCAAAAGAGTCCTGGTGATCGTGTTGCTGCCTTCCCCCTCCGGCTTACAGCATAGCTCAAAATCCTTTCAATTTTGAAACCTTCTGGTCTAAGACATGTATTGAATTGTGGAGTAAGATTTCTGGTTCTGCCCACTTTAAAGGGCCATTTAGGTAACACAGGCAAACTCTATATTAAGAAAACTTACTTCATGGATATGGGAGGGGCTCTTTTGAGCCCCACAGATCTCGCACACAACTGCCACGGTTTCTGCAGGGCTCAGAACGACTATTCCGAGTGAAAAAGCCAATTCCAGATTCTTAGCAAAATTGAAAATTATGTTTTTATTCTTTTAAAAGCCATTATATTGTTGGTGGAGTTCCACTACAAATCCACAGTTAAGTGAAACAGTAGTTATGGGATCTGTGGATATGGGAGCCTCTGTATTTATTTTAAATATTTATACCCAATCTTCTCAGTTATTGCCATACAAATTTCATAACATCATAAATCACAATGAAAGCAATTGTTTTTATAAATGACCAGGAAAAAGTGTAATTCAGCTGGGAGGGAATTCCAATGGAATTTGCCACCATAGAGAAGGCAAATTATCCACCATAGAGAAGGTTCTAAACCCCTGTGATGCCTAGTTTTATCATGACAGTGGGGATGCTATGATCAGCCAATGTGAGGTGTCCCTATGTGGCTGTTTCACCAAGCTACATGATCTGCATTGTCTCACCCAGCTACCATGCCAAGTGGAGTGTTAACTTGGTCTGGGGCAGAGATGCTGATACAAAGCTTTAAATCATGGCAGCATACCTGTGCTAGCCACCCAGTAAAACAGTCATTTATTCCCCCTCCTACGTATAAGCTTTAGTTGGCAGACTCCTGACTGACATTCTGTTTTTCCATTTCAGGCTGAGATTGTGAAGCGGTTAAATGGCATTTGTGCTCAGGTCTTGCCATATCTTTCACAAGAGGTAACTCCTGTTTTCTGTTGAGACTTGGGAGGCTTTGGGGATGGTTTCCTAAGTAGACTGTGAAAAACCCCAGTGGGATTTGTTCTTTTTAATCCCATCTAATTATGGAGAAGTCCTCAAACCCAGCTTGGTTCCTACTTTAGCTCAATTTGCCAAACTCTTCCATCTAGCTTGGGCTTTTCTGGAGCCCAGTTCCAACATTTAGAAAAAGTTTGTATTCCTGGTCATGAGCTTGCCCTGGGTGCAATGGGAGGGGGTTGGAATGTGTAGTAGAAAACTACTTGCTGATTTTTACATGCCACACAGCTTAGTTTTCTGAGATGGTGAGAAACAGGATTTATGGTGCTCCTTTCATAAAGTGGTTAAGCATTGTGAAGTGGGGACGTTCATGTTCCAAATTGGGTAAATGGGAACTTGGGCACCATTTAAAAAAAATTCTTTCTGGGTTAAAAATGTTCTCTGTTCCCTTCATCTTACATTTTTTGCATATTTGCTCTTCCAATTTTGGCCACACCAGAGTTTGCAAGCTCCTTTAAACTGTTGTCCCGTTTGTCTCTAACATGTTTCCCCCCCCCCCCATTTTTGCTTTCTTTGTCTAGCACCAACAGCAGGTCCTGGGAGCCATTGAGCGAGCCAAGCAAGTGACAGCCCCAGAGCTGAACTCCATCATTCGGGTTTGTGGTGCTCCTTATGGGTACTAATGGGAGGTTTGGGAAAAGGATGTTCTAGGTAGTATCAGAGCTAGGTTTTGTGGGACTCTTTGTGAAATCCTTATGTCAGGTGCTTTGCTGATACTAGGAATAGTAAAAGAGATGGATCTTCTTGTAGAATCCTTTGAAAAAGAGGACAATTCAGGGGCAACTTTCCAACTACTGGGAGAGATCTGCTATCATTGTTCTGTTCCTATCTTCTGGTCAGTGGGTTTCTTCTAAGGACCCTGTGTGATCACAGGGTTCCTGAGGAAGCCCAGTTGGATTGGTGGTGGGGGTGGGTGGGAGGAGACAGTAGTCTCAGTGCCAATTACTCAGCTGAGCAACTTCCATTGTTACTAGGGCTTTCAGGGGACAGGGGTCATGGTGGCAGAGACCTTGGTCACTGTCCAGCCTAGGTTAACCTCTGAGCCTTCCCCTATTTTGGGGGGTTTGATAATGAATAAAGGTATTCTCAGAGGTGATGTGATAATGAAGATGGAAAACCAAATTCCTCCTGGTCTGGCCCAGGGGACAATAGACCCTTGCCTGAGGCTTCCAGTCCACTGATGGGACTGAACCCATCAGAACCCGATGGGAAGGACCTGTTGCTCAATGATGGACTCCATGGTTTGCATGCAGAAGGTCCTGGGTTCCATTTTCAGCATCTCCAGATAGGAGGGCAAACCCCTCTGTCTGACCCTGAAGTTGTCTACTGCCACTCATTGTAGGCAATATTGAGCTAGATGGACCATGGGGTCTGGCTTGGAAAAAAGGAGCCTTATATATCCAGTTGTGCTCAAACTGTGAGAGAATAGGCAACGTAAATCCTACCCTCCTGGTTTAGCCATTTCATATCTCCCCCTTTACAAAGTAGGGCTGGGATGATTGGTCAGGGGTCAAGTTTTCCCCTGACAACTTCTAATTGCACCATGTGTTCATCCATTCCTCTCTCTTGTCTGTTTCTACATCTTTTCTTTTCCCTACAGCAGCAGCTCCAGGCTCACCAGCTCTCTCAACTCCAAGCTCTTGCTCTGCCCTTGACCCCATTGCCAGTGGGGTTGCAGCCTCCATCCCTCCCTGCCGTCAGTGCCAGCACTGGGCTCCTCTCTCTTTCCGCCTTGGGCTCACAAGCTCATCTCTCCAAGGAGGACAAGAATGGCCATGATGGCGAAGCCCACCAAGATGATGACGGGGAGAAGTCAGATTAGACTGATTGCGGGGGATGGGGTGGGCAGGTGTGTGGGGGGCAGAGAATGGCAGCAGGGAAGAGTCGGTCAAAGGTGCAGTATCTCTTCTAGCAGGTGCTTGTCAGAACTGCAGATGATGATTGGTGGATTGGGGGAATTAACCGGCCAGGTAATCCTGTGCTCAGTTTGCCAGTGATTTTGCCCATCCCCTACAGCAATAATGCTTTGGCCCCACCCCTTTTAATAATTCCAGCCACTTAGCAAATGGCTGTTGCCTGAGTGGCATTTACAAAGGCATAATCAATTTCCTGCAGGTCATTTATGGTGCCTGTAGGTAGGATGAGGGAGGGGCTTGACCCCTTTCTTCTCCCCTCCTTAAATTAAGTGTCTAAATATGGGTGCTTGTATCTAAACACTAACTGCTTATCTATTCCTGCAGTGACTCACCTGGAGCTATTTGCTCTCTTGGCCATCTGTAGAGCATGTGCTTTGCATGCAGAACTCCAGCCAAAATGACCGATTAGCAAGTGATGGGAAAGACCCCTTGATGGGGGACCTCAGCTAGAGTAGACTGGACTAGATGGACCAATGGCCTGCCTCTCTCGTTGTGGTTTCATGTGTTTAATTGGGTGTATCCATAGCTCAGAGGTATAGAGTAATGTCCTTTGCATACAGAAGGTCCCAGATTTTGTCTCTGGCATCTCTAGTTGCAACAGTTCCAGTTAGGAGACTGAAAAATCTGTCTCTGCCTGAGATCTTGGGGAGCCACAGCCAAACAGAGAAGAAAAGACCAGACTTGATGGACCAATGATCTGGTTCAGTATAGCTGGCACTGCCCTCACTACTCATAAAGCAGAGTGCTGCTCTTAAATTTGTGATATGCTAATGTCTAGATAGAGGGAATGAGGTTGGGGAGAAGAATGGGCCAGCTCCAAGAACCTTAATGCCACATGTGCAAGAGTTGCCAGTTGCCCACCAGAAAGGGAGAGCTGCATGATAGACTATCATATGGCTCCTGACCTTAGTGGGAGTCTTAAGTGAAGTGTTCATGCGAGTCTGAAGGCAGTTCATACAGCTCAGTGGGGCCTCTGGATTCTGCTGTTTGCACAGCAGATGATCTCTATGCTGCCACCAGCAGCCAGTTCTCTGGCAGATGGGCATCAATGTATCATTTTGGAGGCCGAGAGTCCAGGTGGTCAGGAGAGTGCAGTGTTTTCACTTAACCCATATTTCTACAATTCACCATGCCAGCCAAGGTAACTCTCATCGAGTACTGCAGGAGTTCTATTTGGTGTAAATCTTTCCCGTGTATTCCAGCAGCCAGAAATTCATGGGAGAAGTCAGAAGTTGGAGGAGAAAACCACCATCCTACCAGGTTCATAGAAGCCCTGTGCATTTGATCAGTAAAATAACATTTAAATATTCATCTTTTTAAACTGGCCTTATTTGAGCACTAGAAATGATGATTTTTGTCCTCAACAGGTTTGACATTTAGGGCACAATCCAGAAGTGCACTGGGGTTACCCAATCTATCACTGGGCTGACCCAACTGCAAGATGCTCCACCCTAGTTACTCTGGAAAAGGCTGGGACAGCCTAACATAGGCTGCCCCAAGATAGGTGGACCTGGGCTGCCCTAACTGGGGCAGGCTAGGCAGTTCAGGAGAGGCATGTTGAGGGCATTTTTAGCATTGCCTAGGACAAAGCAGTTACTCTGTATCCAGAGCCTGTTTCCAGGGCAGAAATGCCCTCTTCCAGCTCAGAGTGATACCACCTCAGGAGTAGGTATAGTAATGAGTAGGCCCATAGAGGTCCATGATGAGCCAGAGTAAGAATGGCAGTTTTAACAAAAAAATCTGAGTTCTTGGCCAGCCTAGCTGCAACCCCTGCCTCTGAACTTCAGAATATGGAACAACTACGGCAGCCCACTAGGCTGAGGATACAGCAGGCCACTCCGAGCATCCACCCTCCACTAGAGGTACTGCTATATTGCATTCTCATGCTGCAGCTGTTACTGGTTGTAAGGAACTTCTGGGCTTCCATATAAGCCAGGCACCATAGCTGTTCCTTCTTCAGTGTGATCTGGGGGGGGGGGGTCTCCTCAGGAGCAAACCCTCCCCAGGTGTCACTTGATGCCTACTTAGCATTCTCTGGAGCAAATAGGGCAGCCCAACCTTCCTGACTCTCTGATCCATCATAACTCTGCTCTGGATTCAGAATAGTTGGAGCAGCCAAACTCAGTCTCTCCACATTGCCCTTACTTTGGATTGTGCCCTTAGGCAACTTAAGAACTATAAATGAACCACTATGTCAACTTAAAGCTGTAATGAGTTATTGTCACTAATGACGATGTTCTGTGGGGTTTTGTAAACATGAACAGTTCACCCAGATATATTAAATTGTTGGATGAACAATTTGCTTGTCTTGTTGGCTCTTATCCTGCAGTACCAGGATAAGAGATTTGGCTGATGGTTACAGTTAAAAAAAATTAAATAATGGCAATTTAAAAACAATAACCATCTGCATTTAAAGACAGGTAGAAAACAAGTCAGCTCTTAAAATATGATCAACATCATAGCGCATAATTGGTAATCAATGTCCGTGTTAGATTGATCAATTGATGAGTCAGCCAATCCCTACTCATCATAGCATGTTGGTCTTCCTTCATTGTTTCTATCTCATGAGACGAGATGGAAGACAGAGGGGCAAGTAGCAGGTTGGTGCCAAAATTTCCTGTGACCTTCTGAGCTATTTGTGGTCTTGCTCATATGTTGGTAGGCTTACTCCCGTCAGTCTTGGAAGACTTACTCCCACAGGCTTATTCCCAAACAACTGGATAATTGTAAGTAGAGAGTAGCCATCCTAGAGCTCACTTCTCTACCCACACATTCATCATCCACCTTACTTGTCAAACAATAATACACCTCCAGTTTGAATTAGACCCATGCAGCTGCTCCCCATCTCTCTGCCGGCCCCATATTTCTGCCATATCTTCTGCTGGGGTTCCAAAAGCTGTCACCCCAAGTCTCTCTTTTCTCCCCTCAGCACTGTTAGCTGATGAGCACCTTTCTTGTTCTGCATGTATCTTGATTTAAGGTAGCACAGAAGGAAATTTTTATATATATTAGTTCCAGATCCCCACCTCTGGGTGAATGTCTTTGACGTTGTGTCATTTGTCCCCTCTCCATTTCTTCCCTCTCTCCCTGTTTCCCTGGTAAATATGGAATCTTTCCTGCATATAATGGCTGACCCTATGATTTTTCTGACAGGATGGAGAAGGGTAGGGAGGAAAGGAATTAAAATATTCTCTCCCCCCTTTCCCATCATCCTATTGATGGCTTTTGTTTGTTTTTTAAAGGATACTGCAGCTTTCTCCTACCTTTCTGTGCGCTAGCTTGACTTTTTCATTTAACAAGAGAAATTTTAAGAAAAAAAAGAATTTTGTGTTTGTATATATTCCTTTAGAGAAAGAGAGAGAAATCTTGTTTGCTTCATATGTGTTTATTAATCACTCGACCTATATTAAGAGGAACTGAGAAATTCTGTATTGAGGATGTAATAGCTGTGCCTTTTCAAATAAAGAAATCAGATGGTTGGTTTAAAACGTGACATTTTCCATTTCATTTTATCTTTAAATGGGCTAAAACAGGAAATGAACCCCAGGGCTGAACGCAGCACTTTCATACTCGTGCTACTTGTCAGGAGCTCCTGCTTTGCTACTTGGGCTCCACCAACGGCAGACAGCTATACTGCAGCTTCTTTACTCTTTGATTGTTGACTGACACAAGGACCCAATGGGAGATTTTCCAGCCCACTAGGCCTCATTCTCTGGCTATGCTATTAGACAGTTCCCATTAGAATATAAGAAGAGCCTCCAGGCCAAAGGCCCATCTAATCCAGCTTCCTGTACCACACAGCAGTCCGACAGATGCCTCGGGGAGCACACAAGATGCCTGCATCCAGGTGTCACCTTCTGCATCTGGCATTTTGAGATTGTCTACATCTATGTATGCGCAGGCACACACACACACATATACACAGACAGCATGGCTTGTAATGGTTTGATGATCCTTTCCTCTAGGAATTTGTCCAATCTCTTCTTAAAGGCATTGAGACATCCTGTGGCAGGGAGTTCCACAGACACTGGGTAAATATTTTCTTTTGTCTGTCCAAATTCTGAATCTTCTCCATTTCCTCTATATCCTTTTTGATATGTGACGACCAGAACTGGATATTATACTCCAAATGTAGCCTCGTCATTGATTTGTAAAATGGCATAATATTTGTTTTATTCTCAATCCTTTTCTAGTGACCCCAAACGTGAAATTTGCCTTCTGCATGGAATCTGCCCGTCAGACAGGCACTGCAAGTATGGTATAGAATCAGGGTATCAAACTAGGAGAAGTACAAGGAGAGCTAGGTTTAAATCCCCATTCAGCCATGATGATCTTGAGCTCTTGTAGCCTCACAATCTAATCTACCTTTCAGGGTTATGAACATAAAATGAAAGAGAAGTATGCGCTACTTTAAACACCATAGAGCAGGGGTCCTCAAACTTTTTAAACGGGGCCTGTTCACTGTCTCTCAGACACTGTTGGGGGCCGGACTACAGTTTGAAAAAAAATCTCCACAGGCCTGGTCCCTGCGGCGGTGGCGTTGAGGGTGCCAGCGACAGGTCCCCAAGAGGACGTCGGCGTGGGGGAGGGAGACAGTAGGCCAGCAGTTCCCTGGTCGCTCCTGAGCCACCCTCCTCGCCTCCAGCTTCGGCTGCCACCATCATGCTGCCCCAGCTGGATGGTCCCACCTCTTCCCTGCCCCACTAGGGCTGTGTGAGGCCAGGAGGAGGCGGCCAAGGAGCGGGGCTGCCCCTCCCCTCTCTGCCGCCGAAGGGAACAATGTGCATGAGGCTGAGGGGCCCAACCATCACCCTTCAGCTTATCAGCCATTCAGAGGTGGGCCCGGCCTGGCCCAACAACCGGTGCGCTGGAAATGGGCGTGGCCAGGCCGAGCTCAGGGGGCGGGGAGGGGGCGGGGGGAGGGCATGCCACCCACCCCAGCGCGCTGCAGGTGTGGGTGGGCAGGGCGAGGGGTGGACCCCAACCCTGGTGCACTGCGCGTGTGCCAAATTTGGCTCAGGCGCAGTGATAGGCTCCCCCGGGCGGTGAACCGGTCCACCCGGGTTTTTGGCCCCCCTTAGCTACTGGTATGGTAGCGGGTGGCCAAAATCAGGAAGCAGTTCGGGCGATCCGGCCCGAAGTGGCCTGGGCCCATCACTGCAACCATTGCCCTCCAGGCTGAGGGCCGGCGGGCCAGATTGAGGATCCTGGGGGCCCGTATCCAGCCCACGGGCCGTTGTTTGAGAACCTCTGCCATAGAGGAAGGGTAAGATACAAATGTGATTAGTAAGAATAGTGTGCAAATAATGTGCAATGATCAGGTACTGATTGTCTTGCTTCTGGGTCAAGGCTGTACTTGTTTTTGATTACCAACTTGCCCTGGACTAGCTCAAGCACTGGCCCCATGATAAGGCGTATTTGTAACAGTGTGCACTGATGATAAACCAGCATGTCAACTGGTCCATGATGAGCTCCTGTAATTAAAACTTGAAGTTTGTACATAGTTGGTTGAGCAGTACGTGGGAAGCTGTCTTTTCACTTACTCGTTATTGGCTGTCCCAGATTTCAAGCTCAAGGACCCTTCTAACCCTATCTGGCTAAGACAAGGATTGAAACTGAGACCTTTTTACGGAGGGCAGGAAAAATCCCAGATAACTGCAGATTTGCTTCCAATGAGCCAATTAATAAGTAGACCCAGTAAAGGTCACACACTTCATGGCAGAGAGGATTTGAACCAAGATCTTTCCAGTTCTAGGCCAGTATTCAAAGCTGGACATCATGTAAGCTCTTATATGTTATATATGCAGATAAATCGTGAAATATGTGTTTTTTAATGCAGAGAAACTGGGAAACTCTGCTTTTAAATCTTTTAGTGTATAGGTGTTTTAAAGCAAATTTCTAACCTTGTCTATGAACACACATTTGAACATATGGGGCTGCCAAGGAGGTAGATAGGTATCAAATGGACAAAAGAGAGCAGTTTCTCCTTACCCTTCGCAACAACAGACAAAACCTGAGGAAATGATGTAGTTTTAAAATGCAGAATAAATTATGCAAAGTGAAAGGCCAGGGACAGATTCCATTATTCCTGTAGGTCACTGGACACAGTTCTTGGTGCATGATTTGGATGGGAATGTTAATGTGGCATGATTTCTAATGCATAGTCACTAGTGCAAGGTCCCTGCTGTAAGGCACTTACAGTCTAAGAGACCACCACCCACCTCTAAGTAATGTCGGGGAGAAGGGCTCAGCGGCCTTTTAAGCATCTCTTTCCCCCTGATGTAAGTTGATAAGCCAGCCAAATCTTACTCCCTGCTGCCTCTTCTCTTTCCCTCACTGGTGTCTTTATTCGTTTGCAACTGTGAACTGTTTCCGTTGAAGGTGAAACAGGAATGCTTTGTAAGGATGGAGTGAGCTCAGTTTCTCTCCCAGAACATCACTAATGCAGGAGCTTGAACAAGAGGGTTGGGTTGGAGGGAGAGTAACAGAAGAGACATCAATAATTAAATGCCACTCAAGAGTCCATAAGTGAAAACCAAGAGCCGGAGCGGATAGATTGAAGATAAGACTCTGCCGGATGTGGGGCAGAGGTGCAGAAACGCCCGCAGTGAGCCCCACAAGTATGAGCATAGTTCTGCAGATGGAGAAAATATTGTACTACCATGATGTAGTGGCTGGACTAGGAGAGAGAAACGGGTTCAAAAATCCTCTCCCCAAACTGAAAAACCTTACTATATTTGGTTTAGCCTACCACACAGGGTTGGGGGAGAGAGAACCAGTGTGTTGCTCTGGGCTTCTCTGCAAAAAGATAGGTTTTAAAAATGTCATTAAAAATTAACATATTTAAAATGTAGGTTTGAAAACAACATTTTCTAACTGAGCTGCAAATGTTCCCACCCTCCCTCGTAGCTTTGGAAGCAAAATATTTCGGTGGATTCTAGGCTGCCAACTTATCGTTTCAAAAACACTGATCTTGTGCCAGAAGCTGGCAAGAGTGAGAATAGTCAACATTTTGATGAGCTTCTGCAGCTGCGCTTGATCTGCAACCAATTAGCAGGTGCTGATTAAAAGTTTCTCCTTGCTGTGCAAAGCTTAATGTACAAATTCCTGCACACTAAAGAAGCTGTTAATGGCACAGTTACTGGGGTCTGCCTAAAAGTTGGCAGCTCGAGGCAGCACTGGAGAAATCTCTCTGAGCCTGAGGAAAATGTGGACATACAGTATATACTTGGTGCAGGCAGGCTAAAATCTGGAATTATTGGCTTTTTCACACCCTTTTTCAGTGGTTCTCAAATTTTTAGTGCCAAGACCCACTTTTTGAATCCGAATTTGTTAGGACCTACCAGATGTGATGTTAGAAGTGACTTTATCAAGCAGGGGATTTTTTAAAACAATCTTACCCACACATACTCAGGAGTAAGTCCAATTTACTGTTATTGTTGAAAGCATATACACAGTAGCCTGTTAATAGTACAGGTCAGCAACATTTCCCCAAATACAGTTACCACCAAGTATAATACCCATGTTTGCTCAAAGCCAATGTGCTATCCAATCTAATGCACACCCTATGCTTATAATCAAAATACTGTATTTACTCAAATTCAGTTTAATGTGCACCCTGATTTTGGAGACTGAGTTTGGCTGAAAAAGGTAAGCCTTAGATTCAAGTAAATACAGTATATTAAAAAGAAAATATTGAAATGAATGGGGATCCACCTGAAATTGGCTGAAACCTTCAAGTTTAAGAAAAACTGTCCTAATTCTAGCTACTTCATGGACACATTCATACTTCCTTGGTTGGCAAAATGTTACTGCTAGTTGCGTCAGTCCATCTGGTTCTTTGCCGAGTAAAGAAGCAAACAACTGATGATACAAATCCACACATGGCAATAATCTGACTTAGGTCAGAAACGAATATATGGGATCATTATTTATTTTTGGAAGAGATCAAAGAAACAATATTCAGAAATGTCACCATTGTAACAACCTCTGCATAGGGAAGAGGGGATCTCCCCAGTTCTGTTCATTTATAATTTCATTCTGTATTGTAATCTGCTGCTCCTAAACTCCAGTTAGAAATTCTAGAATTTCTCACATTAATTCCAGTACGGAAAGTTGCTATAGGATTTAGTTTATTTTTGTCTGCCCCTCTTTATAATACATGCATATGCGAGTAGCATTGCTGGGGGTGGGGGAAGCTGTACCCCGTGACATGCAAGGGTTATATTGTTACTGGCCAAAGTTGTAGAATTGCAGTTTTTAGAAATAATACAATCAAATTATATGTTAATCAATGTGTAATTTACAGCAGAATCCAATGAAATGCACAGAGCCCTGTGGAAAATGAAACTTGCATTTTGCTGGACAGCTTTTGAATATGTTCAGAAAATTCTATACCCAGTTATAGCAACAAAGAGTAAGGGACTTGGAAACACAGACACATTTGGGATGCTCCACAGATGTGTCATAACTGCTTTAATAGGTACGTATTAATGTTATTTTGTAGATACCATTTTAAGACTGCCCCAGCTATACCTTTTGATAGAATAGAGATGTTTCATTGGGGTTTGTTTCATTGGATACTGCTGTAACTTACACATTTGGAATCTGGCACTGGCCTTTCCTGGAGTAAGTCTCATTTAACTCAATGGGACTTACCTCCGAGTAGACATGGAGGAGCTCTCCATGTCATACATCCCAATAAGTTTGACAGGAGGTCCCAGGCTGAAATGCCCAAGTATCACTGTTATAAAAGGGCCCACCCCTGCTCCGTTACACCCCGTGCCACATCCTCCTCCCACTCCTTCATCAGCCTGTGCATAGCTTACCTGCTTCAGCATAAGTTGGCCTTTTTAGGGTGTTGGCAGGCTGGCACAGTCCTTTCCACCAATGATGCAAACCCTTCCATTGTAAATATGTGTTTTCCTTCACATCATGCTCTCCACCGGCATTGAAGCACAATAGGATTGTGCTCACAATAACAGTGAAAAGTTATTTTGACTGAAATGATTTATTTGTAGCTTGTTATTTAACGATATCTGTAATGATTGCGTACCCCGCAGCATGAAACTTCCCCGACATGAAAACAAGAGGGATCGGCATCATACCTATCTGTTCTGCCACCCCAAAGCCATGCCTAAAAGCGCTCACCTGGGATGACCTGGAAATACTTATAGTAATGCAATTTAGTATTGCGGAAATAATGCCGTTACTTCCGGTATGCTCAGAGCGGTTGTGCACCATTCAGAGCAGCCTCATGTTTTGTTTTTTTCCAAAGTGAAAAGAAGTAGGTGGCTGCTACAAATGTGCTCAGTGACCAGGATGGTGGTGTTACACCCCAGGTGTACTGCCCAAGAGCGTTGCCTCATCAGATACACTAGAGACCAAGTGGCCAAATCATGAGATGGATAATTTCACCAGAGAGAGTTCACAAGCATTTAGTGCAGAGAATCCAGAATGCGTGGCCCATAACGTAAGCTACTTTTGCCACTAGGTTAATCTGACCCTGCTGCCTGGGTGGGCCACTTGCGGATAGAAAGGTGGAACAGGATGTTTTAAATCATGAAAGTAAGGGTGCTATTGAAGTCTGGGCTCTATTGTTTGAGAGTGTGTGTTCACTGTGGTTTTTTTTGTGAACCACTTTTTATGCCTCTGTTCCCCTCTGTGTTGCAATCTGTGGGAAAAGCTAGATATAAATATTTTAAAATAAATGAAGCATCAAGCAGTGGTGTCTGTAGGGTGGGAGCAGTGAGTTTTGGAAAATAGCAATTATACAATGGTGGGCCTGGAAGAAGAAAATAAATCCCTTCCAGTCTCTGTAATATGTGGGTCAACTCAAAATCAGCATTGTGAGCCACTTGCTGCCCTTCTTCCTCATTCCTGGGAGGCTATGATTTTTACAGACTTGAAACACAGGTTTCTTTTACATGCATCTCTGACCATATGCAGAGGTCCTTTCTGGAAGCTAAGTATTGTTGGCAAAATTTAATGACATTCGGCTAGTAGGTTTACCATCCTGTAGGCCAGGGGTCTCCTCCAGCCTGGGGGCCAGATGCGGCCCTTGGCGAGCCTCAGTGTGGACCCTGGCAAGACCCCTCTATTTGGTCCTTGGGCAAGCCTTGTACGAGCCTCGTAATCCACTCCAATATATTCTTATATATAAATTTATGTATTCAAGTCTTCTTATATACAGGGTGATTGAAAAGTAACTCCCTATTTTAAAATACTTATAAATTATAATATAGGGAGTTACTTTTCAATCACCCTGTATATAAAACTGAAAAGTCTCTGACTGATTCACTGACTGGCTGACTGACTCATCAATGCCTAGCCAAAACCGCCAGGTCTAGAAGTGTGAAATTTGGGGTGTTCCATGATGGAGGGATTCACTAAGAACTGGTATTTGGAAATTCCTACCATGAAAAGGGCCCCAATGCTTTTTCCTCCCTATAGATTGAACAATCCCTGACCAAAGGATGCTCTGCCTCAACCCCTGGACCTAGAAGCAATAAATTTGGGGAGCATATTCCTTCCATGATGCTCCCACCAAGCATACACTCCCACCAAGAAATGATTTTGAGAAATTTAACCCTTTAGGGGGTGAAAAGGGATGCAATGTGTTTTTGTCCTATACTTAACATGAAAGACTGACCAACATCCAGCCAATGTGGTGCCTGGTGCACTGGGGGGAATGTTGTACGGGGCGGAGGGATGTGGCACATGAGAGGTGTTGCACTGGGGGGATGGTGCACTTAGTGGTGTTGCGCATGGGGGGGATAAAGTGTAATGGAGGTGTTGCGCATGAGAGGGTGTTGCACATGAGGCAGATGATGTGCAATAGGGCAATGGCATTTTAGGGGTATTTTCCTCCCGCAACGTGGGTACATTTCCCTAGTTTAAAATATAAATTAGTTTTCTGGTCCCCAACAGTGTCAGAGAGATGATGTGGCCCTCTTGCCAAAAAATTTGGAGATCCCTACTCTAGGCTAGGGGTAGCTTGCCATCCACCTTAAATGCTCATTTGATTACAGCCCGGCTGCTTTGTCCCCTAGAAGCAAATGATTCCCACAAAGTATGCTAATGATAACAAGAGTGACTCTGAGCATTTGTAAACTTGCCACTAAGAGCACAATCCTAACCATGTCTATTCAAAAGTAAGCCCCATTGTGATGGGTTTTACTCCCAGGAAAGTGTCTTTAGGAGTCCAGCCTAAGAGAGATGAGGGAAAAGAACTCCCCAGTTCAAGGCTATGACCTCCAGGTCAAGTTTGAGCTCAGGAATCTCATGATCTGGAAGGGACAGTTGCAAGGGTAAGCCCACAGGGGCCAGCCTTACTTTGCTGATCAGAGCTGCCACAATTTGACAAAAGTAAACAACATGATTAATAAAAGATTAGGATGAAATGTGATGCATGAAATATTTAAAGTGTGCAGCTGCCAGGGAGTGTGGACCAGGTACAGCTGGCTCCCCCAGTATTTCGGAGGAGGTTATTTCTAACCCTTCCTCCTCAGCTTGCTTTTAAAACAATTTTTAAAAAATGTTTTAGGACAACAGGGAAAACCCACTCTGATGATAGAAGGATTTTTTAAAACCCCGTGCAATTTCTGTTCTGCTTGTTCTCCGAGTCTTCCCCATCTTTAACCACACCTATTTAAGAACATCCCTTCCATTCTTGGGCCATGCCTCCTGTCACGGGTCCTCCTCGGCTCTCCCCCACCTGTTCTACCAACAGGGGTTTGTTCCTCGAGGATGACTGAGATTTGTGTCTCATCTTCATCACCCCCCCCCCCCGGAGATACATGACGCTTGACAAGGTAAGTAAGGAACACGAACAAGCTTTACTTTCTTTGCTTTCTCTCTTTCTCACTCTCCTGCACAACTCTTTAACAAAGTTTCTTTCTTAACAGGTCCACACAGGAACCATAACCCAACTCTATCAGAACCCCATCACCTTCATAACAGGTAAGTGTCTCTTTAATCTAATGTTCACTCTCAGATCAAACCAAACATCCAACAATCTCTTCTCCTTTTACAGGCTCCCCTTCTCGGTGTCCCCTCTCTTGTCACCTTTGACAGCTCCGACTCCTTCCTCACCGGATGCGGTTCCCGATGCCTCTGCTCCACCCTCCTGAGGATTCTCTGAGTCTCTTAGGGACAGGGGTTCCATGGACAGTTGGGGGGGGGGTCTTCTCCACCTTTCATAGGTGCTGGGTTCTCTCCACGGCACCTCTTCCCGCCACAGGACCTCCTCCACTTCTCCTTCCCGGTCCCTTATATCCTCTACTCCCCCGCCCATTTCCTCCCGCCAGATTCCCACCAATGAGGACACCCCTCCTTGCGCATACCAGCGCGTTGACGGCCCAACCGTTATTCCCCTTTGTCTGGGCCCTCCCCTTCCCCCAGTGTGCCACAGGTTGACCATACCCTGCATTGTCCACACTTCCATGGAGTCAGGGAAGTCTCTAATGTCCGCGGGGGGGGGGGGGGGGTAATCCGGTCTCCTCCATATACGAGTGCTCTCTCCCATATACACCCCCATCGGCTCCATGTTCAATCTGTTGTAGGCGTCCCAGTCAATCTGACACCTCCTTTCGTTTAAACAAAAATATATGCTGTAATAGTTTCTGAGCATGTTAAAAGTGCCCATCTTTTCTTACCAAGCAGCAGAGGCAGAAGGAAAAAATGCAAAAAACTGCAAAATAATCCACCTGGGATTTTTAAAAAATGATGGTATACAGTTACGTACACACACACACACTCCTGCAAGGTACTTTACAAAACCCTGTACAATCTCTGCACTCCTGGTAGACTTATAATCAATAATTAAACCCATCTATTAATTAAATAGATGAAGTCGAGGTGTTGTCCAGGACCCATAGCAGTTGTCTTTTGCCCCGTCACCTTCTACCCCTCATCTACTACCTGCCTCGTCATCGAGATGGGAAATTTTTTGTAAATGGTACTGAAGACATTTTGGCCACAGAGCAACCTGGTCTACTCATGATGGAGTATGACAACATGTGGTGTGATAGAATTCTAGATTGTTCCAATTTAGACTGGAACGCACAGTCCTCTTTATACATAAATTTGCTAAGTGTTGATCTTCAAGGGGCAGAATTGCTACCTTCCTCTCATTATATGTGACTCTGTTCTCATTACCTGTGAATAACGTGCTTGGGGGTAGGATGCTTGTTGCAGCGAGGGGTGAAAGAGGACTGGCTGCAGTGCTGCTGAAGAAAGCTAAGCAGGGAAGAACTTGGACAGCTCCTGGATGGGAGACTGCTGATAAGCTGTCAGGAGTCAGAGACAGAAGATACTGCTGTTTACAGCTTTGCTGACCTGAAAAACTGCTGCTGAAGCCTGAAAGTATCCCCTGATACCAGATGTGTTGATGATCATGAACGATTCCACCTGGGAGAGAAGAGTTCAACGTATAGAACAACGTATACTAGCCTGTACCCCAGGCATAAACAGTCTACAGTTATCGGCTGCTGGACCTCACAAAGGATTCCTCAGCAACTGTAATTGCCATATGCTAAATAAATATTTTTTTCCTTGATTTTATTCATTGCTTTATATATTGCATTTTTATCTATGGTTGTAAGCAACCCTAATCTGCCCCGACAGAGGAAAGGTGGGATTAAAAACAATCATCATCTAAATATGGTAAATAATAAATGCATCTTTAAAAATGATTTTTTTCTTATTTTGTTTCTCATTTCAAGGCTTATTGACATTTCAGTGTAGTATTACGGACCACCTGGCAATGGACAACGGAAGGGGGTGCCACAGCAGAGAGTGATAAAAAATTGGTGAGTGATATGTACACACACAAAAGCTGCAATCCTAAATATGCTTTCCTGAGAGTAAGACCCGTTGAACACAAAGAGGCTTACTTTTGAGTAGACATGGTTAGGATTGTGCTCTATGACACACACACACAGGCATGCACATAAGAATGGATCGGGCCAAGCTCCATAGCCTCTGATATCATTTTTGTGCTTTGTTTCTACTACCCCAAGGAATAGGAATTTGGAGGTGCATCCTGTTCTGGGCCAAGATGCTTGGTTGGATACAGTATGTCAACAGTGGCATAGCTACAGGGGGGTCAGAGCATGGAGTGTGCAATGGACCTCTCCCTTTTAGAAGGGGTTGCCATAACTCTCTTTGACAAAACTGGGGCAGGATCCGGTCAAATGTTCCAGTATGTTAATGCAACCCCACAAAACCAGGACAGTCTTCAGGGACATATGGCAACCCTACCTTTAGAGCTTACGGCTTTGTTTTGCTCAGCTCTGAAGACAAAGCTCCCTCCCAAACTGGCTGCTCTGACCCCCCTCTAGCTACACCACCGGATATCAATTAAGTAATGGTTGGATGAACTGAGAAATGGAATGGTGCTTTTTTCAGATCCATCAAGCAGCAGGTTGGCTGGACTTCCTCTCCATCCCACTGGTTGTGCAAAGGAGCTGCCAGCTGCCTCCAGGCACAAGGGCAAGGGAATGAATGAGGAAGCCCCCAGACCCAGTGCAGTGCAAGAGATCCTGCCTGCAACTCAGGCCCTCTCCCTTGCCCTTGCAGAGCGCCCCATGCAATGCCACCTTTGCAGGCACCCAGAGGCCCTGGGTTGATGGGGGTGATTTGCAAGGAAGCCTGCCCTGCTTTGCACAGGTCTTTGGAAGGCAGCCCAGGCTGGTGGGAAGCTCTGGCTCCTGATGCTGCTGCTGCTAATGCTAGAGGGATGAGGCTGTCCTTCCCTCCCTTCCTAATGCTTGATTGATGGCCAGCTTGAAAACCTTGCCTTGGTTAGATCAATGGGTTGTAATTATAGCAACCAACCAGTCAGGAGCAGCAAAGCCTGGGAAACCCACGTTACTTTGATTGACAGCCCAGAGAGGGCTGGTGGGGGGGGGGGGAGACCACAAAGAGCCCAGCTGCGCAAGGGTTTGTGGGAGTTGTAGTTTGGCACTGTGGCTCAGCATTTTCTTGCCACACATTTATTTCTATGAGAAAACTGGAACTGTTTGCATTTGTTTTGATAATGCAAAATAACTTTTTTCTGGCATTCAGAACTTACTGCTTTCAGCCCAATCCTATCCACACTTTCCTGGGAGTAAGCCCCATTGACACTAATAGGACTTACTTCTGAGTAGACATGCATAGGCTTAGGCTCTAAAGCTGCAATCCTGTCCACACTTTTTTTGGGAGTAAACCCCATTGACTCTAATAGGACTTACTTCTGAGTAGACATGCATAGGCTTAGGCTCTAAGGCTGCAGCCCTACCCACACTTTCCTGGAAGAAAACTCTATTGATTGTGCCCTTATTTATCAATAAAATAAGGTAACAACTTGCAGGTTAAAATAGTTTTTAAAAATCATGTATCTATGTTTTGTTTTCTGTTGCATGTTTTCTGCTTAACTTTCAACTTGTTTCAGTTCAGGGATGGGCAAGATGGGCCACTTTAAGGATCCTGAAAATTGCAAAGAAGAAGAAATGTCAGCAGGTGTTGCTTGCAGTCTTAAAAATTGCAAGCAGCACCTGCTGAAATTCCCTCTTCTATACTTTGGTAAAGGTTCGGGTTCCCTAAAGTGGCCCAGATTTTTAAAAATAGCTGATTTAGGCCACCTAGACCAACTCCTTCATGTCTTTGGAAAATCCAAAAGTAGAGCATGAAGGAAGGAGTCCTTACACCTCCTCCTTACACCTGTTCTGGCTAATGGTTGTCCAGAGACCCATCTTTCTCTTCCATGCATTTCTCTAACCCTTTTCAAAAAAACCTCCTAGGGCAGCAATCCCATGCATGCTTACCTTAAGAGTGACCATAGAGAGACATACTTTTGAATAAGCATGCTAATATAAATAGTGGGAACATAGTTAAGGCCAGTAACACCTGGGCCATAAGATATACTGTTGGAATAAAAAATTGGGCTCAAGCTGATTTGGAAACTTTGGATCAGAAAACTTGAAAGGTTATAACAATTTACATATCCATGTAGTAATTCGGACAAGTGGCAGAGGATTATTGCAAGAAAAAATAGTAGAGAAATAGAATATACATTACTATGGGTGCAATCCTAACCTAGGCTGGCACAACTCATGGGTCCATTTCCATGATGATGAAGGGAAGCAAGCACATGTCTGAGCACTGGCCTAACCCAAGCCCCGGAGTAGCACAGAAATGTCTTTATGACACTTTTTTGATATCCCCAGGCCAACACAGGACTTATGGCCGGCCTAACTGGAATGTAGGATTGCAGCCAAAGTTAAGCAAACTAAACGGGAATATTAGCATTGAAAAATTGTAATAAAAACAAGAACTGAAAGCTGGCACGTGACATAAAGCATATCAAAGACAAAATAGATAATGAAAAAACCTGGCTATGGTTAACTTCTGAAACCTTAAAAAAGAAACTGAGGCTGCAATCCTAAAGGCACTTTCCTGGGAGTAAGACCCATTGAACACAATTGGGCTTACTTTTGAGTAGACATGTTTAGGATTGTACTCTGAATCATTAATATTAGCAACATAAGAACAGGTGATTAAAAAAATGCAATAAAAACCAGAACTGAAAAATCATCAAAATGATGCAAAATGGCAGATTGTGCACAGAAGCTAAAGAAACAATTGACCATCTACTTAGTTAGTGCAAGAAGATTGCACAGACTGATTAAGTCAAATACTCCATCAGAATTTATGCAGAAACAACAACATCAAAACAAGTCAATAATTGTTGGGAGTATAAACCCAAAAGTGTGTGTGAAGATCTTGTGGGTTTTTCAATTACAGACTAACATTTCAGCATACAATACACCAAATATTACGTTAATATAAAAAGTGATCATCACTAATATAGCAATAACTGGCAATAATAGAATTAATTAAAAAGAATATAAAATATTAGGAAATATTAGGATTGAAAAATTGAAATCCAAAGATTATGGTGCATACCAGCAGTAGTTATCCAACTGGTAATTGGTACACTGTGTGTAGTAAAAAATATTTGCACTGTTGTTAAAATATCTGAATACGGACAGAAAGCAACCCTGCTTAGTTCAGCAGCAGCAGGCCTCCATCAGTCTTGAAAGACTATGGTATCAGAGGTGGGCCCAGGCCGGTTCGCAACCGGTTCTACAGAACCAGTTGTTAAATTGGGCCCAATGCTAGCGAACCGGTTGCTAGCATTGGGCCCAATTTCCGGCGCCCACCCATTCCGGCTAGCTCCGAGGCAGAACAGCAGCCAGAAACTGCTGCTCCGTCTCGGAGCTAGCCGGAATGGCACTGGGTGCAAAGACGGGTGTCTTTGCGCACCCATTGGGTATCTTTGCGCACCTATGGGTGTCTCTGCGCACCCATTGGGCCTTGCTCCGGAGGCGGGGCCAGCTGCTCCATCTCTGGAGCAAGGCCCAATGGCTGCGCAGACGCACTGCGCATGTCCAAAGTCTCGGACATGCGCAGTGCATCCCTCTGCGGGGCCATTTGGCCTAGCTAGGGAGGCAAAGTGGCAAGTGCCGCTCCGCCTCTCTAGCAAGGCCAAATGGCCCCGCAGAGGCGCAGACTTCCTCCTCTCCAAGGAGGAAGTCTCCTCTGAAGCTGACCGGCTTCAGAGGAAACTGTGCAGGAGCCAACCTTGACACCTGCGCAGTGTGTCTTCTGATTCTGGCCGGCTTCAGAAGGCACACTGCGCATGCGCCAAGGTTGGCTCATGTGCAGTGGCTGCAAACTGGTTGTTAGCCGGTTTGCAGCCCACCACTGGGTATCATGCTTGGTGCTGCATACGCTGCACGCGAAGCACGAAAGCCTGGATTAGATTGTTATGGAGGATAGGCTGTTACCCAAGCAGCAAATCCCCCCTCTCCATGCCACTGAATTAGTCCAATGGAAAGGCAGAGCCGATATGATTGGCTCCAGCTGGTGTCGCAGGGCTGGGCTAAGGACAGGAGCTCACCCTGTCTTGTGGGGCCGACCTGGGTCTCGAACTCTGGCCTGCTGGTTAACAGGCACCCATACATAAATACACCACAACATTCAAGGTCCTCCTATTTACCTTGAGTAGTGATTAATGCCAAGTCCATCTGAAGAACCAGCAGCTATGATATGCAAGATGAAGATGATGATAATGATATGGGATTTCAAACAACAAAATACAAAGATTTACAAACATAAATTTTAAGGCAGTGGCAGACGAAGATCAAAGTGATCTTAGTGATTGGCAATCTTGCTAATAATTGGCAGTGATTGGCACTGTTGATGTTATTCCAAAAAACCTTAAAGAGCACCTGAACAGCATCAGGGCCATAGAAATCACCATCCAACACTACAAAAGCAGCTGTATTGGGATCTGCTTACATTCTGTGATATTTATAACTGCAAAATGGGATAAAATCAGGCATCCCAGATCCTAGGGAAGAACTTGATGTCTGGATTAAAAAACCCGTCAATACATCTACCTGACTGTGCAGAAAAAAATAATAGGGTAGGGGTTATAATGAATGGACAAGCATGGTTCTCTTGGAAATATATATTGGGAAGGTCCACTGAAAATGCTTGCAAGTCAACAGGCAGATTGGTGCTTTGTACTATGTAGTAATTTGGCATGTAAAGAATATGAGGAACCTGCTAATCCCACCACAATCGACGTGTCACATTCCAGTCTGAAAATATGAATTTAGGACTCCCCCTTGTTTGAGCAGGTCTTTCTCTAAGCAAGGCAAATTAATTACTACTGTACTTGACATTTTAAAAAAAATCTGCATTTTGGAAAGATCTTTAGGACAGGGAACTACAAGTTCCAGAATGCCCCAAGGTGCAATCTGCACCCAACCCTTCTTTCTCTGCTATTAGTCTCCAGCCCCCCCTCTCCTGATTATCCCCCCCAACTTTGACGGCATAGACCCATGTGGGTGCCAGGGCTGCTGATTGGTTAGCTGTCCTGTCTTATTGTAGCCAATCAAAGGAGGCCTTCACTGCCAGAAGCTTGAAAAAACAATTTAAGGTAGCATGGAAAAGTTGCAGGACCAGAGACAGTATTTTGTATAGTCAATCATTAAAAGCTGTTATATAAGTTTATGCTTTTATTTTGCAGACCAATTATTTTATCTATCATCATCATCATCATCTCCTCTATGCACATTCCATATGATTCTTTACGAAGAATGTACAGGGATTTTCAATCTTTTTCATCTTAGGGCACACTGATTAGGAACGAAAATGGTCAAGGTACACCATCAGTTTTTTTTATCATTGACAAGGCTTATCATGCTGCTGGTTGGGGGCTCAAAACCCCCAACTGCTTTACTAATAAAGACCCTCCACAAAGTCTTGCGACATACCAGCTGCACACTTGCAGACCATCCATGGTACACCAGTGTGCTCCAGTGTACACCCTCCACAAACTCTTATGACACACCAGCGGCACATTTGCAGACCATCCGCAGTACACCAGTATGCACGCTCCACAAAGTCTTGCGACACACCAGCGGCACACTTGCAGACCGTCCACGGCACACTTGCAGACCATCCATGGTACACCAGTGTACACCCTCCACAAAATCTTGTGACACACCAGCGGCACATTTGCAGACCTTCCGCGGCACACTTGAAGACCATCCGCAGTACACCAGTATGCAGGAGTGTGCACCCTCCACAAAGTCTTGCGACATACCAGCGGCACACTTGCAGACCATCCACAGTACATCAGTGTGCACAGCACAGTGGTTGAAAATCACTCAGGAAATATGCTAGGTGAGGGAAATGATGGTAGGGATAACCACAGAAAGAGCATGTGAAAGAAAAGAGTATTGTATTAGTTGTAGCTGAATGAATCCCTGCCCCACCATGCCTACAAACCCTCCTGTGGGAAACTTCAATGATGATTGCAAAATGGCTTAACAGTACCTGCACCAGCTGATGCTATGAAAATGGGAGCTACAACTGATACTAATGGTGTAAAGGTTTTTGGGAAAGGAGGATTGTTCAGGTAAGCAGAGCTCATCCTAGTTGCAATTTTCTTGTTATGTATTGTCTGTTATAACCCTGATACAGTGGAATCACACCACCATTTACTGCCCTCGACCTGGGAGTATCTGCTCAAGAACTCCAAATCAGGACAACTTTTTTTCTGGACCTCATTCTTACCATTAGGTCTTAACAGTAAAGAAAATCACTAACTTTTAAAGGCTGTGACAAACCTCTAGTCGTCAAGCCATGCGAAAAATCATATAGCATAAAGGATATGGAACAAAACTGAGTTCCATGTTCTTTCCCTGATTATCTTCAGCTTCCATCTCTCTTGCTTCCTCTGTGCTGAATTTTGGATTGGGAAAGAAGCAGGATGGTGTTGTTAGGAAGTTGAACTGAAAGATCCAGGTTCAAATCCCTCTTTGACCATGAAGCTTCCTTGGTGACCTTGCGCCAGTTATTTTTGGCCTTGTCTACTTTGCAGGGTTGTTGTGAGGACAGAAGGAGGGGAGGAACTAAAGCTTTATAAGCTGCCTTGGGCATTTACATTTGCATGAGAAAAATGGGGTATAAGTCCTTTAAACAAATAAATTCCCTTGAACTTAGACCTTTCCATCTCTCTATGAAGAGATATATGGAAGAAATCTTACATGTGGATTTAAAGAGGCACTTTTGCCACTTAAAATCAGCAGTTCAGCCGGCTGTATGTCACATCTTAAATGTGATTTTTAGTTGTGTACAACTAAACTTGTGTGTTTCTGTTTGTTGTGATCTGTCACTGATATACCACATTCAGAAAGGATATAAATAAATGAACTAAACTTGGAATGATTAGCTGTTAGAAGTGTAAAGTCTAATAGTTACGCGGAAAGCCCTCTATCCAAAGGATTTTGGATTTGCTTACGGTTGCAATCCTATGCACATTTACTTAAAAGTAACACAATTAAACACAAATGGACTTATGTTTGAGTAAATCTATACTTAGAGTTCAGCTTCATGACTATTTTTTGCTGCCATAACTTATTGTTTGTTACTTATGGCTGCTATCTTCAAGGCACATTCCTGGGAATAAGACCCATTGAACATAATGGGGCTTGCTTTTGAGTAGACATGGTTAGGAATGTACTCCTAACCAACTAACCAACCAACTCTTAGCCAACCACAAAGTTGATTTTGTGGTTGTTCTTTGTGCTAGTTTTTAACTAGCATTCGTAGATTGCTGCAAAGTGGGTGGTATTATCTATGCTAGTTTTTATTTTTTATTACTGTTAATCTTGTGTTTGAATATTTTTTTAATGGTGCTTTACTAATGTACTATTAATTGCTTGAGATCGGTTGAGAAAACTGGGATGCAAGTTTTTAGTAGATAAATAGGACCTTGCCAAAGGCTGTTGGGTAATGTTGTGGCAGAGAAGACTGGGAGTGTACTGCATGGTGTATTTTTACTCTTAAAATTAAAAAGACTCTAGATCAGGAATGTCCAAACCTTAGCCTGGGACCAGATGTGGCCCACGACAAGCTTCCATGTGGCCACCTCCACTGGGCCCTCGGACAAGCCCTGTTATCATCTGGATGTGAAGGATGCTCTGCTTCCGGAACCTCCAGAGAACATTCTGAGTTATGGGGAGGCTGCATGAACCTCCATTCTGCATGTACGAAAGTGCTTATGAAATGGCTTGAAGATCACCCCCTCTCTGTGTGTGATCACAAGTGTTTGTTAATTGATTTGAACTGATTCATTCATATTCATATATGTAAATTTATATAAAATTTATTCAGATTTGAAATGTAAATCAATTCCATTTTTTCCTTCTGGCTCCTGACACAGTATCATGAATATGATGTGGGCTTCCTGCTCAAATGTTTGGACACCCCTGCTCTAGAAAGGAACACGTGTTTATTCATGCCATCGAGAGGCAAAGGCAGATCTCCAGATCCATGCTTGCAAATTGAGTACATCTCTCAAGAATATGTTTTGTACACATGTATCCAAGTCCAGAAGGAGATCACAAATGCAGTTTAAAACTTGTAGAGGTTGGACAAAGGAAGGACGGGTATTGAAGGCACTCCTCTCCTGGAATGTCATTTAGGACCAACTCCGATGGCCGTGGTGGGATTTGAACCAAGGACCTCTGTTGCTTATATCCATCAGGATTTAGGTCCTATGAGAGGAGGGTAAAGGAGGTACATTAATTTGTACCCAGGCTCGGTATGAAGGGGGGCCCAGTAGCCAAAGTAGGAGATGCAGAAATTTCCTAGGGTCTTACAGTATATTTTCCTACCTCACCTGGAGTTGCTGCCTACATAGGATGCTGGTTGTGTGCCCACATAGGATGCTGGTTGTGCGGTGGCAGCAGCAGCATCTGCTCCCAAAAGCCATATGTGCTGGGCCAAGGAATGCTTGCATGATAACAGTGTGTCAAATCTGGAAGGAAACTGGCCTGCTACAGTAACTCTTGAACTATGTTTAGTTCAACACAGAAGTGTTTAAAAAGCAGCACCTGCCTAAATTCCCTTTTCTATGCAATGTTTAAAGGTAGAGGCACTCTGTCCTCCATTCTATATAGTCACCCTGATATAGTTCTGCTTGTCATGA
This sequence comes from Cryptoblepharus egeriae, assembly GCA_030015325.1. Classification (NCBI taxonomy): domain Eukaryota; kingdom Metazoa; phylum Chordata; class Lepidosauria; order Squamata; family Scincidae; genus Cryptoblepharus; species Cryptoblepharus egeriae. Next base: position 3,943,581 of record JAREYC010000015.1, on the reverse strand, counting down.
AGGAATATATAGGTGCCCAGGGGTTCAGCTGCAGGGCTACAGCTTCTGCAGAAGGAGGTTTTGGTGCAAATAGGACATTCATTCTAGCATGACCCTAAATAGGATGATGTGCATTTTTTTGCAATGATTTTCTATATTTAAAAAGGTATTAGACAGAAACTTAAGTGTGTTTGGTTTTCCATATTACTGGATCTAGCTGACGATACTGCATGGACAGTTAGACCTGGGCTCCAAAGCGTTTTCCGGATAATCAAACTCCCCTACCTTATTTTGTAGGTCCTGCTTTTTAAACCCTTCTATGTTGAGCTAAACCTGCCTCAATTCCCTCTTCTATGCAATGGTTAAAGGTAGAGGCACACTGTCCTCCATTCTATATGGTCACCTTGTCTCAAAGGCACACAAAGCATCATTAGGTAGAAAGGATGAACTAATTTTTCCTGTCTCTCATTTTAGGTTTTAGGAAAACTGTCCTTTGGTTTTTAATTTTAATTAGATTATACTTTTTAGATATTAATCCATTTTGATTTTAATCCATTCGGAGTGGGGGGGCAGCAGAATCCACCTTAAGTCTCCAGTTTGATAGATTTCCCTCTGGTTGCCAATAGACAGTTCCTATTCCAGCCAGGGACTGCTGTTGAAATCAGTCCAGATTTTCGGCTGACCTTCTGTTCTTGCCTCCTCTCTCCCCCTCCTTTTAATTTGTGTGTGTGTGTGTGAATATATTTCCCTCCCTTGCTGAGTGTTCAATGGGGTGATATGGGGAAGACAATCCCAATTCCAACTAGAAAGAATTCCCTCCCCCCAGCTGTCTCAAAAATTTTTGTGTGTGTGGTAGGAAAAGAAAATTAAATAGAATTTTTAATTTAAAATTTTAAAAAAATTGTTCTACTTGTGACACTTCAAAACAAGGGACTGTACATTTTTTAAACTCATCTTTGACGGATAAGTTGGAAGAAAAGAAGGCTGTCTTTCTCCTCATTTTTGGGGGGTAGATCCCTCCCAGGATGTATCCACAGGGACGGCATGCTGTAAGTATCTGTCTTTTGGGGTCGGCTGCTATAACAGGTTTGAGTTGCTTTGAGATGGAACTTGATTTGGTGGTGATCTATATAATTTTGATTTATTAGAATCTTTTAATCACCCTGGGTTTCTCCTAGTAAGCATGGTCTAACTGTGTTCATCTCTCTCTGTCCATCCTGGTGCTCTGTGATAATGACAATCAAGTGTAGGATTTGAATCTGTGTCTATAATTTCAGTTTTGCAGCCTTTTAGTGGGAGCTCCATGGGTGAATGCACAAGAGTTTAAAAAGGAAGATTGAGCATGTGTAGGTAGTGTTGGTGGTGGACTAGTTGCCTCTGCCTTCATTGGGAGACTGGAGTGTTTACATGTAAAACTGTTCAGTTACTCACCAGATGCGTTCCTATTAATCATTCTCATCAACCCATGCTGTTATAAATATCGTCGCAAGAAGTAAGCTGCCCTTAGTAAAGCTCCTTTTTGTAGTTGGTGGTAATTCTGTGGCCCCGATGCTGTTCAGGTGCACCTCAAGATGTTTTGCAATAGCTCTGGAGGCACCAATCATCACTACTATCATGTTGCCCTACAATCCAGAGCAACTACGGGAGCACGTAAGAGACATTATGTGTGCCCGTAGTTACTGTACCACCTAATGAAAACCTATGGGAAATTCATATTGCAATCCTGAGCAAATTGTTCTTACATCGGAGCAAGGACTCCCTGTAGTTGCTCTGGATTGTGCCCTAAGTCTTCTGTCGCAGCCTGTCAATTTCTATTTGTAAATCTTTGTATTTTATTTTTCCCAGTTCTTCTATTCTGCTATCACCTTGGATTGCTAGATTAATTATTTTTACTTGCTGTACTTTCTTCTCGACTACAGTTATATCTGGTGAATTGCATGATAGATGTTTGTCTGTCCGTAGCTGTAAATCCCATAATACTGTATTCACCTTAATCTAATTCGCCATCGAATCTAATGTGCACCCAAATTTAAAATGTTTACTGGCAATGGTAATGGGCAGCAGCAAAACAGGTACAAAATTTAATTTTACTGCATATAATAATGAATTATATGAGAAGAATAAAATGGCAAGGGGTTTAATGTTATGGATTTTATCTAATTGCACTACTTTATACAACAATGGGTTTATGTTACATTTTAATAACAATATTAAAACTGTTAAACTAAATTGTTTACTGTTTCAACAGTAAACTGTTAAATTAAATTCTGACCTAAACTTATAATAAAAACACCTATATTTACTTGAATCTAATGTGCTATAGAATCTAATGTGCACCTTGATTTTGGAGACTAACCCTACAATCCAGAGTAACTACAGGAGCACGTAAGAGACATTACGTGCACCCATAGTTATGGGAACACCTAGTGAAAACCTATGGGAAATTCATATTGCAATCCAGAGTAAATTGTTCTTACACCAGAGCAAGCAAGTTACTCTGGATTGTGTCCTAAATTTGGCCGAAAAAGGTGAACGATAGATTCTAGTAAATAAGGATTTTTAATTTTCATTTTCAATGACTTTTTCAGTTTTGTGGTCCCACCAGTTTTTGGCTGCAGGTAGCTTGTATTTTTACAGATGTTTAAATGTATCATGGTTACTACTGTGTTATGTCTGTAAGCTATGAAATTATTTTTTAACAACAACTAATTAGGGATCACAGCTTTAATATTATTATTAATTTTATTATTCCCCCATACTTGACATTGCCCCCTACTCTAGACTCCACTTCAGTCCGGGCAGCCTTTCAAGTTCTCTGTTCTGGAAATCTGTGACCGCATTAAAGAAGAATTTCAGTTTCTCCAGGCTCAGTATCACAGGTATGGGAGGGGAAGAAGGGAGGAATTTTTGTGAGGTGCAAGGATCACAGTTCTGTACAGTAATAGCCAAAATTCATACACAGAGGCTGTGTATATGTTGCCGTGCTGTTTCATTGGCAGCGCAATCCTAATGCCTGGTTAAGCTGGCACAAGTCCCAGCTCAAATCCTGTGTTGGCCTGGCTTGGATGGTGTCACAAAAGTGCCCAAAGTCAGTTCTGTGCTACTCCTTGAGGGTTAGGCCAGTGCACAGGCATGCACCAGCCTCTCCATGCCATTGTGGGAATGGGGAGATGGGTGAGTTGTGTGAGGCTAAACTGGTTAGGATTGTACCCCCATCAGATGTGTTTGAAACACTTGATGCTATTTAATTTATTATTGTTGCAACCTCCCATTTTGTTCTATTTTTGTGTATTGTGGTCATATAACGATGGTTGTTGACTATTGTAAAGATATTGTTTTGGGACCAAAAAGTGGCATGTAGATATCCTAATAAATAAAAAAATTCTCCTTGACGTTCTCTTTTCTATATGTTTTCATCCAATTTTTTCTTTCCACTCTCTCCCTCCTCGCTTATCACTACCTACATATTCTTCTCCACCTTTCTCTTTCCTGTTTTTTTTCTCTGTTTTAAAATTTAATTTAAAAATCAATGTGGAAAAAAAATCAAATCATTGCAAACATCAAAACAAGGGAGGAGATGATAGGAGTCATAAGCTTGTATTGCCCACTGTTGGTCACAGGATAAATGAACCATGTGGAAGGGTCATGGCTCACCAACTGAAGGCCTGAGACTTATTGATTGAGGTCCATGTTGCGGCTGGTGGGGTGGTGTCACTGCTGAGTCAAGAATGGAGTGGAATTTATATATGGCTCTCCCTTTGCAGCCTGAAGCTGGAATGTGAGAAGCTAGCAAGTGAGAAAACAGAAATGCAGAGGCATTATGTCATGGTAAGATTGCCACCCAGTTCTTTCTTTTCTCCCCCTTCTTTTGTGCTACCACCCCGAACCCCGATTTAGAGTGATGGTTAGGGCTCCATCTGGTCTACTGTAGCCACAGCATTCCTTGATCAAGTGTAGGTGAAAGGATTCATTGAGGATATGGTGGTAGGAGTATACAACACATGGGATGGCTGGACATAAAGAGACAGTCTACCTCTGAATAGAAATTGCTGGTGGTCACATATCAATATCTGGTAGTCCTGCTTGTGGTGTTCCGAAGAAACACTTGTGAGATGGTCTGATCTAGGAGGGTTCTTGTTCTTATTAAGAGGGAATTTGACATGTTTATGGAGAAGTATGTGCCTCAAAAGTAATTAGTGATGGTAGCTAAATGGAACCCCCATATGCAGTATACTTCTCCAAGGTATGGAACCCCCATACCTTGGAGAACCAGGACCTGGAGACATATAGAGGAGGGCTTTTGCTTTCATGCCTGGCTTCTGGGCTTCCTGGAGGTTAGCTACTCTAGGTATTGGATTGTTTTCCTAACCAGAGGTTTGTTCTTATTCCATTTCAGTATTATGAGATGTCCTATGGTTTGAATATTGAGATGCACAAGCAGGTATGTGACTTGGATGTCTTCATGGAAATCAGAACAACACAGTTTGGATATCCAATATTGTGCAGATACAGCAGGGGGGAAGCTGTGTCAGCCCTGCACTGGTTCCCCAATGGCATCCCTCCTGCCCCTGATGATGTATCGGGTGTTACTACACCTATTAGCGTTGAGTGTTCCAGGGTCAGCCTGGTCAGGTGGACCCTGTGCTGGGCATACATCCTCAGCTTGTGCCCAACTTGGCTAACTCTTGATGCCACCTTTGGGCAGGGGCTTCATTGGATCATCCATTTTGGTGGTGCATGCATGAATGTGTGTGCGTGCATCTGTGTGCAAAATCCTGAATTTCCATGATGTTGAAGTGGTATGTTGCTGTCATTTCAATAGTATCTGTTGTTGTTGTTTCAATTGTACCTGGTGCTTTAGAGGTACATTGCAAAAATACATTAAGTCTTTGCCACAAGGGAGATACAATCTAAATTCCAGCTTTGGGGATGATAAATTTTGAGAAGGGATTTGTAACAAGGTCCTTTCATTTTAAGCTTCATTTTTGGCTGGGGGTGAGGAGAAAGACAACCAAAAAAGAAAGAATAAGGAGGGGACGTTACTAAGAATAATCAGGGAGCACAGCAAGGACTGCGATGGCTCCTGTTACTTGCCGAGCTCCTGCCAATCTTGAAGTCTGAAAGTATGAAAATGCAAATTTATAAGTAGGTACCACTTCAGTGGGGAGGTATTAGCATTACATGCACTTAGTTATGCTTGCCATATGACCATGAAGAAGATCTTTGGTCAGTCATGGCTCCTTGGTTTCGAAACGGGTATGAGCATTGCCCTTAGGTTGATCATGACTAGCAAGGCAACCTGTGGTGGACTCCTTTACCTTAACAGCAGGGGAGAAGTCATTTGAGGAATCAGACCTATTGAACCCTCTAGAAGAAAGTTCTAGGTGCAGAGGGACACCGGAGATGTGTGCAGAGATGTTTAAAGGAATGATTTTGAAGTGGATGAGACTGGTCAGGTTGTGAAGAGCGGAGGTCCCAGGCAGGGATATATTGGGAAACTAGAAAAAGCGTACCTGTGTTGCGAGAGTAAAATTCCCCATATGACATCCCCCTCACTGCATATCAACAGTCCATGCACATCCACACAAGTGCAACATCCACCCATGCATATCATTCCCGCCATGCGCATCATTCCACACATGCGCAGTGGCCCCCCATGTGCAGCATCCTCTCCAGTGCAACCCCTCCCTCCGAACAACATCCCCCCAGTGCACCAGGCACCAAGAACCAAATTGGCTGGATGTTGGTCAGTCTTCCATGTTAAGTATAGGACAAAAACACATTGCACCCTGTTTCAGCCCCTTAAGGGTTAAATTTCTCCACATCAGCTTTTGGTGGGTGTTCATGTGACAGAAGGAACTCCCTTCCCGAATTTCATGCTTCTAGGTCTGGGGGTTGGGGTGGAATGTTGATGAGTCATCAATTCTCCAATGCAAAGTATAGGGAGGAAAATGTGTTGCGCCCCATTTCACCCCCTTCTGGTTGGAATTTCCGAAAACCGGTTCTTAGTGCACCCTCGGTCACGGAAGGAATACCCTCCCCAAATTTCATGCTTCTAGGCCCAGCAGTTTTGGCAGGGCGGTGATGAGTCAGTCAGTGAGTTAGTGACTTTTTTCTTTTATATATATAGACGATTACGTGGAAGTGAGATTATAACCAGTCTGTACTGGAGCAGAGCATAGATTTAATGGGTGGGGTAACACATACCTATCAGTTTCCAGTTCTTTTAGCTCCCAGATCTCAATAGAGAATTGTAGGAGGATTGCACCCCTATGATTGGGCTATATTGCATTCAAACAGCGCAAGTAGGAGTTTGTGTTCTTTCCTACTTGGGTGTTATGTTTTGCCATTTTTTTTAATTTTCACAATTTTTTTTTGACACACATAGAATTTCTCTGCAAGACACTTCCACACACATGCAGCTGAATGCTGGATTTGTGCTGGGGAAAGCAGGAACCTCTATTTCCATGGCTAATGTCTGCTCAATCACTGCTAGATCAGAAATTCTGGATTTCCTATTGATTTATATGGACTTTCTCCCTAGAAGAGATTTAAACTGGCTTCCCCATGAAATCTAGAAAAAAACAAGATGCATTACTCTGGTATTTCCTTATCTCGGTGGGACAGAGTGATAGTCCATTTCCTGCCAGGTTATGGTTGCTGGGAGTACATAACAAGAGGCAGGTGTTGATTTTTAGCATATGCCAAATAGCCTTTTTACAGAAAAGGGAGCTTTTGGGAGATCAGGGATCTGTGGGCAAAGTGCCTCTAAATACTGTATGTGAATACTTCTGCCTACAGACTGGAATCAGCTTTAACAGGAAACATGTGTAAGGCAGGTACCTCTGAGCATGGACAGTATATTTCTTCTGAAAGCTACTTTCTTGTTTTGTAAAACTCAGTTTTCAGAAAATAGGGAAAATAACAGTATGAATGTTGAACACACAAATCCTTTGCTGGTATTATCACAAAGTAGGCCATACGGGGAGAATATACAAATGAGGTCAGCTTGCAAGGCTAAACTTTAGGCCAACTTGCAAAAGTTAGGTCGTTCTTAATATCTTATAAATATAAATGTAATAATATCATATAAATATATCATATAGTATCATATAAATATAAATGGAATAGTCATGTAAAAAGTCTCCAAGATCTGTGACTGAATCGCTAAACATTGGATGATATAACTGGAGTCCGATGAGCCTTTACTCAACATGGACTCCAAGTTCATAATCTGGTAAAAGCCAGCAGCTGTTACTTATAAAGGTACAATATAACAACATTCATCAGTAAAAAAAAAAATCCCATTTTCATCTCATCTTCCCATCTCAGCATCTCACCTTCCCATATTTTGAATGGTAGGTGGAAAGTTGACATTTGACAGTTGGAATTTTGACAGTTTCCTTTTAGGCTACTTGATTGACACAGAATGTTGGCCAGAAGGAGCAGACACCCTCACATACAGTTAAAGGGTGCAATCCTAACCATGCCTACTCAAAAGTAAGCCCCATTGTGTTCAATGGATCTTACTCCCAGGAAAGTGTCTTTAGGATTGCAGCCTAAGACACTTAGGGCACAATCCTAACCATGTCTACTCAAAAGTAAGCCCCATTGTGTTCCATGGGTCTTACTCCCAGAAAAGTGTCTTTAGGATTGCAGCATTATGCAGACAGATACTCAAAGGTACAAGTTACATTATTAATATATTGATGTCTACCATCTCCAATTCATATCTTGTATGTACATTTTAAGCATTTTGGTTTCCTTGAACTGTTGGTGGTGCCTTAGATTGCTTAGAGCTGAGCAATGGACATATGAATCTGCTGTAAGCAGAATCAGACCTCTGGCATATCTAGTACCGTTTACAGTACTAGACTTGTAGCATCTCTCTGGGGATTCAGACAGGGGAAGGATCTTTCCCAGGCTTACCTGGAGATGCCAGAAACAGAACGAGGCCCTCTGCATAAATGCTGACACGGCCACTTATTTATAGCCATTTAGCAGCCATCAATAGATGGAAAAAATGCAACTCTGAACCAGTGATAACAAACTGTCTAAATAAAAAACTCTGCCTTGCCCCATATGTATTAGTTACCCAACACCGAGGATGTTGTATGCTCAGAAATGCTCTCGTTTATACAATGGTTTCATTTGTTTCTTGGAAGCAGAATCTGGGCATTTTTCAAACAGGTTTAAGAACAGAGTCCTGATTCTAATGAAACCCTGATATGGGATCTGGGGTGGTGGGATTTCTGATCCAGTTGGATCATGGCATATAGAGCAAGGAGGTCTTTTGAAGGCACCGAAATCCATCAGACTGCTTATTCTGTCCTGATATGCCCAATGAGGCCAGGAGCACATTTCTCCCTCCCCAGATCTCCTTTTAGTTCCAGCTGTAATTTGCTTCCTGTCTCTGGGTTTATCAATCCAGTCATCGCGGGGCCAGATGCCAGGGAAATTAGGTTGGCTGCCTGCCCGACAAAGTGGCAAGCAGACTGCCATCCTTCTCCAGCTGGCTTTTCTTTGCCAAATATGTTCCCTTTCTTCTTTCCCCCTCTTGTTTGTGTGGGAGAAGAGGGGAGACCACTTGCAAGAGGCACTTGTTTGCTCTGAGCCAGTGGCATAGCTGGGGGGGGTGGCACAATCATGGCTCCTGTTTGCTCCCTCTGTCTGGAATGGCTCCGAAGGGGAGGGACCCCTTGCATACTCCCTCCAAAACTCGTTGCTCTGCCCCGTCTAGCTACGCCACTGATCTAGGCTTCCTGGCCACAATACTGTTCATGTTGGCCACAGCATTTGGTTACTTTAATTCATTTGTGTCTTCTCTGTCTTAACGCTGGACATATTTGCATTGATGAAACCCTGCAAAAAGCAATCTGAATGTGATGATAGATAGCATTGTGTTTTTGTGCATGTAGGATCATTTACCAATGTGTAGGATCACCTGTGCAAAAAAAAGAAATCTTGATGTATCACAACTAAGAAAATACAGTACAGTGGTGCCTCACATAAAAAGCTTAATTTGTTCCAGAGGCCTGCTCTTTAAGTGAAACACTCTTTAAATGAAGCATATTTTTCCATAGGAAATAATGGAAATTCAGATGATTGGTTCCACAACCCCCAAAATATTCATATAACAATATTTACTGGATGTAAGAATGATGACAAAACACTGTAATTGAATTCAAAACATGCATTCAATGTGCATGATCCTATGACGTCTACTTAGGCTGCAAGCCTACAGACACTTTCCTGTGAGTAAGCCCCACTGAACACAATCTAAGGCAATTCAAAACATGAATTCAAAACATGCATTCAGTGTGCTTGATCCTATGAAGTCTATTTAGGCTGCAATCCTAAAGACACTTTCCTGGGAGGAAGCCCCATTGAACACAATGGTAGACATGGTTAGGAGACTGCAATCAAAGACTCTTTCCTGGAAGGCTTACCTGGGCTGCTGCTGGAGGTTCAAGGTGGTGGTCAGTAAGAGGCAGCTGCCTCTTGTACCCCCAGGCAACTGCCCCCAAGTTGGGGGCAGTTAGAGGCAGCAGCCCTGGCGGGCAGCCCTTTTAAAGAGCCTCCATGCAGAGCGTCAGGGCTGCATAGCACGCATGCCCATAGCACGCTTGTTAAGTGAAGCGGAACTTGTTATGTGAAGCAAGATTTCTTGGAAATTTTTGCTTGTTTTGTGAAACGCTTGTTAAGCGAGGTACCACTGTATTGCCAAAGGCAATCAAACTTGATTGTATCTAGCATTAAATCACAATTCTTCTTGTGTTATTTTTAACCAGTGCTCAGGAGTGCATGCTCACAGTTAAAGAATTTTGATGCAGTTGTGCTTGTGATCGTACAAAGATTTTTTTTAAATTGAAGCGGTTTATCAGTGTGCAGGCTAGTAACAAAGAGACTCTCCAAACTAGTTTTAGGGTTTGGATTCAGACTTGATTCAACTCCCTGCGGCAGCCTGAACTTGCCTGTTTTGGGACTGAAGCTGTCTCTTCTCTTATAGGCGGAGATTGTCAAGCGACTGAGTGCCATATGTGCCCAGATTGTACCCTTTCTGACACAAGAGGTAAACTGAATGACCCTCTTCTTCCAATGTCAACAAATTTACTGCATTAATTACCTAACAGATCTCCATCTTGTGATGCATCAATGTGTTTGGATTGGCACACTGAACCCAATGGCATTATAATTATGTGGCACCCCTTTTCTCCTCCACCCACCACCTCGTACGTCTTCCTATGATAGTCCAGCAGAGAGAGAAAGTGAGAGTGTGAGACAAGAGAGAGATTATATTTTTGTATTATTGTTCCTATTTGACCCACCCTAAAATAAAACTGAGATGCAGTCCTTTTGTTGCACAAATAAGCTTTGCTCAACCTGTGCTGTTAAAAATAGCTTAAAGGTGAGCACAAATGGAGGAGTGAAATTCAGAAACTGAAGGATTTTGGGTTACCTCCTCACCCTACCCCTATTACTACCCCCTCACCCTACCCCTTCACCCTAGAATCATCCTGAGCAAAATGAGAATTATTTTTCCTGGTTTGCTTGCAACTTAAGACTGGACATGAGAAGCATCCAGAGATGTGATACAGGCAGATGTGAAGCCCCTTCTACGCATTGTGTGAATTTAATTTATGGAATTTTTTGAACTCCTACATAATTTCTCTGATGTTACATACATTCTTCTAGCTTTTCTTGTGGGCAAAATGGGCAAGAATGACTGTAGGACACTGAAGTCTCCTCCCCAAAACTATATTCAGCCACCTCACTAACTTCAGAGCAGGGCTGTCTTTAGGACCTGCTGGGTCCAACTGGAAACATTTCACAGGTTCACAGCCAGAGTCTGTAGAATTTTAGAAATATAAATAAAATTTATGATAACTTTATATCTTTATATAAACAGACTTTATATCTCAAGGGTAGAATGGAAAGTAATCAAAATGTGTGCTTGAAAAGTACGTATAAGTCAATGGGCCATTTTAATATTAAACTGTATAGAGTACATGCAAGACTACAACTAAACAAAAAAATGTGTAGATTAAGTTTGAGAAGTCAATAGTGACTCTTGTTTTATTAACTGTGAGGGATGCATTGGCTCAGAGGCTAGAACGGTGGGGTTAGAACACTGCTTGACCGGAATTCTGCTCAGCAGGTCAGCAATTCAAGACCCAAATACTGCCAGATGGGGTGAGTTCCCATCCATAGCCCAGTTCCTGCCAACCTAGCAGATTGAAAACATTCAAATGCAAGTAGATAAATAGGTACCACTTCGGTGGGAAAGGCAACGTCCTGGCGAAAGGCCCCTGAGACATGCCAACCAGGTTTCCCCAAGTCATGTCCATCATGGAATGGATGAAATTCCAATCCGCAACAAGTGATACAACCACTGGAGAAATTCCTTTGACTGTGAAAAAATTATAGTTTAATTTTTTTTAATCCCCCCCTTGGGTGGTCGTTTGTTGTTGTTTAGCTGTTACCGTAAATTGTGTTCGACTCTTTGTGACCCCATCGACTGCAGCACACCAGGCCCCCCTATTCTCCACCAGCTTCCAAAGTCTGTCCAAATTCATGTTCACTGCCTTGGCGACACTATCTAACCACTTCATCTTCTGCCGTCCTCATCGCCTTTTGCTTTAAGTTTTTCCCGGCATCAGAGTTTTTTTTCTAAAGATTCCTCCCTTCTCATGATGTGGCCAAAATATTTGAGCTTCAGCTTCAGTATTTGAATTTCCAGTGAACAGTCAGGGTTAATTTCCTGGAGGATGGACTGATTTGATCTCCTTGCAGTCCAAGGGACTCTCAAGTGTCTTCTCCAGCACTCTCAGTCTTCTCTATGAATTCATAGATTCAAAGGCATCTATTCTCCTCTGGTCAGCCTTCCTTATGGTCCTGCTCTCACAGCCATACATTACCACAGGGAAAGCCATAGCTTTAACTAAATGGATCTTTGTCAGCAAGGTGATGTCTCGATTTTTAATTAAGTTATCTAGACCTGCATAGCTTTCTTCCCCAGAAGCAGGCATCTTTTAATTTCATGGCTGCAATTGCCGTCTGCAGTGATGTTAGAGGCCCCCAAAATAAACTTTGTTACAACTTTCATTTCTTCCCCTTCTATTTGCCATGAACTGATGGGACCAGAAGCCATGTTCTTTTTTTTTAGCATTAAGAGGTTCCTTAGTTCGTGTCAATTTTTGCCATTAGAGTGGTATCTTCTGGTTATCTGAGGTGCAAAGCCCAATTGGCAGCCTTAAAAATTTTTTAAAGCCAGCCTTGCCTCTGAGTGTTCTGCAGCCATGTTGAAGTATTGCTCCATGAGGTCTAGTCCCTTGGTATTTAAAAAAAAAGATTAAAGAAGCACAGCCTTCTGCACTCCTGTAGGATCATAGTGTAGCTTGGTGGTAACCACTGGCTTAGATGGTATTTCAAAAACAAAAGGGACCTACAATGTTTGACCCTATGCCCTGCTCCATCCAAGCAGGTCAGTTCTCACTGTCTTGCTGCTGTGCAATTTCAATAGTCACCTCCACTTTATAGGATTCCTGGCTCCTGAGCATGCTGAGTCTTCACCAGGCTGCTTCCCCCCACTTCTGATTCACAAACATACATCCTTCTGTGTCGCGAGTAAGTCGAACTGCTGCTTTATGTAGAGGTAGACAAACCTCTACATATTTGGGTAGACTTACAATCTCACTTACTTATTAGCATATACATTTTGGCAGGAGGGCCACACCATCCCTTTGACACTGTGTGGAGAGACCAGGGGGAATAAAGAATTAATTTATCGTTCAAATTTGAATAAATTTATATAAATACATACGTTGAATAAATTTACATAAATGAATACATTACATAAATGAGATGGAACTTAATGAATGAATTCTACAGAGCTTATTAATAATATACATGGGAACTATAATTCAGGCATATAAAACCACATGAGAACTATGAACTGTTTGCCACAGTGAAAACATACAGACCAAGCCAGAAACACATGGGGACACAAGTTGTTCTGAGGCATGGGGGAAGTTTAAAATAATGCCCAGAGAAAGCAGAAAACCAATGGAGATGTGAGATGATGTGCTTGGGACAATTATGGATGATGTGACTGGCAGTCATGGTGTGGACTTCCAAAAGTTTCCGATGGGCCAGGGGCTAATTTGGGAATTCCCTGTGAGCTGACTTGGAGGTCTGCACAAGTGGCCCCTGGACCAGGATTTGCCCATCCCTGGCATATACTTATAGATCAGACCAGCCATTTTCAACCACTATGCCACGATACACCAATGTGCTATGGATTGTCTGCAGGAGTGCGGGCGGGAGAGGATCATTTGTGGGTCTGCTAGGGTTGAGAACCCCTGCTGTCAATGCAGTGCACCACCTGGCCAGTTGTTCAAAAATTGATGGTGTGCCTTGACAGTTTTAGTGCCTTGTTGGTGTGCCATGAGATGAAAAAGGCTGAAAATAGCTGGCTTAGACACATGCATGAATTTGACCCCTGCCAGTTGCTGACTAGACCCCTGCCCCTAGGCTGCTGGGTTTGACAGCTAGATCCATCAGTCCCTCCCCCCCCCCATTGTGTGTCCTAGAACCTAATGGCCTGAAGCCAGACTCCTGCTGAGACTTGACATTTCTAGGGCAAATTAAATTCTTGGCTCACCTCGGCCTCCATGAACATGCACCCTCTTGAATTCAGCAGACATACTTCAGTGAGTTTTGGGACAAACCCTGTGATTCAGTAATGGGATCCAGGTGCAAAATAGCAGCTCTGTTGTAGCTTGGCAGACTCAGGAAAGCTGTGAAAACATACTATGGCCCATATCCTAAAGTGAAATTAAGGATATGGCCCATATCCTAAAGTGAAACTGCTCCAGAGCAGTTAAGGTGACTTTCCATAAGATAACACTAGAGGGTAATGTAACTGTGAGGACCTGTAACTGCTCTGGATTTTGCGCTATGTTTCTGTGCCATGGTTATGTTCCCAATCCTTTCACATAAAAATCCATTCCTGACTTTCTTCCTAAGCCTTCTCCTTTTAGGCACCTTAGATTTAGGGAGGAAAACTCTTTTTTGGTGATTGTTGTCCTTGGGAGTCCAAAATTGATCTTCCTGCAAATCACCGTGAGATATATTTAAAGTTCCTGATTTAGCTTCTGGGATGTCACAAAACTTTCTTGCAAGATCGAAGGGATTGTGTTGCAATTTACTGGGAAGATACTAAGGATGGAAAATGATGCTTCGGGTTCATTAATCACATCATTGGGCTTGACAAGCTTGTTTTTTTTTTCCTAATAACAGTGCAGTGTGAGGAAAATCATTCTGATTTAGGACTGGGCCAAGTGGGTGAATGGGCTTTAATCTGCTCCTCTTCTGTAGGCGCAATTGGGATCGTCCCTCCCTCCACATGCACAGTGTTGTCTGGGGAAAATATTTCTGTTGGCTCCATTAATGATCTTGTATTGTATTCTGCAGCATCAACAACAAGTGCTTCAAGCCATGGAACGGGCCAAGCAGGTGACCATGGGGGATCTCAACAATGTTATTGGGGTGAGTGATTTAGTGATGGGACATGGGAGGGACACCAAATTATTGCCAGAGATGGTTTTACAGGGTTGGGTGTGACACATGCATTTCTTATGGCATTTCCTATGGATGCAGTGCCGGATTTACGTATAAGCTAAACACGCTACAGCTTATGGCCCCACTCTTTTGCCCCCCCCCCCAATATAAAGGGAAAAAAACTGGATATACATTTCCAAAATATAAGATAAAAAACAAATAAAATAAAACCTACATACAGCAACAGTGTTTTGTGTTGTGTTGGTCCATAAATTAGGTCCATAAATTACCATATAGCATATATTCAACACAAAAACAGTGACAATTTGTTCTTTAAAAAGGATAGCTGGCCATATAAAGGGCCCCATTATCTTCAATAGCTCAGGGCCTCATCAAAGCTAAATCTGGCCCTGCCTGGATGTTGTTATTGGAAGGGGTGGGGAAGGAGCAGGTACCGGATGGATTTTCCCAGGACCCTTCTGTTTTTTCTCTAGCAGCAGCAGCTCCAACACCTCTCTCATCATGCCCCTCCCGTACCATTGATCCCACACCCTTCAGGCTCACAGACATCAAGCTTGGCAAGCATGAGCACCACTTCTGGGCTTCTGGCCCTGTCGGGAGTGTTAGCGGCTCAGACATCTTACGCAGCAAAAAATGAAACAGGTACTCAAGACACAGAGAATAACCGAGGTAAGAGGGGTCAGGGAGGGTGGGTATCTGGGATGAGTAATGAGGACTAGAGACATGATTCTCATTTGGACTGAACCATGATCTCGGTTTGATTTCCAGATAAGCCCATAATGGCAAGGGCTGTCCAGTGATAGAGCCGGCGTCAGTCTTGAAAGACTATGGCATCGTGCTCAGCGCTGCATACGCTGCATGTGAAGCATGAAGGCCTGGGTTAGATTGATATGGAGGATAGGCTGTTACCCAAGCATCAAATCCCCCCTCTCCACGTCACTGAAATAGGCCAATGGAAAGGCAGAGCCAATACGATTGGTTCCAGCTGCGTTGCAGAGCTGGGCTAAGGACAGGAGCTTACCCTGTCTTGTGGGGAATGACCTGGATCTTGAACCCTGGCCTGCTGGTTAACCACTTGCGCCACCCACATGTGCAGAATGTTCTCCAGCACTGAAGTAGCAGGGATAAATATACTGTATTTACTCAAATCTAACGCTCACCTTTTCCAGCTGAATTTAGGGCACAATCCAGAGTAACTATGGGGAGTCCTTGCTCCGGTGTAAGAACAATTTGCTCTGGATTGCAATATGAATTTCCCATAGGTTTTCACTAGGAGGTGCAGTAACTACGGGTGCACGTAATGTCTCTTACTTGCTCCTGTAGTTACTCTGGATTGTAGGGTTAGTCTCCAAAATCAGGGTGGACATTAGATTCAGTAGTTAATTAGATTTGAGTAAATGTGGTATTTTGCAGGGTGACCAGATGCCAAACCCAAAATTCCTAATCCCAGGCCAAAATTGCTACCTGCTGAAAAAAATTGCCAAAAAATGTAATTTTTTGGGTTTTTTTGGTTTTTTACCATAACTTTTGATAGGAAGGAGATATCTCCAAACCGATTTTTGCATTGGATTCTGCTCTTCAATACGAATCCAACAACATATGGCATGATGGGGTACTGTGCACTATCACGAAGTTTCAAAATGAAGCCAAAATGTAGGACAATGATGCCCAAAAGTAGGACACCCGGACAGGAGGCTAAAAATCTGGACAAATCCGAGTTTTTCCAGTAATCTGGTCACCCTGGCATATTTTGATTATTAGTATAGGGTGCGTTAGATTCAATGCCACTTTAGATTTGAGTAAATACGGTAGTTCTACCAATCTGAAAACTGGCTTTCAGTCTCCCTTGTCCCTCTCTGGGCTTACAGAATAAATTATGTAAAACATGTTTAATTTGCATAATTTATACGAGACCCAGAAGTTAGTTTGAGCGCATGTGGCACGGTGCAGAAAGCAGATTTTCCTGCCGGAGGTTTGCTGGTTTAGGTTTTTTTTTCCCTCCTTCTCTCCATGTCCCTTTGAACTAAAGGACGAGTTTTGTCTAGATTTAAGGAATGAATAGAACAGTGTGCAAAGTGCATAGAGAGATCTGGGAGGAATCTGGAGCTGCCCCAATTTGTGCGTGTGTGTGTTTGTGCTGGAACCGTCTTTTTCTTTTGTTGCAAATTGCTTTGCATGCAGGCGTGATCAAAGCCTCTTGGCAGCCCCTTTAGAAGCCTTCTTGGCTACAGAGCATTGTGGGACCCCATCCAGCATCTGTTCGCTCACCTCCCTCTGGCAAGTGGCCTTGTTAATCTGGGAAAAACAAAGCCATACTTTCTTAACCTCTGTGTCAAACGTGGGAGCAGGCCCGTCAGCAGCAGGCATTTTGTGGTGGGGATGGAGACCTTCTGCAAAAAGAAATCTGAATGCAGGGCGCTTAGCATGTTTTTGTCAAGCTTACTACTTTCCTGGCTGCCTGGGGTGAAGAGTTGCCACCAGATGACCAGTGGTGGTGCTTCTAGATGTGGTGATGGTCACTAGATTAGATGGCTTTAAAGGGGGACTATCACTTTTGTGACAGTGTTGGTGGAATTCTGTGAATGGCTGTTAGCCAGGATGACTATAGGAACCCACCATGTTCCTATATCAGTCCTATATCAGACATTTTCCATGTCAGTCTATCGCTGAACATCAGTTTCTGGAGGAGCACCAGCTGGAGCGAGCCGTCGTTTGCATGCCGTTCCTTATGGGGTTGGCCTGGGTTAAAACACTGGACTATGTGGACCTTTGGTCTAATCCAACATGAACGTTCCTTGTTTAGATCAGAAAAAGGAAGTTCTCCTTTCTTCCTTGGGATCTAAGCAACACAATGATTCTGAGCCAACATAGTCAGCTACAGTACCTGAAAAATATATTATGGTGTTTGAGCTCTGTGTTGCCATATAACTTCTTTTTGGAGCACAAGAATTTTTACTATAGTTGTTGCCAAAGTCTCACTTGGCTTGGAGCCCTGCAGCTCTTATCAAATCCTTATTACTTCTCAGTAATTCCTGAAATGTGAAACGGTTCCTTAAAGCAGGGCTCTCCTTACTTATAGGAGCATTGGACAAATGTATGGGTGAAAGCTACGAAATGGTCTATCAGCCCTTATGGCTATACAGTGAATTAGCTATGGAAGAGTAATCTACCTCTGATTTCCAGGCAGGGACCTACAACTTGGGAAGGCTATCTCTCTCATGCCTGTATGTCAACTTCACAGTGATCACCCGTCAGTCACTGTGGGAAGCAGAATGTTGGACTTGATGGACTTTGGGTCTGGTCCTGAAAAGCTCTTATCTATGTTCATGTGCTTTCCAAAAATGTGGCTTCTTTTGAAGCTGGGACTGGGTTCTGAGATTACGTGTGCAGGAAGATGTGGTGGTGGAATGGATTGTACCATTTTAAATTGCTGGTTGGGGGGGGGTTGACAGGTTGGGGGTGATACCCAAGCAAACAAAGAATCTCCCTGTAAGTAGAAAGTGGAGAGAAACCAAAATGTCAGACCTGTTCTTTTCTCCTGACGTGCTAGTAATTCAAAGGGAGGGTTTACCATACATACTCGAATCTAATGCGCACCCTGATTTTGGAGATTGATTTTGGAGATTTTGGAGACTGAAATGGCTGTAAAAGGTGAGCATTTGATTCTAATAAATACAGTAATTCAAATTCAAAAGTAATTCATTCACATTCCGAAGTGTAGTTATGGGTTTCCTTCTCTGTTTTTTTTAAAAACCCATAATTTATTTATTTAAAAAATTTATATCCCGCCTTTCTAGGGCAATTAGCCCGACTCAAGGCGGCTGCTATAAAACATAATTAAAAACATAAATAGAACAATCTGATAAAAACAATTGAAACATACAAGCTATAAACAGCATAGATTAAAAACAATAAAACTAGACCCCCCCCAACCTCTGCCCCCTAAAAAGCTTTTTTTTAAATAAAAGGTTTTAAGGCTCTGCCTGAAGCTCTGTGTTGAGGGAGCTTTCCTCAGTTCTAAGGGGAGGGAGTTCCAAAGCCAGGGTGCCACCACCGAGAAGGCCCATAAACAAGGAATTATGGTAATTTTTTCATTTTTAAGAAAATAAAAAACTCTGCTCATGTTCAGTGGCACAGTCGCTAATCCTTTACATCTTCTACGACTAGGCTCTGGTCAAAAAAATGGATCCTTTTTCAAAGTTCTACCCTGAATTAGATAAAATCTGGGCCTAACCACAAATGTGGATTAAAGCAGAACTTCCCCCTGCCCTCTTCTTCTCTTCCCATATGATCCCCTTCTTTTTATCTTTATCCTCACAGTGATAACCTCATGTCAGATTCTAACTAAATATAATTTTTTCCCTTCTGCATTTATCCCTCAACCGCTGGAATATCTCACTGCTGTAGCTGGCGTTCCAGAGCATATTTCAAGTCGGGTAAGTGCATTTAGACAAGTATTGGGGGAGCTGCTGTAGCACCTGCTTTGCATAAAGGTCTCAGATTCACTCTTGAACAAATTCTTGGAATGCTGATAACACTCAGGGTAGAAAAACTACAGTAGCTTAATGGATTAAGCCTGCAATCCTAAACTCCACCTAGACCAGTCTAAGCCTCGGCATGTCCTGTGCTGACCTGGGGGTGTCACAAAAGTGCAGTAAGACACTTCTGCCCCATTTCTGGGAGGTTAGGCCAATGCCCAGGCATACGCTGACCTCCCCATTCCATCACGGAAAGATAGACCAGATGAATTAGGCTGGCCTAAATTTCTTAGGATTGTCCCTAAGAGTCTGACTCATTAGCCAGCATCTTCATTTGATAGAACCGAATCAACGGGCATAATCAGATTCACAAGACGAGGATTTCCTGCTATAGGCAGGAGGTTGGACTAGATGATCCACTGGGTCCCTTCCAACTCTATGATTCTATGATTCTCTCTGTGTATTTTTTTTATGGAGTTTGATTTTTCATCTCTTCTAGACAACCAGTATTCTGCAAAGACAAAAACTAGATCCCTATTTAAAGTTGCATGATTTCTCCCCTTTTCTGCCAAATTCTGCAATATTTTACCATCTTGGGAAGGCAGCAGTGAGCTACAAAAGGAACAATTTAAAAAATAAGGTTTATTTTAGTTTTTAAAATGTGTGCTGCAAATCTGATTGTAAAAAAGAATGCTTTCAAGGAAAATAGAGGAAATACAGAGAAAACAATGTGTCCCTTCAGGACTCATTGAATCATATTCTCATATCACACTGAGATGCAAGCAAATGGAAAACATGAATGATGCTGTTGTGTCTGATCTATTGCTAGTGGCTCTTCAGGGTCTTAGCTTTCCTTGGGGATGCAAAGGATTGAACCTGGGATCTTCTGCATGCAAAGCAGGTGCTCTACCACCCATCTGAATAAAACTGCACATATATCCTATATAAAACCACCTTCTGCTGATTTATGAATCATTTTGGGGTTTTGGTACTTTTGATTCCCTTGAACATGAACGATGATATATGAGATAATTTTAGCTATCTCTATTCTGTAATACAGGTGGTCCTTCTGTTCCTGGATAGGGTTGCCGTATGTCCCCCCAAAACAGGGACAATCCCAATTTTGGGGATTGGGTTCACACTGGTGAATGGGATAACAAAAAAATGGGATAACAAAAAAATGTGGATTTCATTATCCACATTTGGCCTGCAAACATGGCAAAACCAGAAGTGTCCTTCCAACCTCTTTGAGGCCTGTAAAGGCCGTGCATGGCCTTGATGGACCTGAGAAGAACCTTTGGAGGTGACCGTATCATAGCTCTAGTCACCTTTAAAGGATTTAGATCAGGTCAAATTTGGCTCAGTGCAGGTCTAGGGATCCATACTGAGTCAGATAAAATAATATAAAATAGACAGAGAAGTAGGATCAACCTGGTTTTTATTGGGGTGTGTGTCTTTTGCTTGAAGCATTCCTTGCTCCAGCACTGTGTAGGTTAAAGTTTTGGAAGTAAACAAGCTAGGCTGCTGATGGGGTTTTTCCATTGCTGTCATGCCTCATTATCTCCCCAAAGGGGGAGGGAAGAATTCCTTTCAAGTCCAGCACAAGCTGCAGTTATTCAACTGTTGTTTTAATTTCAGCCACTGTACAAACATTCTCTCCCGCTCTCTTTGGAGACACCATCTCCCAAGTAGCCAGCCCTGTCTTTTCCTTTCCTGTTTTTTTAATATATCTGTTAAAATAGAGCTGAAACAGGGAAGTGGATTTTATTCACAAGTAGGTTCTACTGACTTAGATTTGTTCCCAAATTTCGTTCAGGTAAGGAATTTATACACAACTGGTGAAAACTGAAAAAAACTTTTCAGTGTTTATATATATATGTGTGTGTGTATATATATATACACACACACACATTTTAAAAACTAAAATAAACCTTATACACACACACACATATACAGTGGCGCCTTCATGTAACAAACACCTCATGTAAAATATGTTCCACGTAACAAAAAAAATTTCTCTAAGATTCTGCTTCATGTAACAAACTGTGCTTCACATAACAAACACACTTGTTGGTAGTTGGGGCAGATGCGCTGGCTGGCAGCCCTTTTAAAAAGCGTCAGGGCTGCATTGCGCACCTGCCCATAGCGAAAGCAACACCTCCGCACTGTTCCTCATGTGGCCGGGCGTCCACTGGATAGAGGGAGAGAACGGCAGTGGAGAAGAGGGAAGCAGTTCAGGGCCAGCCAGAAGGGAGCAGGGAAGAGGCTCAGGATGAAGAGGAGGAGAAAGCGGGGAGACACTTTGAAAGTGTCTTTGAATACAGAAGAAAGTGTCTTTGATTGCAGCCTTGTAACCATGTCTACCCAGAAGTAAGCCCCATTGTGTTAAGTGGGTCTTACTCCCAGGAAAGCGTCTTTAGGACTGCAACCTAAGTAGACTTCATAGGATCATGCACATTGAATGCATGTTTTGAATTCAACTCCAGTGTATTGTCATCATTTTTACAGACAGTTAATATTTTTATATGAATATTTTTTGGGTTGTGGAACCAATTGTCTGAGTTTCCATTATTTCCAATGGAAAAATCTGCTTCATGTAAAGAATGTTTCACGTAACAAACATGCCTCTGGAACGAATTAAATTTGTTACATGAGGCATCACTGTATATGTGTGTGTGTGATATATATGATGCTTAGATTTCAAGCTCTCTCTCTCTCTGTGTAAGGATTTATGTATATTAAAATTAAAAATGAATAAAATCTGTCTATAATTTCTGCAGATTTTAAAGCAACGTTGAAACTAACCCCCCAATTTAGTATTAGGTACAAACAAGAAATAGGTACAGTATTGTATCTTTTAGTTTAATATCTTCCCAGAAGCATCTGGTGAGCCAGTGTGAGACAGAGGAAGCTACTGGACAGCATGATCCTGCCTCTTCTGGTGTTCTGAATTTTAAAATCTGTATTCTACTTTTTGAGTACAGAAAGTAGGGGGAGTGGGTTGGGTGGCAACACAAACCTATTAACCGTGGTACTATTTCTCCGAAGGATAGTTTACAATTGCCTTTGAAGTCCCCTCTTCAAGAAATTTATATATTTTTTGCCTAGAATGTTATTTTGGTGCCTTACCAACCTTATATCAACGTACGGCAAAGGGGACTTTCCCAAAAATGGCCACCTGCAGGAGCGGTGCTACTGCCGAGTAGACAACCTCAAAGAAAAGTGAGCTGAGTGGTTTCAGGGCATCTTTTGCCACTCCATCTTTTGTCCATTTATTCTTTTTCTGCCTATCAAAAAAGGCACAGTGTTACACATGGTACAGAATGCAGCCTCTCTTCCCCTTCATTACTGGAATTCATTCAGAGTCCGATCTCTGAGATCTCCGATCTCTTGACTTCAGCAGCCACTGTACATGCACCTGAAGTGCTAGGACGTTGCTTTGTAAAATCTGGCACTCAAATTCTTATGAAGTTGAATTTTATACCTAATAATGTATCTTTCATTTTTTCCATTCACTTGGAATTCTGCACCCCTGCGAAAGAATTTAAAAAATGATTCTTTTGCCCATCTACTCTGGGCCGTGATAATGATTATGTAAAGCTTTAAATTTAAAAATGATCCCCCAGTCCCACAGTCATCAATGCTCTCTCTTTTCATCCTGACCGCAGTACACACAGCCCAACAGCTGTTTGGTCTGGGCAGGGAAAAAGCAAGCAAGAGACATTTTTGTCCAAATAGTCAAAAGTCAAGTAGACTTATGGTTGCAGAGCCTTACAGTGAATTAATGGAGCTTTCTTTCTTTCTTTCTTTCTTTCTTTCTTTCTTTCTTTCTTTCTTTCTTTCTTTCTTTCTTTCTTTCTTTCTTTCTTTCTTTCTTTCTTTCTTTCTTTCTTTCTTTCTTTCTTTCTTCCTTCCTTTCTTCCTTTCTTCCTTTCTTCCTTTTCCTTTTCCTTTTCCTTTTCCTTTTCCTTTCCCAAAGAGCAATTCTGCCTCTCCGCCAGAGAGCCTGCAAGATGAACAGGATAGTGCTGGGCCGAAACACAAACAAGATGGGAAAGAAGAAGGGGACCATTACGTAAGCAGGACTGTTGGGTTTAGTGAGAAGAAAAGTTTCCTCTACTGTTTTTGATTGGAAGGCAATGATTATTTCACCTTTGCATGTGGTATTGCTGTGACAGAATTCCAGATTTAGCCCAGTCACCAAATGCCAGCTGGAATTATTGCTATATGGCCAGTACATAGGCCTACCCGTCATTGTCACCCATCAGTCTCGAAAGAGTATGGTATAGTGCTTGATGTGGTATGTGAAGCATGAAGACATGGAGGACAGGCTGTTACCCAAGCAGCAAATCCCCCCTCTCCACACCACTGAAATAGTCCAATGTAATGGCAGAGCCGATACAATTGGTTCCAGTTGCATTGCAGAGCTGGGCTAAGGACAGGAGCTCACCCTGTCTCCAAGTAAAACAGGGAACAGTGGGAGAAAACTCCTTAGTAGACAACTCTATTAACATGGGTGAACCTTCATGTGTATGGTGAAGATAAAACTGGCTAAGGATTCTGAAATTACAGGCATCCCCCACTTTCTGACAGTTCATTTTCTGATGGTTCTGCTCTTTCAACACCTTTCAATTATACCTAGAACTAATTCATTCAACATATGCTTTACTCTGTCAACTTCTCTCTAATGTTTTAAAGGCTAAAATAGTCTTCCCTGATGTTGATTTGCATGTGACATGATGATCAAACTGTTTTTGGAATTTCTTCAGTAAATAACCATCATTCAGATACATAAGATATTCCTTGCCCACCTATACATTTGTTAATTTTTCTGTAATTTGTTATGCATTTTGGCTCTGTGTTAATAAATATGTTATTTATTTTGGATTTGTGTTGCACCCCTGTAGGGGCTAAATTTCTCAACATCAGTTCTTGGTGGGTGTTGCTGCCACAGAAGGAACACTCTCCCCAGATTTCATGCTTCCAGGTCCATGGGTTGGGGCAGAGAATCCCTCAGTCAGGGTTTCTTCAATGGAAAGTATAGAGAGGGAAATGTGTTGCACCCCTTTCCACCCCCTTCTTTTGGAATTTCCAAAAACCGGTTCTTAGTGGGTGCCTCCATCATGGATGGAACACCCTCTCTAAATTTCATGCTTCTAGGTCTGGCCGTTTTGGCTGGGCCTTGATGAGTGAATGAGTGATTGACACTTCAGTTTTATATACAGTATATAGAAGTATATAGAAATATATTGGATCCATTCGTATTGTCTCTGCCTTTCCATTGGACTAATTCAGTGGCATGGAGAGGGGGGATTTGCTGCTTGGGTAACAGCCTATCCTCCATAACAATCCAACCCAGGCTTTCGTGCTTCACATGCAGCGTATGCAGCGCCGAGCACGATACCATAGTCTTCCAAGACTGACGGAGGCCTGCATATAGAAGATTATTCATATTTATTTATGGTTAAAGTTCATATTTATATTATACAAATAATTCCTCTGATATCATGTGGTTGCCCAACTTCCACTCCTGCAAGAATATTTAAGCTGGAAGTTCTCAGTTGATAACTGTTGGCCCTGCTTCATCCCAAAGACAAGATGTTGTAATAGTGCTCACTAGGGTGATGAGGAATACAGGGATGAGAAAGATAGTATTTCGCATGGGTCTTTTTGAGGGTCCTGAATGGAGTACTGGGACCTCTGTGGTGAGTATCGGCACCTCTGTGGCCCCCAAGTAGATCTGCCTATAATTGCAAACAACATCTTCATGGTGAGTACCCCACCTTTATTTCTAGAAAATAAGCACTGGTATTAGTGATGCCCAGATATCTGTCTGAATAGCGCACACCATCCCAAGCAAACAGATGCCGACATTCCCTTCTGTGTCTTGCAGGAGAGCGATGGGGAGAAAAGCGAAGACAACCTGGTTGTTGATGAGGTGCGTAGCAGCTTTGTGGAAAGGATTGATCTCAAGTGTTAACCAAAAACAAGTCCCAGAAGATGAATAAATTAAGCAAAATAGTAAACATAGCAGAGAAAATCTGCATCATTCCTGCAGGTCTCAGAAGTTCTGTTTGTTTCCGGGTCCAGAATTGCATTAAAAAACTATTACGGAGTACACCAAGACCCTGCTTTAGGGTCATTCTGTTCTGCTTGCTCTGACTCCTGAGACTTAAAAGCCAACTGGCCCAAAATGTAATTCGAGGCTGTGTGGTGTAAGGGTTAGAATGTTGACTGATTAATGGGAAGACTTGAATTTGCTAGTTCCCAACCTGGGACCCCCCCAGGTGGTCCACAAGACACCTGTGAGATGTGGTCTATGAGGTCTCAGAAGAAAGCCTTTGATCACTTCCCAGGATCTTGCTGAGCAAGCACACTCACAGACCACCAGAGGACTGTACTGAACTGCTAGCTGGGGGGGGGGGCGGTTAGGGTGGGTTCTTTCTCCACCCTTTTGGTAGTCTGTGGTGGAGTGCTTACTATTGAGATGCTTCCCCGTGGACCACTAGAAAGGATGCAGACACTTAAGGCTGTAGCTGTGGGTGGGCTATTTGCTACCTTTTCTGGTGGTCCTTGGGGAAGATGCTCACTTGGAAGATGCTTCCGTATGGACCATCACAGAGGGCAGAAAACAGAATGCCCACAGGTGTGGCATCCAGGGTGACCAGATGCCAAACCCAAAATTCCTGAACCCCAAGGCCAAAATTCCTAATCCCAGGCCAAAATTCCTACCCGCTGAAAAAAATTGCCAAAAAATGTATTTTTTTTTGTTTTTGTTTTTTTGGTTTTTTGACCATAACTTTTGATACGAAGGAGATATCTCAAAACTGATTTTTGCACTGGATTCTGCTCTTCAATATGAATCCAACGACCTATGGCATGATGGGGCACTGTGCACTATCATGAAGTTTCAAAATGTAGGACAGTGATGCCAAAATGTAGGACACCCGGACAGGAGGCTAAAATCCTGACAAATCCGGGTTTTTCCGGTCTATCTGGTCACCCTGGCCTGGCATCGCATGTGATCGGTGACAGTTCCGATTTTTGCTCAGTGGTCTGCAGGCTCTTAAATGTTGGGAACTTCTGCCTGAGTTCAAATCTGCTCTCGTTTCTGAAACTCACATGATGTTACAACCCCTCTGCCCAAACATCCCTTGCAGATCAGGTTGCCATAATTCTCTTCCACAAAATCAGGACAGGACCGTCTGTTCCATTTACCAATATGTGAATACAATCCCCTAAAATCAGGATTGTCCCTGTTTTTCAGGACATATGGCAACCTTGCCTGCAGGGTTCTTGCCTATAATACCTTTTGCAGCAGCTGTTCATCAGTATTGTATGTCTGACCCTTTCCTGCTCTGCAGCTGGAATGTTCTGTCTCCAAACACCCACCCCAGTGTTGAGTAGTAACTTTTATTATACAGCCCAAGAGATCTGCATACATTGAATAATACCAATCCCTTCCTTCTTCCTTCCTGGTTATTCCCACTTTGTTTTCTTCTTTGTTCAGGATCCACCGTCAGAATGTGGTAGCCCTTCCTGTGTGTCCACCACTAAGCTTCTGCCTAGCCGGAGAGATGTCTCTGAGAGTCCAGCCTCATTGGCTTCTAGCCGGAGCCCCACTCCTCTTAAAACCAAGGAGCAAAATTTGGTAAGTAGGACTGTGGAATGAATTAGCAAACTCAAAAGTCGCTATGGACAATCTTCTACGGCAATTGCGGGGAATGGAGAGAAGCCAAACTCAGATTCAATTTAAAATGCAAAATATCGATATTTTGCTCTAAGGCTTTGTCTGCCTTCCCAGCCTTAGGGTGCAGTCCAGAGTAACTATGGGGACTCCTTGCTCTCGTGTAAGAACAATTTACTCTGGATTGCAATATGAATTTCCCATAGATTTTTACTAGGTAGTGCAGTAACTACGGGTGCACATAATGCCTCTTACATGCTCCCGTAGATACTCTGGATTGTAAGGTTACTCAACAAATGTCCCAGGTGTTTGGCAAACACCTCATCAAAAAGCTCTGAGCATTAAAATAGCCAACTTGTTCTTAGAACAGTTATTATTTTGGTGACCTTGTATGCAAAAAAAGGTGGTGGTTGGACTTATTGCAGAACAAAGAAAATTTCCACAGCGTGTAATGAAATGTTTGTTCAACACCAAAAGATGTCTACCTATCCTTATTCCATATCTAGCCCTAAGATATGGGCTAGATATGTCTGTCTGTCTGTCTTTCTGTCTGTCTGTCTGTCTGTCTGTCTATCTATCTATCTATCTATCTATCTATCTATCTATCTATCTATCTATCTATCTATCTATCTATCTATCTATCCATCCATCCATCCATCCATCCATCCATCCATCCATCCATCCATCCATCCATCCAGTGGAAATAGGATACTGGGATAGATAGCGTTGTGGTCTACTCCAGCAAGATTTGTGTTCTGATCATTCTCTTGGTGACACAGGATTCCGGTGCCTTTAGTAGTTTATTTATTTATTATTTATTTATTAGATTTGCCGAGCATGGAGACGCTCTCATTCTCTTTCTTGTCCAACCCAGGCTTTCGTGCTTCGCATGCAGCGTATGCGGTGCCAAGCACGACACCATAGTCTTTCAAGGCTGACGGAGGCCTGCTTTTTAGATACATACACACACACCGGTTGCGCAGTTTGTGACATTTCAAGCTATCTGCCTGGGTCCCCTTTCTAAAAGTGCCTTCTCCTTCCCAGCAGCACCTCCACCTCTCCTGGCGATTGCCTGCTTCTCCCCCCAGCCCCTCCTCAAATGCACAGTTTACGTGTCTCAGTTAATTAGTGGCCCACCGGGGGCCTTGAATTCCTGAGAGGATTTTAATGTATAATTAATTGCTATTAGTGCAGGCTTTGGTAAGGGAAGGGCTCAGCCAACCATCTGGGTAGGATTGGGTGGGAGAGAAGTGCTTCCCAAATAGCGGCTGTTGATGTGGTAATAATTTTTGTAGCTCATTTTTTCCCCCGGTTTTCTTCCGTTTGACTGCTAATCTGAATTCCCCAGGGCTTTTTGTGCCCCCCACTCTGCCTGATTTCCCTCACTCCTCCCATGTATATAATATGTGAGCTGAACCAAAAGCCACACTATCTATTGATTGCCCAGAAACTGCCAAGATCTCCAATTGAAACATCAGGGTGAGAGGCAACGATGGAAAAGGCGGCTATTGATTTGGCTGTCAACCTTGCAGCAGCCTGGCCGTCCCCCGGAAGGAAGGAGAGATGCTTAGCAACTCCAAAGGAGAGCTTCACAAGCCCCAGACATGCTGGAGGCCATATTCTCCCTCCCCCCATCCATTGGGGACAATTGGATTAGAATGGACACAGTCCCCTAAGAATTAAGTAGCCCCACAGTATGGTGCTGAGACCATCCTTTCCTCTGTAAGGCAAAAGACAGAAAAGACGGGGAACTATTTTGTGTGGTCCTTCTCAGTGGTGGGCTTCAGGGGGTTCTCACAGGTTCTATAGAACCCTTTGCTAATGAGTGCCTTATTCTGAGAACCGGTTACTAACAGGACATAAAACCTGTTGTTAATTTAGGTTATTAGAACATAAAACCTGTTGTTAATTTATTTGAATCCCACCACTGGTCCTTCTGCATGCATAATTTCCCCTGCCCCACTTAGGGAATGGGTTTCAACCAGAACTTTGATTGGGACCAACATTTCAAAACACTGAAATTCAAAGCCAATTTCAGGATTGCTCTGCAGGAGAAATATCTGAGAATGTTCAAAGAAGCCAACCAAGTTAACAGAAGACAAGGGACAGTTCTTGGTGGAGGATGGTCTTGGGGAGACACCAGGCCGCCACACTCGTCTCTTTCTAAACCTCCTTGCCATTTTCTTTTTTTATGTGGCATACCACAGTTGCATGCACTCAGCGGTGGTGATGAAATGGGTACAGCAGGGGAGGTGCATGTAGGGTGGGATTTGGCCCCTGCCTCAAGTGCTGAAAGGTCATAAGCAGTAACTGCCCAAATTTGAATCATAAATTTGAACATGGAGATTTGTCTTCAGTACCAGTTTTGTGTGTGTATGTGTGAAAACGTGACAGCGATGTCTCTTAAAGCAAAAGCCCCCTTTCTGTTCCAGAGTGACATTTCAACAAGTGCCACCCCCTGTAAATCTGCCAGTTTGTCTCCACGACCCCATGAATCTTTAACTCCAGGACCTGGCCCAAGTTGTACCCCCCAGGTCCGACAGATTGCCTCTAAGCCGTCCACCACAGATGCTATCAGTAAGTGAGATTTTTTGTTTTTCAGGTCCTTTTGGTTGATATTTTGTCTAGAAAGCTGTTTTCCACTGAGATGGGCTGTTAGTCCCTCTGACTCTTCAGCGTTTCAGATATGAAATCTTCATTGTCCTCCTTTTTTGGGAACAGGCAACATGTAGCCTTCTTGTAATAAATAAATTTCTGTTATATATACAATCAAAGAGTCACTGACTAATTCACTGAGTCACATTAACACCCAGCCAAACTCATTAACACCCAGCCCAAACCCCCAGACCTAGAAGGATGAAATTTGGGAAGCATATTCCTTCTGTGATGTAAGGACCCTCTAAGAACTGATTTGGAGCCCAGTGGTGCCTGGTGTTCAGTGGTACCTGCTGCCCAGTGACTGGGGAGCCTTGGATGTAATGAACCTTGGAGTGACTTCAGATGCAATGGGGTAGCAAAAGTGTGTCCTTCACTGCTGATGATTCTCAATTGAAGGGACAGGGGTATCTTCTCAGAGAAGATGGAAGCATCACAGATGCCTGGCCTCCTCTGTTGTGGGATTTTGGGTCCTTCAGATGCTCTCTTCTGAATCCAGCCTTGCCCATCCTCTTTGTTATTAGGTCCTTCCTCTGATTCCAAGAGGTCTCAGGCTGGGTCTTGTTATAAACTTTGGAGTTGGACCTAGTAAAACCTTAAACTCAGTAAAGCTATTTTTTAGGTTACAGTATATGCAAAGTTATATGGACAACAAACTAGTTATGAAGTTATATGGATCAAACCTTTGAGCTCCATAAAGCTATTAATCTTGCATGAAAATTATTGGTATATGGAAAGCACTGAAGTTGCACATAAATTTTCTGTTTTGATAAATTAAATCAATGTATTTTATCTCCTTTTACATCAGCTTTACGGAGCCCACTGAGCGTGACAAGTTCATACACATCATCTTTTGGGATCATGCCTCACGCTGCCCTCAATGGTGAACTGGCTGCATCCAGCTCATATGTGAGCATCCACCTGTCTCCGCAGATCAGTGCAGCAGTTGTATATGGACGTTCCCCCATGGTAAGCAACATGCTGGATATTTAGGCTTCCTGCAAGCAGTCCCTTTGGCTTTAATTGAACTCTATACTGCAGATGTCCCTTGGTTTTAGCCCACTTTAACCCAGAGATTTTGGTAGTCACAGTTGGTTGGGATGGATGTGAGTGCTCAGTCTTGGCAATGGGTCATTGGTAGTCCTGCATGCAAGATAATATGTGAGATCAGGATTGGGCTCTGAGTCAGTCTTGTGGCTCTTGTTGCTGGCTGGAAGTCCTATATTTTCTCCCTAGAACCCTTCTTCAGAATGATGGCATTGGTTGCCAGAAGGACCATTGCCTCCACCTTATGGTTCTTTTTTACTCCCTAAAATGTTTAGCTCTGCTCCAATATACTGTGCAGTGAAGTGTCTCAAATACTGTGACTTGCTAATATGTATTCCTTTGTTTTTCTTATTCACATTGTGCCATCCATGTGCATGGTGCTTTACATAAACTTTAATTCTGTTTACAATTTTTGGCAGTTAATTCTGATTGCAAAATCCAGCTGAAGACCAGTTGACTGTGTCTTTCCTTGGTTTCTGCAGATGGCCTTTGAATCTCATTTACGTGGTACATCCATCTCTTCATCCCTGCCTGCTGTTCCAGGTAGTAAACCGTAAGTATAGCCAAGATATACGTTACCAGGTGTTTAAATCAAGATTTCAGTGGGGGAGTCTTTTATGCCCTTCCTCAGATTCCTATATTTGCAGATCCCACACTTCTTCTTGCCATTAACGCATTTCACAGACTCTATTTGGGGACTGTATTTATTTATGTGGTGCCATCAATGTACACAATATTCACACGCCTCTCTCCAAAAACTAACAACTTCCATAACCTGTCTATCTGACTGAACTCCATACCTATCTCTCTGAAGAACTCCTGCTTGCCTGATCTGTTCTTTGCCTCTTGTTCTTGAATCCATCTGATGTAGGGTTGCCATATGTCCCGGAAAACAGGGACAACCCCAGTTTGGGGGGATTATGTTCACATACAGGCAAATGGGACAGAGGGTCCTGTTCCGATTTTGTGGAAGTGAATTATGACAACCCTAATTTGAGGCTTAGCAGCAAGTCTTCGTGCAAGTCTTTTTGGTGATACTATTTTTGCTCTTCTCCCCACTCCCCATCCTGATTCTTACCCACTATTCTTCTAGGGCCTATTCCTTCCACGTGAGTGCTGATGGGCAGATGCAACCAGTCCCCTTCCCACCGGACGCCCTCATCGGCACTGGCATCCCAAGGCATGCACGCCAGCTCCATACCCTGACCCATGGTGAGGTGGTTTGTGCTGTCACAATCAGCAACTCTACCCAGCATGTCTACACAGGCGGGAAGGGCTGTGTGAAGGTGTGGGACGTGGGGCAACCAGGGATCAAAACACCTGTGGCTCAACTTGATTGCCTGGTATGTACAAGGGATGGAATGGCAGCTCCTATAAAAAGTTTCCCAGAACTGTTTCTATTCTAGTCCCATATAGGGAATTCC
The DNA here is from genome assembly GCA_030015325.1 of Cryptoblepharus egeriae. Taxonomy (NCBI): domain Eukaryota; kingdom Metazoa; phylum Chordata; class Lepidosauria; order Squamata; family Scincidae; genus Cryptoblepharus; species Cryptoblepharus egeriae. Next base: position 3,911,728 of record JAREYC010000015.1, on the reverse strand, counting down.
TGTGGGATTCTAGTCCCATTCTAGTCCCAGTGGGAATCAGAGTAGACAGCAAGAGGCAGAGATAACCAACAGGATTTTGTCCATCACAATCTCCAGTTAAAGGACCTCAGATTTCAGAGATGGGAAAAAACTTTTCGCTGCATGAGACTTGGATGATTGTGGCCATTCAGGGTAGACAATGCTCGGTTAGATGGACCCATGAACACTTACTTATGAACATTAACCAAAGATTAATCTATGATGAGTTAGATTAGTAACCAACTTTTTAGCTTCCCTGGGCCGCATTGGAAGAAGACGAGTTGGTTTGGGCCGCACATAAACACTAACAACTTTTTTTAAAATGTAGGACAAAATGTAGGATGTCCTATATTTTGTCCTACATTTTTAAACCTTTGAGTAAGTCTCATTGATTTTAATGGGGCTTACTTCTGAGTAGGCATGATGCATATGATGGGCAGAGATCCTCTCCAAGCTAAACCTTGGAGTAAGTCTCATTGATTATCATGGGGTTTTCTGCTGACTAGCTGTGGAACTGCATCTTGGGAGTAAGCCTCATTGACTTTAGTGGGAGTCTACACAGACTTGGGAGTAAGCCTCATTGACTTACTTCTGAGAAGGCATGATGCTTAGGATGGGCTGTGATCCTCTCCAAGCTTAACCTTTGAGATTTGCTGCAATCCTGAACACACTTTCCTGGGAGTAAGACCTACAGGGTACAATGGGCCTTACTTCTGAGTAGACATGGTTAGGGTTGCAGCATATCTCCAAGGTTAAACTTGGAGAGGATCACAGCCCATCCTATGCATCATTGGGCTCTCAGACTGCAACTTGGGAGTAAGCCTCATTGATTTTAGCAGGGCTTACTTCTGAGTAGGTCTCAAGAACAGCAGGCAGCAGCTGGGATAGAGGCTGAGGCTGCTTTTGGGGGATGAGGGTGGGCAAGCGCTGCAAGGTCTGCAGGGTCCTGAAGCGCTCTGAGTGCCAGGAGGCAGTTAGGGGGAGGAGCCAGGCAGCCCAGACCAGCTTTGTGGCGGCTGCCCAGGGCAGTGCGCAGAGAAGCATGTGAAATTTGAAAATGGCTGCTGCCACTAAGCCGGGTTTTCCAATGGTGGTGGCCAGCTTTGCAGGAGGGCCACATCCACCCTTGTCCTGGGCCGCATGCAGCACCCAGGCTGCGTGTTGGACACCCCTGAGTTAGACCTTTCTATGACAGTTAACCCCAGCTGACCCTTCAAAACTTACCAGCATTCTCAGTTGTTTTTCCTCCGCAACTGGCTTTTAGTGATAGGCTGCTCCTAAAGATGGAAGATCTGTGTTTCGTTAAAACACCATTCACTGAACACTCCTCCATGCATTTCTTTACTCCCTTAAAAAGCAGACAAAAGATTGCCTGCCTTGTGGCACTGAATGTATGTCATTCATATGCAAAATGGGCTGAGGGTTTGTAGTACTGCTGTGAAAGTTTTATTTAAAAAGTGCAATACATGGTTTTGAATAGAAATTTGCCTTCCTTGCAAACTCAGCTTTTATTCTCGAAAGTGATTTTCAACCCTTTTTATCTTGCAGCGCATAGACAAGGCACTAAAATTGTCAATTAGACCACCAGATTTTCTTATCATTGGCAAGGCACACCACCCTTCTGGGAGGTGACTTGCATCCCCAATGGCCCTGGAAATGAACGAGCCCTTCCAGAACCTGTGTGGTGTGGCACACTTTTGGAGTATTCATGGTTATGCTAGGGTATATATATGGCACACTGGTTGAAATTCACTAGTTTAAAACAAGAAAACCAAGTTTCTAAATTGCAGTGGCAGAAAATGAACATCCAATGTCTGCTGAAACCACAGAAACTCAAACATAGGAATAGGAACTCTAACAGGCAGATAGTGGGGTTTTTTCAGGACTTTGCACAGCTTCTTGCTTTTCTCCCCTCCAGAACCGAGACAATTATATCCGATCCTGCAAACTTCTCCCGGACGGACGCAGTCTCATTGTTGGCGGAGAGGCCAGCACACTATCCATCTGGGATTTAGCAGCTCCTATTCCCCGGATCAAGGCGGAACTGACCTCTTCTGCCCCAGCCTGTTATGCCCTGGCCATCAGCCCTGATGCCAAGGTCTGTTTTTCCTGCTGCAGCGATGGCAATATTGTGGTGTGGGATCTGCAGAATCAAACCATGGTCAGGTGAGATGAATGACCCCTAATAAAGCAATTCCCAAGTGGTGTGGCAGGAGAATGCTTGTTGTCAGAAAAACTAATCTGAGACACTTTGCCTTAAACGTTTCTAATTTAAGTAGGCCCACTAGCATGATGGAAACTTCCTTCCAGGGAAATTTGCTTGACATTAATTTCCTTCCTAGTAAGAAGCCCCAGGCTTCCTTGGGGGTATTTCCAAAATTCTCCTATCTGTATGTTTTCCCTAGTTCTATCTTGTTTCTGAAGCGAATGAATAAATAAAATAATTAATTATTAATTAATTATTTTCTTTTATGAGAATCCATACCTGATATGTATTACAGTGGTGCCTCACATAAAGAGCTTAATTTGTTCTGGAGGCATGCTCTTTAAGTGAAATGCTTTTTAAGTGAAGCAGATTTTCCCGTAGGAAGCAATGGAAACTCAGATGATTGGTTCCACAACCACAAAACTATTCATATAAAAATATTAACTGGATTTAAAATTGATGACAAAACACTGGAATTGAATTTAAAACATGCATTCAGTGTGCATGATCCTATGAAGTCTACTTAGGCTGCAATCCTAAAGACACTTTCCTGGGAGTAAGCCCCATTTAACGCAATGGGGCTTACTTCTGGGTAGACATGGTTAAGAGGCTGCACTCAAAGACACTTTCCTGGGAGTAAGCCCTATTTAATCCAGTGGGGCTTACTTGGGGCTTAAGCCCTATTTAACACAGTGGGGCTTACTAACTGAGGGTGACCATATGATCGGGAAAACCCGGATTTGTCCGGATTTTTAGCCTCCTGTCCAGGTGTCCTACATTTTGGCTTCATTGTCCTACCCCATCATGCCATATGTTGTTGGATTCGAATTGAAGAGCAGAATCCAATGCAAAAATCACTTTTGAGATATCTCCTTCCTATCAAAAGTTATGGTCAAAAAACTGAAAACTAAAAACTAAAAACATGCATTTTTGGAAATTTTTTTTCAGTGGGTAGGAATTTTATCCTGGGATTAGGAATTTTGGCCTTGGGGTTCAGGATTTTTGGGTTTGGTGTCTGGTCACCCTGTACTAACTGAGTAGGAGACTTCTGAGTAGACAAAGTTAGGAGACTGCAATCGACACTTTCCTAGGAGGCTTAGCTGGGCTGCTGCTGGAGGTTCAAGGTGGTTGGTGGAGGCACTTGGGGCAGTTAGGGGCAGCTGCCTCTGGCACCTCCAAGGCAGCAGCACTGGCCGGCAGCCCTTTTAAAGAGCCTCCATGCGGAGTGTCAGGCTGCATAGCACGCGTGCCCATAGCGTGCTTGCTTGTTAAGTGAAGTGGAACTTGTTATGTGAAGCAAGATTTCTTGGAAATTTTTGCTCTTTATGCGAAACGCTTGTTAAGCGGGGTACTACTGTAAAACAATTGAGATGCTAATTAGCTAAATCAAAATTAGCATTTAACATTTAAGCTGTCAAAGCAGGAGTAACAACACCAGACATTTCTGGTGTATTTTAAATGTTTGCAAAGATTTATCTTGGCTCCAGGACTTTTGCTTCTGAGCATGCATGCTCAGCTAATGGATTGCCAAGATATTGTTAAGGAAAGTTCAGTGGAAGGTGATGCTGAAAGAGGAAATCCAGAGATCGGGAGTTCAAAGTGGGAAGGGAGATGAATTGTGTTAATAGCTGGAGTTTCTGACTCCGGTTTTGTTTGTGCTGGCGTCTTCCTTCAGGCAGTTCCAAGGTCACACAGATGGCGCCAGCTGCATTGATATCTCCAATTATGGCACCAAGCTTTGGACGGGGGGACTGGACAACACGGTGCGATGCTGGGACCTTCGGGAAGGCCGGCAGCTTCAGCAGCATGACTTCAGCTCCCAGGTGAGCTGACGCAAGGTGTGGAGCCTTAGAGAAAACCTGCTAGGAAAAAGAGGAGGGCCTTTCCAAGGTAGCTAACTGGCATGGCCTCCAGGGTCTGAAAAGAGACGGAGTATGGGGACCTTGGGAAACTTGTTTTGCCACCACAACTAAGTGTGGTGATGTCCAGGGGAGATCAGTAGGGCTGAGTACCCAAATAAAAAATCTTAGGGCAAAATCCAGAGCAGTTACGGGTCCATGCAGTTACGTCTCCCTCTAGTATTATCTTATGGAAAGTCACCTTAACTGCACCAGAACAAAGGGCTTAATTTGACTTTAGGATATGGGCCTTAGTTAAAGAATTGCTGAATTAAAGGACTAAAACTCCCTGGTGGTGAAAAACAAGACACATCCGTTGTTTTGGGGGAGCTCCTTTGCCACTTTGTACGTGCATTAATACTTGTATTAAACATTATATGTATATAAATCTGCTCTTGGATTAATTAATAGACAAACAATTCTATTTGATTAACTGGTCAATTAAAAATTGTACCTCTGAATTAATAATAATAATAATAATAATAATAATAATAATAATAATAATAATAATAATAATAATAATAATACAGTATTTTAGCAACAGAAACTATGCTGTCTGTTGGAAACTGGATTTTGTTGAGCTCATCCAGCAGGGCCTTATGTTTTCATAAGGTGGCTTATGAAAGGTGGCTGCTGTTTAATGAAGCACGCAGTGACGTCAGTCACGCTGGCGGGTGCTTTGTGTATAAGAAGGCATCCCCTCTCATTCTAACCCAATGTCTTTCCTCCCATCTCCCCAGATCTTTTCTCTGGGTTATTGTCCCTCAGGTGAATGGCTGGCCGTTGGGATGGAGAGCAGTAATGTTGAAATTCTACATGTAGCAAAATCTGAGAAGTACCAGCTTCACCTTCATGAGAGCTGCGTCCTGTCCCTCAAGTTTGCCTCCTGTGGTAGGTGTGTGAGTCCCAGAGCAGGACAGACAGATCTTGTCTTTAAATTGTTAGCTCCAGAGTAAGACTTAAAAGGAACATTTTTTAATGATCAGCTGGAGGTTGAGGGAGGTGGGTAACAAGATTTGGGAATGCTTAGATTCCCCCCCGTCTCTGTCATATCCAACATCTTCTAAGGGTAAAATCCAAAGTAACTACGGGGTGTCCTTGCTCCAAGTAAGAACAAGTTACTCTGGACTGCAATATGAATTTCCCATAGGTTTTCAATAGATGGTGCAGTAACTACGGGTGCACGTAATGTCTCTCATGTGCTCAAGTAGTTACTCTGGATTTGGCTGTAACTAGAACAATTTCTAAAATGAATTTCAGAATTGGAGAACTTCTTCCGCATTACTGTACGTTCTTCAACTCCGGAAATAATTCTGGAGCTTTTCAGTTCCTTCATTTGTTTCTTTTCCCCATAAAGATGCACACTTGGTGAAACACACAAAAAAATTGTGACTGTCTATATGCTTGCCTTAAAAAATTTTTTGTATACTGATATATAGGTGTGCTCCTGAGCTCAATTATATGCAGCAAGAAAGGGATTTTGATGCAAATTTGATACCGTCAAATAAAAAAATGGCCTTTCTGTAGTGTTTCATAACTGCATGATTGGGAAAAAGCATGGATGAATAGAAGGAATGAAAAACGGTGGCAAATGGTGCTTGCAAGTGCCCTGCTCAACATCTGGAAAAAAATAATGAAACTATGGAGGATTCCTTGTGCACTGGTTGGATTATGGAAACGAGATTAGAGATTTTGGGACTGCAAAATGTGGATAATTCTGATGAGAATTTCTGATATCTTTAACAGAATTATGAACAAGGTGAAATGGTTCTTCCATTTTTCATATGTTTAGATGAACCAAACTCATTGGCATTAAATTTCAGGACTGACCAAAGAAAGTAATCCTTTACATTGGGCATAACTAATAAGGAATTCCCTGCCAAAAAAAACTGGGGATGACAAGTAGTAGCTCTGATTACTTTAAACTAGGATTAAAGTTTGGCTACTTGCTAAAGTTTAGCAAGTTTGTCTACAATCCCGAGTAACTACAGGACCTTTTACACCGACGCAGTTACGGTGCCACCTATGGGAAATGCATAGAGCAATCCAGAATACGTGCCTCTTATGTCTTCCCGTAGTTACTCTGGATTGTAGGGTTTGTGTAATTTGTCTCTTAATCCCCCTCAGTCCAGGTTGACCATAACTATTGCAGAGAAGAGGGAATTTAGGCAGGTTAACTCATCATAGATGATTTAAAAAGCAGCACTTGTCTAAATTCCTCTTGTATACAGTGCTTAAAGGTAGAGGCACGCTGTCCTCCATTCTATATGGTTACCCTGCCTTGGTCATGATAGCAATGTGGGGCCTTCGTAAGTTAGGTGCTGTCCATCTTAAAGTCCCCGATCCTCTGGATGAAGGGACAGTAGTCTCCTCCATTCCCACAAGTTGCTTATGGGTTTCCTCGAGACTAGACTGGCTGCTCTTAGACACTGGAAACTGTGCTGGATGAACTTTTTGTCAGCTCTAGCACATCATTTGATGTGACTGTGGATTTATGAAAAGCTCTAGGCTGAAATTGTTTTTTGTCATCCAGACAACAGCTGCCCCATCCTTAGAGATTTACAGCATAGTCCTAACCATGTTTACTCAAAAGTAAACCCCACTGTATTCCATGGGCCTTACGCCCAGGAAAGTGTCTTCAGAATTGCAGACTTTGTTTTCTTTCCTCCATCATCACTCACTTTGTCCCTCTTTTTCCCCTTGCAGGAAAATGGTTTGTCAGTACTGGTAAAGATAACCTCCTAAATGCCTGGAGGACACCCTACGGCGCAAGCATCTTCCAGGTATGAGTGGTATGAGTCAGAGTTAAGGGTGGCAGGTGCTTTTGGCAGAAAATGTATGGATCTATCAAACACCTGGAGTAAAATAAAATTTTGTAGCCTCTCCATGACAAAAATCAAATTTAATTAATTAAATAAATAAAAAGTGTGCCTCTTATTGGTCAGAGACACTGCTGGTAGACACTACTCCCCCTGATAAATATAAGGAGAGCCCCACTTACAGTGCAATCCTAGTCATGTCTACTTAAAAGTATGTCACATTGAGTTCATTAGTGTGGTTAGGATTCCAGCCTAAGGCTGGAATCCTAACCATGTCTATTCAGAAGTAAACTCCATTGTGTTTAATGGGTCTTAATCCCAGGAAAGTGTCTTTAGGATTGCAGCCTTAGTTACCCAGTACAATTATGTACATGGAAATGAGTTGATTCATTAGTTCAACACCTTATTGGTTCCATGCTCTTACTGCCTCTCCAATAACTGGTCTTATAGGCTTTTTGTTCCATCAGGCAGTTGGTGTTTTCATTTTCTAGTTAATTGGCCATAACTATTGATAGAATTCAAATATTCCGATGTGGTTTGTTTCATTGCATTCTGCATTAAATTACATTCCCAATGATATATAAATAAACAGGCCTCCATCAGTCTTGAGAGACATGGTATTGTGCTCAGTGCGTTATACACTGCATGCGAAGCACGAAAGCCTGGGTTGGATTGTTATGGAGGATAGGCTGTTACCCAAGCAGCAAATCCCCCCTCTCCACGCCACTGAATTAGTCCAATGGAAAGGCAGAACCAGTATGATTGGATCCAGCTGGCGTCGCAGAGCTGGGCTAGTGACAGGAGCTCACCCTGTCTTGTGGGGCCGACTCGGGTTTCGAACCCTGGCCTGCTGGTTAACAGGCACAGCGACGTAACTGCTTGCGCCACCCTTTGATATAAAACCCTTTGATATAAACCCTTTGATATATAAATATGATGGCATTATTTGTACATACCCTATTATTCACAATTTTGGCCACTAGTGACAAGCTCATTCTTGCCCCTCTAAACACTGTTATGTGGTGTAATTGGTACCTCCTGCACCCCTTTAGGTATGCCACAGGGTATGATAGATCCTTATTCTAGCCAGGCAACTTTAATCACCAGCTGACATTTGGGAAGGGCAAATCCTACAAAGTAAAGCATTATTCTTCCTCTGCTTTATTTTACAGTCCAAAGAATCCTCTTCGGTACTGAGCTGCGATATCTCATCTAATGACAAATTTATTGTGACGGGTTCAGGTGATAAGAAAGCTACAGTTTACGAACTGGTATACTGAGGAGAGGGACATCTCGACCATCCTCGCCCCCTGCTTTTTGGAGTGCTCCTTTGCTTGGGACACCGACTGAGGACATGAAAGTGAATGTGGCAAAGCCAAGTGGGCACCTCCTCTGTCAACTCAACTCTGCTGTTCTCCATGACTTTCTACCCAGCAACATTTGACTTCATGGTTTCCAAAAGGTGCACCCAAAAGGTTTCACAACCTTTCAAGTATAACTTGGCAAATCTAGAAATTTGCTCTCTAAAAATCTTTTAAATGAGATGCTCAGGAAGACATTTTTCCTTAGAATCGAGGCATAGCCACAGACCTGCCCTTTTGGGGCATTTTATTCTCTTGGCAAACAGACAAACTGGCACGAAGTCCTCCTCTTTCTCTTAATTTAGGGCCATGCGCGTGCCACACATGCGCGCACACGCACACCCTGCTGTTGGTATTTTTCTGGAGTAATTAAACAAATATAAAACTTGTGTGTGTCTATGTTGGTCCATTTAAAAATACAATTCAAAGAGACCAATTAGTTAATGCTATGGTTACAACCTTGAATAATGAGGTTTAAAACACTTATAATCTTCTAAAATGATATCCTAATTAATCAGGCAACAGTTTTAGAAATTATTTTTACTATGAGGACTTATAAAAAGTGCAGATGGCAGAAAGCTTTGAGAAGAGGCATTCCCTTTTTCTCATAGGAGGAAGTGCCTCTTTTAAAAGAGTACGGTACCTATTTTGACATATATGTATAATCTGAAAGCGCCTCTTCAGGAGAGACTTTCCCTCTAAACTCTTGTCTAACCAGGAATTCATCTTCTAAGGTGAGGCCTGCAGCAACATTTATTAACATTTATAAATTTATAGCAACATTTATAAACATTTATACACATATAAAAATGTGTATTTTTTTTCCTGCAAGATTACTGTTGATTTGTATTTACCGTAATCAACTAAAAATAATTTGCTTAATCCACTATGATTTTTTTTTTTTTTCAATTAGGTCTTAGCTTGATATTTTTAATGGGACCAACCTTTTTTAACCTTTCTAAAATGATCATAAAGATTTGAGCACATTTTAAATCAGAATTTTTCTGGCAGGCTGGACCCCCCCCCTCCCCCCAAAAAAGTCACCTATGGTAAAGGTGTCCACTGCAAGTTGTCCTGCTGGCGTGACTGACTCTGAAGGTTGTACTCATCCCTGTTACAAGGCCAAAGAGCCAATGTGGTCCAAAGATATTGCCATAGTCATGTGGCCAGCATGACTAAATAACAAAGGCACACAAAACACTGTCACTTTCCCACTAAAGTGGTACTACTTGCAATTACATGCTTCCAAACTGCAAGGTCGGCAGGAGCTGGGCAGGTAATGGACGTTCACTCTGTTGTGCAGTACTCCAGTACTGAATGGCTAACTTCAGGTTGACAAGCATAGCATCATTAACCACAGAGCCACAGCAGCCCTTCATCCTACAAGTTATGTTATATTCTCCACTTTGGGATTGGGATGGAGCTGATGAAGTTGTATATTAAGAAAAACATGTAGCAGGAATCTTTGTGGAGAATGTCTGCATTGCAGCTTATAAACATTTTTGTTCAGGATAAAACTGCCTTGTTGCTTCAGGACAAAGGTCAACCGAGTCCATCATCTCCTGCCACCAAAGCTTAACCAAAAATACCCAATTGAAAGCCTACAACCAGTGCATGAATGCTGTAGTGCTGTCCGTCGTTGCGTCCTGGTATTGAACAGTGCGCTAGTTTTGAATGGTCTCTTGCAACCTTCCATGAAAATATTTAATCCCCCTTTTCGAGCTATCTGAGCTTCTGCAGAACAAGTTCCACAAATTAGTTCTAAGTTGCATAAAGATGGTTCATGTGATGTCATCTGAATGATGCCTTTGTGTGTGTTGGGTGGGGAGAAGCCCGGGGCACAGCAAAAAGATTGATGACATTTCCAAAAGGTTTGGTGGTAACATTCAACCATCTTACACAACTGGCTCTCGGCACCATGCCATGACTTATCTCATGACCATAGTGATCCCGGTATTTTTTTAAACTTATGCAGACATGCGTAGCTCTAAGTTTACATAATGTATTCTTCAGTATTTTGGTCTACATCGTTTTTTCCTCTACTGATCTGGTGGAAACTGTGCAACAATTAGCATCATTCTTTCTGGACTGCTCCTCCACTGTCTCTTTAGAGCTGAAGATGCCCAATGGCTTTCCACTGGCTATGTTTGTTCTGACAGCCACTGGGGGCATGGAACAGTATAGAACCTTCTCAGTTCATTCAAGGCACTAGCAAAGAATTCCCCCACGAAGTGCATCCTGATGTAATGCAGCCACATCAGGCTGCCTTTCTTCTATGGAAGTGCATTGCCTGGGGAGGCAGAGAACATATATGGCTGCAGTAGTTGTTCAGAGGGAACTACAGTGGCTCTACCTTTACAAATATTGTAAATGTTGGAAACTGGTCGATATCAATTAACCTTTTCAATAATTGCTACTGTTTTATGGTTGAGGTATTTCTTTTTTCTCACCTCCTCATCACTAATGCTAGCTGATGAAATTACTGTATTTACTTGAAATTAACGCTCACCTTTTTCAGCCAAATTCGGTCTCTCAAATCAGGGTGGGCATTAGATTTGATGGTTAATTAAATTTGAGTAAATGCAGTATTTTGATTATAAGTATAGGGGGGGAATTAGATGGTGCATTAGATTTAAGTAAATATGGGGATGCCCTCTAAATAAATAAATAAATAAATAATTTATATATATCTATATCTATATCTATCTATCTATATATATATTTAGAGGGCATCCCCTGACTCTACACACACACACACACACACACACACACACACACACACACATATATAAACAGCTGGAACAGCAGCAGCAAGCTGTTCTAGGGATGAGAAAGACCTTTGTGACTAGCTCTACAATCCAGAGTAACTATGGGAGCACGTAAGAGACATTATGTAGTTACTGCACCACCTAGTCAAAACCTATGGGAAATTCATATTGCAATCCAGAGTAACTTGTTCTTACTCTGGAGCAAGGACTCTCTGTAGTTACTCTGGATTGCGCCCAACAAGACTAGGGATAAGATAGCCCTCTGGGATCATGGAGAGCTACAGGCCAAGCATAGTAGTCACTACAGCAATGTTAGATTTTTCACCTAGATGGTGTACAGAGTTTACAGTATTTTGAACAGGGTGGCATTTTCAGAGTTTAAACAGCATGAAAAAAAACCAAACCAACTCACACACAGGAGAAAATGGGAACAATGCACAATACACACCCTCATTACTGTAACAGAAGAAACTGAAGTAGCAGTGGCAGAACTCTACCATATTTAAAATGAATCTTTAGGATCCATGAATACCCCCAGAGTCAGGTTAAGAACAGATCAGATTACTTTTCTACCTGCTTCTTCTGCAGGTTCTTGGAGCTGTTCAGAATTTCTTGGCCCTGTACAGGACCTTTGCAGAATTTCAGAAATTAGGGGCAGTGGAGTTGATTTGTGTGTATAAAAAGAAAATAAACATTAAATAAAACCTGGACATCAAAAAGTCTGAGATCATGTCTCTCGTCACATCCAACACCCTTCTTTTTTATTTTAAGATAAAAAAAACAAAAACACAAGAAATTGTCCCAAAGAGTTCAAATATGAACACATGAGATACCAGATAAAAAGAAACCGCCAGAAAAATAAGATGGGAGAGAAAAATGAACAGCAGCAGCCAGAATCTCTGAGATTAGTGATTCTTGTCCCCTTTACAAAAAGCAGGGTGCTTAGCTCAATTGTGAGAGGGTCACCCCACATCATCTTCTCTCCAAGCAAAGTCCCTGTAAGCATATTCTTTGGCTGGAAACTGGGGGGACCACATTTGCCCCTTGCCCAGATTGGATTTCAGCAAGGCTGCTGGTTTCTCTCAGTAGATGACCTCGTAGACAGAAGCCTTCTTGTCCCCAGAGCCAGTGACGATGAATTGGTCGTCTGTTGAGACATCGCAGCTGAGGACTGAGGATGACTCCTTATACTGAAAAGTGGTGAGAAGACGGGGGTGAAATTGCAGTTGCAAAGAAAGGGTAAATCTTGCTTTTAAAAGAGCAGACCTTAAGTAAGCTACTTTTGGTAGTGTTTAGAAGCAGCAGAAACAAACATATAATTTCGGTGTATTCAGCAACACCCCTGATCTTCAGGGCTGGGCTGAAAATGTGAAGTTCCATGAACTTTCAGGGAACAGTTGTACTGCTTGATACTCTTCCAGATGCTACTGCTATGGTGAAAGCAGAGCTTTATCTGTCATGCAGCTTTCCTTTTTACAGCTGCACTTTTGTTTTCCCCATAACAGCCTCTGAATGCTATATCATCACATGGGAATGCTTGGGATGTTGCTGCTGGCAGATGCCGTGTCCCCACCCTTGATGCACCTGTGATTTGGTACTGTATAACAACATAGAGCACAATCCTAATCATGTCGACTAGAATCCTAATCCTAATCATGTCTACAAAAGTAAGCTGCATTGTGTTCAATGGGCCTTACTCCCAGAAAAATGTCTTTTAGGATTGCAGCCATAATATTGCTCAGACTGGTATCATGATGGGAAAACACTAGTACTGCTGGAAGAAGCACAGCACTGTTATAACACAACAGCACAACACAGGGGAATCTATATTTACCCTTTAGATTTTTCCATTGTGCACCCCATCAAGAATATTTAAATGACTTCCCAATGTGAAAAAGCAGACTATGAAAGTGGAAAGAACTTTCTGTGCCAAAGCCAACTGGGCAGAGCTTGTAGGTTTCTGAAACAGGATAGAGAAACCTAGCAGCTCTGTTTATATTCTACTTAAATAATTGGGGGGATTTCCCTCTACAAAGAAATCCCATGAAGCTATTAGCAACCATGGAATTAAAAAAGCATGGGTATGGCGTTGGAAAAAAAGCCTGTCTCTTAAAAAAATGGTCTTCAGCCTTGGTGGATGGATTCTGTCTTCCCTGGCCTGCTTACCTGAAATATATTTGCTCCATACGGCGTCCTCCAGGCATTCAACAAGTTGTCCTTTCCAGTACTTACAAACCATTTCCCTGCAATGAATCAAGTTTAAACAAATGATCCATCTCAAGAGAATAATTAATCTTAAGATTTGGATACACTGTCCCTATCACAAGGAGAAGTTACGTAGGCAGCAGGGTTATTTGCTAATTAATTTACTACTATTTCATTCACTGAATTGCTAGCACTCTCCTTCCTCATACTTAGAGAATGAGCATGTGTCCATTTAAGGTTTGCATGGTAAGGATCCCCTCCCAATTGGGGAGGGGAGCTGTAGACAAATACAGATCTTTCCATATACAACACCTAATGCATGGCTGATGGTTGTGATCCTGCTAGCTCGCTCACTCACTCATTCATTCGAAGCAAGAGGGACCAGCCTTACTTAACCCTTAGATTCCCAGGCGGGTTGAGTCGACCCACATTTTTAATTTATGTAAATTAGGCTATTTTTAGATGAGAATCTATAACAGTCTCTGTAGGCATACAAAATTGTATACAGACATATAGCTGTGCTGGATAGGAACTGACAAACCATAGTTTGTCCATCTCCAACCCAAGGCATCTCCATCCCCAACCCAAGGCATCAAATCTGCACCTACCACAAGAGGCAAACTTGAGGGACAGGACACAGCTCTCATGAAGGTGAAGCTGGTACTTTTCAGGCTTTGTCACATGTAGGATTTCCACATTGCTGCTCTCCATTCCAACTGCCAGCCATTCGCCAGTGGGGCAATAACCCAAGGAGAAGATCTGAGGAGGGGGACATAAGGAAAAAGAATAAAACACGCTGAACTTTTAAAAAGCTCTTATCAGACATAAGCATATGCTGCAATTCTTAAGAGGCTCAAGTCTCAGCAGTATCAGCTACATAATTCATAGGCAAGTTCTAGCCATTATGATGGCAAGGCTTGTGGGTAACGCTTGCTGAAATCTCTGAAGTCAGAGCAGAATAAGGTTTCCTTCAAAAGCATGTAAAACTTGCTGCAGCTAAGGAGGTCTGAATCTTGCCAAAGCCTGGATGGGAATCAAACTGGGAATTCCTACTGGTACCTCCTTGAGGTCTATTCTGCAGATGATAAATAGAATACATACACAAATATTTCCAATAGTGAAAGACAGGGCCTAAGGAGATTGCATAGATCTGTCCAATCTCCCTGGACAGCTATGTTGTGCAATTTGGCTTTGCTCATCTAATTTATATTGGCTGCTAAATTTCGCCCTCCTCCCCAACAACCAGGGAATGGGCCTACCAGCACAGAGGATGAAGAAGTCTAGGTTCAGGAACCATTCGAGTGTCCTCCCACTACTGGACTGAGGATCATTTAACTCTGCCAGTATTGGAATCTATGGCTCATAGAAGACAACTGTATATGGTTAAGTGTTTGGATATTTGGATGCTCTTTTCCAAAATTTACTAGTATCTATTTTATATATGGTAATGTTTATTTGTACATTTACTGATTTTACACACACACACACTAACTATATATATATAAGCAAAAAGCATACCTGCATTGCGGGAGTAACATTTCCCCATACGACATCCCCCCACGGTGCATCAACACCCCATGCGCAACTTCCCCCCATGCGCATCATCTCCCCATGCGCAACTTTACCCCATGCGCATCATCCCCCATGTGCAACTATCCCCATGCACAACTTTCCTCATGCTCAACTTCCCCCAAGCGCAACTTCCCCCCATGCGCATTATTCCCCCATGCGCAGCATCCTTGCCAGTGCAACCTCTTTCTCCAAACAACATCCCCCAGTGCACCAGGCACTGAGCACCAAATTGGCTGGATGTTGTTCAGTCTCCCATGTTAAGTACAGGACAGAAACACGTTGACCCCTTTTCAGCCCCTGAAGGGTTAAATTTCTCCAGATGGTTCTTGGAGGGTGTTCAGGTGACAGAAGGAACTCCCAGAATTCCATGCTTCAGGCCCAGCAGTTGGGGCGGAATGTTGATGAGTCAGCAATTCTCAATGCAAAGTATAGGGAGGAAAACGCGTTGCGTCCCTTTTCACCCCCTTCCGGTTGAAATTTCCAAAAACCGGTTCTTAGTGCACCCCTCTGTCATGGAAGGAACACCCTCCCCAAATTTCACGCTTCTAGGCCCACCGGTTTTGGCAGGGCGGTGATGAGTCAGTGAGTGAGTCAGTGACTTTTCTCTTTTATATATATACTAGCAAAAAGTGTACCCACGTTGCGGGTGTAACATTTCCCCCTATGCCATCCCCCCATGGCGCTGAAACACCCCATGTGCCACTTCCCCCATGCGCATCATCCCCCATGTTCATCATCCTCCCATGTGCAACGTCCCCCCACGCGCAACTTTCCCCCATGTTCATCATCCGCCAATGCGCAACTTTCCCCCCACGCGCAACTTTCCCCCCACGCGCAACTTTCCCCCCACGCGCAACTTTCCCCCATGCACAGCATCCTCGCCAGTGCAACCTCTTCCTCCGAACAACATCCCCCAGTTCACCAGGCACTGAGCACCATATTGGCTGGATGTTGTTAAGTCTCCCATGTTAAGTATAGGACAGAAACACGTTGCCCCCTTTTCAGCCCCTGAAGGGTTAACTTTCTCCAGATGGTTCTTGGTGGGTGTTCAGGTGACAGAAGGAACTCCCAGAATTCCATGCTTCAGGCCCAGCAGTTGGGAAGGAATGTTGCTGAGTCAGCAATTTTCAATGCAAAGTATAGGGAGGAAAACGCGTTGTGCCCCTTTTCACCCCCTTCCGGTTGGAATTTCTGAAAACTGGTTCTTAGTGCACCCCTCCGTCATGGAAGGAACACCCACCCCAAATTTCACACTTCTAGGCCCAGCGGTTTTGGCAGGGCGGTGATGAGTCAGTGAGTCAGTCAGTGAGTGACTTTTTTATACACACACACAAACTTCTTTCCTTTCTACACCTGGAAATTGTTTAGCATTGTATTATCATTCTAGTATTTACCTTAAAGAATGGAACAACACCTGTTGAGAAACTATGAAATAACTTGCCCTATTAGATAGATATACCCACAAGGGGATCATCCGTCTGGGTCCAACTTTCCCCTTGTCCTCTGTGACTCAGGAGGCAGTCATGGTCCCTCCTCTCAATAAGAGGACTCAGACCCAGAACCTTCCATAGGATCACAAGGCAGGCTTTGTTATCCCATTTTTGGGAGGAGCAGCAGACTTCATCTGAGCAAGCATCTGTGGAACAGGGCATGACACTGTTCTACATCTTCACTTTCCAACTGTGGAGACCACCTTTTCTGCTGCACTATTTACCGTAAAACCTTGGACTGAAAGTCACTTGGATTGAGAGTGTTTTGTAAGATAAGCAAATATTTCTAATAATTTTTGACTTGACATACAAGCGATATCTTGATAGACAAAAATTGTCCTGGCCAGGATACAGCTGCTTTTGGTGCTCTCCCAGCATATGCTCAGCCTCTCCAGAGAGACCAGCCTGTGCATACCTACTCTGAAGAAAGATTATTACAGTCAATGGGACTCACTCCTATGTAACAGAGGCAACACAAAGGAGCCTGAGAGTCCTCGACTTGCATGTATACTTTAAAGTAAACCCTATTATAATCAATGGGACTGTGTAAGAGTGCAGCTTGCAGCCTGAGAGATTATGGCTGCAATCCTAAAGACAATTTCCTGAGAGTAAGACCCACTGAACACAATGGGGCTTACTTTTGAGTAGACATGGTTAGGATTGCGCTCTAAGTGCAGGTTAATTTGTTTTATTTTGCTTTATAATTTGTATTTTCTTTTTTATTTTGTATTATATTACACAGTATTGAAATCATTTCTATATGAATATTTCTGGATTCTGGGACGAATCGTCTGAGTTTCCATGATTCCTTATGGGGAAATTGGCTTTGATACACAAGCGTTTTGGATTACAAGCACACTTCTGAACGAATTATGCTCGTAAACCAAGGCAACTCTGTATTTCATAGTTGATTCCAAAGTGTAGTTGTAGCCAAATTCTGCGTTTTACTTCTAGACTTGCCTTGCAACCCCATAGTGAGCTGTCCATGGTCCTGACCACTGGTGAGTTGACAAGCAGTAGCCTCCAGTTTAGAACAGGACCCGCCCACATATGCCATCACCCCAAGATCTGACACCTTCACCATTTCTTCATGTGTTTGTTCATCTGATGGCTTTTATTTAATCTATTTATTTATTATTTATTTAGTTGATTTGTGGCGGCTATGGGTGGCGCAAGTGGCTAAGACACTGTGACTGTTAACCAGCAGGCCAGGGTTCGAGACCCGGGTCGGCCCCACAAGACAGGGTGAGCTCCTGTTCTTAGCCCAGCTCTGCGACGCCAGCTGGATCCAATCGTATCGGCTCTGCCTTTCCATTGGACTAATTCAGTGGTGTGGAGAGGGGGGATTTGCTGCTTGGGTAACAGCCTATCCTCCATAACAATCTAACCCAAGCTTTCGTTCTTCGCGTGCAGCGTATGCAGTGCCGAACACGATACCATAGTCTTCCAAGACTGACGGAGACCTGTAGACTTGATTTGTACTCTGCCTTTCTCCCCATCTTTCTTTTTGCAATTTCATTCATCTTATGGAGTTGAGAGAAGAAAAAATTGCTGAGTATTTTGGGCCCAATCTCATAGGTGTCTTCTACTGATGGAACTAGTGTTCTACCAGCAGAAGACCCTCTCCATCTTATTGCCCCTCTCCAAAACCTTGGCATATTTAGCATTTTTCTTCTCTTCTTCCCACCTGTGAGCTGAAGTCATGCTGTTGAAGTTGCCGGCCTTCACGCAAATCCCAGCACCGCACAGTGTTATCTAAACCCCCTGTCCAGAGTTTTGTGCCATCATTTGAGATGTCGATGCAACTGGCGCCATCTGTGTGACCCTGGAACTGCCTGGAGGGGGGGGGGGTAGGGAAATAAAGGAAGAAACTGCTTTAGATGTATCATGCTTGTGTTCCTGGAAATATTGACCTACATACTACCTTGGAATAGCTACAAGGAGTTTTAAGACTTCTCCCACTGAGAAGGCTTCACAGGCAGCCCCGTAATCAACACATTACAGTATCCTGGCCAACAAGAGTGCAGGCCTGATTTCTCTCTGGTTATAATGCTTACCTAACAAGCGTCTGGTTCTGTAGGTCCCATACCACAATATTGCCATCACTGCAGCAGGAAAAGCAGACCTTAGCATCAGGGCTGATGGCCAGGGCATAGCAGGCTGGAGCTGAAGAGGTCAACTCTGCCTTGATTCGGGGTGTAGGAGCCGCTAGATCCCAAATGGACAAGGTGCTGGCCTCCCCACCAACAATGAGGCTGCGGCTGTCAGAGAGAAGCTTACAGGATCGGATGTAGTTTTCTCGGTTCTGAGATTGGAGAAGAGAATAAAAGTAGTAGAGGGAGAAGTACCAATTGAAACTTCCACCACTGCTAAGTGTTGTCAGGAGCCAATAAGAGAAGAAATTTTACAGAACCAAGCAGGTAGTTTTTACACTACCTATCAAGTAGTGGGATCTGTAGGGGAATCTGCAAGGCCTCTTCCCTAAATTTTCAATTTTGATTTTATAAACAAAATCTTATACTTCTGAACCTTCCAATATACAAACATTTTTAAATTCTTTGGAAAATACTGAACATTTTGTTTCAGTACATAAATCATTTATTCTAATCATTGGAGGGACTTTAAATTTGGGACGTTCCTATGACATTGAGTTGAAGCATCTCAATTGAAAATTTTTTTCTGCTTTAATTGGGTAAAATCCAAAAGCCAAGTCAGCTCTGAAATATTCCCAAATTTCAGAGAGTTTTCTTCAGTAAACTGTAACTGAACCCACATTTAAAACGTCTCAGATGCCAGCAACCTGACCTGGAACTCCTAGGCACAAAAAACATTAGCTGATTCAAAATAAGAGATTTAGAAATCAGGTACTCAGCTTTTGACAGAGAAGAGCTTTGTTTTCCTTTTTAAAAAATCTTGTCACATGCATTTCTTTTATGGAAACTCTTTAGAAAATTTCAAATAACAATTAAACATTTTTCTGGAGTTGTAAAGCTAACTCTGAACCACTGGGAGTGAAAGAGTTTGATACGATTCTGCACAAAGTGCATCTACAAACAGGTTCAAAACAGTTACCACTTTAAAATGTAGAACCTGAATCATAATGTTACAAAATCCTGATAATCTCAATCAGAATGGAACCCACTTTTTGGAGGAATCGATTTAATGAATTAGATATCCAGCCATAGACCCAGACATATGGTCATGTATTATACTTTATATAAGTGAATTCCATGCTATGCTGCTGTATTTTGCCGTACAAATATCAACTTTCTCTTGGCAGCGCTTTCCCTGCAAGGTACTGCCCCCACCCCAAATTCTCATCCTCCACTTACCAGGCAATCAAGCTGTGCCACAGGGGTTTTGGTGCCCAGTTGCCCCACGTCCCACACCTTCACACATCCCTTCCCTCCTGTGTAAACGTGTTGGGTGGAGTTGCTGATGGTGACGGCGCAGACCACCTCCCCATGAGTCAGTGTGTGGAGCTGACGGGCATGCCGTGGGATGCCAGGGCCCATGAGGGCATCAGGCGGGAAAGGGACAGGCTGCATTTGCCCATCTGCACTGACGTGGAAGGAATAGGGTCTGGAGGGGGGGAAGGAGGAAAGAACAGAGGAAACTTTCAGAAATTGAGTGATGAACATTTGCAAAGCACTTAGTGATATCTGAAATAAACAGTTCCCCTCACTAAAGGGACTTCAAGTGTTTTATATGATCCAGTGATTTTATTTGTGTACCGGTCAGCGACTGCAATAAAGACTTTGACTTCCCAAGGATGGGGAAAAGTTGCATCCTACTGCTGTTTCCCATTTTTTTAAATAAATACCCTATCCCTTGAGTTCTGATCCTGACCAGTGTCTCTCCTACAGTTGCAAGAAACTTAAAAACCCCAAACAGACAAGAAATGTGCTTGTCCCTCAGCTTTCACAAAAAAGCAAGGTTTCTAGACCCCATGAGTTCGAAGACAAGCTTAAACATCTTGGAACGCAGCAGGGATTCAGCCAGAAAAATGCTGTGCTAAATAAGGACCCATCCTCACTGCCCAAAAATGCCCTCTGGCCTTGGCATCCCCTTCACTTACGGTTTCCCTGAAGATGTGCCAGTCTGAATCCCCGTCGAGAGCCCTGGAACACGCAGGTGTGAGTGAGGGTCGTAGGCCACCTAGCCAATTCAGAGGGGAGAAGTCCTTGTGGTTAATCTTATCCAGGAGCACAACACCCTCCTTTTCCCCCTCCTGCCCTTCTGCAGGCTGGTCCCTCGGGGGTCTCACCAGAGGTGAGCGCCCATAAGTGGCTGTCCCGACAACTGTTGCTCCGTTCAACTGGGGAGTCACCAGGTGCAGCCCGGCATAGGCTCCAGTGGTCCCCATTTCACCATTGACAGTTGCGTGGGCCACATTGAAAGCCGCAGGGTAGGAGTTCTGGATGGCAAGTGGGTTTCTTAGGCCCAGGGCTGAAAGAAGGGGAGAGAACCAGGGTATGTGTCAGAAGGTGTGCTGAAAACATCTCAAAAGCTTACCCTCTTTACTTATCTGGCTCCTTGTTGGCTTAACATTCATTGTACCCTCCATATTTTTCCATGGCTACCTTGCTTGCTCCTTTACAACAGATCCATCTTTCCCATTTCCCAGGCTGCCTCCTTTCTCCTCCTCCTCTGTTTCCGTCATTAGCTTGATAAATTTCTACTAAGATGGCCAAAACATCCAAAGCTCATGCTCAGCATTTAATAAAATGCAAAGTTAATTATTAAATTAACTGATAAAATTACAGTGGTGCCTCACATAAAGAGCTTAATTCGTTCCGGAGGCATGCTCTTTAAGTGAAACGCTCTTTAAGTGAAGTGGATTTTCCCATAGGAAATAATGAAAACTCAGACAATTGGTTCCAAAACCCCCAATATATTCATTTAAAAATATGAATTCCAAGACACTGGAATTGAATTCAAAACATGGATTCAATGTGCATGATCCTATGAAGTCTACTTAGGCTGCAATCCTAAAGACACTTTTCTGGGAGTAAGCCCCATTTAACACAGTGGGGCTTACTTCTGGGTAGACATGGTTAGGAGGCTGCAAAGATGCTTTCCTGGGAGGCTTACCTGGGCTGCTGCTGGAGGTTCAAGGTGGTCAGTGGGGACACTTGGGGGCAGATGCCTCTTTTATCCCCAGGCAACTGCCCCCAAGTTTGGGGCTGTTAGAGGCAGCAGTGCTGGCCGGTAGCCTTTTTAAAGAGCTGCCGTTCAGAGCGTTAGGGCTGCATAGCACGTGTGCCCATAGCGCGCTTGCTTGTTAAGTGAAGCAGAACTTATTGTGTTAAGCAAGATTTCTTGGAAATTTTTGCTTGTTATGTGAAACGCTTGTTAAGCAAGGTGGTTGTTAAGTGAGGTACCACTGTAATTAATTAAAAGTAATTAAATTAATATTAATTAGCAGGGCAAGCTGCAAGGATAACTTTCCTTTTTTTCCTTAACAAATAAAGTTCACCACCCTACATATATTATGCAAACATGTACCGATATTGTTTTTTAAATTATTTTCTATTGCTGTTAATGAGGAAGGACAAAGAACTATCAACATCACTACTTCTCCAAACAATGGGAAAAAACCCCTGATCAGCTCCACATCACTACTGCCCTCTGTTCCAACTGGACAACACTCACATCTGTCTTAAAATTTCTGGCCCTTGTGGTCACAGTCAAGAACTTCTAGGAACATTTCCACAAAGTTGATTGCATTTTAAAAACTTTTCTGCCTGTTTCTTTCTTCAGTGGCTCTGTATGATTTCAGGCAGTTGTGCTGAGATCACATGTTTAAAGAGAGTCCCTGCCTTGCACAAGATGTCCTTACACAAAAAAAGTAACAAGTAGGGTGGAGGAGATTAAGATGAGTCCTTCTTTGCATCCCAGTCTTCCTAGGTTTTTATTCTCCAAAATTTAAGTTTACTCCTCTCCTCTGCTACCTACAGCTTGAAACAGAAGAGATTCATTCTTCTGATCACATTAACTAAGCTAATAAGGATAAGGGAAAGGGATAAGAGAAATATGGAATTAAGGGCCTGCACTTCTCAGCCCTTTGGGCCTCCCTACCTATAGATTCCACTGTCTGCTTTGCCACCCCTGGACGGAGCTGTGGTGTGCTGTTGCTGCTGCTGCTGGAAGACCCCGGCACTGTCCCTTCACCTTGGGAAGTTGGAGTGCTAGACTTCAAGCCAGGTGTGCCAGACTTCTCTGTCTGAAAAGTAACCATTTGAAGTTTAGGCAGGTGAATTGAATTTCTGTGGAGCTGAAGGGCCCAATCCTATCCAACATTCCAGTGCCAATGAAGCCCTTTGGTCAGGGAGCAAACCTGACCTTGCAGAGACTTCAGTGACCACCCTTCTTCTGCAAGATGCACCAGTACCCCGTTAGCATTGCTGCAGCAACACTGGAAAGTTGAATAGAATTCAGCTCAATAGAATTCAACATAAATACTGTACATATATATCAACCTCACTTTATATCTTGCAAACTCAATCATTTGAAGAGAAAGTTTTCACAGGGACTTCTACTAAAAGTGAGGTCCAGGCATAGGGAGGCAATGCACATTTAGTCTTCCTGCTCCCTCCCCCTTAAGCTTAGACTCTGAAACATGCTCCTCCCAGAAAAAAATTAAAGAGAAAATTTTAATAAATTATAGAACAAAATACGATGACTGCCCCCCACATGTCCCACTTGCACAGCAATGCCAGAAAGTTGGTCAGGATTGCACTCTGTGTTGCTTTAAATTAGAAGCCTCAAATCTTTTTGGCAGGAGGGCCACATTGTCTCTCTGACACTGTGTCAGGGGTCAGTAAAATAATTTACATTTCAAATGTGAATGAATTTACATAAATTTATATATAGAAACATATTGGAGTGGATTACAAGGCTTGCCCAAGGGCTGTATAGAAGGGTCATGGGCAGTATAGCGGGGGCTTGCTGAGGGCCACATCAGGCTCCCCAGGCCGGAGTTTGCAGATCCCTGCTTTAAATGGATACAGCCAAAAGGAACATTGTGGGAAAAGCTAAAGCACTTTTTAATTTTTGGCACTTTTTTGGCACAAAAGCTAAAGCACTTTTTAATTTTTTAATTAAAAATTTAAGTAAAATTTTTAATTTTACTTAAAAAAAAACTTGTTGGGTTAGGTGATTCTCTGTTAAACCTGCCTACCTTATCTGCATATCACTACTTCAATTAAAAAGTTTTAAAACTTTAGACCCTGATTTTGGGAGCTGGACAAATCCAGCAAAGTCCAGCAAATCCAGCTGGACAAAACTGGAAGGTTGCTGGATTGGTTGCTGGAAGGTTGCACTCCACATTGCTTACTTTTTGAAGGCTGAGCCAATTGGCCATGATGTTGGAAACCCCTGCGAGGTGCTCTGTCTTTAGCAGTGCTAGGTGGACCTTCAACCACTGGAAGAGGAGTGATGCCTCCTCCATCAGGGTCTTGTGGCCCATTTAAATTGGGATTGTTTAATAAGATCTTTAAAATGATTAAGGTTGTAATTATAATCTCCAGTTAGGCCTGCCTAAGTACCAGAATAAGTTCTGTGCTGACCTGGGGGGGGTGTCATTAAAGTGTCACAAGTGCACCACTCCTGGGGGCTAGTTAGGTCAGTGCATAGACATGCGCTTGCTTCCATACATCTCCCTGGGAATGGGAAAACTGTTGAGTTGTGCTGGCTTAGGTTAGGATTGCGCCCTACATTTTTTATTAATTAATTAATTAGATTTATACCTGGCCTTTCTACCTATAAGAACAAAAAGTGAGATTGAAGAAAGGAATATTCCAGATATTTCCATTCTGCCCTTCAGGAGAACAAAAAGCCAAACTGGAAAAGGGAGAGTATAGACGTTGTAATCTGTGTTTCTCACAGAAACCTCCAAACTTAAATTCTTGAAAACCTATTTGGCTGTCCTCCCCACAGGCTTCTGGCTGCCTTTCCAGCCCACAGTTGCCACAATCTGGGTCAGAAGGAAAAACAAAGAAAACCCTCACTCCCCAAGAGAGTAATCTGAGGGATTCTTCTTCTCAGTGCTGCTGCTAGGCCATGACACAACTCACCACCCTCCCACTTTCTGGGCTACAGTCCACCGACAGGCCACAATTAAACCCTTCGTCATCTGGTCTTTAACAAATTGTATAGAAGTGCGTTTGTGGTGGAAACGGCCTGTGAATATTCTGTAGCTGCCAGTTTTATTTTTCTGGATCTTAGAACGTCAGGCTCAATCAATAGGCTTCATGCCCACCGACATCACCATCACAATCCCTTTGGGATGCATGAATATTCATCACTGGATAACCTGCACGTCCGAACAAGCCATGACATTAAGCCCAGATTTTAAAATCCTAAGAAGCGGAGTGAGAACAAACTTATTGTCCTCCCCAAAGACTGCAATAACATAGTATGTACTTACTGTGGTGACATCATTGGTGGTCCGTGGTGGAGAGGCACTGCTGGAGGAGGCCATTGAGGTGGGGCTAAGTTGGACTGTCTCTTTTCTCTGCAAGGAGACTTTATCAACCCCGTTCTCCCGAGAAGAAAAGGAGTGGACACTGTGAGGGGAAGAAGGGTCCTGGTAGAGGAACAATGCAAAGCATCAGGAGCATTACCTAGATTCAAATAACAGCATCTTCAAATGTGATTAGGGTTGACATAATTCTCCACAAAACCGGGACAGGATCCCCTGTCAAAGTTGGCAGTATGTGAACGCAATCCCCGAAAATGGGGACATACAGAAACCAGGGCATATGGAAACCCTAACTGTAGTGTGAGGAAAAATCACCATCTAGAATCTATTGAGTGAAAAGGCAGGATCATAAATTTCCTAAATGGATTCTAAACAAACGATAATGGCATTTAAATTAAGGTTTAGATTTAGAAGGTTCAGTGAAGGTTCTAACACACCTACCTTTTCACTGCTCCATTCACAAGTAATCAAAACATAGAGTGTTTCAGTTTTTTTATTTGGGGGATGGGAAGTGAAGTGGGGAGCGGCATGAAGCCTGCCCCAAAGGGCAACAGTAGCATTCCTCCTCCAATTATATACACAATTGACCCCCAGTTTCTGCAGGACTCTGGAATCCCCCACAGATACCATGGATTAGAGGAGACACCTACTGCCACCCTCTAGAGGTGTGGAGAGCACAGCTCCTCTCACCTCCAAAGGCCAGCAGAGACGTCTGTCCACAACCTCTGTTGGCTACAGACTGAGCCTTAAAGGCAAAAAGCCAGGTTCTTCTTGGGAAAGTGACATTTTTCACCTCCCAAAACTTGGTCTGAGGCGAGCAGAAGCTGTTGAAGTCTGTCTGCTGCCTCTGCTGGGCTCAGAGGACCTTCTGGAGGTGAGAAAAATAGAGACCTCCTCATCTCCCCAGAAGGTGAGTGTGAAGGTGCCCCATGGATCCAATTTGCAGATAAATGAATCTATGGATAGGAGATCTACACATACAGGGCCCTCCTTGCCATTCACATTGTCTGGTTCCAGGAATCTCTGTGGATACCCATTTTTGCATTCTATAGAATCATGAAAAGCAACTGTTTACCATGGTATCAAGGCAGGCAATGAATCAATAAGTACAAGTGTGTGGAAAATGCATTGTTGAACCAGTAAAAGTGAGAATATGCACAGCTTTCTGTTTAGTATTTGTATGGAGAGATCCATGCATAGCTCATTTGCCACCACAACCAACTTTTTGATGCTGAATATATCAAAATTCAAAAACAATAATAGTTAAGCACAGATAGTCTATGCAGGTCCCAGAATTCAAATCTGTTTTGTTTTTTTCTTGACAGCTTGCATGTGAGCAAGTGAGTCCCAATGAGAGCAAATCAAACACGCTGGGCGGGAAGGGTTCAGTGCTCTGCCTGAGATGCTACATTCTAAGCGTAAGCCGTTTATGCCCCACAAGCATGAAAAACGTTCCTTCCCCTCAAGTGCTCCTCCCTGCTTGGTTTCATATACCAACTCCAAAATTCCATACAACAGCTAAGCACTCCCATTTCCTGGTCAAGACATGCAACATTTCACTTCTGAGGAACCCAGTGCCAAGAACGTTACAATTCCTTCCCTGGAGGCAGCGTAAACCTTCCCATAACTCCCATCCACCTTGGCATTTACTCAAAGGAGGCCAAGCCACAAAATACACACCTCATCCACCACCAGGTTGTCCTCGCTCTTATCTCCGTCGCTTCCCTGAAAATGCAAAGGGGGGGGGGGAGAGAGAGACAGCAACATGTCTGCATGAGCTACCCAGTGATGGGATTCAAAGAAATTAACAACTGGTTCTATGCCCACCTGGCAGCCACTTTTAAATGGTTATTTTTTATATATCATATCTCTCGTTAACAACTGGTTCTATAGAGTAGGTGCGAACCTGCTGGAGCCCACCACTGGAGCTACTCCAAGAGGTCATAAAGACTTGGGGGTGATATCGATAAGAAAAAAAAACCAGAATAAAAAATTTAGGCTACCCCCCACTGCTTCACTCATCTTTGATGGTCCTGCAGACCATCATCCTTCAAATGATGCATTCTTCAAGTGCCCCGGTTTACCTAGGGTCACCTCAGTGACCCCAGAAACCTTTTCCTTATATGCAGAAACATGTATAGGGTAGTTTTTTTTGCAACCACTGTGCCACAGATAATGACAATATACATTTATGAGTTGGTCAACTGGGGGATTTGATCCCCTTCCTGAAGCAACGTGCACTTTGTCAATGGTCAAAAAACTGATTGTGTGCCTTAACTATGTCAGTGACAAAAAAGGTTGAAAATTACTGGTATAGTGGCCGGTTTTAACATTGTGCATGCCTAAGGCAAGCATTTCATTTAGTACTGCTGAATGAGTTTAATTGCTAGGAAAATAACAAGAGATTTGAAGGCTCATGTCACCCCTTCCCCCCCCCCCATTTGTGACATATTGGTTAGATTAGAGCAATGGTACACAAACTGGGGGGTCGGTATCCCCTTTGGGGGAGTCACAACCATGTGTCAGGGGAGATGTGAGAGGGTGGGATCCACCATCTTGCAATCTGGCACTGGGCTTTCCTAGGAGTAAGTCTCATTGAATACAATGGGACTTACTTCTGAGTAGACATGGAGGAGCTCTGGCATCACAGTGATGTCACATCCCAGTAGGTTTGATGGGTATCCCGGACAGATTTTTTCGTTTGAAAGGGGGTCGTGTGCTGAAATGCCTGAGTCACACTGGATTAGAGTGTTGTACCTGAAGCAAGAAAAATCTTGGTTTCAAATCCACACTTAGCCATAAGGCTCAGTGAGGGAACTCAGACCAGTCACTGTCACCCTGCTGTATTCTCCATGCTAGCGTTGGGGAGAAGATAAAATGTGAAAGAGGTACCATGTACCTGCCTTCAGTTCCTTGAAGAAAGGGCGGCAGAGAATGCATGGAGAGGGTAGATCCAGGACCTTTAAATTTAGTGAACAATAATAATACAGCTATGGGGTCATCAAGTCCAACTTTGAGATTTCCTCTTGATTACAGCTCCTATTCTTCTTTCTGTTCTTGTGGAGCTGGCCTTGTGTATGCACTTACTCAACTTTCATGTTCCTCTCCTCCTCACACAAGCCTCCTCACACAGCCTACACACAAGACCCTGCCCTACTGAGGTATGGTCCCTAGGCCTCTTTCTGTTCTTGTGGAGCTGGCCTTGTGTATGCACTTACTCAACTTTCATGTTCCTCTCCTCCTCACACAAGCCTCCTCACACAGCCTACACACAAGACCCTGCCCTACTGAGATATGGTCCCTAGGCCTCTTAACCTCGGGGCTAGCTCCAGATACAATGATTTAAGAATCAGTAAAACAAACATATGCTACCTACTCAGAGACACAGTCCTTTACCAGCCCATCCACTTATTCTAAAACAGTGGTCATCAAAGTGGGGTTTGCAGAACCCCCACAGGGGGGTTGCAAAGGCTGAGGGATCATCATCATGGTCCTGGAAGCCCCCAAAGATCAACTTTGTGATGGTGTGCACAACCCATCATGTCATATGTTGTTGGATGCGCCTTGAAGAGCTGAATCCAATGCAACAATTCATTTTGAAATAGCTCCTTCCTATCAAAAGTTATGGCCAAAAACATAAAAGAAAGAAAATGCATGGGAAAATGGAAGTAATTTATATCGTGTTTTCACTCGCGAGTAGGCAAACGTTCTATAGTGCAGTGGAAAGTACAGGCTAAGAGCAATCAAAGGACACCAGAAGGGTCCTGATCCAATGAGTGCACCCCCCAAAATCACCCCAAAAGGAAATTCCCTCCTCCAAGCTTTCCCTTTACATTGAGCTCCACTGACAGTGAAACTGTACAGCCACATTTACTAGTGAGTAAGGAAACACTTCGGCTGGTGTAGAAGGTCAGTCTAGGACGGTGTAAGGCTTCCAGCATGGCCCTGATCCCAGGCACCTGGAGCTTACAAGTGCTCCAGAAGGCAGCCCCCCAACACTGAAAATGATAGAGACTAGCTCTACAGGTAATGTGAATTTTTAACGAAAGTTTATTTATAAAAATAGTCCAAACTCCTTTTTTCCAAATAGCCTAATTTCCTATCCTTATTCCTCTGGGGTTTTAATGTTTTGGAGGGGACAGTGGTATTTAAGGTTGTTTTTATTTATTTATTTTTTAATCAGCTGTAATAATCAGCTGTCCTCTTTCTCGAGGACACATCCTCTTTTTATCCATGTTTTCTGGGAAAAAAATCTTAAATTGCCCTCTTTTTTTCTTGTGAGCAGGTAGCCTATAGGCTGCTTGGAATTAATAAATTATATGTAAAAAATTGAATATATAATAATTTTAAATGTAAGCTTCAGTAATATAGTGTTTGAATTAAGCACGTGAATCCTTAATTTCAAGCTTAATTTAAAATACAAGGGTTTTGAGCTTTTATTTTATGTTCTACACTTTTCTTGGGTTGCCTACATTTTGAGGGGGGCCTGCTCTCAGAAAGAAGGGGGCAGCCAGGCTTGGGGGAGGGAGGGAGTGCAGCCAACCTTCCCGTGGCTCCGCAAGGGCCTCTTACTAAAGGTGCCACCTGAGCCCTGACAAGTGCCTTCTAAGTCCGCCTTCACCCAGGAGCATGGGGTGTGTGCATGTGTATGAGTGCATGGGTTGTGTGTGTATTCATATGTGTGTGTAAGTGCATGGGGTGGGTATTTGTGCATGTGTGTGTGTATTTGAGAGCGCATGTGGAGGTTGGGGGCAGTGGGATGGGAGAGAGCTTGGGGGCTTGGAAAAGTTGGGGTAAGAGAGGACCTGTGGGATTGGGGACAGTGGGGTGGAAGAGAGAATGGGGACTTGGGGGCAGAGTGACCATATGTCCTCTTTTTCCAGGACAACTCCTCTTTTTCAGCCTTGTGCTGAATTGGGGGTAGCAAGTTTAACAGGTGGGGGTTCTAGGCAGATTCCAAAGACTGAAAGGGGGTCCCAGGCTGAAATGGCCGAAGACCACTGTCCTAAAAGGGGAACAATTACACCACCACCACACATAGAGGGGAAAAAAAACCCTACACCAATTTTCCATTTGTATTCCACAAACTCTCAACCAGGATGGAACAGCTTACATAATCTGTGCCGTACTCTTTATCGTCTGTTTTCCTTTTTTTGCTGCTGTTCAAGTACTCCGAAATGGCTCGCATCCTTTCTCCATTAGACAGTGCTAAGGAACTCTAGAGGGCAGAGAAAACGATTAGACAGACAGACATTGTGCTGGAAAGAGTTCCATAGGGCTTGTGTCACCCCCCCCCCCCCCCGATGAGTTGAAAATACAATGGGGGCACTTTATAAGTCCTCAAGTCACCCATTTGTGACTCTGTAGGACCTGAGTCGAGTTGCCTTGCCCCCTTTCAGAGATGCACGGTGGGGAAAAAAAACAGGGCTGATGCCAGGTTCTGTGTGCTGGTGCTTTCTTTAAACAATTCCCTACTGTCCTTGTCCTCCTTTAAACAGGGCGAGAGAGGTGAGAGGGGCTGTGAGAGATGGGAAAGGAAATAGCAAGAGGGAGGAGGAGGGTCATGAGTAGCATCTGCATGACTTACCAGGACAAGGCTTATTTTTCTCACTGAAAATCAACAGAAGGGTTCCCCCCACAAAAATAAAAATAGAGCATTGAAGGGTGTGAATGGGGTGAGAACTGCAACAGGGGCAAAGAGTTGAAGCCCCCACCCCCATGCTATTTTAGCATGCCATTTACCCCCTCCCCAAGCATGCAATTTACCCTCTTCCCAAGCATGCCATTTACCCCCACCCCAAGGAACAAAATCAACAAATGGCCATTTTACATGTTTTGAGTAATAAGATTTGATTCTGAGAGAAGGCATGGGGGAATTGGTGCTCAGAAATCTTATTCTCGCACTGGCATTGACCCAGGGCTCGTTTCCAATTAGTTCATAGGGTCAAATAGAGTGGCTCAAAGTTTATATTTCACATGGCAATTTTCTGACCGATGATGCACCAAGGTTGATGCTGATGTTCCTTTTGGCATTTGCAGAAAGGTGTCACACAACTCGAGGTCAAATACTCCAGGAGCAATACTTCCTAGAACACTGTCCATAACAATGCATGTCAAATTTGTTACAGCAGTCTTCATCAGACTGGCAGCTATTGTAGCCAATGACAGAGGTGCACTTTGGGAAGCATGGAGGAGGGGGCGTTGTTCAGTACCAATCTCCCGACTCGTAGACATCAAACTCCTGTACTGCTGTTTCACGCAGCACTCTACTGTTAGGAATGGATCACTATATTATATTGTTTCATGGTTTGATTGGCTCAACCAATGATCTATTGGAGAGATACATTAGAGAAGTGGTTCTCAAGGTGGGGTTGGGACCCTCTGGGAGTTCATTATTTCATTTCAGGGATTTCATGAAAAGCTGGGTGCTGCCCTCTTGGAATTTGGCACTGAGCACTGCCAACATGGAATCTGGCACTCAGGCTGCAATCCATACTTTCCTGGTTGTCTCACTGAACACAATGGGACTTACTTCTGAGTAGACATGGAGAAGCTCTAGCATCACAGTAATATATGGAAATTCCTGTTTGATGTCACTTCTGGCCATGACATCACTGCAAAGTGGATGACATACTGGGGGGAGTGCTGCACAGGGGGGAGTTATTTTCTGGAGTTCTGGACTGAAATGCTTAAGAACTACTGCATTTATAGATATTACGGGACTGGTAGAGAAAAATTGCCAGGTTGAAAAAAAAAGACCTGGGAGGCATTCCCTGATGGCCAGGGAGGCTACACCCACCTCCTGTCTCTGCATATGAAAGCACTAATGAACAGCGTTGAAGATCAACCCCTCTCTCTGTTAGAGTTTATGAACTGATTTTAATTCATTTGTATGTTCCATCTCTATGTATAAGTAAAGGGTCCCTGGCAGGTTGCCCTGCCACCTATAGGCATCCAGCAAGGCCTTAGGGTGCAGCATTCATTTCCATTTCTATGGCTGAAGAGCCAGCACTATCAGAAGACACCTCTGTGGTATGGTGGCCAGCGTGACTATATACCAAAGGTGGTACCTATTTATCTACTTGCATTTACATGCTTTCAAAGTGCTAGGTTGGCAGGAGCTGGGCAACTGACAGGAGCTCATTCCGCTTTGCAGTACTCAGGTCTTGACTGCTGACCTGCACTCCTTCAGGTCGGCAAGCGCAGCACCTTCAACCACTGAACTACTGCGGACCTTCCATCTCGATGCAAATTGATTCCAATTTGAAATTTAAATCAATTCTTTTTTTCCCCAGCTTTTGACAGTGATGTGGCTCTCCTGCCCAAAAAAGTGTGGACACTCCTGGTTTAAAACAACGTTATTTGTCATCTGGTGAGCTTCAGGGCAGAGGTGATTTGAACCCAGAACAACCAGGTCCCGACATCTCCATAGTTCTATCTGGCCTGCTGCG
Organism: Cryptoblepharus egeriae; assembly: GCA_030015325.1. Classification (NCBI taxonomy): domain Eukaryota; kingdom Metazoa; phylum Chordata; class Lepidosauria; order Squamata; family Scincidae; genus Cryptoblepharus; species Cryptoblepharus egeriae. The sequence continues at coordinate 3,879,455 of JAREYC010000015.1, read as the reverse complement.
ACCCAAATACTTTCCTGGCCCTCCCAATAGTTACTTGATTGGGGCACCGAGGGCGAAGCGGAAAAAAAAGCCATTTTAGCAGTATGACTCTGCTGGCCACCTGCCAAGCCATTTCCCAGTCCGGCAATGGTTCTGCCCGGCCTCCTCTTCCCCCTCCTCAATACACATGGATAAAAGCTGCTTTTTACGAAGAGGCAAGAGGCGCACCAGGCCATGCCTCCCGCTCCCTCCGTCTGGACCAAGGCTAGGAAGAAAGGAAAAAAAATCCAAACAATTGGGGGAGGAGAGGGGGTGGAAAGCAAGCAGGAGAAGGAAGGGGAAAGGGAAAATAAAGAGACTTACGGGCCCCGGGTCTCTCTCTGTCACCATAGCAACACGGATCAGCAACAGGGCAGGAACGGAAAAGCGAGACAGAGAAAAGCAGAGATTTTAATATTGAAAAAGGAGGAAAGCCTCCCTTGCCCCACAGACATTTTCTATTCCTTTGAAATGTGCAATCAAAAGATTGAGGGGAAGGGGCTTTCCGTTTCTCCCCTCCTGATTTCCAAACGGATACAAATGGGATCCCAGGCCCTTATGTGGCAGGATGAGGCGGCATTTATCTCTTCCTTGTCTGTCCAGTCAAACTGCACCTTGATGGATCAGACTTGCAGATGACTGACAGCTGTCACCAAGTGATAGTCAAACCAGCGTCACAAACAGTAGCTTCTATTTGGGGCAAACAGAAACTTTGGCTGGGGAGAAATTTTTGTCAGTGCTGCAGAGCAGGGAGAAATAGCATACCATGGTCCCAATCTGGGTATTCCAAGTTCTATTTATAATAGGAAAAATTGGGGGGAGGAGGAGGAAGTACCTACTTTGTGTAACATCAATTTGACAGTCTATCTTCCATATTAATCATCTCAGGCCATCATGCTCTGGAGAGGACACTCAGAGCACAATACCATAGTCTTTGAGACTGAAGGATGCCAATGAATTTGGCCCTTGCACCACAAATTTGGCTTTTATTGGTATAATTTTTGGCACTAATTTGGCTCTTAGCAAGTGAACATTTTTTGGAAGGACTAATGCTGATCTAAACTGAGGCTTCAACTTACACCTTTACATTTCCTTTGTCATAGCCAGTTCAAATTTCTCTATATAAATGCTTTAGAATTTTCTAATGCTGACATACATACACAAGTTCTCAGCAATTCAAATATTTGTTGCAATAAACAGTAAATGGGCACAAGTAACTATGGGGAATCCTTGCTCCGGTGTAAGAACAATTTGCTCTGGATTGCAATATGAATTTCCCATTGGTTTTCACTTGGTGGTGCCGTACCTACGGGTGCACGTAATGTCTCTTATGTGCTCCTGTAGTTACTCTGGACTGAAGGTATGTGCCCCACATTTGCATCCTATGCAAATAATATTGCCAGCCTATGTAAATATTTTGCAAATTATTTGAAAAATATGCTTTTTAAAAAACAAAGAATTTTTTGCTCTTTAGCAACAGGGCATAATTAGTTAAGATATGCTTTATTCACCTTTCAGAGGCAGAGCTCAAAGGATATTATTTTCCAGCCAGAACTGTAATCTGGGAGAAACACCATATTATGTTTTTTGGGGATATATATTCCATCAACCTGGCCCACTAAGATGGCTTAGAATAAAAATAATAGAAATTTTTTTTAAAAAAATAAAGCAAAAAGACGGAATTTAAGACTGTACATTAACTAGTCTCTGCAACTGAGGCCAAAACCAGGGTAAGAATTGAAGAAAGCAGAAGACATGGCAATATAACAGAATAAAAATAGGTAGAAAATGCCCCCTCCCCAAATCCTTCCAGGATGGTCTGTGATTTTCACTAGTTTTCACTAGATCGCAGCTCTGCAATGTACTGCAGATGGTCTGCAGGTGTGCCACAGGACTCTGGAGAAGGACATTTATTAAAAAGGCAATTGGGAGATTTGAGTCCTCAACCAGCAGCATGGTGTGCCTTGGCAATGGTCAAAAACTGATGGTGTGCTTTGGCTATTTTAGCATCTTGTCAGTGTGCCATGAGATGAAAAAGATTGAAAATTATTGGCCTGGGCTATTTTCTGGAAGATCTAATAGGATCCACATGATCTCTAAAACCACTCTCCACTGCTTCTTCCACACTGAGCCCCAAAGATCTGCATAGATGTGTTACTGCATCCTGGAGATCCTCATTTAGTACTCATCAAAGTATATACTTGTCAGCCAGGATTGATTAAATAGATTATTGACTCCATGATTGACTCCATCTAGAGCAGGAGTCAGCATCTGGGCCATTTTAGGGATCTTGGATCTTTAATAATTGTGTAGAAAAAGGAATTTCAGCAGATGCTGCTTCTCATCTCAAAGATGACAAGCTACACCTGCTGAAATTGTCCTGATTTAGAGAGGTAGTCTATCTTTGAACATCAGCTATAGGACAAGGGCTATTGCTTTCATACCCTACCTGAGAAGCTTTTGATGAGGCATGCAGTATATATGCCAGGGACAAAGTTAGCTGCTGCTATTAGAAACAGGGTAAACAGGGTAAAATCTTTGATGTGTTCATCTTGCTTTGTATAGGTTATGGCTTTCAAGACAGGTCAACACATGTCTAGCTCCATGGGCAGAGATAGCCTAATTTTAGAGGAAGACTGAAAGGTTCCTAGAATCTGCCATAGCTGAAAATATAAGATAAATGGGCCATGAATCTGACTCTGAACTCAGACCTTTGACAAGCAAGACATACATACCTCTGTGCTCTGCATCATGAAGCCCCCTTTCGTCCTTTGTAATGAGTTGAGCCTGGGCGCCAAGTACTCCAGACAAGGCCAAGAGCCCAGAAGCGCTGCCAATTGTAGCCAAACTTGCCGACTGCATGCCGGAAGGATGTGGGGTAAGCGGAATAGGTGGCGCATGGTGTGAAAGGTGCTGTGCCTGGAGTTGATGCTGGTGGAAGGAACATAAAAATAAAAAAGGAAAGGATAGACTTATGTTTCTAAGATTAAAGCAGAGTGACCAAGAGACAGTATGGTTCACTGGGGAATGGGATGGGGCTTTTGATCTGAGTTTGCATCTCAACAGCCTCCTCTGCAGTGCACCATCCCACTGTTACTTGCACAGAGGCAAATCATCCATGTTATTCACTGTTTAGTGGTGGTTCAGAAGAGCCACGTCCCATTATGCTATTAGCTGGCAGATGAGGCTCTCAGTAGAGGGAGATGCTTCTGTATGCTTCATTCATACAAAGTGTGGCTTATGTCTCCCCCTGCCCTGCTTCTTCTCTCTTTAAGCACACAGGTTTTTGAGAAAGCCTGCAAAATTGGGTCATCTTCAGCTTCCTTGGCCTTTTAAATTAAATATCAAGGTTCATACTCAAAAATGCTTTCAGAAACACAACTACTAGCAATGGGTGGTGGTGGTCTTCTTTTACTAGCTATGTTGCCACAATCTGGTTTCCTATCAGGATTTCTCTCCTTCTCCTTCCACTCACTTATCTTTCCAATCCCTTGCATATCTGACACTGCATATCCTCCCTCTCCACTAGATCTTTCCAAAAAATAATTATATTTGATAGAACTACCTTTATAAAGAGGGACTAATCATGGGGACCACAATCCAAACTAGTACTGGAACATGCAGGCTGACGAAGAGCACAATCCTAACCATGTCTACTCAGATGTAAGCCCCATTGTGTCCAATGGGTCTTACTCCCAGGAAAGTGTCTTTAGGATTGCAGCCTTAGCCTGTGTTGTATCGAGAACAAGAATTGGTGTATAGATGACTTATGGAACATTTGCAACACCCTAGGCTGGTGCAAGTTACTTGCATCAGCCCATGTGAGTGCTTAGGATTGCGCTCTCAGGTGTGAAAGTGCATAATCTGAAAAGACACTGCCAAAGCATGTTTGCAACCAGGTGTGGAGATCCACACATTGATAATCTCAGACTCATTTCTTAAAAGAACTGTATCCAGTACTTAAGACAGGTGTGCCCAAACTTGTGTTTGGGATGGTGCTGGGATGGTCAAGCACCTGCACTACCTGCAGAGAATTCAATCCCTAGGCAATCTCTTTGGGTGGATCTGGAAAAGATCCCTATCTGAAAACTGGAGAACTTCTTCATATACTGATGGGTCAAATCTTTTTCTCCCCAAGGGATCTTTCCCAAAGCTTCTTCTTTTGCACATTATAGAAGCAACTGCCTACTTAAACAAAAATATTGAAACAGCAGGGACAGAAGAGATCACAAGTTATTCTTATCTGCCTTAAGGTCTGGAAAAATAGGCTATAGCAGCAGTTAAAACAACAATAAATGCTCTCTCTCTCACACACACACGCATCTCACCATCAGAAAAATTAATTTTTTAAAAAAACTGCAAATGTTCAAAAAGGATTTCCAGTGATCAGGCAGACAAAGAGGGGAAAGCTTTATTATTTTCATTTTCCTGATGTATCAGTGTGGCCAGGGGTTCTTCTTGCACAAGCGTGCACACATAAACATATGCACATGCGCACACCCCCCTATTCCTGGCCCATCACTTGCCGTGTTTCATTCCAGACATTTTCCCCAGCCCCCAGGATCCCCAGCCCATCACACTAAATCCAATTACCCGCCACCATTATCATTATCACATCCCTTCGTTCAGAGGCTCTCCTAATCCACTCATTAACTGCTGTGATGGAGCGAGCTACTGCCAATGCACCTTTGAATGGTCCCTATTTCCTGCCTGCTTCAGTTCCCAGCTTTCTATAGGCTGGAATATAGAGCTCAAAGGGAGGAAAAATGGGACGTTTGCACCTTATACCGTTCCCCTAAATGGTACTTCCTTAGCACCCAAAAAAATCTGAAATTTGGCAAATAAATAGCCCAAAAAACTTTGGTTACGGAGAAAATACAAAATAATTCTTTCCCTTGTAATAAAGTGCAGATCAAACAAAATGTTCCTTGAATAGTTAGACTATTTCAATATTAACTAGAATATTAACTAGAAAAGGGGTTGTTACATGTGCAGTCAAAAGCATTCCAAGTGCCAGAAGCATATGAAGAGGGGGGAAATGTGGCATTGAGGTCACAATCCTAAATAATCCCAACGCACCCATTTCCCTCTTCCTGTGGTGGTGTAGGAAGGCCAGCGCATGTCTGTGCACTGGCGTAACCCCCCCCCCCCCATGGGACTTTTGCAACACCCCAGGCCAGGATCTCCAAGCTCTTATGGGCGTAATTGTCACCTTTTCTATCATGAAATGAGACATATCACGTGTCTCAGATCCAGGTTCCAGAACAAGCAGGGGTGTCAAAAAGGTTACGGGAATACAAATACTGTCTTTCCACCCCCATCCCAGGGACCAGAAAGGCAGGAAGGACTTTCCCCAGATAAGAAAAAATGTATTTAAAAAGCAGGTTTGGGTCTCCAGCACAATATGCGAGGGGCAGGGTTCCCCCTAAAAATGTGGGGGAGGGGTGTCCACATACCCCAATCGCCACGTTCAGTTCTGCCATAGTCACCTGCTTGGCACGTTCCACTGCCTGTACCACTTGCTGCTGATGCTGATGAACATAAAGGATGGAGCAGACACATAACAAAAATAAAATATAATAGACAAATTAGCAAATACGTGCAAACGCTTTGTTCCTGACAACCCACCCACCCTACGTTCCTTCCAAGACAAGAGAATGGGGGGGGGACATCATCTGGGGATTGCTCAGATGAGTTGCTCTATTCATGTGGTGGGGTGAAGTGGTAGAAATCCAACATAGCAGAATGGCCTATACAACTTCAGGTGTAAGACACCACACTGATAGTTCTCTTAAATAAATTGAAAACTCCTCTTTGCAAGTAGGAAGCTAGCATCACTCCCTGGTGTGCTTAAAAGTGCTCAGTGACTTAAGAGAATCAGAAAAGCCCTGCTGGATTAAGTCAGGTCCCACCTAGACCAGTTTCTTGTATCTTATAGCAGCCCACCAGATGCCTCAAGGTGCACACGGACGACAAGACACTTGGATCCTACTGCCATTCTCCTGCACTTGGCATCATATTTACCTTTGTACCTCCACCTCAACAAGGACACCAGACTTTGGCTTGGGTTTAACTTGGGCCACTCGATTCCATACAAGTGATAAATTTTTAAAGCATGAAACCTACTGAACACACAGTCTCTCGTGGGGTAGGCCAAAAAATAGCCAATTTGGATGACAAAAAAATCCTACCCAGTCCACAGAATTTGCTTATCAAGGGCCAGAGGACATGCAGAAGTGGTGGTGTCACTAGGGTGGTTTGGGTGGTGCTGTTCGCAGTGGGTGACATGCCCATGCACTGGAGGACTTAAAAATGAGCACCGGGAGACCTAAAAATGGCAAGTTTTTTGATGGAGCACTCAAACCCCATCATGTCATATACCATTGGATTTGTAGCAAAGAGCAGAATCCAATGCAAAAATTTGTTTTGAATTAGCACCTTCCTTTCAAAGGCAGTCCCAAGTTCAATCCCTGGAATTTCCAGGCAAGACAAAGAAGTATCCCTGCCTGAAAATTCTGGAGAGTGGCTTTCAGTTGGTGTCAACAATACTGAGATACGTGGAGATGTTACATGGATGGAAGTTACATGGAGCTTCCTAAAATGTTAATGTGGAAAATCACTCCATCTTCTTTTATTTCCCTCCATAGCTTGAAGTGGTATACTCCTCTCTGCCACCTTAGGACTCTACCACTCAGAGTGAGTCTGCATGACAAAACTATGTACATGTCAAGCATGCCAGTGTTTGATTCCCTGATTGCCTTGCGGAAGGCAATCTGCACACATGCTTCACACACACACACACACACACACACACACACACACACACACAAAACAGCAGCCACAACAATGTCCTGGCTTGTAGCCAGAGTCAGATCTAATCCTTACCCAGCCCGATTTCCCAGAGACATGCTCATGTTTCAGGTGGCTGGGGACAGTGAGGGGGAAGGGGATGGAGGAGGGAATTCATCAACAGCTACGGTGGATCAAGCAGGGGTGACCAAACAGAGACACTCACCTCCTGGGACAGGAATGGGATGAGCTGAGCGCAAATGACATTAAGCCGCTTGGCAATCTCCGTCTGCAAGGGAGGGGAGAAGAGAAAATCCAACATGATAACATTTACCATGACTTTGTGGGAATAGCTACCCCATAAGAAAGGATCCCAGAGCTCAACCGCACAGTTTCTGCTTTGACACAAATTCCCAGGTCCAGGTCCAAGCATATGCACTTAAAAGGATCTGGGGTGGCAGGAATGGGAACAACTGTGACCGGAACAGACAATATTGGGTGAGGTGACAAAATATCTTAATTCTTCAATCAGGAATATTCTGTACCTTCTTCCTGGGTGAAGAAGACTTTCTAAAATAATAGTTTTCTTCTATTGGGGAGAGGACACAGAGATAAATAATCTAATCACAGTATTGTATTTTCGGGGAGGATACAAAACAGGGAATTATCATTTTGAGAAGTGGTATATACAAGTGTTCCCCAAACTTTTTAGCACCAAGAACAACATTTTAAAATAACACTGTGGGACCCTGCCAGGTCTATCAGACTTTAAGAAAAAGAGATCTAGAAAGAAATCATTTTCTTACTTATAAACAAATAAAGTCACCCCCTTCCCAAGACCCTCAAACATTTCCCACAAACACATCCTTGCAAGTGGCTGGAGCTGAGCTCTTTGCAGGGTAATGAGCAGCTACAATTTCAGATTTTATAACAGCTTTAGGGCTTGAGGCAATTGGTTATCTGTCTTTTCAACATTCTTTGGCAACCCACCAAAAATCAGGTCCCATCAGCAGGTTCTGACCCATGGTTTGGGAGCCAATTTCAGAAATAAATAGATTGATACCAATCTCATCTCCCCACTTTCCTTGAATTATATCCTAATTTGCAGCCACCACATCTTGGGCGCAATCCAGTGTAACTACAGGGAGTCCTTGCTCTGGTGTAAGAACAATTTGCTCTAGATTGCAATATGAATTTCCGTAGGTTTTCACTACGTGGTGCAGTAACTACAGGTGCACATAATTTCTCTTGCATGCTCCAGTAGTTACTCTGGATTGTACTCCTTGTCTTTCACCATATACCTTTGTTGAAAGAAACACACAGGATATCAATACAGGTATCCCCTACTTCCTCACTTTTTTGTCTATCCACTCTTTCAATACCTTTCAATTATACCCAGAACTCATTCATTCAACACTCTTTCAACCTCTCTCTGCTGTTCTAAAGGCCAAAATTGCCCTCCCCAGTGTTGTACCACCTGGTCCAATCCCATTCCCGAAGGAGGTAATGAGTATCAGTTTGCAGAAATCTTTGGTGTGGCAGCAGGAATTTGCAAGATAAAAGGAACATTTGCAATTTACTAGCTAACAAGCATTGGAAGCAACCATTAGAAATTTAAAAAGACTGGGTTCCACTTTTCACTTTTGGATGGCGCTCTGTCCAATAAGTGGGGGATGCTTGTATTCTGCATGCAGGAAGTGCCTTTTCCTGATCACCACGCCTGTACATCTGTGTATACTTGTTAAGTTCTCATGCTATAATGAACACCCACACCCTTCACAATTGGCAGCATAGGGTAAGATAAAAATCTGGAAAAAGTGTGCTTTCCATTTTGTAAGCAGCATCAAACTGGCTCCTCTATTGTCTTTTTGGAGGGCGCTGATACCATTCAGCAATGCTAGGCTGTGGCTGTTGGTTAATGTGCATTGTGCTTGTTTGTGCGTGTGTGTATATGTGTGTGTGCGCTTTAGAAAAAAATTCAATCTTAAGAGGACTTGGTTTGCGCCCGCAAGAAAGGTAGGACATCAATGTTTTAAAATAAAACAATACTCGTACCCTCCTATTCCCAAGCATCTGTTCCTATTCTGGCTAGAGAAATGAAAGCATCTTTTATGAAGAAAAAGAAGGGGGGAAGGAAAAGAGATCAGCACACACACCCAAGACCATAAGAGGTAAAAAGGAGAAGCAAAAGAGGGGAGAAGGAAAAGGCGAGTGTGAAGGGAAGGAATTGGTCGGAGGGAAATTGGCAGCAGGTAGTTTCTGGGAAAGATTTAATTCTCTCCTGGGGCCTGTGGTAATGGATTCTCCTTTCTAATGCACTGATGGGCAGCCTGCTCCTGGGGGAGAGCCGCCTCCAATTCACTCCCGCTCGTTAATGTTCAATTTAGTGGCACTTTAATGCTCGCAGTATGAAAAATGATCGGGCCAGCTTGCTGGGCTTCCCCCCTCTCCAGTCTCTCCCTCCTCTTTCCTTCCTACCTTCTGTTCTTTTCTAAGGCGGGGTGGGGGGAGAGAAACCAACCACTCCTTTGCCCAAAGGCACATGCTAAACCATGGTTTTCTTTTTGGGCACCACAAAGCATCCATCCGCACCAAATTACCTAAATGGACTGGTCACAAACCAGGATGGGAAACCAGGAGTTGAGCATTATGCATTAACCACGGTTAAGTCTTGCACAGTCAACCCTTCTCCCCCTGCAAACATCTGCAGTTTGGATGCATCATAGATTTATATCAGAGCATTCCAGGCAGACCTTCAATTTCAGATATACTGAAAAACCTTTCTATGAATTTGGTTCACGGAGGTGCTGCTTACATCAGACCTTTCTGGCATCGCACACGTCTTTGGATCTTGTCATGCATTCAAACAAAATAAAACGCTTTCCTAACTCAAAGCTTATGACTTAATTCTCAATGAGACGATGAAGAGGTTGGGCTACATCCAACTGCATGGGAAAGCTTGCATGGATCAAATGATTCTTCATTAAAAATAATTAAGAGCACAATCTTAACCATGTCTACACAAAAGTGAGCCCCATTGTGTTCATTGGTTCTTACTCTCAGGAAAGTACATCTTTAGGATTGCAGCCTAAATCTCTGCAACTAAAAATCTAGCCAGTCAGGGGGTCTAGCCTAGACTGATTTGCTAATTTTCCTTTGAGTACAATCCTAACCATGTCTATTCAAAAGTAAGCCCCACTGTCTTCAATGGGTCTTACAGGAAAGTGTCTTTAGGATTGCAGCCTCTGTCTGGAGTTTTTAAAAAGGGATTTTGAGGGAGGCAGGCCCCTGCCTCTAGTTTAAAGAGGTTACCTTTGGAACGCATGTGGACTATCTCTGCCTCATTCCTTTCACCTGCCAGATAGGCTAGAGTTCTATTATCTGTACCCTGGAGGGCTGTTGTAATGGCGTAAAAAATGATCCCTACAATCCAGAGTAACTACGGGAGCACATAAGAGACATTACGTGCACCCATAGTTACTGCACCACCTAGTGAAAACCTATAGGAAATTCATATAGCAGTCCAGAGTAAGTTGTTCTTACACCAGAGCAAGGACTCCCTGTAGTTACTCTGGATTGTGCCCAATATCTTTGTTAGCTGAATTACTTATTATGACCAGTTAGGTTGAAAATAAATGGAATCAAATGAATAAAAAAGGGAAGGCTCCAAGTCAGAGAGTTAGGATCAAGTTTAAGCCACAAGGGTTATTATTATATTATTAAATTATATTATAAAATTATTTTAAAAATTATAAAATTATAACTAAGCTCCTAGGAAGACAGAGGCAAGGATGCAAAGTAGCCGTACAGCTGCCTTGATCCCCAAGCTGGGTGATCCCTTGTCCTGTGCCCAAGTTAGCAGTACGACCTTTAGAGACTGGCAATAAAGCTTGCAAACATGAAGAGGGCTGGAGGAGGTATTGAGCAGTGTTAAGGATGCCTGCCGGGCAGGACTGCTGGGCCTTAATCTAAGGGGAGGCACCCGGCTGCAAAAGGAAGGGGAGGGAGTGAGAAGGGGGGAGAAGGATCCATCAACGCACCAAGGTGATAACCCTGTAGGCTCCCACTGCGCTGGTTCTCATTTGTCACGCAGGGCCTGTCAGAGACCAGACTTACGAGCTCTCGTTAAAAGAAGGAGGGGGAAAGAAGGGAAGGAAAGGGAGAGAGAGAGAGAGAAAAGGAAGTGTAGACAGCCTCCTGGCAACTGGCCAGCAGCACCTGAAGCTGACAGTAAATCCTGCCGTCTGCACAGCACAAGGAGCAGCCAAAGGAAATGAGCAGAGGGGCCAGGGATGGCAAATTCCAGTAGGGAACACACACACTTTTGGAAGGACGGGTGGAGAGAGAACAGGCTGAAGCAGTGTGGTGGGGAGGCCCACTTACATATGGTGCGATCATAGATTTGCTGGATCAGAGCAAGGTCTATTTGGAAACAGACTGATGGCTGAAACAGCTGCCAACCAGATGCCTTCTGGAAGCCCAGAAGTGAAGCAGGCTGCCTTTCCTTGTTATTTGTGCATGGCAATTAAATGGTAGTCTGCCTCTGCATAGGGAGGCTCCATCCAGTTATAATACCCATCCAAAGGTCTATCATCTGCCATTATTTGACTGAAAACCCCTCTGAATAAGACAGACCTGGCTGGGTCTAATCCAGTTTCTGACAGCAACTAACCCCTGGCAAGACTGGCATGATGGCGACAGCTCTCCCTTGCTTGGCGAGCCAGCAAATTTTGTACAAAGGTAGACGGCCAAAGATAATGGAGTACAAAACTTGGAGTCCTCCAGTAAAACTGAGAAGTATTATATTCAGGTCAAGTAAGAGTCAAGGCTTTCCTGTAAATGTACAATCAGCATTAGGAATTTTTAAAGCATCTCATATGTACTAGGGGGATGGGACACAGATAGTGACAGCTACTGTCTCTACGGGGAAGGTCCATTCACAGTATACAGTGGTACCTTGTTTTACGAGTATAATCTGTTCCAGAAACACTAATGTAATCCAAAATGCTCATATATCAAAGTGAATTTATCCATTAGAAATAACAGAAACTCAGATAAATTGTTCTGCAACAATGGGAGGTGCAGGGCTGTCTCCCTATGCACACAAGGAGGAAGCCTGGCATTTTTCAGAGCTGCTCATACTGCAAGACACCGCCCGTAAACTGAGCAAATATTTCTTAGATCTTTTTTAGAAATCTTAGATTTCTAAATCTTTGTCTTGAAAACACTTGCGATCCAGGTTACTCGTACTCCAAGGTACCACTGTACCTGAATACTGGAGGCTGAGGATAAACAATTGAGACTTGTTTTCCTCCATGTCCTGCTTGTAGGTTTTGGGATGGCTGTTGTGGGAAACAGGATGCTAGACTACTTTTGGATGGTCAGATTCAACAGGGCTTTTTGTATGGAAGAGAAAAAGAAAAATGTCAGGAAATAAATAGTAGCGAGGAACAGACAAAGTGGACTTCTAAGAAGTCCAACCATTGGTCCAACCAGTTCTGTGTTATCCACACTAGCAGCGACCTAGAATCAGTGGATGAAATGAAAAGAGGGTTTTTCCCAGGATAGGAAATGCCACAGAGTGGCAGGAAGAGACAAAGGCAGTCTAAAGGATACATTCTCAAGTAGAAGAATTAATGGGGACGGGAACTGGGAGGCAAGGAGGGGAAGAAAGGAAATTGCTCCGGATCCTGGTTACTTTTTCCTTACTACAGTGGCGCCTCACGTAACAAGCACCTCATGTAAAGTATGTTCCATGCAGCAGGCCTCCGTCAGTCTTGGAAGACTATGGTATCGTGCTTGGCGCTGCATACGAAGCACGAAAAGCCTGGGTTGGATTGTTATGGAGGATAGGTTGTTACCCAAGCAGCAAAACCCCCCTCTCCATGCCAATGAATTAGTCCAATGGAAAGGCAGAGCCGATATGATTGGATCCAGCTGGCGTCGCAGAGCTGGGCTAAGGACAGGAGCTCACCCTGTCTTGTGGGGCTGACCCGGGTCTCGAACCCTGGCCTGCTGGTTAACAGGCACAGCGTCTTAGCCACTTGCGCCACCCACAGCCCTATGTTCCATGCAACGTCAAAATTTCCAAGGAATCTTGCTTCACATAACAAATCTGTTTCATGTAACAAGCAAACCTCTCTGGCGCCTAATGGGCATGCGCGCTATGCAGCCCTGACGCTCCACGTGAGGCTGTTTAAAAGGGCTACCAGCCAGTGCTGCTGCCTCTAACTGCTCCCAAATTAGGGACAATTGCCTGGCAGCACCAGAGGCAGCTGTCCCTAACTGCCCCAAGTGCCCCACCGGCCACCTTGAACCTCCAGCAGTGGCACAAGTTAGCCTCCCAGGAAAGTGTCTTTGTTTGCAGCCTCCTAACCACGTCTATCCAGAAGTAGGCCCCATTTGTGTTAAATGGGTCTTACTCCCAGAAAAGTGTAGACTTCAGTTACAGTGTTTTGTCATCATTTTTACATATAATTAATATTTTATATGAATATTTTTGGGTTGTGGAACCAATCGTCTGAGTTTCCATTATTTCCTATGGGAAAATCAGCTTCATGGAAAGAGCATTTCACATAAGAAGCATACCTCTGGAACAAATTAAACTTGTTACGTGAGGTGCTACTGTGGTTTCCATCATCCAGTGCAAAATGTATACTTCTTGGGGGAGGAATGTGCCTCCTTTGGCTTTTGCCAGACATTGGTGGTGCTGTAAAATTAGAGTGCCTTCAGCTTCCCCCTTTTCCTTTAAAAATAAAATTCCATTACTTACTTGTTTGTGCATTTCAATGTTCAACCCATAAGACATTTCATAGTACTGCAGGACAGAGAGAGAGAGAGACCAAATTCAATCACAGAGTTCTTTAAAGATGGTCTGTCCTTTTGAGATCAGATACCTAAATTGTAATTCTTGCTGGTGCACTATTAAGTGTCTGACCCACAAGTGAAAGAGTCCCCATTTTGAATCCCACCCCACTGTCTCTCAGCCTCAGTCTTCCCCGTTTCTAGTATGTGGGTAATACTATTAAACAACATGGAAATAATATTACTAACAATGCTTTCGGGAAACATGAAGTTCAGTAACACTCTGACACATCGCACTCTGGAAGCATCTCCAGAAACAGCTAGAGAAAAACCATTGTCTGAAATTTTTTTAAAAATTATTATTAATATTTATTTATCCTTTTCAACTAAAAGTTCCCAAAGCAGTTTATAGAGGAAAAATCAAATAATTGAATAATCCTGGAGAATGGCCACCAGCCAGTGTCTGCTGATACTGACCAAAATGGGGCAATGATCAAGTTCATTATGTCCATATGGTCTGCGAATCATACTTATGAAGTAGTGATTTGTGCACCCAGAAATGCAACAAAAAGGCCTCCTGCTGATAGTGTCACCTCTCACTGTGACCTCCTCCTCCTGCCCTTCTGCTCTATACTGTCAACTGAACAAACTTGCATGGTCTAGAACCTGTTTTTCCAATACTAGCACAGTCTAGAACCTATTTTTCCAGTATTAGCACATATCATCCATGTGAAGTAAAAACAGTAAACCTTCAAGGACATGCAGAGTGCCTTTTGAACTGTAACACACCTTAAGAACCTCAGGTGGAAGGTGGTGGACAAAGAAGGTCTCTAACCAAAGGGTTTCCAACTTTGTCAGTACAATTTTGGCAAGTACCATAAATGCCGGCAGAAATGGCAGTTGTGTGTAGGTGAGGACAGCCTATCACAACACAAGCAATTTTCAGCCTTTTTCATCTCATGACACACCAAGAAGGCACTTAAATGTTCAGGGCACACCATCAGTTTTTGACAATTGACAAGGTACACTAGACTTTTACGAAGGTGCTCACCTCACCCAATGGCCCTCTGAGCTTCTCCCAAACTCCCACCACACACATGCAGACCATTAACAGCCCACTTATGTGCAGCGGCTGAAAATCTCTGCTTTACCTGCTTCTTCCGCACTTCCAGAGAGGCCAAGACAGCCCAGCAGAGCAGTCACACAAGGTCACAACGGCATTTGCCACAGTGCAACTAGTGGCAGTGGTACCACTGGTTGAAAAGCACAGTTCAAGTGGAATGGAATGAAGCCCGGTGGCTGGATTATGGTGCACTGATGATGCTCACATCAACTGCCAGGCAAGGACACAGCACCAAGTATACAGAAGCAAGACATGTCTCCCAGCTTTGCTTGGAATCAACCTTGCCACCACATGCGCGCATACACACCAGGCAGGTTGCTTACCATGACATAATGCCGCTGGATTTCTGTCTTTTCTGTCGCCAGTTTTTCACACTCTAGCTTCAAACTGTAAAAATAGAGAGAGGAGGAGGGATGTGAGCGACCTCCATGCAATGAGGCTCTACAGCTCACATGGACCGGCGCAAGTTCCCTGGCTAATTCGCACCATTGATTTAATAATAAATTAAGCGAAATAAAACCACTCAGCACTCATGCTGAGCAGGAAGCTGAACCAAAGTCAAGCTCCAAAACCAGTTCAGAGAGTTTTTGTCAGTGAACCAGAACTGAGCCTGAACATAAAATCTCTCAGCTGTCTTCAACCTGAACAGAGTCCCCGAGCACAAGAGTGAGCATCGGTTCAAAACAAGCTATTCAAAATCAAATAATCTTGATCCCCCTTTTAAAATCCTTTTACATGTATTTTGTGTTTGTAAGTTTTTTTAAAAAATCACAAAATAAACATTTAAAAATATTTGATTGCAAATCAGATTGATATTTTTTCAAAATGAAATGGATCTATATGGGTTTGAAATCAGATTGAAATCATTCAACCAACAGTATTTATATACCACTTTCAACAAAAAGTTCACAAAGCAATTTACAGAGAAAATGAAATTAATAGCTAATTAACTTGGGAAGTTAGTATTTAAACCTGAGAATAAAAAAAACCCAACACAATATGATCCTGAACTGGGACAACACTAAACTTTTAATAGTTCAATACCCTAGTGATTGTACAGAGTGGGGATGGGAGAGATTATTTGCAGGTCAATTTGGTGATGGAAAACTCTTATAAATTCTGCACAAAAAATAACTGAATTATAGTATAAGTGTATATAGATGTCCCCCATATATTGTCCTGCTAGTTGTGACTGGCATCCAAAGCTTTTGTGAATGGCATTTTGCATTTATGTGGAAGCTCATTTCCTGTAGTGGGGGCTGGGAAAGGGGACAAGTGTCCCTTTCCCCCCAAGTAAACACAAGGCAGCTGCCATGGCTGCCTACAGAGTACAGGGATCGCAAGGTAGCTGATCTGTTGCTGAGGGCAGGGATCCCATGGACAGCATAAAGTTGGACTGCCTGGCTGCATTCTTGTATGCATTTTCATGGGAGTAAGTCCCACTTTGGAAGTAAAATCTACTTTGGCTACTGAAAGTTTGAAAAAACTTGAGTGGAATTTATAAGTTCCAGGCCAAAGAAACAGAAAATTAAGAGAGTCCAGTCTACTTACCTGTGGTATTGATTCTGCAAGAACTGGAACTCTTCCTTGATTCGGTCCAAAATCTCTGGATAAGTCAGCTTCAATGACTGAGGGGTGGTTGAAACTACGCTGGCTGCTGCAGCGGCAACAGCCGCTGCTGCAGTGGCAACAGGTGGTGCCTGCAGGTGAGCCTGAGAAGGACAGAGGTGGCACAATCACAGTCCACTGTGCACAGCGGCCAACATTTCCATCACTATCACTTTTACTCTGGCCGTTTTCACAAAGAAACAGTTTTTCTTATTAACCGTAAGGAAGGTTAAATGCACAACCAAAGCTGGTCGCGTTATGCCTTTTTATCACCCTGAACATGCATAAACCCTTCATTAATCTAAGACTGAAATCTGATTGTTCCTCGTTAAATTATGACATGTGTGTGCGTATAGGAGCGTTAACACCATTACATTCTATGAGAAATTATGGTTAATACCACTGGTACTGTGTTATGAACTCCCCTGTTAATTCCAGGAGTGTCCAGATACTGTCATCAAAAGCATTTTTACCTTCAACTTAAAGTCTGTCAGAGGTCTCGTTTCTTCCCCAACAAAGAGGTTCTTCCCCATCCATTCTCATAGAGAACTAATTGACCCCAATGTTGTTAAATCAAAACCTTATAAGAAAAAGCACATACACCCCTTTGCATAGTACTTCTAAATGTAGTACTGATGACTCTTGAACTTGTTTATTCTGCTATGCAAATTCTATTAATTTTAGTTTCCGTGTTACTATCAAAAGGAGTATTTTACGTTTGAGAGAAAAGGAAGCATTTAACATGGTCTCACCTGGGTCACATCCAAGATCTTATGCTTGAATTAAACCACCTCCTTCTTTTTTGAGCCTTGCCTTTACTATGGATTAGTGACAGGCAATGTGTAATCCATTGATGATAAACATTAGAAGGCAAACAATATAAATCAATTAAAAGAAGGTCATTATAAGGGACTGAATGTCACCCATGAATTAGGAAACTTAGAGCACAATCCATTTCTACTCAAAAGTAAGCCCCATTGTATTCAATGAGTCTTACTCCCAGAAAAGTTTCTTTAGGATTGCAGCCTAAATTCTACATGGAATCTTAAGTTAAGGCTAACTCACCGGAGGCCGGTTTTGGGGGAACATCCTTGGAGCAAAACCATAGGCCTGTAATTCCAGCTGTGTTGCTTCTCTACCTGTTGGATTGCCAGGATATTATAGCCACAAACAGTGTAGCTGAAGGTTACAAAAGTTGAAGAAAAGAAGAGAAAGAGGTCACAGCAATACCCAAGATTGTGGAAAAAAAAATCAGTACAATTTCCTTGATTGCTTGTGGTGATTATAAAACACCTTCAAGCAATTAAGCATTTGCTGAAATACAATTTAAATATAAAGCTGCAATTGATAAGAGATATACCATAATTCTGTTTTGGTCAGTATTGCCTATCATGATCAACAGCAACTTTACAAGGTTTTAGAGAGGGATCTTTCTCATATATCCCTGGAAGTGTAGACTGAACCTGAACTTTTCAGCGTACACAATCGTCTCCAACACTGAACGATGGCCAGCTCACCAAGGCTACTTTCCAGTGGTGGGCTTCAGGAGGTTCTCACAGGTTCTACAGAACCCTTTGCTAATGAGCGCCAAGTTCTGAGAACCAGTTACTAATGGGACATAGAACCTGTTGTTAATTTAGGTTATTAGGACATAGAACCTGTTGTTAATTTATTTGAATCCTACCACTGCTGCTTTCCTTTTTCATGTGATCAATATGCTCCAGATAGGTAACAAATTGATGTCTACAAATTGATGTCTACTGACTTTGGAAGAGTTATCTGCAAGGTTGTAATAAAACACAAATTATGGGATGGGGTAGGAAGGGAAGATCAACAGAGAAGAACTTCACTCCACTGAATGTGCAGCACCAAAGATAACATTGAGGATGATTTCAGGGTGATATTCATGCTTCTCATGCATTAATCAGACTTGTATATTGAAGTTCAATTGGTCACCCATGGTGATCATTAAAACTGACCCCAAATGACCAGATTAAAAACTTTTGAAAATTGAGAAGAAATGTAGACAGTATTTTTTTTCTTCTTCTCGGGAAATTGATGTGATGTACACAATTATTTATTTAACACAGTGTTTTAAAAAATAGGGTATAAATCATCTTCTCTGATGATGGCTTCCAGCAGCGATGTGCACACTTTTTGGCAGGAGGGCCACGTACATATTTATTGGGGGGTTGGAAAAAAGAATTAATTTACATTTAAAATTTGAATAAATTTACATAAATGAAGGAATATGTTAGAGATGGCACTTATAATTTCAGATCAGTTCATAAGCACTTTCTAATCCACAGAGAAAAGGGTGATCTTCAATAAGCAGTTCATAAGATTATCTATCATAATGGGAAAGGGTGATCTTCAAACCAGTTCATAAACACGTTCACCCATTGAGAGAGGAGGTGCCTGTAGCCACCCTGATCCCCAGAACACCCTGTGAAGGAAGGGGGAGCAGGGATCTCCTTGTCTCCAGAGGATTACAGGACTAGCAGGCAAGATAGAGGGGGCTTATCAAAGGCCACATAGAGGCTTGTTGCGGGCTGCATTTGGCCCCCGTATGAAGGTTTGGGCATCTTGGCTTATACTGAATTAAAATTAATAATAAAATGGAAGTTAAAATATGCTCTGCAATAAATTAGGGTAGTAACTTTTGCAGATCTTAATTATAATCAGGGTTCAGGGCATCTCATGTACCCGCATTTTCTCAAATCTAATGCACCATTGAATCTAATGCACAGTGGTACCTTGAGTAAAGAACGACTTGGGTAAAGAGCGTTTTGGGGTAAAGAGCAAAATTTTCTCAGAAATTTTGACTTCTGTAAAGAGCACTTCTGAGGAAGTTTGGAACAGGCTTTCATGGCAAGGGAACCCAAAGGGTGATGAGTGGACTAGCTTGAGTTAC
The DNA here is from genome assembly GCA_030015325.1 of Cryptoblepharus egeriae. NCBI lineage: Eukaryota > Metazoa > Chordata > Lepidosauria > Squamata > Scincidae > Cryptoblepharus > Cryptoblepharus egeriae. The sequence continues at coordinate 3,860,199 of JAREYC010000015.1, read as the reverse complement.
AGTGGGTCCCTGGGCAAAATTTGGAATAGGCTTCCATTGCCTGGGAACTCATGGGAGGTCTGGGGGGAGCAGCCTGAGACAGGTTTGTATGTGGGATCTGTGTGGCAGCATGGAAGGTGTGCCTTATCAATGTTCTAGTGCTGCTCCCCATCAGCAGCTTGGGAATGTAAAAGTTGCACTAAAAGACAAAGATTCCATTGAGCCAATGGATAACAGTGACTCTGTTAGTGACTGTGAAAGAGCACAATCCTAACCATGTCTACTCAGACATAAGCCCCATTATGTCCAATGGGACTTACTCCCAGGAAAGTGTCTTTAGGATTGCAGCCAAAGTCATCCCCCTCTCTGTCACCCTCACAACAGCCATGAAGGTTTTCAAAGGTACGGTACAGTTCAGTACCTTATTACGTTCATTACAATTCTTTTCTTTATTGCAGTGTTGTATGTTAATGTATATTACAGTGTTTTGTAATCATTTTTATAAACAGTTAATATTTTAATATGAATATTTTTTAGGTTGTGGAACCAATCGTCTAAGTTTTCATTATTTCCTATGGGAAAATCCGCTTCATGTAAAGAGCGTTTCACGTAACAAGCATGCCTCCAGAACAAATTAAACTTGTTATGTGAGGCGCCACTGTACTTATAAACAAAATAGTGTATTTACTCAAATCTAATTAACCTAATGCGCATCCTGATTTTGGAGGCTATGGGCAAAATCCATAGCAGTTACGGGTTCATGTAAATGTTATTTTATGGAATGTTATTTTATGGAAAATGTTATTTTATGGAAAATCATCGTAACTGCTCCGGAGCAAGGGGCTTAATTTCACTTTAGGATATAGGCCTGAATTTGGCTGAAAAAGTTGCACTGGATTCGAGAACGTATAGTAAATTATCTTATTAAAAACCTTATAATACACAGTAAGGCTGGCTGGCATTATTATCCCCGTAATGCAGATTCAGAAGACCAAGAGTATAATGGTTTGTCTATGGCCACCTAATCCCTTTATCAGAACCTCTCCTGAAAAACCAAACTGTGAGACTCAAACGGCGAATCCCCTAATTTGCAGCTCAGACTCTTAGCAATTGTAGAACAAGTATGTTAAAACTCTTTGAGCACAATCCTAACCATGTCTCCTCAAAATAGTAAGCTCCATTGTGTTCAATGGGTCTTACTCCCAGGAAAGTGTCTTTAGGATTCCAGCCTCTAGTTCTCCATGAGAATTAGTCTGCAGGGCAAGTGACTAAACTGGAGTAAGTGGTTTAACTTTTAAACACTGGAACCGGTGTTTTAACAGTTCAGCTCCAGAAACGCAAGGAGGAGGAATACTTCTAGGCATGTCAAGTCAATTATTTTTCCTTGCCACCAAGTCACCACACCTGGAAGTGTGCAGGAATGCTTGCCAGCGTTTTGCCGTAGTTAAGCCCGTGTACTTTTTTTTTAAAAAGCGCAGGGATGGGGCAAGAAGTGCAGTTTAGATGCTCCCATTCAGAGGCAGTTAACCTGGGAAGATCCCAGCTACATCAGTCCTATAATGTTATCAATTTCTCTGACAGGCAGTAGGAAGAAAAGACGGAAAAGAACCCCATCAATCACCAAGCAAGATCAGGGAGAGCCAAGTTCAAGAACCCAGTTATGTCACTCTTACGGCTCCTCTCTCCTGTCCTCCTCCTTCAAGCTTTTGCCTGTCAGGCTCAGTTCACCCTGGCACAAACTGGTTCCCGGAGACCTTATTTGTATCTTTCTGCTTACTTTAATACTTATAAATTATCAACATGTGTATAAAGCAGGAGGTTGTCAGAAGAGCGCTCTTAGAATGCAGAATGGAGGGGTGTGTGGTCTAATCCAGTGGTTCTTAAGTATTTCAGGCCAGGACTCCCTTCTAAGAATAAATCTGGAACTCCCCAGAACTCAGACTGGGATCGCCTTCAAATGGAGACCCCCTTCTGAGAATAACGAGTCTGGAACTCACTTCCAGGTGATGTCATGAATTTGGAAGTGATGTCATGGCGAGAAGTGACATCAAACAGGAAATCCTCCATGTTTACTCAGAAATAAATCCCATTGTGTTCAGTGAGACTTATACCCAAGAAAATATGGATTGCAGACTGCGTTTCCCATTTCAAGCTGGCAGCACCCAGTGCCACATGCCAAAATGGCAGCACCCATGTTTTCATGACCCCCCCGAAATGAAGTCATGACCCACCAAAGGAGTCCCAACTTGACAACCATTGGTAAATCCATTTCCCACAGTTGCCAGCTTAGAACACAATCCTAACCATGTCTTTGCAAATGTAAGCCCCATTGTGTTCAATGGGACTTACTCCCAGGAAAGTGTCTTTAGGATTGCAGCCTTAATGCTTTTTAAGAAGGCCATCAGCAGGGTAAGAGTACCATCAGCAACAGGCATAGAGATAGACTGCTTCTGACCTGGTGGGTTCAGCCTGGATAATAGCCACTGATAGATCTTATGTTTTGTGTCATTTATGATCTGATATTCGGAGATAGTGTATCTCTGACCCCAAAAGTCCTGTTCAGCTATCATAGCTATTAGGGGACGAAAAACATTACTTTTTACAATCCTTCACTTTTTGTCAACCAGCTACCACTATCCTCATTGATAGACAAAATAACCAATAAAAGAATGTAAAATTAAATTTTCATTAAATTTTGAAACCTTCTCTTTTCCTGCCCTCACCACCCATTGGCGCTTGTGGAACAAGATATACAATCCAGCAGGGTGGCGTATGGAGATTCTGAGTGAGCCAATTCAGGTAAAACAATCTAGAATCCATCAACATATACTGCCTTCTTCCTTTTGCAAGGTCATTGTGATTAGGAGTTGGGTTCAAATCTCATCGGAAGCCAAATCAGAGCCTACTGTGAAGCAGCCCTCAAACAAGATAAGGCGAGGTGACCATCTGGGGTAACACATTTTGTGTGTTATTAAAAGCTGTAGACAGATCAGGCTCCATGGCACCCAATCCCCTAGGAAGGTCTTCTTAGGCAAACCTCATTTGGAGCCTGGTGCTGACGTTCAGTTTCAATGGGCAACTTCCAAGAAGATCAGGCCGCATGTCATGTAGGAGAATGATGTAGGTTGAACAGAAAAAAAGTAGATGCAGGAGGGACAGAAGAAGGGACAGATCTGGATAGGCTATAAAAGGAGGGATAGAAGGGCTCAGATTTGGATGGGCTATAAAAGGAGGGAAAAAGTAGATCCAGGAGGGATGGAAGAAGGGACAGATCTGGATGGGCTATAAAATGAGGGAAGTAGTAGATCCAGAAGGGACAGAAGAACAGCCACTTTTGGATGGGTTATAAAAAGAAGATAGATCTCTTCTCCTTCATGGGTATCAATGAATTTTAGAGTGGTGGAACCTCCATACTCAACAGCAGTCTACAGACCCATTTAGTCTTGCTTACACAACAGCCTTGCTTACACATTTCTCCAAGACATTTAGCTGGACAGGGAAGGAAGTAAAATTCTGGTCTGGGTGAACCTTTGATGTAGGGTTGCCATCCAGGGTGACCATACAGAATGGAGGACAGAGTACCTGTACCTTTAAACATTGCATAGAGGGGGGAATTTAGGCAGGTGCTGCTTTTTAAACCCTCCTAGGATGAGCTACACCTGCCTCAATTCTATACAGTGCTTAAAGGTAGAAGCACTCTGTCCTCCATTCTATATGGTCACCCTGCATATGTCCAGAAAAACATGGACAATCCCAATTTGGGGGGGGGGGGGATTGTGTTCACATACTGGCAAATAGGACAGAGAGTCCTGTCCTGATTTTGTGGAAGAGAATGATGGCTTGGTCTGATGTGACCCAGTAGTTCTTCCAATGGCAGAGACTAGAGATGTCTGGGGTTGTCCCCATCCCTCTGCTACTGTGCAGTTCCAAATCTACATTGACACACATATAGCTCTGCCTGATCAGCCACAACCAATGTCCAACTCATGGTTTTGGATATAGGATTTTGGATATAGTTCTCATAGGCATCTCTCCCCAATTCCCACTTGATCTGGAACCCCTGTTCATAACTTCTACAACTCTTAATAACCTCCTCCCTCCAACATCTGAATTTTCAAGCAGGGGAAAAAACACCCCACAGCACTATCTTCCTGATTTTTCCTCTCTCCAGGTTGAGATGAAAGGTGAGGGCTTGATAAACCCTCCTGAAACTCCTTTCCCCATCTGTACCAGAGGCTGGAGCAGATTGAGATTACTTAGCCATCTCAAAGGGCACTCTGCACATGTGCGCCTTGCCCTATTTAATTCAATCCCATGCTAGCCCTGAGGACCCCGGACTCAAATTAAGGGAGCTCCCCCTGAATCCCTTCCACTCTAGGGTTCACCCAATCAAGGCAGTAGAAGAGGCCCAAAGCAGGAACAGAAGTAGGAGCAAACTGTTATGCCTTTGTTTACCCTGTGTGTGCATTTTGGGGTGTGTGTACCTGTGACCTGCACAGGGACAAACCTTGATATTACATCCAACCTCTGCCACACCTTGCAGTTCATTTTAAAATATTACCCCCATAACATTTCCTCCCCCTTAAAGCCCTCCCTCCCCCCTTCATTAATAATAATAATCCATCCATTCTGATCTGATCTCCATTCCTTGAGAAAGTGCCTTCTCACACTATTAACTCTTAACTCCCCACACTCAACCTGGACCCCTTTGAGTCACAGCTCTCTCCCAATCTCTCCCCCCCCCCAATTTTTCCTTCTCTCCCCCTCTCCCCAGCATCATTTCAGGCCAAACAATAGCTAGAGGCATAACTGGAGGGGGGAGGAGAAGATAGTGTTGGAGGAAAAGATAGTGTTGGAGGGAGGCATGCATCCTTTAAAGGAGGGGGAGCAAAATACCCCCCTTCCTGGAAGGGTCAGAAAGGGAGGGGTCCCTCCAAGACAGTCTGCTGTGCCCCCCTCTAGCTATACCACCTTACCCTCTTTTATTCCTCCTCTTGCAGTCCTTTAAAAGGCAACCAGAAAGACTAGGCAGTAGGAAGAAGCCCCTCTGTTTCAATCTGATCCCCCTCCCCAAATCCTTGAAGATCTGCCCCCATCCTTTAAGGGGAGGGGGACACAGCCACTTACCCAAGCAGGAGTAGCTGGATCAGGGCCCCCAAAGCCTCCAGCAAGGAAGGCAGTGGGGCAGGTCAGGGGCGCTGCCTTCTGCGTCTGAGCCCCCCAATCCACCACCCTCTTTTTTTTTAATTCCCTTTCCCCTTGCGGGGGAGAGCGATCAATGAACGAGCGCCAGCTCCACGTGGGGTCTGGCTCCTTCTCTTTTGCCACAGTAGAACGCGCCGCAGCCAATGGGAAGGCAGGGAAAGGAGCTCGAGCCCCACGTGGGGACAAGACAAACACAAAGCACAGGAGCCTCCTGATTGGTCAAAGCCAGAAGACCCTAGAAATGTGTCAATCTGTAGAACGCAATGTAGCCAAGAGGGGAAGAGGGAGAAGGAAGCAGGAGGGGGAGGGGAAGGACTTAACCCTTAAAGGGACAGGACAGCTGGAGAAAAGAATTAACCCTTAAAAGGACAGGACTGCAGCATGGAAATTAATTGACCCTGGAAGGGCTGGAGGGCCAAGGGTGGGATTAACCCTCCAAAGACAGGGAGGAAAGGAGGGGGAAGGGAGGAGGAAAGGAGGGGGAAGGGAGGGGGAACCCTGGAAGGGAGGGGGAACCCTGGAAGGGATGGGGGGCCAAGGGTGGAATTAACCCTTCCAAGGCAGAGAGGGAAGGAGGGGGAAGGGAGGGTGAACCCTGAAAGGGCTGGAGGGCCAAGGGTGGGATTAACCCTCCAAAGGGTGGGAGGGAAGGAGGGGGAAGGGAGGGTGAACCCTGGAAGGGCTGGAGGGCCAAGGGTGGGATTAACCCTCCAAAGGGTGGGAGGGAAGGAGGGGGAAGGGAGGGTGAACCCTGAAAGGGCTGGAGGGCCAAGGGTGGGATTAACCCTCCAAAGGGTGGGAGGGAAGGAGGGGGAAGGGAGGGTGAACCCTGGAAGGGCTGGAGGGCCAAGGGTGGGATTAACCCTCCAAAGGCAGGGAGGAAAGTGGGGGGAAGAGAGGGTGAACCCTGGAAGGGCTGGGGGGCCAAGGGTGGGATTAACCCTCCAAAGGGAGGGAGGAAAGGAGGGGGAAGGGAGGGTGAACCCTGGAAGGGATGGGGGGCCAAGGGTGGGATTAACCCTCCAAAGGCAGAGAGGGAAGGAGGGGGAAGGGAGAGTGAACCCTGGAAGGGCTGGGGGCCAAGGGTGGGATTAACCCTCCTAAGGCAGGGAGGGAAGGAGGGGGAAGGGAGGGTGAACCCTGGAAGGGCTGGGGGGCCAAGGGTGGGATTAACCCTCCAAAGGCAGAGAGGGAAGGGAGGGTGAACCCTGGAAGGGCTGGGGGGCCAAGGGTGGGATTAACCCTTCAAAGGCAGGGAGGGAAGGAGGGGGAAGGGAGGGTGAACCCTGGAAGTCTGGGGGGGGCCAAGGGTAGGATTAACCCTTCCAAGGCAGGGAGGGAAGGAGGGGGAAGGGAGGGAGAACCCTGGAAGGGCTGGGGGCCAAGGGTGGGATTAACCCTCCAAAGGCAGGGAGGGAAGGAGGGGGAAGGGAGGGTGAACCCTGGAAGTCTGGGGGGGCAAGGGTAGGATTAACCCTTCCAAGGCAGGGAGGGAAGGAGGGGGAAGGGAGGGTGAACCCTGGAAGGGCTGGGGGCCAAGGGTGGGATTAACCCTTCCAAGGCAGGGAGGGTTAAGCCTGGAAGGGCTGGGGGGCCAAGGGTGGGATTAACCCTTCCAAGTCAGGGAGGGAAGGAGGGGGAAGGGAGGGTTAAGCCTGGAAGGGATACAGGACCAAGAGAGGGATTAAGCTTTCCAAGGCAGGGAGGGAAGGAAGGGGAAGGGATGGATAACCCTGGAAGGGCTGGAGGCCAAGGGAGGTATTAAGCCTTCCAAGGCAGGGAGGGAAGGAGGGGGAAGGGAGGGATAACCCTGGAAGGGCTGGGGGGCCAAGGGTGGGATTCAGCCTTCCAAAGCAGGGAGGGGAGGCGGGGAAAGGGAGGGTTAAGCCTGGAAGGGCTGGGGGGGCCCAGGGTGGGAGAAACCCCTCCAAAGGCTACAGTAGAAAGGGTTCTATTTAACCCTAACCAGTGGTGGGCTCCAGCAGGTTCGCACCTACTCTATAGAACCGGTTGTTAATGAGAGATAGGCAATATAAAGTTTAAAAATATCCATTTAAAAGTGGCTGCCAGATGGGCAGAGAACCGGTTGTTAATTTATTTGAAGCCCATCACTGACCCTAACCCTTTAAAGGCTGAAGGGCTTTCTGGGCAATGGTTTGCCCTTCATACTTAACCCTTCACCCTTCAAGGCCAAGAGAGGATGGTCTTAACTCTTAAAGGGTTTCAGACACTGGGTCAAGCATTAAGTGGCTAGTGGGAAACTGGTTAACTCTTCTAGAACTGGATGGGTTGGAGGGAGATTAGGTTGGTTTTACCCTTCATTGTTGAAGGGAGCTCCCTGAATTCTTTCGAAGAGGGAGTGGGTGGGCCCTTCAAAGGACTTGAAAGAGGGCAGGGGCTCTGCTGAAAGAGAGATTGAGAAAATTAACTTAATCCTTAAAACGACTCAGAACCAGATTAACTCTTCAAGGTCTGGGGATGGGAGGGAAGGTTTTAGGTTTGAAAAAGCTGAAGTGTTGGGTGGATGGAGCTGATGGAGAGGGGCCAATGTCAGTGGACGGGAAATAGTAAACGTTATATGGCTGTAAGAAGTATTAGTTAATTCTTTAAAAAAATGGATCCCAGGAGAAAAATGGAAAGGAAATGCTTAACCCTTAGACTACTGGTGAAAGAAATAGTTAACATGAGGACAAGAGGTCAACTATGGACTACAGATCAGGTTAACTGGTATTGGTGGCTGGTGGCATATCTAGAGTGGATGGAACCAACAATCTTAAGAGGTAGCTTCACTCAGTGATGGGATTCAAAGAAATTAACAACTGGCTCTATGCCCATCTGGCAGCCACCCTTAAATGGCTATTTTTAAACTTTATATGTCCTCTCTCTAGTTAACAACTGGTTCTATAGAGTAGGTGCGAACCTGCTGGAGCCCACCACTGGAGCCTTCACTCCCTCAGGCCACCAAGCTTTTCTCATATTTCTCTAGGATCTCATCCTCTGAGCTTTGAACAGGAGGCTCCATTTATTATGGCAAACAGCTGTGAATAAACATTCATAAACAACTTTTATGCAGATCAAGGGCCTTTTTAATTCAGTAGGAGGTGGACAGTCTTGAAGAAACTTATAAGTGGGACACGAAGGCTGCAGACCTTCCCAGATGAATGGCTGATCGTATATGGTGTACAACCTTTGAAGAGTGCCCATATGACCCTTTTTCCAAGGACATGTTCTGGATTTTAGACTTGTGTCCTGGAAATAAAATATCATAGAACCATAGAGTTGGAAGGGACCTATTAGGTCATCTAGTCCAACCCCCTGCCTGCAGCAGGAAATCCCCCTAGAGCATCCCCGACAGGTGCTCTGCTTGAAGGTCCCCAGTGAGGGAGAGTCCACCACCTCCCTTGTCCTCCTTTTGTCCAAAGTCTCTCCTCCACCAATGTCCTCCTTTTCCTTGTAAGCAGGCAGCATATAATCTTCTTGTAATTAATAAATTATGCATAATAAATTATATGTAAGCAATCCTAAAGACACTTTCCGGGAGGACCAAGAGTTGGATTAACCCTTCAAAGTATAGGAGGGAAGGACGGGAAAAATATAGTTAACCCTTGAAGGACTGGAGGTCCAAGGGTCGAATTAACCCTTCAAAAGCCAAAAGGGAAGGAGGGGGAAAGGATGGTTAACTCTTGAAGGGTTGGAGGGCCAAGGGTTGGATTAAACCTTCAAAGGCTGGAAGGGAAGGAAGGGAAAAGGATGATTAAGGCTTTTCCTGGGTGTAGGACTCACTGAACACAATAGGTCTTACTTTTGAGTAGATTTTGTTAGGATTGCCCCCTTAAATTGAATAATAAAGTAGCATTTAAATTAAGCACATGAAAGCAATATAAATGAGTGTTTATATTTTATTTATTTTTTCATGTCCTACATTTTTCTTGAGTGTCCTACATTTTGGGAGGGTATTTTACTCTTTTCTGGTTATGGCATATATCACAGTGTTGAGCATGACAGACTCTTTATTCCCCCTCACAAATTAAAGCAAGATGTATAGCCTTTTAAAGCATAATTCCCATTTTACAGTTGGGGACCACAAAGGCTGCAATCCTAACCTCCAGTTAGGGCTCCAGTTAAGGGTGACAGAGTGCCTTTACCTTTAATCATTGCATAGAAGAGGGAATTGAGGCAGGTTGAGCTCATCATAGAAGGGTTTAAAAAGCAGCACCCGTCCTCCATTCTATATGGTCACCCTGGGCCTGCCTAAGCCCCTGCATAAGTCCTGTGCTGACCTGGGGGTGTCATAAAAGTGCCAACAGACACTTCTGCACCACTCCTGGGGAGGGTTCGGCCAGTGAAGAGATATGGGCTTGCCTTCTTACATCACAATGGGAATGGGATGACCAGTGGGTTGTGCTGGCCTAGGTTAGGATTGCACCCTCTGGCTCAGAGCTGTATAGTTTGCCATGGGCCAGCTCACCAGGTAAAAGTAAAAGTGGGGGGGGGGTCTCGCATGGGGGGGTTCATGGTGTCGAAAAGAGTCGGATATGACTTGAGCTACAACAGGTACCTAGGCATTCATAAGATGACATCCTTCCTGTTGTCACTGTCCTTAAACAACTGGAAAACTTCTGATAATCTCCTGAAGATCTCAAAGAATTCTTCCTGTAGATCCAGATCAACTTTCTCGCCTCTGACTAATGGCAAAATCCAGAGTAATTATGGGGAATCCTTGCTCCGATGTAAGAACAACTTACTCTGCATTCCAATATGAATTTCCCGTAGGTTTTCAGTAGGTGGTGCAGTAACTATGGATGCACATAAAGTCTCTTACGTGCTCCTGTAGTTGCTCTGGATTTTGGGGTTAAAGGCAACAGTTATGGCCTTTGCTATATCATCTGGGCTTGGAGTGACTTATTAGGTTCTGGAGTGAAATACCAGACACATTTCCGCTGCCTTTCAGTCTCAGTAATGTTTTTCCCCACCAGTCTAGATGCAGATGTAGGTCACCTTTTGTTTTTGTTCCCTCCCTCTTTGCACACCCTTTAGGAATCAGTCAGTGGTTTCCATGGACCCCTGCTGATAACAAGGGTATTCTTCCCCTCCCTTGCCCAGCATATAATGATAAGGAAGCAGGGGGAAAAAAGTCTGTCTAGCCTTTTCCTCGCTCTCTGCCATGTGTCAGAAAGGATCTTTTCCAATCTGTTTCCTTGAGCTCTGGTTGTCTGGTGAGAGCTGGATTAAAAGCAAGCAAAATAAACAAATTCACAAATAAAAATCCAGACTTTATCTTTGAAACTGGGGGACCAGGACATTTGGATTTCCTTTCTGCCACAGCCTTTCTGGCTAATGTTGAGAACAAACATGGTGTGAAGAGGCAGGAGAATTAATACTTTTAAAAAAATGTCTTGAACTTATGCACGCCTGATTCATAGAAGAATTTTTGGAGTCAAAGTTCCCCTGCTGTAAAATGGGATTTTTTTTTTGTTTTGTTATCGACACAAGTTTAAAAAATAGTTTGCCATGGGTGGTCATGGGCTAATTGCTTCACACTCCGTGTATTGTTCTTCACTTTCAAAATAGGACCCATTTGGACCCATTTGAAAATTTTGTGTCTAAATACTGATTTGTAAATATTCACATATTGGTTTGTAGTATACTTATATAGAGGGCATCCAAATGTATGGCTCATGGGACACACTATCTCCACTAACCCACACCATCATTTTGCACCTACCTCTGCTCTCCTGAGACCTTGTTTTGCATCTCCCTCCAGACACATAAATCTCAGAAATACTAGTAATACAGTTTTCAAAAATTGATGTTAGAGTCTGTAATAGAGGGAGTAATACAGTTTCAATACAGTTTTCAAAAATTGATGTTAGAGTCTGGTCAGCCCACCATGGACTATCTATCTACAGTATTTATTTATTCATACAGGATTTCACTGATCAACCCTAGCTAATTGCTTCACACTCAGCATAGTGTTAACCTAGGCTTGTCTTCAATCCTAATCTCTAGTTAGGCCATCTTAAGCCCCAGCATAAATCCTGTGCTGACCTGGGAGTGTCACAAAAAGGCCATAGGACACTTCTGTGCCACTTCTGCAGATAGGTTAGGTCAGTGCACAGACATGGGCTTGTCTCTTGACATCACAACAGGAATGGGAAGACGGATGAGTTGTGTCAGTTTAGGTTAGGATTGCATCTTTGATTACAGTAGTTAGTGCTTTTTTCTAGAAATAAAGGTGGGGGTACTCACCTGAAGATGTTACAAAATAAAGGTGGGGGAATTCACCATGAAGATGTTATTTGTAATCATAGCATGTGTATTTTGGGGGGCCAAGGAGGTGCTGGTATTCAATACTGGTGAGTACCCCCTCAAAAAGACCCCTGACTGTAACACAATTGTGTCTGGTTGTCCTTAAGGACAGCTTGTAAGATGCTGCTTGAGCCAAATTCAATGGGTCTCTTAGCAGATTTGGAAAGGTGTATATTTTGTTCCAACTGCACCAGCTGGAGATAAACCTCTGGGCTCCATTCAAGGTGCTGATTCTCAACTTTATAGAAGGGTTGCCATATGTCCTGAAAATAGGGACAGTCCTGATTTTTTGTGGATTGTGTTCACATACTGGCAAATGTGACAGAAGGTCCTCCTGTCCCGATTTTGTGGAAGAGAATTATGACAACCCTACTGTAAAGCCCTTTATAGCCTGGACAGTGCCGGCTCAAGGACTTCTCCGATACTAGCTCTGGTCTCTCACCTGACATTGCTTTTGTATGAATCTCCTGTTTCACCTTTTGCTACAGTTTTCAATAGGTTAGGGCACCATTTAGCTACTATGAACTTTGGCAAGAACACTAACCAATACTGTATTTTAAATGAATTCATATGAATAAATTAACACTACACAGCATCAGAAGAGTATTTTTAAATCTGCAGCAAATCCATTACAAAATAATTCAAACCTGTCATCACGTTGTGCCCCAAGCAGTTTTCAGTTTTGGTTTTTATTTTGTGTTTAAGGTAGTAGTGGTTCTTGTTAGGACAAAATTGGATTGATTTTCATGTTTAAAACATTATGTTCCACCTCATGGCTCAATGTTTGAACTTAAGAAGCAAATATACCAGTAGTCCATTTAAGATCAAGGCCCAAATCCTGAAACAGAAGCATTCAGAACCAGTATGCCCAAAGTTGAGCTTCATACGTCCAAAATAAACCCCCCAGTACACCTTGAGGCTTAAAGCTGGTACAGAATGCACCAGACTGCCAGAATGCTTACACAATTTTGATTTTCATGTCTCTGTGTGGATTAAGGCTAGTTTATTCAGACAAGCAAAATTAAGTTCAAAGTTTATCTGAACTGTGTTATCTTGGATGATGGGTGAGGATATTAAATGTTTGAATGTTTACCGACCGGCAATAGAGGGAAAGGGAAGCACTACATGGGAATATAATGGGAGAAAGCTAAGCTAAAACTTCTTTCTTTCTGACTAGTTTTCCTGTATGAACAGAGTTCTTGAAGAAAAAAAAAGTGATGGTGACTCCCACTCTGCAAGTTGCACAGCCTAGGAAAATTTTACCACAATTCTGTTACTTACCTAAGTAGCAATTCTGCTACAATCCTAAGAAATTTAGGGCGTCTTAACTCACTTGGCCTATGATGGTGAGGCAACATCAGAGTATGCCTGTGTATTGGAGTGGGGCAGAAGCGCCTTACAGCACTTTTGTGATACCCTAATGTCACCACAGTACTCACACTGGGGCTTAAGCTGGCCTAAGTGGAGGTAAGGATTGCAGCCTTACTTGTATAAAGTCATTCTATCAACCACATCTTCTCATGGATAAAGATATAATTTGTGGGAAATGTCATGCAAGGATGAACTTTAATCATTAAGGCAATTTTTTCCTTTGACATCACTTACAAAAGCAATTTATTTATATATAGCCTCATTTATAACCCTTTGAGATGAATCCATGAAGGGATCCCAGATTGCTGGGTCCCTTTCTGCCCAAATAACCTATGGTTTGGCTGGCTACCTCCTGGTGTGACCTGTTGCTTAACACTCATTCATCTCCCTGCCATTAGTTTAGATGCTGTGGTGCGTCACATCATCTCATGGCTAACACAGTGTCAAGTTTCTGGGTGGGAAGTGAGAGGTCCGTTTACCTATTCATATGAAATCATTTTATTTTGATGTAGACAGAGCCACTGGGCATATGAAGATCTCTGGGAGTCTTGTTGATTTATGATGTGCCTATATATGGAAAGAAGTCTATGCAATCTTTGGCCTTCGTACTCTGTAGCCTACCCCTAGCCCCATTGCTGTCTTATGGAGGATTTTCTGGTTTGGAGATGAACCCCTGGAAAGAACAACTGTTGTTTCTCCCTATATAGATTCAACAGCAAGTGTTTCAACCATATTTGTCTGTCCCCCAGATAGTTTGTTCTCTTTTTCAGACCAGATCCAAATTATAGTTGTGGGGATACTGCCCCCTGCTGTCAATTTCTGATCTTCCTTCCGATGGTTCTTTTGTGAAACTCCCCCACTTCCTTGAAATTATGTATTTATTGACTCAATATGGAAAAAAATGGTTTAAAATGAGATTCCTCGGTCAGCTGGGATTCATTCCGGTCTCTCCTACCACATGGTCTCCCTTCAACTCTAGAACATAGAAATTTCCAAAGCAAGCCTGTCAGAGAGCCAAGAAACTTCTCTCTTGTAAGGGGAGAAATAAGCTGGAGGAGACCCAGCCCTATAGAGACAGGAATGGATGTCGGCTTCCAACTTTTTTCCTTCAGTCTTCATATTACCATGTTCAACTCACTGCCACTTAGACTCTCCTGGGTCTCTAGTTTGAAAAATTCAGTAGTGGGATTAAGTAGGAAAAATTAAGTCCTGTAGTGGGATTCAAATAAATTAACAGATTCTACGTCCCAATAATCTAAATTAACAACAGGTTCTATGTCCCATTAGTAACCGGTTCTCAGAACCAGGCGCTCATTAGCAAAGGGTTCTATGGAACCTGTGAGAACCCCCTGAAGCCCACCACTGAGTCCAGTTTGGAAAATGTTTCTTAATTTTTTTCCCCTGCCCCAAATGAAGGTTGAAACAGAGCTTTTGGTACTGTGAAGGAACAATGAAGAGAGGGGGACGGAGTGCGTACAATGTGTCTTTCTCTTCACTGGGAAGAAGGCAAAACTAACCGGTTACACAACTGGAAGGAGAGGCCACAAATTCCAGGTTGTGTGGTGTCATGCAACTCGTAAGCCTGTTGTTCCTAAACGGTGAGCCAGGATACATGAAATACCTTCCAGAGAAACACAACACTGGGCCATGATAAACCAATTCCTGAGGTAAAAGAAGAAACTCCTGTAGAACCCATCCACAACTGAGCATGCCTGTTGGTCCCTCTATATGTGTGTGTGTGTGTGTGTATACGCTCATATGCGTGTGCACACGTGACCTACACTATGGACACACACTACAGTGAAGTTTCTGGCCCCCCTTTTAAGGACAGGTATTTCTGCTTCAGCTACAAACATATTAAACATCGCCACAGGAGGCTGCTCAGGGTCAGGTCTAGCGCTCCCAGGACCTGATGCAGTTCAAATGCTACTTCTCCAGACCCAGGGTAACCATATAGAATGGAGGACAGAATGGAGGACAGAGTGCCTCTACTTTTAAGAGGGGGGAATTGAGGCAGGTGCTGCTTTTTAAACCTAAGCTAAACCTGCCTAAATTCCCTCCTCCATGCAATGCTTGAAGGTAGAGGCACTCTGTCCTCCATTCTATATGGTAACCCTGACCACACTACATTATCCAACATAATTGCTGGAGATACTCCTAGATTCAAAGAGAAGGGCCCAGAGGAAGAACTGTGCAGGAGAAGAGTTGTAGGGTAGAGGGTCTTCAATGCTCTAGTTCAGTGGTTCTCAATCTTCCTAATGCCGTGACCCCTTTATAAGTTCCTCATGTTGTGGGGACCCCCAACCATAAAATTATTTTTGTTGCAACTTTATAACTGTAATTTTGCTACTGTTATGAATCGTAATGTAAATATCCGATATGCAGGATGTATTTTCATTCTTACAAATGAAATGTGTGTTCTATGCATTGAATACAATGGGATTTATTTCAGTGTAGGCATGCATAGGATTGGGCCCTGAGGCTGTCAGTCAGCCCCAGTGCATGTGCAGCTACAGCCGGAGGTCTGGCAAGCCTGCACCAGGGGTCTTTAGGTGACCCCCAGGAAAGCTCTAGGCGACCCCCAATAGGGTCCCGACCCCCACTTTGAGAAACACTGCTCTAGTTGAAGAGATTCTTGTCTCATCCTCACTCCCCCCCCCCCATTTCCTTTTCAAATCCAGGGAGCCAGAAAGGTGGAGGTGGAGACTGGTGGATGTCCCAACCAATTCAATGCCTGCGGTAACCACTTCAGTTGGCCTCATATTTAGGCTGGGCCTGAGACAGCCTGCTGAGGTGCTCCAGGAGTCACTATTTACAGCTTGCTTCTGTCCAAGCAGGGAATAAATCAGGTATAGCAACTCATTCAGAAAGACAAAAAATCATTTTCAATCTCTAACCTTTATAGGTGAAAGTGCAAATTTTTGGTCAAACAACAGTATTTATATGCTGCTTTTCAAAAACATTTCACACAAATTTTATACTTCCAATGTTAATTCAGACAATTGGTTCCACAACCCAAAAAATGTTAATTCAAACGGATCTTGGCTTTCAAAAATGAGGAAATATAAACTGAAGTCCTAGCATCACCCATTTTTCCAAATTAAATGCTATTTTTAGTGCTTTTGAAATTTTTAAGAACTTTTTTTTTCACAGATGGTGGTGTTCTGTTTCCAAAAAACAACTCTCCAAAAAAATAACTCTCAAGAATTTCTCGCAATGTTCTCTCGCTGTTGCCGACAGTTTATTTTCAGTTGGGTTCTATAAGAAAAGTTAACAAGTCTATCACTTGCTTGTTTCGTTAAAAGTATGGTTGCCAAAATTCTCTTCCACATAACCAGGACAGGATCCCCTGTCTAACATGCCAGTACATGAACATAATCCCCAAAAACCAGGACTGTCCCGGTTTTTCGGGATATATGGCAACCCTAGTTAAAAGGAGAACTGTAATGTGCTTCCACCAGATTCAGACCTACATTTTAATGTATTGTACTGGGTTTCCAGATACATTTTTTCAGAGGAACAGTCCCTGTTGCCATTGCTGCTAGTTATCTGCTCAATGGCCAGTTAATCTTCTAGTATCCAGAGAAGTTATATGTCCAGATTTTTGCAGGATTAACTCTTTTGTAAACCAAATTAAGAAAACTGTATAATCTTTATTTGTTAATAAGTTGGGTTTTACGTGATAGGCTTTAAAAAAAATCATTATTCCAGACGTTTTGAAAATGCTTTTTTATGTAATGGTGCAATTATTTTATAAAATAAGTATTTTGTGTTTGAAAACACAGGAATTTTCCTTTTTAAAATGTTCCTTTGTTGGCATTTGGAAATTAGAATTTCCAATTAAAGCCCTAAAGAGCAGAACCAACTGGATGTTGGAATCTGGCAACAACTGTTAAATGAAACTAGGAATTTTCTTTTCACAAGTTAAAAATTAACTTTTTATTTTGGAATTTGAACTCTCCTGCAGAGCAAATGCTTGGCTAAATAGTAACACCTTCCCCCACCCCCAGTAACATGCAGAGAAAAGGGGGGGGGGGCTGAAAAAACTGCTTACTAGGAATGAGCCTAGAGACCAGAATTGTTCTACTGAAAAGCCAGCCTCTCCCAAGATTGGATGAGAAAGATGCTTTGCCTTGCCAGCTCCTAAAACAAAATACAGTAGTCTGAATGATCGAGGACAGGCAAATTGCAGAGATTGAGGGATGAAATCTCCGATTAGGTGAAATGCTCTTCTACCTACATAAATACCTTAACCTGTGTGTGAGGATGTTCATATCTTCTGCCCAACATTTTGTATTAAGCAGAGTGAGGAGAGGGAACTGTCAACTTTCCAGCTACCCTTGAAAATATGGGAAAATGAGTTGCAGGAAAGGAGGATTTTTTTAAAAAGGATGAATGTTGTTATATTGTACCTCCACAAAAATACAATAGGTATAGACTCTGTGGCTGAAGTCCTCAAGGACCTCTCCAAAGTGAGCAGAAGGCACTTCTGTTCATATGCAGGAAGTCCTGTGAAGGCCAAACACAAATTTTGATTCGCCTTAGAAATTGTTAACTGCATGGGTTTTTCAACAGACGCCCTATGGATATCAAGGGTGGACAGTAACGGGCAAGATAGGCCAATGTCTGGACTTCACACATTTATCTGGAGCATCCATACTTAGAGGTGTTTGTTAAGATAGGTTGTAATCCTCAAAAATGGACTTACTAATGGGTAAAATAAATAAGAGGTGTTTTCAAACTGTTCAAAATGGTTCAGAAATGCAGTAAACGCTTCGTTGCAGTTTGGACTGGCATCTTCATATCGAGGATCTCAGGCAGTAGAATCACTAGCAAGTTGCTACATGGACCAGAACTTTGATCCGAAACAGCCAGCCTAAAGTATAGCTGTCACCAGCCACAGAGTGGTCAGACACCTTGATAAAAATTAGATATCCAGTGAAGTGGGGTCACGACAGATCCTATTGAAACACACATCCTACAGATATTTAGATTTTTGTTCTTTGGAACAAAGCACAGGGCTGCTTTGACTACGTATGCCTGGACGTATTCCCAAAACTTCAACTTGAGACTCCAGGAATTCCTTTTCCGCAGCCTGCTCTGTCTGTGCACGTTCTTGTCCCTTTCTGCCAAGAACCTGGAATGCAAGGCAGTTGCCAGGATGGTTTCCAAAATTCTGACCCCATCCTGTCCATGCCACACTCTTCACCTTTTATCCCAAAGCCACCAATCTCACAACAAGAAGAAACCACATAGAGCAAACTGCTTGGCAGATATTAATTGCTCTCCTCCCAGGGAGCACTCGGTACAATTAAATCTCAAATATCCATTCTGATGTTCTTAACTTTTGCCCTTTATTAAACAAATGCTTCAGGACAACTACACTAACTTTCAAGCCTCTATTCCAAATAAAATATTGGGTGTTAGTTTGCCAGGAGACATCTCATATTTTATTTCTGGGCAGTGGCGTAGCTAGGTCATTTGGCACTCAAGGCCCATGAATTTTTTGGCATCCCCCTATTATGACAAAATAATTTTCAAAAATTTTATATGAAGTTATCTATATATATAAAAGAGAAAAGTCACTGACTGACTGACTGACTGACTGATCACCGCCCTGCCAAAACCGTTGGGCCTAGGAGTGTGAAATTTGGGGTGGGTGTTCCTTCCGTGATTGAGGGGTGCACTAAGAACCGGTTTTCGGAAATTCCAACCAGAAGGGGGTGAAAAGGGGCGCAATGCATTTTCCTCCCTATACTTTGCATTGAGAATTGCTGACTCAGCAACATTCCACCCCAACTGCTGGGCCTGAAGCATGGAATTCTGGGAGTTCCTTCTGTCACCTGAACACCCACCAAGAACCATCTGGAGAAATTTAACCCTTCAGGGGCTGAAAAGGGGGCAACGTGTTTCTGTCCTATACTTAACATGGGAGACTGAACAACATCCAGCCAATTTGGTGCTCAGACCCTGGTGCACTGGGGGATGTTGTTTGGAGGAAGAGGTTGCACTGGCGAGGATGCGGCGCATGTTGGAAAGTTGTGCATGTTGGAAAGTTGTGCATGGGGGGAAAGAGGTGCCCGCATGGGGGGAAAGAGGTGCCCGCATGGGGGGAAAGAGGTGCCCGCATGGGGGGAAAGAGGTGCCCGCATGGGGGGAAAGAGGTGCCCGCATGGGGGGAAAGAGGTGCCCGCATGGGGGGAAATTTTACTCCCGCAACGCGGGTATGCTGTCTGCTAGTATGAAAATAAAACAATTGAGAACAAAGATAGTGAATACAGTGGTAGCGTGTAAGACAAACGCTTTGTAATACAAAAATTTCTAAGGAATTCTGCCTTATAAGACAAACAGTTTAACAAAAATTTGTTGTAAAACGAACAAACTGATGGATCTGCATTGTGAGCAACAGCAAGAGGTTATGGAGAAGATTCATCTGCAGAGGAGGAGGAGAATAAGTAGGAGGAATCCCTCACATCAAATGAGATTAAGGACATTTGTAAACACTGGGAAATTGTGCAAAATTTCCCAAGAAAAACACCATCCAAATCAGGCTGTGGCAGTCCAAGCTAAGACTGCTGAATGAGAATGCAGTGTTTTATTTCCGTGAAATCCTCAAAAGGAGACAAAAGCAAGTGTTGGTGTGCCACAGATAGTCCTCAGGTGTGCTGCTGGAATTTGGGGACTGACATCTATATATATAAAAGAGAAAAGTCACTGACTCACTCATCACCGCCTTGCCAAAACCGCTGGGCCTAGAAGAGTGAAATTTGGGGTGGGTGTTCCTTCCATGACTGAGGCGTGCACTAAGAATCGGTTTTTGGAAATTCCAACTGGAAGGGGGTGAAAAGGGGCACAACATGTTTTCCTCCCTATACTTTGTATTGGAGAATTGATGACTCATCAGCATTCCTCCCCAACCCCCTCCCCCCAACTAGACCTAGAAGCATGAAATTTGGGGAGGGAGTTCCTTCTGTCACATGAACACCCACCAAGAACCCATGTGGAGAAATTTAACTCTTAAAGGGCTGAAAAGGGGTGCAACATGTTTTTGTGCTGTACTTAACATGGGAGACTGAATAACATCCAGCCAATTTGGTGCTCAGTGCCTGGTGCTCTGGGGGGATGCTGTTAGGAGGAAAAGGTTGCACTGTGGAGGATGCTGTACATGGGGAGCTGATGCGCAGGGGGAATTTTACTCCCGCAACGCGGGTACGCCTTTTGCTAGTTTATTAATAAGAAAATTGGGGGATCTGAACAGTCTGGTGTGCCTTGTCAATGGTGAAAACAATTGATGGTGTGCCTTAACAATTTCAGTGCCTTGTTAAGTGTGCTGTGACATGAAACAGGTTGATAGTCACTGAGAGCACAATCCTAACCAAGTCTACTAAAAAATAAGGCCCATTTTGTTCAATGCATCTTACTCCCAGGAAAGTGTCTTTAGGATTGCAGCCCAAGTTAGAACAAGGCCAACTCTGGCATCTACACTTCAAGCACTTGAGAATACCCAAATTTCTCTGAAGGCACAC
This sequence comes from Cryptoblepharus egeriae, assembly GCA_030015325.1. Taxonomy (NCBI): domain Eukaryota; kingdom Metazoa; phylum Chordata; class Lepidosauria; order Squamata; family Scincidae; genus Cryptoblepharus; species Cryptoblepharus egeriae. Next base: position 3,839,809 of record JAREYC010000015.1, on the reverse strand, counting down.
TTTAATATTAGTGTGTATTAACAAGTTAGTCAGTAACATAAGGCCACCCGCAAACCTTGGTCTACGCAAGGGCATAACATCAGCATTTGCAGGTACAATAAACAAAAAAAACTGATGAAGCTAAGTTAGTTAGTAAAATTACTAACTAATTTTAAAGCACTGGCATAAGGGCACTGCAACTCCAGGATATGTGAATAAACATTACCTTACCTTGAAGAATCTTCAATAACCATCCCTCAGTTTCCAGGATGCATCATGCAGCACATGCCCCACCGGCACAGCTATGGTGTGCTGCACCCTAAGTTACTAACAGTACAGTCCCATTGCAGTTTCCAGCATCCTAAGCTCCAGAAACCAACTAGCTGAAGAACCACCAACTGCTAACATTCAGCTTCTTTTATAGGAAGATCACAAATCCTTGCTCCCCACTAAGGCTGAAATCCAAAAGACTGAAATCCAAAAGACACTTTCCTGGGAGTAAGACCCATTCAACACAATGGGGTAAATGTACTTTTGAGTAGACATGGTTAGGATTGCACCCTACATCATCCTTCCTCTCAGACAACTGTGTATCTCTTCTGCTCTTTCTTTCCACCTGTGGCACTCTTGTACCTCTCCTTGTAGCCAGCCTTCTGTTTTACCAGTCAGTTACCCATATTATATTCATTATATTTTGCTCTAAAAAAATCAAATAAACCCATTCTTAGCCTTTGCAGCCATGACCTCTCATAACAACCAGGCACATAACAACCATGATCTGCACCAAGATGTCTCAACAGAAGCCAGGTAGGGAAAATCAGATAGGGCAACACTGGGGTCTCTCCAGGAGGGCATCCCCTTCCCCAGTACCTTCAGACAGGCACCTTGCATGCCCCAAACATGTGCATGCATGATCTGCCACCAAGATGTCTCAACAGAAGCAAGGTGGAGCAACACTGGGTTCTCTCCAGGAGGGCACCCCCTTCCCCAATACCTTCAGACAGACACCCCATTACTTTCAATAACCACCCAATACCTTCAGACAAGCACTCTTGCTCTTTACCTGTCCTGTTCCTGGCTTGGACTGCTAAGGCCAGGGAGCTTCTCCTTTCTTGCTGGCACTGAGAGACCACGTTTGCACCTGCAAGGAGCTTTGCTAGGCATGCTTTTTGAAGGGAGAACTGAAGTGACTGAATAGATGCTAATTGCTACCTAGTTTCACCTGGGACCTTGGCAGACAGCTTGGTTGGGTTCTGCTGGAAAGGGATGCATTGCCTTCTACCTAATGTGGCTTTCCTGCAATGCATCCTATCTCTTCCATCTTTGGGGGATTCTCTTCTGGAACCCCCTGGAAGATGTCATCCAGGGCAACATGCCCCTGCCCCTTTAGCTACACTACCATTTCTGGGTTTCTTAAGGCAATTGTTCTCAAAGTGAGTGTTTGGACCCTTTTGGGGGATTACAACTTCATTTGGGGGGGGCACAAAAAGCTGGGTGCCACCATCTCAAAATCTGGCACTGGGCACCACCATCTTGCACTGTAGTTGCAATCCATTCTTAGGAGCTAGGGTTGCCTTATGTCCCAAAAAACAGGGATCAGTGTTCACATACTGGCAAATGGGGCAGAGGTTCCTGTCCCAATTTTGTGAAAGAATTATGGCAACCCTACTGGGAGCAAGTCTCATTGAACACAATGAAACTTACTTACTTCCAGGTAGACACAGAGGAGCTCTGGCATCACAGTGATGCCACTTTTGGCCTTGACATCACTTCCAGATTAGTGACACCGCACCCTGTACAGATTCTTGTTCATAGAAAGGGGGTCCCAAGCTGAAAGGCTCAAGAACTACTCTCAAGAACTAGGTGTATCTGAATGAGATTCAAGACTGTTTTTGAATCCCCCCCACCCAGGGTGACCATATAGAATGGAGGACAAATTGCCTGTATCTTTAACCATTACATAGACGAGGGAATTTAGGCAGATGCTGCTTTTTAAATCCCTCTATGCTGAGCTAAACTTGCCTAAATCCCCTCTTCTATGCAGTGGTTAAAGGTACAGGCACTCTGTCCTCAATTCTATATGGTCACCCTACCTCCTCCTAAATAACTTTTTTTAAAGGGATCCCTCATGAGGATGTTTGTTAAACTACAATTTAAGCTGCTGTTAAACTACAATTCCCAGGAGTAATTTGTGAAAACCACATTGGACATAATAACAAAGATCGGATGCATAGATATTAATCTGATGTGGAAATTTATCAAAGAGTTACTAACACTGCCAAAGGATTGAGAATGGAAGATTCTCACATGAGCAAATTTGATTTTGTTTATACTTTAAAAACTATATATACACATTTTGCTTACTTGTTGTTAAAGACTTATTGTTTGCTTTAAGATAACAGCTTTCATTCTTTCAGTTATTCTATTGATCATTTAAGCCGAGGACTCCAAAGTTTTTGGCAGGAGGGCCACATCATCTCTCCGACACTGTGTTGGGGGCAGAAAACTAATCTACATTTCAAATTTGAATACATATGCATAAATTTGCTTATAAGAATGTATTGGAGTTGATTACAACACCTGCCCAAGAGCCAGAAAGAGGGGCATCTGGCCCCCAGGCTGTGGTTTGGAGACCCCTGATTTAAACTATGGTTCCCAAACTATGAGGCAGGACCACTAATGGGTCATGGTGGATTTTGGTGGATCACCAAAGGGTGACAGAGGGGCTGGTTAACTAATTGCCTGAAGTCCTGAGGCTATTCAAAAATCGGATGCCAATTATTCTGCCAATTATATAGCTGCCATTTATTCTGTTCAGATCCTGTAGTTTGCACAATCAGCACAGTAGAGCACAATCCTAACCATATCTAGTCAAAAGTAAGCCCCGTTGTGTTCAATGGATCTTACTCCCAGCAAAATATCTTTAGGATTGCAGCCACAGGGAAATAAATGTTTACGGTCTTTTTCTGGTTATTATTACTTATAAATATTTTAGATCTTTTAAAAAGCCTTTTAAACCTAAGTGAGTTCTGATACAAGTGTAAATTTAAAAAGTAGGTTCCAGTAATAAAAGTTTGGCAACCATTTAAGCTGTTTGCACATTTTTGGGTGTTAGCTCTTAGGAGCTCAGCCACTGGATCAAAATATTTTAATTCACTAATGAAACACAGGCTGCATTCCCACACACTTACCTGGTAGAAATCCTACTGAACTCAGTGAGACTTATCTCCAACTAGACATGCACAAGATTGTGCTCACACCCAATGATTCCAATAGTCTTTTGTAGAAAGTGCCAACTGTTCGGGTCGATTTAAAACTTGCGGTGTAGATGTGCTCCAAGGTGGATCAGAACGTTCTCATTTTGTAGCAGGAAATACTCAACTATATCCCACTACTCAATATTGGGTGCCAAAACCTGGCGCAAGCAGGATATTCAGGCTTTGCATACACTAGCTTCCCCCACCCCAGCCAAACCTCCAAGAAACCACTTCCAGTCTGTTGATCCCTTTTCTTTTTTAAGAATGTCATTACTAAAACATCTTTATTAATGGAATGTTGTTATAAAACCTTTAAAATGGGTGGGAGGGAAGCCCCAAATGAATTCCTTCTTCAAGGCACCAAACAGCAAGAAATGGCTTGAATCAGCCCTTATTTAAACCCACATGACTTTAAACATTTTTTAAAAGGACAAGAAACTGGAATTGGTGCAGAAAGGGGGAAAAACCAAAAGCACTACAAATGGATTCTGATAAACAGAACAGTGTGCAAGCACTGGATCAGGCAGGCAATGCAATCTCTATGGCAAGGTAAAACAATAAAGCCAATTGGAGATCCATCTAGTTACAAATGCATAAATAACTGCAGCTTGCAGGTCGCACAGTGATTCCTCAGGTCACTTGGTTCTTCATGGACTGATGGGCTCGCTTGCCTCTTTCTTTCATTGTTTGTAGAGGAACTTGTGGCACGGTAAGGCTTAGTGTAGGTAGTGCTCACTCCTGTCAGTTGTCTCAACAGCCTAAGAGGTAAGGTGCCAAAGGCTGACCGATTCAAGACATAAATGCAATGCCTTAAGAAGCTTCCTGGTCCATCTCCATCAGCAAAAAGTCTACAGAGCAAAGGGGTTTTTTTAAAACAGAGAATGACTCTTTTTTCATAAATCAATTGTTCACCTAGGGAAGTTTTCAAGATTTCCCTAACATATCATTGAATGCTCCAAAATGTCATGGAGGAAGAAATTGTCCGCTGGAAACACAATTGAAACTAATAATCACAATTTCTTGTTTGGCAATCTGATGAGTGCTAGCCTCCTCTTCACCTACCCAGACACCCACATGAATGATACCCACTGTCACTCTGACCCACTCCAGATCAGATTCAGAAATCTACGAGGTCTTCACTCAATTCTTATGGCACTCCCTGCAGTGACCTGCATGTCAAACCTGCAAATCTGATTTGCCTGTGTGAATGAAAAATGGTGTGAATCAGGATGCTCTGCATATGGATGTTCATGCTAAAGACCCACATGATATAGGGGGATGTGCAGTGGGCAGGAATACATACAACATTTTTTCCATCATAGGAACTGGTTTGCCTCTTCGGTGAGCACAAGAACTGCACCTCACTGTGCCCACCACTGTAGAAGAAACTCTTCTATAGACACACTTAAAAGCTGCCAACTAACTGAAAAAGTATCCTCATCTAATAGCACCTTAAAATGCAAAGTCAACATCTGAAGTTTTCTATAGCATGAGATTCACGTTAACATCTGCAGATCAAGTGGCTTTTAAAGTTGGCCGGGAGCAAAGGCTAGTGTTTTGTTCTGTATTGAATAAAAGACAACCCTAACAGCACATAAAATCAAAGCAAACCTTGAGAACTTCCACAGCAGAGGGACTTATTTGGAAGGCAATTTTAAAAAAAGCAATTAACAGCCCTCTATGAGTATGTAGGATCTGTTGCCCCGTCCATGGATTGCGACATGGGCACAGGAATTCTTTGGTGCAAGACACATTGTGCAGTAATAAAGGGCATAGCAACCTCAAAGTAAATAGTATAAAATAGCAGGGGACAAACCCACTTGCGTGTAGTCCCCTGGGTCATCTGGCAAGGCCAGAAACAAGTCCTACACCAGAAGGCACTGAAAGAGCAGAATTGCCTGGCCTACAACAGTTCAGGTAATAACCCACTAACTGTAATGATTGCGCTCTGGTTCACTTAGAGGGAGAGGAGTGCTGGGTTTGTGTGCCATGTTCTTCTCAGCACATGAGGGGGGAGGCCGTTGTTTGAAGAAGTCAGAGACATAACGGACCTGGAGGTAGAAGAAAGGAGATAAGGTGAGTAAAAGACAGAGTGTGAAATCAAGCCAGAGTGGTGAACATCATTTACTACTGTTTTCCTGGGGGAGCCACTGAATGAGTCACCACAATGTCACAGAATGTTCAGAGCACTACAATATTATAAGGGGAAACCATATAAAGGGCATATAAGGCCACAGTGAGGAATGTTAAGTTAGATTGGCCAAGAAAAATACCTGATAAAGGTACCTGTCTATGCTAGAGAACTCTAGGGACATGGAGGGGTGAGAACAGTTGTATTCAAAGTGGGGGTCAGGACCCCTTGAGGGGTTGCGGCCTCGGGTCAGGGGGGTTTCAAGAGGATGGGATCTACCATCTTGGAATCTGGCAGTTGGCTGTACTGGGAATAAGTCTCACTGAACACAATAGGATTTACTTCTAAGTAAACATGGAGGAGCTCTGGCATGACAGTGATGTCACATTCCGGGAAGTTTAACAGGGGGTCCCAGATAGATTTTTATGTTTGAAAGGGTGTCCCAGACTGAAATGCCTGAATTTCTGCTGGTGGCAAGGTGACTGGGAAAAAGCAGGCCTCCTTCAGTCTTGAACGACTACGGTATCGTGCTTGGTGCTGCATACACTGCATGTGAAGCACAAAAGCCTGGTTTAGATTGTTATGGAGGATATGCTGTTACCCAAGCAGCAAATCCCCCTTCTCCACGCCACTGAATTAGTCCAATGGAAAGGCAGAGCCAATACGATTGGATCCAGCTGGAGTCGCAGAGCTGGGCTAAGGACAGGAGCTCACCCTGTCTTGTGGGACCGACCTGGGTCTCAAACCCTGGCCTGCTGGTTAACAGGCACAGTGTCTTAGCCACTTGTGCCACCCACAACCCATGATAATGACTTTTCACATACAGAGGGTTTTACAATGCTGCCAAGACAGCATTTTAGTCCAGCCATCCCAAGCCTGTTGGTGCTATGGACACCCAGATCACACCTTGTCACCCATGTCCCATCCCTCAATTTCATACTCACAACAAGTATAGCAATGAGTGCTCCCTGGAGAAGGCCCACCAAGACATCACTCCAGTGGTGTTTGTAGTCCGCCACACGGGTGTAGCCCACATATATAGCAAATGAGAGAAGGAAGAACTGGATCGTTGGGCGCACTAATCGGGCCCACTTGGCCACTAGACGAGCCTGTACATAGAGCTGGAATCAAGGGGAGAGAAAAATCAGACGCCATCAGATTTCCCAGGTTAGAGGGTGACTCATTGATTTCATTTAGAAAATCATAGCTCAGTGGTTATGTCCTCTACTTTGCAAGTAGAAGATCCCTAGTAGGGTTTTTGACCCCCCCCAACCACAATCAGTCCTGAATTAGATGGAGTAAAGAGCCAACTTGATGGAAGGCAGGTTCATATGTGACAATCTTCAATTAAGAAGTGTCTCACTCACCGCCAAGAACATCATACAGTACATTCCAAATGAAGAGTGTCCAGAATAGAATGACAGCCTGAAAGAGAGAGGAGGACAAAAAGTTAAGAACTATTATTTGTTATTCTTCATAGGAAGGAAACGTAAATGTTCACCAAGGACAGTATCCTGTTTCTTGTGACCAGCTATTGTTTAGTCGTTCAGTTGTGTCTGACTCTTCATGACCCCATGGACTGCAGTATGCTAGGCCCCCTATCCTTCACCAACTTCCAAAGTTCATTCAGATTCACATTCATAGACTCAGTGACACTATCTAACCACTTCATCCATGGACTACTAGAAGGTATTCAGGCATTTTAGCCTGGGACTCCCTTCCAAACTTAAAAATTACTCTAGGACCCCTGTCAAACTTATCAGGATGCTCCTCCATGTCTACTTGGAAGTCAGTCCCATTGTGTTCAATGAGACTTACTCCCAAGAAAGCCCAATGCTAGTTTCCAAGATGGTGGATCCCATCCTCACGCAACCCACCTGAGCCAAGGCTGCGACCCCCAAGGGGGTCCCAACCCTCACTTTGAATACCACTGAACTAGATGATGCTGAGGAGCTGATAAGCAGAGAATGACAGCTGGATCCCTTCCTTACTCTTACTCCCTGGCAAGTGGTATTCAGAGGTAGATGACCTCTGAACATGGAGCTTTCCTATCATGACTAATAGCCATAAATCTCTACCTTTTTATGAACTTGTCTGATCCCTTTCTAAAATGATCTATGCTTGGCTCTGTCGTCATATCTGATTGTAGCAAATTCAATATGTTAATTTTGAGTGAACTTCCTGTTCTCTCTATACATTAATTTTGTATGAAGTTCCTGTTCTATTCAAGTTTCTATACTGAATGTACTGCCTAAGCATTTCATCACACAACTCCCAAACTCAGGTGTTACAAGAGAAGGAGGGTTCTTCTCCCGATTTGCTTTGCTACACCTTGCAGTGTTCTCCAAACTACACTTATTGGACTGTTTCACAGTCTAAAAACAGAAAATGGAAGTCTACAGTTTGAAACCTAAGCAGGTCCAGTCCTGTAAACTGCCTGGAGGAGATGCTGGCTGGAAAACAAGACATAAATCACTTGGAGGAAAGGATGGAAATAAGCAGGATAAACAGTATCATTTCAAGGTTCTTAAATGACTCAGTTGATTTAGGTCATTAGAAAACCCACAGAGTTTAAATACCTTTAGGGCCCAATCCTATCCCGCTTTTCAGCATTGTGCCAACATGGCATGAACTGCATTCTGCAGCTGGGGGGAGGGGAGAGGAAAGTTGCAGAGACCTCTTCATGGTAGGTAAGGAAAGGTTTTGTGCCAATATGTCCTCTTTTTCCAGGACAATTCTTTTTTAGGCTTGTGTCCTTTATTATCCTCCTTTTCCTTGTGAACAAGATGCATCTTATAACTAATAAATCATATGTAATAGTTTTTATGGTTAATTTAAATTCTTTGGTTACACAGAAGGGTCTGCAGTTGGAAGTTGACGGAAATGATGAAAAGGTCATCTAAAACAACACTGCCTTGACACACAACATGGTGACATGAGAACCCCCTCGTGCATCCAGACCATGTCCACAACCAGAAGTAGCAACAGCAATCCAGAATTGTGTACCCTGCCACCATATGGCACAGACGCTGAAGAAGAATTTAAACACTTTATAATGACTATACAGTGTTTAAATTAACCACATGGGAGTCACATATAAATGCTTTTACTTTTAATTTTATCATGTCCTACATTTTCTTGGGTGTTCAACATTTTGGGTGGGGTCTTGTCCTCTTCGGCAGTTATGACATCTGGTCACCCTGTTACATTGGGGTTCCATTGCTGCTGCATCAGTGCTGGAAAGTTGGACAGAATCCAGCCCTTAAAGCAGCATTTAACAGAAGCAGCTTTTTGGATGTAGACTTTAAACCAGTGGACTTCTTAGTGTGGGGTCACAACCCCCGGGGGGGTTGTGACTTCATTTCAGGGGGTTGCAAAAAGCTGACTGTCACTTCCAGCCATGACATCACGTCTGGGGGATCCTTCTGGGAGGATCTGGGGACAGGTTGTCATTCTCAGAGGGGCATCCCAGGCTGAAATCCTCAAGTACTACTTCTTTACGCTATTTTGCTTAGTTCTCTATTTCTGGGGTTACCCAGCAGCTCTGTGACATCACTTCATTTCAGCCAACGGTGCTCGGTGCTCGAGGAAACTTTTTAACTAACCAGCCCTTCTTGTTATCTAACAGTCCTGATATGATGCCACTTGCTGCAAGGAGATCTGCACTACAATCCCACCCCCCATTCAATTTTCTCCTGCTCACCTGGATTCAGTGATGTCCCTGATGTCTCCTTGGCAAACTCCCTCCAACTGGACATACTCCGAGCAGTTGACCCGCGACCAATCAGGTTTGCAGACCGCTAGGAAGTTGGGCCGCAAGCGCCCAATCATGTACTTGGCCAAGTCCGTCAGTGACTGGCTGATGGCTCCACCAAAAATAAATGTCCCCACTACTTTGTAGAGGGCAGCCAGGTAATTGTTAAATTCAGACCTGGAATAGAGACGCTCTATATAAACTAGGTAGGCCTCACCAGCACAGATCTACAGAAGAAAAAGAGAGAAGCAGATTAGTTTCAGCTGAATCACTTTTATGAAGTCGGTGAAACAAAAAAGTTTTGAGAGCTGGGCCAAGTACAGGCATCCCCCACTTTAGGGACCAGAGCAGGGTCCAAAACTGAAAACCGTTGAAAAGTGGAACCCAGTCTTTTTCAGCTTGCAGATGCCAACTGGCCACCCAAAAAGATACAAATATAACTTGCAAATGCCTAAATAACACCTATTTATTGATTGGCATCCTTCAGTTTCGAGAGACTATGGTATCCTGCTCTGAGTAGAGGTCCTAAAGCAGCATCTTGTATGACTAAATAGGCCAATTTGAGAGCGGCAATCCCAAATATTTATTAACACATAGACAAAATACATAACAAATTACAGTCAATTGAACAAAGGGATGTGTGGGCAATGAATATCTTATGTATTTGAATGATGGTTATTTACTGAAGACAGTGATAAGGAAATGCCAAAAACAGTGTGAACACCATGTCACATGCAAATCAACATCAGAAAAGACCATTTTAGCCTTTAGATTGGCAGAGAGAGGTTGAAAGAGTGGAGCATGTGTTGAACAAATGAGTCCTGGGTATAATTGAAAGGTGTTGAAAGATCAGAACCATTACTAAACCATCAGAAAGTGGGGGATGCCTATACAGCATTTTGCTTTTTATTTTGCATGCTGCCTTTCCATACCAATGCCTTCCAATGGCTCTCAAAACAGGATGCAAAAGTAACAATTTGTTAAATTTTTTTTCATGTAGTGCTCCTAGATACAGTGCTTCTGAACATGGAGGTTCTGTTAACGCACACCTATTTCCTTACAATAGTAACAGTGCAGGGGATGGTAATGCCGGCCATCAGTCCATGGGTGATGGTGTCTGGCTTGTACGGATAGCGGATGGAGTCATCATTGCAGTAGAAACCCCGCTTGTAGGGAGAGTTCACCAGGGTCAAAATAGTGAACGGCAGAGATGCTGCAAGGCAAAACAAGAGAGGGTGTCCAAGGAGGCATTAATCAGAGGCTCAAGAAATCCCACCCAATGCATCCTCATGATGTTGCCGCTTCAAATCATACATCAAAACCAGTTCTTAACTCCTCTGGTAATTGTGATAAATTCAGTTATTACACACAGACATCCAACCACACCCATTGCTGCAAACTGCATGCATGATGTATTCCTCCAGTTACATTTAAAACATAAACCGTGTAACATCTTAACATCATTGTGGGTGATGATGTTAAATTCATCCCACCCCCAAAAAATCTATCCCACCCTATTCCCCACCCCAAAAAAATACAGACCAAAAAGAACTATTTCAGCTCTTGACTATAATTAGGTTAACACGGCACTGTTTGCTATCAAGAGTAATTTACTGTGGCTGCAATCCTAAAGACACTTTCCTGGGAGTAAGATCCATTGAACACAATGGAGCTGACTTTTGAGTAGACATGGTTAGGATTGCACCCTATAGGAGGTTAGGAAATAATTGGTCTCCATGGAACCTCTGGGATGTTGGGTGTTCTGTTTATACCATTATTTAATTCAAAAGAGTATCTAGAAAGCCTTGGTTAATCACAGGTTAATAGACCATTCCAGGTTAGGCCAGAAGAGCAAGGAAGATCTTAAAAGCATAGACAGCATCTGTTTATGGTCATAAGCAGAAAAAAGAATTATAGAATTAAATCTTATAGAATTTATATATTTAATTATAGAATTAAATCTTGCATTTTGTTAATATTATCTTGCAATTCTGTCATATTCTTAAGGGTTCCCAATGCTCGACTACATTAGGAACAATAGGAACGTAAAGCAAGTACAGTAATACCTTGGTTTATGAGCATAATTTATGCCGGAAGCATGTTTATATATATATATATATATATATATATATATATATATATATATATATATAATCCAAAATGTTTATATATCAAAGTGAATTTCCCCAAAAGAGGACATGTCCTGGAAAAGGGGAACATATGATCACCCTGCGCTACCCAAATCTGAGAGGAGACCTCTGACTCATCAGCCCTCTTCCCCTATTCTGCACCTTCCATTATGGCATTTTATATGCATTTTGAAGCTTATGGGCAAAATCCAGAGTAACTATGGAGAGTCCTTGCTCCGGTGTATGTACAACTTACTCTGGATTGCAATATGAATTTCCCATAGGTTTTCACTATGTGGTGCACTAACTACTGGTGCATGTTAAATCTCTTACGTGCTCCCGTAGTTACTCTGGATTTGGGGGTAAGTGTCACCATGAGGACTAGCAACTTAACAATTTAAATAGAATTTTGATAGCTGAGCTTGAGTGCAAAGGATTTGCCAAAGTTGTTCACCCACAAGAGAGGCCCAACATGAACCCAGGATCCAGTTCAACACTGCGCTGATCCAATATTACCAGCCATTCTTCCATAGGGTTAATAGTCTGTCACGGAGCAGAACACTCCCATGTCAACAAGCCTTCAAAACTTTCCACCCACTGTAATAAAATCCTGGCGTTGCTGTACTTTCTGTCTTTGCACACACACAAAAAACTCACCCAACTGGTTCAAGGCACAGGGAGGAGGAAATAAAAACACTTTTATTATTATCAAGTAGGAATACTTTCCTTTTCCCTTTTTTTCCTGGAGAAAAGCAGATTTCAGAATAGCCTTGCTGGATCAAGCAAATTAAAAAAAAATCTATATCCAGTCCAGTATTCTTGCTTTTCACCAAGTTTTTATTTTTCGCCAGGTGCCCAGTTGGGGCAGGACAAGAGGCAGCCCATTGTTGACACCAGCACTTCATACGTGGAGGTAAACTGCCTTTAGGTATGGAAGCTCTATTTAGGTATTGTAAATAACTGCCACCAAAAGGCTTCTGCTCCATTAATGGGAAAAAGCATAAAAGATAATAAAAGGTATACCTATTACCAAAAATAGGTAATACCATAAAAGGTACACCTATTACGAAGAAAGTAATTAAATTTGATAATTCTGAAGCTTTCCCAAATCAAATTTTCTCCCTTATTTTTTGAGATATACTAGTCCAACCTACCCCTTGAAATATTTTTCTTCTGTAAGAAATTTCCCTATCCTCTATAGGGGAACATTCAAAAATTGCAGTATAAAAGTCCACTGCTGGACTTTTAAGGGACCACAATTTAGTGGCACTGCAACAATTTTTTTGCAACATGTTCAATCCTTGGCTGGGTTAGAAGCTAGGCTGAAATCATGACGTGCCACTACCTTATATTAAGACAACTCATCACATCTTGTGGCAGTGAGTTTCATAATTGTGTGATATGTCAAAGATTAGCTCTTTTTCCTCTTCCAAAATTACCACCGTGTCCACAAAAGACATTTATATCCCTCCTCTCTTACACAAAAACCTATATAAACTTTTTTTTTCCTTTTCAGGTGCTCTCTAAAAAAACTTCAATCTATTTCCAAACTAAAAATACAGACATCCAAAATTGGGACAAACACTAAAACCAAAAAGGAACTCTGCCGTCATCATCCACCTGTGGTTACACCAGATTTAGGTGTGCGGGGGGTGAGAAGAGGAGACAATTCCAGCAATGGAGGTGGCCAAGGTCAAAAATTAAACCTTCCCACTTCTTTTCAGGGTTTTTAAATTATGTAGTTGCAGATGGCTATTTTGGAAAAGGTTGTTTGTGTCCTGCAGGGTGGAGTGAAAAGGCTCATTTGATTGTCTGAGAGAACTCAAGAGAGTGTCATTACACTGAACATAGAAGCTACTTAAAATAAAATTTTAAAAAAGACAAACAGCAGAAAACAAAATCTAAAGATAGATGATGTCGATGAAATTCAGAGGAATAGGCAGCTAAGAGAGGCAGGTTTTTAAAACTAAATCTGAACAAAGGTAGCATATCCTGTTTCTAAAATACCCACAGATAAACCAATGTGCACATTTAATCTGGAGCAAGGCTATGAATAGCAATTTGATGGGTCAGACCAAAACTCCCACCTAGACTCGTGTTGTTCTGCAATAGCAAACCAGGTGCTCATAGGAGAAGTGTGAGATTCAAAGGATCTGAGAAGCGGAAGATGACCCTGGAGGAAGATTAAGGGCAAAATCCAGAGTAACTACGGGGAGTCCTTGCTCCAGTGTAAGAACAACTTACTCTGGATTCCAATATGAATTTCCCATCGGTTTTCACTAGGTGGTGCAGTAGCTATGGGTGCACTTAAAGTCTCTTACGTGCTCCCGGAGTTACTCTGGATTTGGGGGCAACGCAATAGTGCCCTGTCCAGTCACTTGGTAAGAATACTTTGAGACAGAATGGACATTGATGGGGGGTAGGATAATGAGGAAGAGGACAAGAAAACATAAAATTGAAGAACACAGCAGGTCCACTCAAAGGCCATCTAGTTCCGCCGTTTCAACAGTAGGGTTTGCTTCCTGTGGACATTCCCCCAACATCAACCTATATCACTCAACTTGCACTTAGACTCTGGAGCATGTCCAGCTCACTATACAGAAAAAAGGCACCTTGTCAAGTAAGTGCCTGCAGAATTGCATCATTAGGCTTCCTTGCAGTTTGGGGCAAGAATGAAGGGGTTTTCCCTAGCCATGTAACAGATAAAAGTGGATTTAAAGACAGATGGGGGAGAATCACTCAGGATGGATAGTAGATCTATAGAACCTCCCAACCAGAACTTCTATAGGGAAGGTTCCAGGCATAAATGGATAGCAAGGAAGAACAGATACAGGTCCAACGTTATTATACATTGATTTTTTTTATATGCGAATTTGACTCAACACAAACGGCCACTGCAAATCACAGTTTTAAAAACTGCTTTTCTACTGTTGTAGAGAGGCAGCCATGCAAGCAATCATTCCATTCTTCAGCTGAGCCAGGTAAGGCAGGAGGTCCTTTTTATTTCTAACTGCTGACTGCCTTCCTACAACGGTAAGAAAAGCTGCTTTTAAACAATTGTATAGGGATGTACTTTTTATTTTTTTTTAAACTGTTTTTATTTAACACATTCTTTTGGTATCAGCAGGCAGATCTATTCTGCAGCTATTGAGACACATTAGGAGCAATGAAGGAGTAAGAAACCTGGAAGTAGGTCTTTAAATATGTTTTTCCCCTCGCTGATTTTTTTTAATCCATGGGTGGTTCTAAAATGGAAACCTAGTGGATAGCAAGGGATGCATGTACTGCTATTTAAGAAAGCTGGCAACAGTAGCACAATATACATTTGTATGAATTAAACATAGATAAATCTATGAACCAGTTTTTTTTTCATTTTCCAACTTCTTGTCCAGTGCCAAATAAAACGACCGTATTACACAGGCCAGATTGGGCTCTTTGCTTGCCTGGCCTACAGGATAGCAAAGAACATGTTGGTACTTTTGGTCGACTTCCTCTAAACCAGAATGTAAACAAGTGTTAAAAATGAGACCTGCATCCACAGGTTTGTCTTCCTACAGTCACGTGATGGAGGGACAGGGAAAGAAGCCGCAAAAGTTACTCAATCCAGTTTGGGGTTCGGAGCACCTGACCACCCAAAACACCTGCAATTATCAACAAGAACAATGCCAGAGGATAATTTTGAAGAGCGCCTGCCCTACACCAATCTTCTTAATTGGAGCAGGAAACACCCTGCATCACACCTAACACAATTTGATCCAAATGCTGAGCATTGTGTTCTCTCTGTGGCATAGCTAGAGGGGGGGCAGAGCAGTCATTCTTGGACAGAGGTGTAAAAGGGACCCCTCACCTTCAGAACCATTTCAGGCTGAAGTGCAAAACAGAGCCAAAGGTGAGGTGTGTGTGTGTGTGTTTGTGTGTGTACACACACACACACATATACAGGGTGATTCAAAATAAATGGGACAAAAAGGTCTCAGGTATGTTTTTTGTCCCATTCATTTTGAATCACCCTGTGTGTATATATATATATATATATATATATATATATATATATATATATATATATGTGTGTGTGTGTGTGTGTGTGTGTGTGTGTGTGTGTGTGTGTGTGTGTGTACACACACACACACACACACATACATGTAAATAATTTAACTATGATGTTGGACTGTCAAAATGGCCACTCTACATGCAAACAGCAAGAAGGCAGAGTGGTGAGTCTAGCCAGCCACTTCCAGAAACCTCAGCTGATTAATCAAATGAGTGGTAATTAAGTCTCCATACATTTGCATATTGAAAAGAATCATTTTGAAAGAAAATGCTTTCCTTGCTTTTAGGATCGTACAGCCCCATGCTTTCAACCCCCAACCTCAATTCTTCAGCTGAAATATGGGGAGACCCACCTTACTGAGTTGTTGGAAGGGTTACAGTAGATCATTCATACGAAACACAGTGCAATCTTATTTGTGTCTTTTCAGAAGTAAGTTCCATTGAATTCAGTGGGGCTTACTCCCAGGAAAGTGCTCTTAGGATTTCAGCCATTTCAGCAGCTACACAACATCGCCATCAAGATTCCTTCTGGCATCAAAGAAAAGTGCATGTCTATCACCATCTTTGGAAAGACATCTCACATAGGCTGCAATCCTAAAGATAGTTTCCTGGGAGTAAGACCCATTGAATACAATGGTGCTTACTTTTGAGTAGACATGGTTAGGATTGCACCCATATTCAAACAAAGGGAGAATGCATTTTCTTAAAAGAAGCATTCCACCTATATGCTTCTGATTAAATCAATATAAAGTCTGCAATCCCAATTATTATGGTTACCATTAATTAGAATTTTGGATCCTGCCCTTTCTCTAAGGCAGGGGTTTCTAAACGTTTTGGACAAAGGACTACATCAAATACCTGGCACAGAGGGCCAGAAAAAGTATTTTAATTATAAAATTTAAATAAACAGATTAGAGATGGAAATTAGATTAATGAATTAATGGGCTCAAATTTCCAGGATTTCTGCAAGAACAGAAATAAAGCGTAAATGGACCCCCGTTTTCCCCACTAGTTGGCTCTAGTTGTGTTTGGTCAACTGGGTCCAAAGGTTGGCTGTGGGCCAGTTAGCAGCTCGCCATGGAACACATCTGGTCCCAGGGATGGGGTTTGGAGAGCCCTGCTCTAGGGAACGGAGGAAGTATATATTATTTCCTTCCTAAGCTTCCTTCATAGAAACCCTATAAAGTAGATCAAGTGGAAGGAGGGTGACAGGCCCTTGGTCATTCAACTGGGGAGCTGGTAAATGTCCATTTCTCTGTGACAATATCAAAATTAAAAGAAGTACTGGGAGAAGGAGCAAAAAGAATTTTTCAATGTCTCAGTTTTCATCTGAAATACAAAGACACCTGATTTGGTCCTGTTTGGTACATTCACTGTTTAATACAGTGATTTTCAACCATTTTCATACCATGGTACACTGACAAAGCACTGAAATTGTCAAGGCACACCATCAGTTGTTTTTATCACTGACAAGGCACACCAGACTGTTCAAATCCCCCAATTTTCCTATAAATTGATGTAAATCCCAAAATTCCCATGGCACACCTGAGGACTAGTTGCGGCACACCCATGTGCCGTGGCGCACTGCTTGAAAATCACTGGTTTAGTACATTACCAATTACCAATTTAATGTGACATTGGCAATGCCTGCTGAAATCCTAGGAACCAAGAGATTAACAGCCCAATCCGATGCATGTCTACTCAGAAGTAAGTCCCATTTGAATCAATGGGGCATACTCCTAAGAAAAGTGTGGCTAGGGTTAAGCTGTAAGCCAGATCAAGATTTATGCCCATATCCTACAGTCAAATTACGCCCTTTGCTCCAGAGCAGTTAAGATGACTTTCCATAACACTAGAGGGTGACACAACTGTGTGGACCCGTGACTGCTCTGGACCCATCTTCTGCATGGTTCTTTGGCCCTTCCACTGACTGGACCAAATGGAGCACATCATGCAAAATTTGCACAGAGATGCAAGTTGCATCCACAATTCACACTTTTAGCATCTTGCGGCACAAAATTATTTTGTCCTCTTAACACCCACTCCATGAATTTGCCCTCTTTCCCCATTTGTTCCCTACCACCAACACCCTTTTCCCTAGAAATGAACAGCGAGTTTCCAAATACAGCATGCAAGTTGTCATAGAATAAAACCCGTTCACACACACCTTTAATTGGGTGGCTGAGTTTATTCCGAGAACAGGATACCCTAAAATATCAACCCACTCATCCCATTTATAGAGCCACACACCGGTACCTCTTGCCTCCCCAAAAGAAAGCTCAAACATTTATTTTCCAAGAGTACATTTATGGGCAAAATCCAGAGCAGTTACGGGTCCACGCAGTTACGTCACCCTCTAGTGTTATTTTATGGAAAGTCATTTTAACTGCTCTGGAGTAAGGGGCTTAATTTCACTTTAGGATATAGGCCTAAGGCTGCAATCCAGAGTAACTACGGGAGCACATAAGAGTCATTACATGCACCATAGTTACTGTACCACCTAGTGAAAACCTATGGGAAATTCATATTGCAATCCAGAGTAACTTGTTCTTACTCCGGAGCAAGGACTCCCTGTAGTTACTCTGGATTGCACCCTGAGTCAGAGTTTGATTAGACCTTAGAAGAAACTTATTGAATCCGATTAAATCCAGCTTTCTGTACCCATAGTATGTTGAGGAATCCTACAAGTTGGACAAAAAAGGCAATGGCCATTCTCAACCATCTGCCACACACAGCTACTACTGAGATAGACTGCTTCCAAACCTGGAGGCTTGATTGCCACCAATAGGCAAGCCTTTAAAATGGTTTTTATATCTCTTGTATAAATTTAGTTACCGGTAGTTGCAAGAAAAATAAACAGCAGAACAGCAGTCCAACCTAACAGGCAGAAGGGCAGTATATTGTTGGATGTTTCTTCCACTCATTCACCCTAAATACAGTTATCCTAAAGCTAAACACCTAAATGGTATAGCATCTAACTTAGGGTTACCATAATTTTCTTCCACAAAAATCAGGAAAGGACCCTCGGTCCCATTTCCCAGTATGGGAACACAATCTCTAAAAATTGGGATTGTCCCTGTTTTGGGGGACATATGCCCTCGGGACATTTTTACCCTCCTCCAAATAGTTTTTATTCTGTTAATTTTGCTTTTAGATCAGTGTTTTTATTGTATATTTTTATTTGACTATTATAAGCCGCCTTGGACATCTGTTGTTTACAGAGGAAAGGTGTGATATAAATCTTTGAAATAAATATGGCAACCCTAACCTAACTCATGATATAGCTCCAAATCAATCCTGAGTGCCATAAACTCACCCCAAGAAGGGGAAATAAATCAGTGGTTAATTCATCATAACGTTTGATAAAATACAGATATTCCAATGTGGTTGGATTCATTGAATTCTGCATTAAATTACCCTTCCAATGATATACAACATGATGGTATTATTCATATAGAGTCACAGAATATATACCAAAGTTTTCACAATTAAATTAAAGTTATTGCTTTAATTTATTTAATTAAAGTTTATGTATTTAATAATGAGTTTATGTATAAGGCTGCAAACCTAAAGACACTTTCTTGGGAGTAAGACACATTCAACACATTTTGAGTAGACATGGTTAGGATTGTGCTCTCAGTATGCTTTCAGCCATGAAGTCTACCCCTGAATACTGGGAACATAGGGGGATGTCATCACTGCCCTTACTACTACTACATTACTATTGCTGTTTGGTTGGTTTTGATATTGTTTTTAATTGTATTTTATTGTTTTGGTTGTATTTTATCGTCATTGCTTTATTGATTGTCAGCTGCCTTAGGTCCTCTTCGGGGAAAAAAGAAGGAATACAAATCTAATAAATGAATGAATAAATGAATGAATGAATGAATGAATAGCTGAAAGTTTTATTAGGCCATGACAATCTCTAACACAAAAAATGTATATATCTGCCCTAGACCAAAGGTATCAACCATAAAGCACATAGGGGCCAAACACAGCCTGTGGAAGCTCTATATGTGGCCCACAAGATAATTGGGCTCTCTCATATCTTGAAAATATGATCAAGATATGCATATTTTCTCTTATTATTTGCAGCTAATGAGTTTCTATGTAAGGGCTTATTTCTGGCCATCATTTGTTTAATAACCACATCCTGTTAATTGATGTTACTTCTGGCCCTGAGCAGGCACCATGAATACTATTTGGCCGGCTATATGGAATAACTTTGACATCCCTGGCCTAGACCTTAATGAAAGATGGGACAGAGAAAAACAAAACTTATGAATTAAAGACACAATATTTAAAAATTGATAGGAGCAAACTTTTAGGAAAAGGTAATAGAGGCCAACATTGTGTACTACAGAATGTCCAAACCCTAGGGATAGACACTGCTATTTCTGCAACTAATTAGTATTTTTTTAAAAAATACAGATTAAAAATGTGCATTGATTTTGTGCACATTGTTTTCAACATCTGTTCCTCTTTATATCCCCAGTAGTCCAGCAGATGTTGGATGCTGAATTCAAGTGTTCTGCATTCAGATTTCATCCCTGCCACAGATTTAATAAACAGCCTTGGATAAGTTCCTATCCTCAGCATGAGTGCCAAATAGGGTTGCCATTTATCCCCCCCAAAACAGGGGCAATCCCAATTTTGGGGGATTGTATTCATATATTGGCAAATGGGACAGAGGGTTCTGTCCTGATTTTGTGGAAGAGAATTATGGCAACCCTAGTGCGAATCCACTTGTAATCTAAGCATACCACTGACCTACCACACATAGGGCACAATCCAGAGTAACTACGGGGAGTCCTTGCTCTGACGTAAGAACAACTTACTCTGGATTGCAGTATGAATTTCCCATAGGTTTTCACTAGGTGGTGCCATAACTACGTCGACGTAGATCTCTCTTATGTGTTCCTGTAGTTACTCTGGATTGTAGGGATAGTTACTGCAAAGATAAAATGTAATACAGATCTGCAAGGCCCTTTTAGTGTAAGACACTATTTAAGAGCACTAGTAGCATTTATAGTATTTGCTGACAAATGTTCACTGGATGGCCTCAGAGGAATAATTTCTTTCCTCGTTCATCCAGAAGCATCAGGCTATATACACAGTGTGTTTGCTGATGGAAATTGCAGATCAAGCAGTAAAATCAGAAACCATGAGGCAATCTGGCAACAGAAAAGGACAATCCACATGGCGCCCGTTCTTTACAGGAAAACATATAATAGAATTAAATAATTGCCAGTTTAACATTGGTTAAAAGTGTGTCACATAAAGCAATGATCTTGTACTGCCTAAAGGCCAAATTGGCCTTTAGAAAATGAAATATTGGTAGACAACGGGTAGAACGAAGAATGGGCAACTTGGGGCAAAGGAAACAAACCGGGAAAATGATCAAAGATTAAGGGTGCAATCCTAAGAAATTTAGGCCAGCCGAAGTCATCTGGCCTATTTAGGAGGCTGGATCATCCAGATCACCTACAAGGATTTGACTGCTTTGGGGCCTTATAAGCCAAATACCCACTTAGTTCTCTCTCTTCACCCTTTTTTTCTTTTTTTAAAATATTGGTTTATATCAGAAGAAACAAATACTCAGAAGTACTTTGCACATGCTCAGAAGCACATTGCTAGTAGGATTTAAAAGAACACAAGTTTTGTTTGATGTTAACAGGTATAGCAAAATGGAAATGAGTGCGAGTCAACAAATCCAGGGTTTCAGTAGTGTTACCGGGAATTCAGGGCACACCAGGTGATGCTTATGGGAAGCTGATGCCGCTTCTCACCAAATTTTTAGGATCTTGGCATTTTTGAAAAATACCATCAGGTTATATATCAATCAATGCATAATTTCATGCAGTTTGCAAAGAAACAAAACAGTGTTGAAAGAGCTCTTTCTATCAAAACGTATAGCCAAGAAACCATTGGGAGGGGGCAAAGATACTGTATTTACTCAAATCTAACGCTCAACTTTTCCAGCCGAATTCAGTCTCCAAAATCAAGGTGCACATTAGATTTGATGCTTACTTAGATTTGAGTAAATACGGTATTTTTATTATAAGTATAGCATGTGCATTAGATTTGGTGGCGCATTAGATTCAAGTAAACATGGTGTGTTGCAATCCCTGCTGCCCAGGGCACTGAGAGGAGATCATCATAAGGGGTGTCACACGTGTCTTCCACACAAGCTGACGCAAACCCTAATGATGCCACTCCTAGGTTTAGATTTTACTATAGCCACAAACTAGTTACTGTTCTCCCCAATGCACATTATCTCCCAGGAGGATAATATTGGCCTACTTTACAGGGCTGTTGCACAGACAGCCAAACTAATGTTAAATACTATAACAGCAAGTGGACAACAGCTATTATTATGGCAGGCTGTCCCATTAAATCTATGGGATTTACTCTGGAGCATACGAGTTAAGTGCTGGGTTCAAATCATGACATCTGCTCATAAGAACTCATTAACTAGCCAATGGGATGACAATCCTTTGCAGGGAAGTTGCTGGAGAAACTGAGAAGGGCTGGCGCCTGACTGCTCCCAGTGTTACCAGATTGGAGATGCTTGGTTTGTTTATACCAGTGGGGCGATGAGGGTGGGGGAGATATTCCCCCCCAGCTGGTAGCAATAAAGGGTAAGAGGCAGGGTTTGGAGCGGCAAATAAAATGATGAGTAGGTTTGGAAGGGGGTAAGGAAAGTATGCAATTTTAGTGAAAAGGCAAGATCCCACAACCACACCCCATTGGACCCTGGGTTTTGACATTTGGTTCCAGTTGGATCTATAGAGATTCTGTACACGCCTATAGAAAGTCACACGCACCAGACATCGAGGGAGGCGGCACTGCAACCAAGGAGTCAGAAGAGCAGAAGAGAAACCATATATTATAACCAAAAAAGGAGGATAAGCCCCCCCAATGTAGGACTCACAAGAAAAATGTAGGACATGACAACATAAAAAACACTCATATACCAATATTTACTCAGATCTAATGTGCCATCAAATCTAACGCACACCTATACTTATAATCAAAATGCCACATTTACTAAAATCTAATTAAGCATTGAATCTAATGCACATCCTGATTTTGGAGACTAAATTTGGTTGGAAAAGGTGAGCGTTAGATTCAAGAAAATTATTATCCACACCTACTCAGAAGTAATTCCCATTATACTCAACAGGGCGTATTCTCAGGTAAGTGCGGACAAGGCTGCAATCTCAGAGTCCAATCCTATGCATTCCTACTCAGAAGAAAGTGCCATTAGAATCGAGGGGGCTTACTCACAGGTAAGTACAGATAGAACGACAGCCTTAGTTTACAGTGCAATCCCTAAGCATGTCTACTCAGAATTCCCATTGTGTTCAATAGTATTTACTTCCAGGAAAATGTGGTTAGGATTGCAGCCTTAGTTAAGGGTGCAAGCCTAAGAGCACTTTCCTGAAAGTAAGTCCCATTGAACTCAATGGGGCTTACTTTTGAGTAGACACAAACAGAATTGTACTATAAGAGCACAATCCTATCCATGTCTACTCAAAAGTAAGCCCCACTGTGTTCAATGGGTCTTACTCCCAGGAAAGTGTCTTTAGGATTGCAGCCTAAGTTAGTTAAGTTAGTTAACTACAATCCTTTAGCTACAATCCTAAAGACACTTTCCTGGGAGTAAGACCCATTAAACACAATGGGGCTTCCTTCTAAGTAGACATGGTTAGGCTACTGCTCCAAGAGTACAATCCTGAGCAGGTCTACTCAAAAGTAAGCCCCATTGTGTTCAATGGGTCTTACTCCCAGGAAAGTGTCTTTAGGATTTCAGCCTAAGTTAATTGAGGCTACATTCCTAAAGACAATTTCCTAGGAGTAAGACCCACTGAACACAATGGGGCTTACTTTTGAGTAGACATGGTTAGGCTAGTGCTCCAAGAGTACAATCCTAAACAGGTCTACTCAACAGTAAGTCCCATTGTGTTCAATGGGTCTTACTCCCAGGAAAGAGTCCTTAGCCTAAGTTAGTTGGGACTGGGAGGCTCCCCTTGAAATGAATAGCCGGGGCTGGCTGAATGATGGGGTTCAGTCTGGGGGCTGCTGGGCTGAGGCTCACCGACGAGGAAGCAAAGGAGGTCCAGCGCCACGAAGACCCGCGCCCGCTGCATGGCAGTCTCCGCACTCACACTGGGGTTGGGGCTGGGTGCATCACATCCCTGCAGGGACCATCACTCCAGCCCAGTCCAAACCCCACCGCTCTGCTCTGCTCTGCTCTTCTTTTCCCTTCTCTTCCCTTCCAGGAGTTAAAGCTCCAGAGGAAAAGGAGGAGCCGCCTCTGCTGGGTGGGGGAGGATGAGGAGGAGGAGGGCTGGAGGGCATCAGCACCGCCCCGGCTCCCCCCTCCACTCCAGGCAGTCTCTGCTCATCTTGGGTCTGGCTCCTGAACATGTGAAGAGTGCCCAGGGTGACCTCCCAAAATGTAGGACACCCAAGGAAAATGCAGGACATGAACATATAAAAGCTAAAAATTCATTCATATAATACAATATATATTATAGAAAGATAGATGAATGAGTTTTTAGCTTTTATTTGTTCACGTCCTACATTTTATATAATTTGTTCTACAAAATTTTATATATATATAAAATTATTATATATAATTTTCATGTGCATAATTTAAACACCATATGCTCATTATTAAATTTAAAACTTTTACATATAATTTATTACATGCATTCATTATAAGAAGTCTGCATGCTGTAAACTTGCGTGGAAAAAGAGGACATTTAAGTTTTTCCCCAGGAAAAAAATAATTTTGATCATGAGTATACATTAGTATTTAGTTTTACCTTTTTTAAAAAAAGTAACTATAAGCCCACTGTTGTATAAAGTAGCGCAATTAGCTGAAAATCATAATACAAACTCATTGTCGTATTACTATTGTTGTATAACTCATTGTGGTATGCACTAAAATTAAATTTTGCACCTGTTTAGCAGCTGCGCATTACAATCATCCGTACACATTTTTAAAATCTCAAACCTTTAAAAATAGGAGTGCACATTAGATTTGATGGCATATTAAATTTGAGTAAATATGGGTATATGTAATAAATTATATGTAACTCTACTAGTATCTACTAGTGGATAATCTACTACTACATAACTCATTATCTACTAAATTCTGTTCCAGAATTTCCCATGGATAAAAAAATCAGTGGATTAAAAAAAATAGTGAAAAAAATAGATTTAAAGATCCACTTCCATGTTTCGTGGTCCCCCATTGCTCTTAATGGAATAAGGTTGTGCCTCAGTTGTGCCCCAAAAATTTCTTCTTGGGAAAAAAGATGGGGTATAATCAAATTATTATTATTATTATTATTATTATTATTATTATTATTATTATTATTATTATTATTATTATTGAAAATAACTGAAAAAGTGGTAGCAAATGAGCAGGTCAAGCTTCTGTGGGACTTCAGGATACAGACGGACAAGGTCTTGGAACACAATACTGCCAGTTGCAGAAAGCTGCTCTTCTGGGTTCAGCTAGAATTATACACTGCTACATCACACAGTCCTAGACTCTTGGGAAGGGTCCGATTGGTGATGTGAATGAAACCAGCACGAAATTGTTTGCTGTGTATTTATGTTTGATTTTCAATAAAATAATAATAATAATAATAATAATAATAATAATAATAATAATAATAATAATAATAATAATAATAATAATAATACTGCAGGAGTTTGATTCTGGGATTCCCTGCTGGGACACCAAAAATGTGTGAAATAAAAGCAGTTTTAAAAGTGCATCACTTTACAGTCGTTTAAAAACAACTTTTCTTATTGTTGTAGGGAGGTAGTCAGCAATTAGAAATGCAAACGACCCCCTTGACTCAGCTAAAAAATGGAATATTGCTTGGATAGCTGCCTCTCCACCACAGTAGAAAAGCAGTTTTTAAAACTGTGATCTGTAGTTGTGCAGAGTCAAATTTGTGTGTAAAAAAGTAACAAGGTTGGACCTGTAGTTGTAAATTTAATAATATGTAATAAGTTTAAATTAACTACATGAAAGCAACATCTATATTTTAGCTTTATTTTGTCATGTACTCCATTTCTCTGTTGTGACATATGGTAACCATGGTCTAGGAGGGAGGTGTGCAAAGGGCCCCCCTTTCAGAGCCGTTCCAGGTGCAGGGTGCATAGCAGAATGCACAAGGACCAGCTCTGAGGGTGGCCCCTTGCGTGCCTCCCTCCAACACTGACTGCTCGACCCCCCTCTAGATACACCACTGCAATGAAGCACCACTGTTCCTGCTCCACAGCTTCACCTCTTTCCATTGAGGTTGTTGGCTAGAAAAAAGGGGATTTTCCTTTTGACATGCACATCCACACCAAAGACCCACTAAATCAGTAGTACTCAAAGTAGTGGTTGGGACCCTCTTGGGAAGTCGTGACCTCAGGTGGAGGGATTGCAAGAGGGTGCGATCCCCCTTCTTGGAATCTGGCACTGGGCTTTCTTGGGAGTGAGTCTCATTGAACTCAATTGTACTTTCTTCCAAGTGGACATAGAGGAGCTCTGGCATCACAGCGATGTCACATTCCCATAAGTTTAATACGTGGTTTTAATATGGTAAGTTTGCACGTAGGATTGTAGCCTTTGTTTTGACAAACATAAACATTGATGCAGATTTTAGTGGAAAGAAAACTCCAGAACTATTCCTGGCAACGTTTGCTGCTTTGTCTCTGCAGGAAATCTTTGCACACGCTTGCTAAATACTTCAGCCAGGAAGTGTGTCTTCTTCAAATGGTGTGTTGTTCGAATCTCGTTGGGCTGGATCCAGGAGCAGTTTATCTACCCAGAGTGTAGTTAAACAAATAGAACAGAGTTACGTCTCCTTGCTTGCCAAAGATGGCTAGTAGTTTGGGCAGGGCCGAGAGGTGGAAACTAGGAAGTGGAACTTAACTGGGAGTGCCACATCAAGGTATTTCTACACCTGGGACAGCTTTCCACCTTCCCCGCCTCTTCCATGAGTTAGTACTGCAACCAGATTAGAATGGTTCTGGGCACCACTCAAGTCTTCATCAGAATGAATGTATATGGTGCAGTGATGGGCTTCAAAGAAATTAAGAACCGGTTCTCTGCCCATCTGGCAGCCACTTTTAAATGGCTATTTTTAAACTTTATATGTACTATCTCTTGTTAAGAACCGGTTCTATAGAGTAGGTGCGAACCTGCTGGTGCCCACCACTGATATGGTGGTACATCCTGTGTACCCCAAATTACTGCCCATTATTTTTTGGAATATATCACTCAAGTCTTCATCAGAATGAATGTACACGGAGATACATCCCATGTACCCCAAATTACTGCCCATTATTTTTTGGAATATATCATTCAGGTCTTCATCAGAATGAATGTACATGGGGGTGCATCCCGTGTACCCCAAATTACTGCCCATTATTTTTTGGAATATATCACTCAGGTCTTCATCAGAATGAATGTACACGGGGATACAACCCGTGTAACCCAAATTACTGCCCATTATTTTTTGGAATAGGCTGATGGTTTCTAGAAAGATGCAGTTTGGCCTCACCCCTTTATTTATTTATTTTTAGAAGGACATGTTGAAACAACTCTTCAAGACCAGCTGAGTGAAATAGTAATGCATATAGGCTGTCAGGAGAAGGATGAACTGAACACAATGGCCCTCCAGCGTTGGCAAGTGACAACTGCAACAGTATACAGCAGTCTAGTGTTGTTAGTGTTGGCATCGGCTCCAGAGAAGATGGAAAACCCCGAAAAAGTTGCACTGTCAAAGTTTAACCTGGTATGAACCGTCAGTTGCTAGCTTCTGAGAATCAAGGAAATGTATTACGGCTGCAATCCGAAAGACACTTTCCTTGGAGTAAGACCCATTGAACATAATGGGGCTTACTTTTGAGTATGCATGGTTAGGATTGTGCTCTGTTTGGTAAGAATATAGACGATTCTTTGGAAGGGGTCTCCTAAGAACTTTTATGGAGTTACACTTCCTAGGGGTCCTTAATAAATAATATGAAGGTGTCCTTAATAAATAATGAAAAATATGTATTGTAGTGAAACTCCCTGATTTCCCCCATTTTAACCTCCCAGAGATTTCAGAAATACTTCAGCACCCTAAAAATGCTACTGAGACTACAGTCCAGAGTAACTATGGGAGCACGTAAGAGACATTACATGCATCTGTTAACTGCACCACCTAGTGAAAACCTATGGGGAAATTCATATTGCAATCCAGAGTAAATTATCCTTACCCCAGAGCAAGGACTCCCCATATTTACTCTGGATTGGGCCCTGAGTCACCCCAATGCAGTCATCATTAACCCAGGGTGAACCTCTTCATCTTGATCTGGACCAATTAAGAAACCAGTTCATTGGACTATGAAGTCTACCTGATATCCAAGAATGAGAGATTCAGAAATACATCCCAGTTAGCTGCATCAGGGATTCTGATTTTATTTGCTGCTTGCATTTTAATTTCCTTTTCTTTTCCTTTACTCCTGTTTTTTTATTTGATTCTTTTAATATACTTGTTGTATTCTTACTGGTTTTTCTACCTGAGCCAAGATCAGTAGGAAGGAACAAGTTGCCAGATTCCTCAGATCATGACAATTACAGCTTGTTTTCAAGGGACTTCCCACGAGATTTGGGGGCTCTCAGAAGGCCTACTTTTTCAACTTCCAGCAAAGATTTTCTAGCTTTGGGATGATAGCAAAGACCTCCTTTTCCCAGTTACTCCCAGTTTAATCAATAGGACAAGTGAAGCAGAGAGTAAGGGAGAATGGGATGTCACTAACTGCTAGGCATCATTTTTTTGTAGTTTTTAACTATTTCAATAGGTTTTTTTATTCTGGGGGAAAAAACCTATGTTTGACAGCATGGTGGATTGTCTCATCACCTCTAGGGATGCAAGTCTTGAGTGGAGGTGTCCCCAGCTACTTTCCTGGTTATCAGCACAATCCTTTGCAGATCTACTTGGAAGTTATTGGAGCTCAATCCCAGGATTGAGCCACCCCCCAGTAAGATTTCCACCTCAAGGTGCAATCCTAAGCTCCAGTTAGGCTGGCCTAAGCCCCAGCATAAGTTCTGTGCTGACCTGGGGGTGAGACAAAAGTGCCATAAGACACTTCTGTGCCATTCTTAGGGGAGGTTTAGGCGGGTGCACAGATATGTGCTTGCTCCCCTACGTTGCCACGGGCAGGGGCGACCAGAGCCTGCATGTCACCCAATGTGGGGGCACTGTGTGTCACCCCCGAGATTCGTGCATTGCCCCTTGTGACATTGCACATGTGCCAAAGTTGGCGCGTGCACAGTGTTGCTTCTGAAGCTGACTAGTTTCAGAAAAGCACAGCACATGCACCAACTTTCATGCATGCACAATCTCCTTTGAAGCCAGTTGGCCTACTGAGGCCAAATGGCCGCACAGAGGAACATACTGCGCATGTCCAAGACTTCGGACATATGCAGTGCATCTACACAGCCATTGGGCCTTGCTCCGAAGGTGGAGCTGGCTCTGCCTTCAGAGCAAGGCCCAAGGGGTGTGCAGAGACACACTGTGCATGTCCAAAGCCTTGGACGTATGCAGTGTGTATTTGCGCACAGTGGCCTCAACCAGCCATTCTGGCTGGCTCTGAGGCAGAGCGGCAGCTTCTGGCCAGCTGGGGCCAGCTGCATGAGTGTCAAAATC
Source organism: Cryptoblepharus egeriae (assembly GCA_030015325.1). Classification (NCBI taxonomy): domain Eukaryota; kingdom Metazoa; phylum Chordata; class Lepidosauria; order Squamata; family Scincidae; genus Cryptoblepharus; species Cryptoblepharus egeriae. The sequence continues at coordinate 3,810,794 of JAREYC010000015.1, read as the reverse complement.
CTCCTGTGTGTCACCCCTAGTAGGTGCATGACTATGGGAATGGGAGGACTGATGAGTTGTGGCAGCCTAGGTTAGGATTCCAGGATTCCGCCCTTAGTGTCTTGACACTTATACAGCTTAGAAACCATTTTAAATATTTAAATCTGACCTTTCCAAACAGCGGTTTGTGGGGTGTGTGCACTCATGCACACCTCTTGTTGTTAAAAGTATTGCAGTGTATATTTTGACTTATTCTTTGTCAGGTAGGGGTGAAATCTCACCTGGTGTGAAGAAGTCATAGATATCAACAACATTTTCTCAACAGTGTGTTCATGATTATCCTTGGTGTACTTCATCCTTTGTTCCATCGTTGATTCTATGCGGTATATTCCTCAAGCCTTTCACATTAACCAAGAGTCACAACTTGATCATGGAAGTCTTATCCATGGAGAAAAGGTCTTCACTGTCTGCAGGAATCCTCATTCCACCCCACTGAAACTTGTGATGCTTACTGAAATGCCTAAGTCCTGGTGGCATTGCTAGAGGGGGGCAGAGCAGTCAACCTTGGAGGGAGCTTCTCCATAGTATGCAAAGGGTCCCTCCCCATCGGTGCATTTTTTTTAACTTCTGGATTTTGTACTGTGTCTGCACACCTTCTTCAAGTCATTCATGTGTACACCTAAATAAGTACACTGATAAGCACTACAAAAAAGCAATCCAGATATGTGATGATTAAACTCCCTTCTTCTATCTAAATACTTTCATTGAGGAAAACATACATTTCAAAAAGCAAAAAGCCTTCCGTGAGTCACTTTAAAATCAATGCCATTGCAGAAAAACTGTAGGACCAAAGGGGCCATGGGGGGGTGGGGGGGGTGGATCGTGTGTCTTCGTCATCTTTGTGCCCCAAGAACAGTAGCCCCAATCCAGCTCCTTTGCTAGGATTGGCATACACCAGACAGTTGGGCATATGAGTCCATCTGATATGGCCAGAAGGCAAGTAGTGATGTCATGTGGTCATAAACCATGCAATTTTACAGACAAATTGGATGGACCCTTAGGGCACAATCCTAACCATGTCTACTCAAAAGTAAGCCCCATTATGTTCAATGGGTCTTACTCCCAGGAAAGTATCTTTAGGATTGTAGCCATAATCTCACTGGACCTATAGTACAAGTATCCCCCGCTTTCTGACAGTTTGTTGTCTGAGGATCCACACTTTCAACGCCTTTCAATTATACCCAGAGCTCATTCATTCAATGCATGTCCCACTCTTTCAACCCCTCTTCTGTTCTAATGGCATTTCTAATGTATCTAAGATCCATACATTTCCCTCACTGGAGACTGCAGATTTCCCTCTAAAAAATAAATGTTACAAACCTTCCATTCATCGGGGGCACAGTTTCAGTGCTGCATTATAATGCCTTGCTTGGTCCACAATTAACAAATGCACAAAGAATTACACTGAATAAGAGATACATTGCCAATGTAAGTCTGTATACAAGTTGCAGAATCCAGCTTTTTTCCTTCTTGCAAGATTAGTTTACATTGCACCACATTTTTCTCTGTAGCACAAGCATATATGCAAACATTTACATTTATTAATATTCCATTTCCTTGACAGAAACTCAAGCTTTCCTCTGGTATCCAGAGGAGAAAATAATTTCTCACTCTTTTTTGGACTCCTAATTTTATAGATCTTATAGCCCAGCAGCTGTACACCCAAAGCATATCCTCTGAGCTCAATGAAACATTGGGCACAATCCAGAGTTAGGGCAGTAAGGAGTGCCTCAGCTGGGCTGCCCCAACTATTCTGAATCCAGAGCAGAAAGTTATGCTGTGTCCAGAAAGTCAGGAAACCTGGGCTACCCTCACTGCTCCAGAGTATGCTCAGTAGGCACCGAGTCAGTGACACCTGGGGAGGGCTTTCTCCTGAGGAGACCCCCTCAGATCACACTGAACAAGGAACAACTGTGGTGCCTGCCTTATAAGGAGTCCTGATGAGATGCCGGGACAGTCTACAGTGAATACAAGGGGCTTCTTGGAGTGCCTGCTGTATCCACAGGTTAGTGGCTGCTGTAGTTGTGCCATATCCTGAAGATGAGAGGCTGGGGTTGCAGCTAGGCTGGCCAAGAACTCAGATTTTTGGTCAACACTGCCATTCTTACTCTGCCTTATCATGGACCCCTATGGGTCTACTCATTGCTATACCTGCTCCTGAGGTGGTATAACTCTGAGGTCCTCCTCTCTTGGGGCAGCCTATGTTGCCTTGCTCTGCCCCAAACCTTTTCCAGAATAACTCGGGTGGCTCATCTTGAAGTTTCGTCAACCCAGTGATAGAGAGGGAAACCCAAGTGCACTTCTGGATTGTGCCCTTAGAACACAATCTTAGCCATGTCTGCTCAAAAGTAAGCCCCACTGTGTTCAATGGGTCTTAATCCCAGGAAAATGTCTTTAGGATTGCAGCCTTATTCCCAAATGACCAGCTATTAGAGCAGTGCTCCCACACGTTTTAGCACCATGACTCACTTTTTAAAACATCAGTTGATCATGACCCAATTAGACAAAATTTTAGAAAGAAACAATATATTATTAGTAATTAACAGTAACTGAGGTCCTGTGCTCTTAACGCTGCTAGAGAGCTTATGTATAGTAGATGCCTTAAAAAATTTGCTGGACTGTTCCTAGAAATGGAGTTCAAGGACTGTTCTCCCAAAACCTTACAGTCATTCCAGGATAATCAGAAGGCTGAACTAGAGAGCAAGATGTGCATTTAGGGACTTTCAGGCCAGACAAAAGGCTGATTTTGGGTTTGCACATGATATATACCCTGCCAATTCATTAGAGAAAATCAGAAAGTGTGACATATTTTGGAGGCAAAGTTTTGAACACTTACAAAGCTTTTAAAAAAATGTTTCAACAACTTTTTGTGACCCGCCTTTTAGCAGTTTGTGACCCACTGGTGGGTCCCAATTCAGAATTTGAGAAATACTGTCCTGGAAATTATACTTAGGATCACAACACTTGATGTCCTGTTTTCTACACCCCAAATCTTTTCATTGTGACTTATAGGGAAGATATTCCAGCTGTTTGATACAATTTTTAAGTAATGCCAACATTTTAGGTAATGCCAGTGCAGAGGTGCATGTGTCTAACCTTGGCAATCGTGGAATTCTCATTCTCATTCAAATCTTTGCCTTTGACTATTATTGTCAATTATTGGATTATTGACTTCTGAATTTCTTGCTTTTGCTTCCAAAGTGGAACTGATACATTAGAAACTTTTGCTATAACCAATGTATGTCCTGAATTCTGGATTAAATTTACGCGCAATTTTTGTCTCAGCTTTTGGTTCCTTTGATAGATCTCGTCCTCCTGTTCCCCTCATTACCAGTACTATCATGTGGAAAAAAACCATTGCCAAAAGCACGCTTTTGATTTCATCATACAATAGTTTTGTGTGGTCTTTTACTCTTGTGTGTATTGGCCAAACACTGCACAGAAGAATCTTGATTCAACTCCATATACAACCAAAATCTTTCTTAGCAGTCTTTGATTGTAGGTGCTTGAGTAATTAAGAGGAGAGAAAATGCAATCAACTGAAGGGAACAAAAAACTATAGTAAACTGTGCATGGAATAATAATTTTTTAAAACATAGATAAGGGGGTTTCTAATACAGTGGTACCTCGCTTAACAAGCGCTTCACATAAAGTATGTTCCATGTAACAAACAAAAATTTCTCTAGGATTCTGCTTCACGCAACAAACTGTGCTTCTTAAAACAAACATACTCGTTGGCGGTTGGGGCAGACATGGTGGCTGGCAGCCCTTTTAAAAAGCTTTAGGGCTGCTTAGTGCGATTGCCCAGAGCGAAAGCAGCACTTCCGCGCTGTTCCTCCTGTGGCCGGGCATCTGCTGGGCAGAGGGAGAGAAGAGCAGTGGAGAAGAGGGAAGCAGCTCAGTGCTAGCCAGAAGGGAGCAGGGGAAAGAGAGGTGCAGGATGAAGAGAAGGAGAAAGTGGGGAGACACTCTGAAAGTGTCTTGGATTGCAGCCTTCTAACCATGTTTACCCAGAAGTAAGCCCCATTGGGTTAAATGGGACTTACTCCCAGGAAAGTGTCTTTAGGATTGCAGCCTAAGTAGACTTCATAGGATCATGCACATTGAATGCCTATTTTGAATTCAATTCCAGTGTTTTGTCATCATTTTTATTCCAGTTAATATTTTTATATGAATATTTTTGGGGTTGTGGAACCAATTGTCTGAGTTTCCATTAATTCCTATGGGAAAATCCGCTTCACGTAAAGAACATTTCATGTAACAAACATGCCTCTGGAACGAATTAAATTTGTTAGGTGAGGCACCGCTGTACTGTAGAATTGTGCCTACTTTGGAGTGAGCGAGGGCAGCCCAGGTCCATCTGTCATGGTGCAGCCTAGCCCAAAACTCAAAAAAGTTGGGGTGAAATTTAGCTGAAGTGCATTTTGAAATCATAAAGAGTTACGTGAACTCACTTTAGCAGTTTCATAAGATGCGTTAGCCTTTGTACATCCTTCCTCTGGATGCCAAAGTAGAGCTACTGCAGTATGACCTTCTCCTAAGAGAGGCCTCCTACTTCTCCAACCTTCCTTCCATTGTTCCTTCTTCATTCTCAGTGCTCTATTAGGAGCACAATGGATCTGAAGAAGCTTTTCTGCAGTGGTTCAATCAAAACTCTTCTCCTTTCTCTTCCACTGCCTTTATTGTTCACCATAGTTAGGTTTTCCCCTACACACATATGCATGGCAAATATAGATCAGACATACAGTTGTGGGGACTGAATAAACTCAAGGGTGGCATCAACACCCATGTCTCACCCGTTTCAATCCCATACTTGATGTGCTAGCCTATTGGCTCAATCCTTTGTGCAATTTACCCTTTATTTCTATTCTATCATTTTGCTTCTTCTTATTTAATAGCTCTTTCTTTTAAGCAATCCATCATCCCTCCCCCAACAGTGTTTATATACGGGTCGGTCCTTTAATACAAAACTTGCACTTATGGGGATGAACAGTTTTGCACTACCCAACACGAAAAAACAATTTAGATACCAATCCTACACACACTTTCCTGAGAGTAGATTCCAGTGCACATATTGGGAAGGGCAATGCACCAATTGTGGTATAGCCGTTACTTTATCTGGAACCTTCTACATGTATTTCCTGGTAGCTCCTCTGGGTAGGGTGGGGAGAAATGCAAAAGTGGGTTGAAAAGTTTTTATGTAGCCTCATTTAGGACAAGGGTTCAGGGAGGAGGGAGTCTTTGTAGTGCTTAAGAGGGTAGTGCACAGATAGTTTACTGTGCCTGAACACAACTAACAGTGCAATCAGTGGTGGGATTCAAATACATTTACAACAGGTTCTATGTTTGCGCTGCATACGCTGCATGCGAAGCACAAAAGCCTGGGTTAGATTGTTATGGCGGATAGGCTGTTACCCAAGCAGCAAATCCCCCCTCTCCACGCCACTGAATTAGTCCAATGGAAAGGCAGAACCAATACGATTGGATCCAGCTGGCGTTGCTTAGCTGGGCTATGGACACGATACCATAGTCTTTCAAGACTGATGGAGACCTGCTTTATGTCCTAATAACCTAAATTAACAACAGGTTGATTTACTAATTCCATTAATAACCGGTTCTTAGAACCAGGCGCTCATTAGCAAAGGGTTCTACAGAACCTGTGAGAACACCCTGAAGCCCACCACTGAGTGCAATCCTAAGCATGTCTACTCAGAAGTCAGTCCCATTGCATTCAATTGTACATACTCCCAGGAAAGTGTGGTTAGAATTTCAGCCTAAATGCCCTACAAAAAGTTAGTTGCTAGATTCCATTGTGTCTTGAACCTTTCTGTTCCCTCTTAACCTCTCCCTTGCCTGCCCAAATCACTTGACTAACAGGTTTTGGGTTCAGATTGGTTCCTACTTAGTAATGGATAGGAACCCATCTGAGCCCCAAATCTGCAAGTCAAGCGATTTTTGCGCTCCCTATACTTATAATCAAACCGAATACACACCCTATACTTATAATCAAAACACCACATTTACTCAAATCTAATTAACCATCAAATCTGATATGCACCCTGATTTTGGAGGCTAAATGTGGCTGGAAAAGGTGAGCATTAGATTCGAGTAAATACAATAAATTGCTCTCTGGAGGTGCTATTAACCATAAAGGGGAATCTATATTTTACTTATACTGTATGTTTTTCTATCCATGGCTAATAGCACATAGGCACCTTTTTCTATCAGGAAAAAGGAAAATGCTTTGAGAAATCTCAGATGGGGGAGCAGTCTCTGAGCAGGATTTCCAGGGGGCAGGAAGTTCAGCACCCTGGACAGCTCTTTGCCCCTTATTCCTTCAGGATGAGCCAAGCCAGAAACCTTGTGTTGATGTAGCCATGGTGTGGGGAGGGAACCCAGGATTGCACCTCATTAGCTGAAAAATTATCTACTGGGGGGGTTAATCTTACCCCCACCCTCCATTTGCTTGGGGTTTCCATACTATGACAAATTCCAAATTGGGAAGAGTTTCTCCCGATGGTTGCATTCATCACAGCAGAGAAACAGGGAAAGTGTAGGGTGTCGTGTTGGGCTTCAGGGGGTTCTCACAGGTTCAATAGACCCCTTTGCTACTGAGTGCCTGATTCTGAGAAACAGTTACTAATGGGACATAGAACCTGTTGTTAATTTAGGTTATTAGGACATAGAACCTGTTGTTAATTTATTTGAGTCCCACCACACAAGGAGACTAAGCATGTGCATCATCAGTGGGGGCTGATGTCCAGGGGGAACCTCTAAATAGTCCAGGAGGACCTATATATTCTTTTCCAACTATGTGTGTGGTGGGGAGGTATAGCACTTTTGCACAGTGCTGTAACGGTCTGTAAATCAGGCAAGTGTGTGCACGTTGCCTTGATTTACATAAAGCAGGCCTCTGTCAGTCTTGAAAGATTATGGTATCATGCTCTGCGCTGCATGTGAAGCACGAAAGCCTGGGTTGGATTGTTATGGAGGATAGGCTGTTACCCAAGCAGCAAATCCCCCCTCTCCACGCCACTGAATTAGTCCAATGGAAAGGTAGAGCCAATACAATTGGATCCAGCTGGTGTCGCAGAACTGGGCTAAGGACAGGAGCTCACCCTGTCTTGTGGGGCCGACCCGGGAATCAAACCGTGGCCTGCTGGTTAACAGGCACAGCGGCTTAACCGCTTGCGCCACCCATAGCCCATTATGATTTACATAATGTCAACAGAATTTAAAGTTCAGTATTTGGAATGCACAAAGTACCTTGCTTTGTATGTGATGCTCCAGGGAGCATCACAAGGAGTGATGCTTCATCATGGAAGATCACTGCCCCTATGTCAGGTTGGCTGTGGTTACAACCAGAGTTTTTTCCTTCTTCATTTAATGTTTGGATAAGACTGTTATCCCTTTCATCCTTATCTTGCACAAGAAATGTTATAGCTGAAAAGGGAGCATAGGTACAATTCAGCAGCTACAATTCAGCAGCACAAACGGAATTGTGCTGAAAGTATTGGTTCGGGACTCCTGTGTTTGAGTGTCTGGGGTACAGGTACTCCCCTGCAAAGAGATAACAACAGCCATTAAAACATCTGGCAGATGTTTTGTAGACCAGATTTTACTCATGGTTCTCCTAAGTAGTGTTCTAAAGCTTGATCTTTCTTCTTTTGAGTTTCCCCTTCATGGAGGTATTGGCAATTAATACAAGCAGAGCATGCTAGAGCAAAGCTAAGCACTTTTGCAAGACCTTGGATCTGAGAGGTTTAGTAGCCGATGCCATCAGAAGTTATCTTAGTTTTCTCTTTCAATGACTTTTAACTGTATCAGTGTTTCCCAAAGTATGGATTGTGACCCACCAGTGGTTTATGAGCCCCTGTAAGAAGGATTATGAGGTAGGTCCTCCCATCCATCCTTGTGTCAATTAGGCTTTGAATATGAGCCATTTCAGACCCCAGTCCAGCGATGATGCTGGCCAGAATGACTTACTGGGAGCTTCTGGAGGTCTCTCTGGGTTGTGCAGGTCCAGATTCCCATCTGCAGATTGGCCTGCAGAAGTGATTCCCAGTTTTTCAGAAGCAACTTCTGGTTTGACCAGAAGTTGCTGCTGAATGCTTCTGTGTAGAGGCATCTGGGGCGGATGGAAAACAGTGTCTTCAGGCACCTTGATGCATGTATAAAGTGGTTCCTCCTGTTCCACTTCCAAGCCATTTCGGAAGGCAAGAGCAAAGTGGAGGAGACGCCTCCACTTTGGTTTTGTAGCCATGACGGGTTTGGAAGTGCAGGGGGAGAAGCCCTTTTACACTGCTGCCTGAAGACACTTTTTTGCCCACCTCCAGGAACACCTCCAGCAGGCTGCAGTGGCTCAGTGGTTACAGGCACTATGCCTGTCAGTCTGAAGATTGGTAGGTCAATGGTCCAAGACCTGAGTACTGCAAGACAGAGAGAAGGTCCAGTCCCTTGTCCAGCTCCTGCCAACCTAGTAGTTCAAAAGCATGCAAATAGATAAATAGGTACCATAGAGCCAGCATTGTCCAACGACTCCTCCATGTGCATGCAGGCCACATGATTAAGGAGGAGTCTTTTGACAACGTTAGTTCTGTGGCTTAAGAATCAGGGATAAGCACTGCTCCCTAGACTTGGTCATGACTAGCAGGGCAAGACCTTTACCTAACTAGCAGGGAGCACCTTTACCTTATGAACACCTCTACTTCTGTGGGCCCTTCTGCAGCCTGCACAGGCCAACAGAGTTGGAAATGGGACTGGCACAACCCCAAAGGGGCCCATGGTGGCTCCAGATAACTTATTCTGGCCATTACAAACTGCACAGGACAAGGCGGGTCATGGTGCTGGAAATTTCAGGAAGTGGTGAACTATATTATTAGTATGAGATGCTTTCCCCCATTTCAAATCAGCTAAGTTCCTGCAAAGCAAACCCACCTTTTCAGGGTGGGTATCAGGGCAATAGGACCAATTTATCCAAACTGGATACCATATCTGGTAAACAGAGTACCCAGGGCCAGTGCATTGCTGTGTATCTGATGCTCCAGTAGTCTTCCATGTGAAGCATCACAAGATTGGAGCATTGCCAATGAATGGCTCTCGCACCCACTAGTTGGGTTTGGTTGAAAATACCCCCCCCAACATAGCACTTGCTTTGCTGCTCTTCTTGGTGGGTAGGGCCCCCCACAAAAATGTTTGGCATTGGGCTCTCCACAGCTCCTAACACTGGCCCTGCTTCCCTGAAAGTTTGCAAGTTCTCAGCTCATTTCCAAGTAATATTATGATAAAGTGGCAAAATCAAAGTGGCAAAATCTGGCTAGCTAGCTCAGATCTAAAGTCTTACAATATTCTTGTGAGATGTACTAGGGTTGTTTTGGAAAGCCCTTATGAGGACTTTCAGGAAGCTGGAGCTCTCCCTCCACTGCCACCAGATCTACCAGGAGAGGAAATTCAGGTGTGGCTTCAAGTGCTTTGTTGTATGAGCTTACATCTAAGAAGGCTTCATAGGTCAAATTCTGGAGCCACACACCTTTGTCAGATTTGGGTCCTGAGTAAGAGCTTTCAGGATCCTGGTGTCTGGAGAGGGACCAAGAATGATTTGAACTTGACCATGGCTCTTTTGTGTCACAACTCTTTTGAAGCATGATTATCCTTGAGTATTCTACCTCATTCCATGTTTGTCTCTGGATCTGTTCTTTGCATTCCCACTGCATGGTCCCACTTCTTATAATGGGAGTGAGGTTGGGATATTTGTGAAAAACATTGGGCACTTCCACCAGCCATGTTTTTCCTAAGAACATATTTGGATCTGACTCCTCCTGCTTGGATGGGAGGACCTTTAAGAGATTGCTGATGGTCACACTGAAAAAATCCTGGCTCCATTTCCGAGGACGATGATGAGGGGAGAAATTCTGCATTGAAAGGTAGAGGAAGAAGATGGTGGATTTTAGGCTGTGTCTCTGTTCAAGCTATTTAATACAGTTTCTCATCTGCAGCAGCTACTGCTTCTTCTAACAGAAACCATCAACATTATCACTACCTCCATTGTTACTGGTATGCTTGGCACAATCCCCAAGGCCCTTAAGAAATATCTGGGCAATACTGGCATTTAAGAAACTGAATGAGCTACACTACTAGGATCATCAAGCATTATACAAAAACATCTCACAAATTCTTTCTATTATGCACCCAAAAATTCCAGTATAAATATCTGGTGCGCTGTGAAATTATTGATCATAATCATACAATATTATGATTTTTCCTGTGGGTACTCACCAGTACTCAGTACTGGCACCTTTTTCCACCTGCCCCCCCAGCAGCTAATTAATAGTCAATAAAAAAAAGCAGGCTTCCGTCAGTCTTGAAAGACTATGATACCACGCTCAGCGCTGCATACGCTGAATGCTAAGCACGAAAGCCTGGGTTAGATTGTTATGGAGGGTAGGCTGTTACCCAAGCAGCAAATCCCCCCTCTCCATGCCACTGAATTAGTCCAATGAAAAGGCAGAGCCAATACAATTGGATCCAGCTGGCATCACAGAGCTGGGCTAAGGACAGGAGCTCACCCTGTCTTGTGGGGCCGACCTGGGTCTTGAACCCTGGCCTGCTGGTTAACAGGCACAGTGTAGTACTAGTACCTTTCCCCCAGAAATAAAGGACTGATTTTACAGCACTATCTATATACATCGTGCTTTACAAAGGGCTTGTATCTCAAGCTTGCAATCTCACAAGCTAATGCTGACAGCAGACATAGTGATATTCTTCTGCAGTGTATGTCATTGACACATACTTAAATTAGGTACAACAGGATGAGAAAAATGCACTCACCAGACATAGCTTTTCTGGCATCCAGGTGGCCAGGTTACTTTTTGCTGGATCTGGGATTTGTGGCCACAAGTAGTTCTGTAGTCTGAAAAGAGGCAACATGCAGTCAGGGTTAAACACTTGAAATTAAAGAAGCCCACCCCCAATCTCTGTGCCACAATATATTGGTGTTCTGCAAATAATCAGGAGTGCCAGGGAAGTTTGGGGATTTGTCCTTTATTAGGAGGGCTGTTGGTGGATTTTGAAATATAAAAACGATCACCCCAGAGAACACCGAGTATGTGTGTGTATAGGGGGGAAGAAGACACTGGATAATTTAATGCTTGTTGACATACAATCGATGCTTCCAGCACAGGCAGGACAAGGATCCAGCAAGGAAAAGGAGGGGGACTCCCACGCAAAGAACTGAGAACATCAGTTCTGCTTCAATGGAATCTGTGCGAGAGAGAGAGAGAGAGAGAGAGAGAGAGAGAGAGAGAGAGAGAGAGAGAGGTCAAAGCAAGCCTGAAGATTTTAAAGTAGAAAAGATCTAAAATTTATTTCTTCTCCTCTTTCTCCATGGCTATGGACATGATTCTAGTCTTTTAAGTGGTACTGAGTTGCCAACTGATCCTAAAGTCACATTCTGGCCTGCTCTTGTACATGTAGCAAGAGTTTAGTGTGCAGAAATCAGTATATGGCCCTTATCCTAAAGTCAAATTAAGCCCTTTGCTCCGGAGCAGTTAAGGTGACTTTCCATAAGATAACACTAGAGGATGACGTAACTGCGTGGACCCATAACTGCTCTGGATTTTGCCCTATGACACTTTTCATAGCCTGAAGATGGGGTGTAATGTAGACTAGACTCCTTATAGTGCACCCCAAGTCCATGAATCCAATGAGTCCATAATAAACCAATACATAAGCTTACATCAAGATTAAGAAGACAGAAACAACTGATAGCTTCACTGTCACTTGCACAGTGCTCTTTACACATTTTGGAAATGAAAGAGGACAGAGAACCAAGAATGACTGGTTCCTTGGTTCCATTGAGGAAACAATATCAGGTAATTCCAAATTTGTAAAACCAGGAAATTCAAAATTGCGGGAGAAAATTTGGAAGGTAAGGATTTTAGAAGCATTACCGGACAGAGCGGAAGAGGGTTTTCCCACTCTGATGCACCCCAAGTGAGTTCCTTTTCCTCACCATAGTTCTTGGTGTGGATGGAGAGAGTAGGCCCTTTAGTGCTCCCCCCTTCGTTGGTGACAGTGATGGAGACCCTGATGATGGAGCCAGGTGCCAAGCCCTCAATGAGGTAGTGATATACGGAGCTGTCCAACACCACCATTGCTGAAGAACAAGAAGAAAAGTTGTCTCAGAGGGTACTGGACCTCAGAAAGCTATACATTGCTGAATCCGTCCCACTTCCTCCAGCTGAAATGAAGCAAAGTATTAAAGCCTATATTTTGCCTAATTAATGCTATGCTCCTCAAGGCAGGGCTTGCCCTTTTTGTTTATACTCAGTATGTTTAATACTTTCCAGACTGGTAAATCTCAAACTATCAGTTCCAATTACAGTTAAAGATCGCCCTCCGTAGCTACCTGTGATCCTTAAATAATAGGCTTGTGTGTGCTACACACAATTGTAATTTTTTTTAAATAAATAATGTGCTTGGATAATTTAATTATGCAAAATCTGAAGCTGGATTCTACAACGTATTAATAGTGCAGATAAGAAGGATCTGCACGATTTTATTCAGTCATGTTTGCTATTTGGGATATTTTATTCAAGTTTGATTAGGCATTGGAAAGGCAAAGATTTATAACCCCAGACCCCAAACACAAACTCTCCTGAAGCATTATCCTATGTATATTTACTCAGAAATAAATCTCATTGTGTTCAATAGGGGCTTATGCACAGGAAAGTGTGAACATTGTATAGAACTACAGCTTTAGTTAAATATCTATACAGTGGCGCTTCTCGTAACAAACACCTCACATAAAGTATGTTTCACATAACAAACAAAAATTTCTCAAGGATTCGGCTTCACATAACAAGTGTTGCTTCACTTAACAAGCACACACGTTGGCAGTGCTGGCCAGTAGCCCTTTTAAAAAGCATCAGGGCTGCCTAGCATGCCTACCCATAGCAAAAGCAACACTTCCACGCTGTTCCTCCTGTGGCTGGGCGTCCGCTGGGCAGAGGGAGAGAACAGCAGTGGAGAAGAGGGAAGCAGCTCAGGGCTAGCCAGAAGAGAGCAGGGGAGAGAGAGGCTCAGGCTGAAGAGAAGGAGAAAGTGGGGAGACACTTGGAAAGTGTCTTGGATTGCAGCCTCCTAACCATGTCCACCCAGAAGTAAGCCCCATTGTGTTAAATGGGTCTTACTCCCAGGAAGGTGTCTTTAGGATTGCAGTCTATGTAGACTTCATAAAATCATGCATACTGAATACATGTTTTGAATTCAGTTCCAGTGTTTTGACATCATTTTTACATCCAGTTAATATTTTTATATGAATATTTTTGGGGTTGTGGAACCAATCATTTGAGTTTCCATTATTTCCTGTGGGAAGATCCATTTTACATAAAGAATGTTTCACATAACAAACATGCCTCCGGAACAAATTAAATTTGCTACGTGAGGTGCCACTGTATCTAAACTTTTATCTGGCACTGGCCACATGTTTATACGGTAAGCACACCTTAGCAGTCATGGAGGCTAAGAAGTTGGATTTTATTTTCTTTATTGAGTTTCTGAAGCTGCAATTTTAACCCTCCAGTTTGGCCAAGCACCACTCCCATGTTGATTTGGGAGTGCTGCAACTTCTGCACCACTCCTGGGGGAGGGTTAGGCCAGTACACAGACATGAGCTTGCTTCCTTACATCATCACGGGAATAGGAAGACTGATGAGTTGTGCTGGCGTAGGTTAGGATTGCACCTTTAGACAGCTGAATTTGGCCTCCAAGCCCACAGAGCTTTTCTTGCACATTGGAAGAACTGTGATAGAACATACAAGTATTAAGCAGTTGAAAAGCTCATTCTATCTCCTTACACTCATCACTCTTCCCTTCTTCCTTATAACAGATGGTGTAGTTCCGGATCACGCCACCCTGATCCTCCAATGGAATTTTCTCCCATTGCAGCTGTATGTAAGATTTCCACACTTGAGTCGGATATAAAGTTGGAGCACGAAATGGAGCTGAAAAACACCACCATCCCAAAAGATGGAGAGGAGAGAAGGCCGCTGAAAAGTCAGTATGCGGATGCATAACATCTGAATCAATCAGTGTCTCTGTGTGCAGGGTCCCCCAAATCCTGCCAATTTCTCTTGGTGCACCCTCATGAAAAGCTAGGCAGATATATTATGTAGGTATTAGAATAATAGAATCATAGAATTGTAGAGCTGGAAGGGACCTGGTAGGTCATCTTGTCCAACCCCCTTCCTGCAGCAGGAAATACTCCAAGCCTCTGCTTGAAGATCCCCAGTGAGGGAGAGTCCACCACCTCCCTTGGCAATCTGTTCCACTGCCGAACCGCCCTCACCATCAGGAATTTTTTCCGGATATCCAACCAGAATCTCCTTTTTTGCAGTTGTACTCATTGGTTCTAGTTCTGCTTTCAGAAGCAGCTATGAACAAATGAGCCCCTTCCCCCCTATGACAGCACTTCAGGTATCTGCAGAGGGCAATCATCCTCTTCTCAGCATCCTCTTCTCAGCCTCCTCTTCTCCAGGCTGAACATCCCAAGTTCCCCCAACCTTTCCTCGTAGGGCTTCCCTTCCATCCCACTGATCATTCTTGTCGCTCTCCTCTGGACTTGCTCCAGTTTGGCTGCATCTTTCTTCAAGTGAGGTGCCCAGAACTAAACACTGTACTCAAGGTGAGGTCTCACCAATGCTGAATAAAGAGGAACTAGAACTTCTCACGATTTGGAAGTTCCAGTCCTCTTAATGCAGCCTAAAATGGCATTTGCCTTCTTTGCAGACACATCACACTGCTGACTCATGTTCAGCTTGTGATCCATGGCAACTCCAAGATCCCGCTCACATGTTGTGCTGCCAAGTCAAGTATCCCCCATTTTATACCTGTATTTTCTCCCTGTTGAAGTTCATTCTATTTGTTACAGCCCAGTATTCTAGTTTATCCAGATCCTCCTGGAGGTTTCTCCTGTCTTCTGATGTGTTTGCTACTCCTCCCCGCTTGGTGTCATCCGCAAATTTGATCAGGCTCCCCCATATCCCTTCCTCCAAGTCATTAATGAAAACGTTAAAGAGAACTGGTCCCTAGACAAAGCCTTGGAGTACCCCACTTGAAACCAACCTCCAGGTTGACACAGAACCATTTACTAAAACCCTTTGTGTGGGGTCGTTGAGCCACCTTACAATTGCCCCGTCTAGCCCATATTTTACCAACTTCCCAATTAAAATGTCATGTGGGACCTTGTCAAATGCTTTGCTGAAGTCAAGATAAATGACATCCACAGCATTGCCACTGTCCAGTAAGCTCGTAATCCAATCGAAAAAGGAGATCAGATTTGTCTGGCAAGATTTATTCTTGGTAAATCCATGCTGGGTTGTTCTGATCACCGAGTACTTGTCTAGATATTAAGGAATCTATCATTTTGTGTATGCTCTATTTTACTGTTGTCCTTTGTAATAATTTCATTTTTCGAATTATAATTTTAGCCTCATTCTTTGTAGGACTCTGTTTTGTTTATCCAGCTAAAAGTTCCCTTGTTCCATTAGAGCAAAATATAAACTCTCTCTTTTGATAACAAGGTTGGTGCACATCTGTGTGCAGGCATAGGTTGCTCCAGAGTGGTGTAAGAGTGCCTTACAGCACTTTTACGACACTTGCAGGCTGGCATAAATAGATTCTAGGATTGTGCAGTGGGTATTCTCAGAACCAGTCACAACTCTGCACCCTGCTATGTGATCATTAGCTATGCCACTGTTCCAGAGCATGCTATTACAATATACCATTTCAGAATTACTAAACTTAGACTACAATCCTAACCTCCACTTAGGCTGGCCTAAGCCCTGGCATAAGTCCTATGCTTGTGTGCCGCTCCTGGGGGAGTGTTAGGTCAGCGCACAGGCATGTACTTGCCTCCTTACATCACCACAGGGATGGGAAGACCAATGAGTTGTGTTGGCCTAGGTTAGGACTGCATCCTAAATGAATTAATCTGGCAATTAAAGATTTTAGGCCTAATATTGAAGAATATAGAGAAATTGCATACCCACATGAACACCTGGGGTTTCTCTGCCTCACTTACCAATTTGTTTTGAGTAAGCACTGGTTGAACCCAAGGCTGACACACTGCCATCTACAAGGCCAAAGATCTTCAGGCCATAGAGGTATCCTGGCTCAATTCCCTCTGCAAATAAAATAAATAATATAAATAAATAAATCTATACTAATAAAAGGCTAATTCTGTCCATCTGTCCATCAGATAACCCTCTAGCTCTGTCCACACCTGCTCTACATAGACATATTATACCTCTTTGGAATCAAGGTGATCCTGGGATTAACCCCCACACACAACCCAACCCCACACTCCACACACAACACACTTCCATGCACATCCTAAACTCCTCAAGCTCTGCTCATACCTGCTCTACACAGACATATTATACCTTTTTGGAGTCAGGATGATCCCGGGATTAACCCCCACACAAAAACCAACCCTATATTCCACACATGTCCACATGTCCCAGTTTTGTGGAAGAAAATTATGGCAATTGTATGGTTACAATTGGAGGAGTGAAGACCATGGGTAGGGATATAACAGAAAATAAAGGAAGATTGAGAAGGGAATAAGGTCTATTATCATCTTTAGCCCTCCTACCTGTAATGACCATGTGATTGGTGATCCCTGGCTGGTAATGCCAGCAGATGCCACTGTCTGGTTTCCTGCTTATCCTTCCCCATTCAATAACATAGCTTGCTCTTGGAAAACTGAGGCGGGACCATTGCAAAAGGAGGCTATGGTCACCCAGTGGAGATACCTGGATCAGGAGTGGTGAAGGTGGTTCTGGAAGTGAAAAGAAGAACAGTGCTTCTGATTGCTCACCATATTTTCTTTGATGCTAAGTGGGTTGGGGTAGTAACAGAATACTGACAAATATACAAAGGATGTATTATTTGTTAAACTCCTATTTTCTTTTTTGGGGGGGCTGTGGGTGGCGCAAGCGGTTAAGATGCTGTGCCTGTTAACCAGCAGGCCAGGGTTCGATTCCCAGGTCAGCCCCACAAGACAGGGTGAGCTCCTGTCCTTAGCCCAGCTCTGCGACGCCAGCTGGATCCAATCGTATTGGCTCTGCCTTTCATTGGACTAATTCAGTGGTGTGGAGAGGGGGGGATTTGCTGCTTGGGTAAGGTCCATTTACTTGGGTGGACTGTGAAGATGGTTCTCAAGCAGCAGTTTTGGATGCTTGCTGCTAAAACTAGTTTCTGGTCTGAACATGTGCTCCGAAGCAACCTGTGACTTCTATCTAAGCTTCTTTTAAGGATGCATTTATACTTTGCCACTACTTTGTACCTGGTTTGTGAATGTGAGTGAATTTTCCATTCCACTTAGCTTATAACAAGAGCAGGTATTCACAATTTCTGTATATGTTCTTTCCCACCTGTGAGTAAGAAGTTTTACTTTCTTGGAGTCTTACCTTCTTGGCCACCAGATGGTGGAACCATGAGTTTGGTTGGAGGAGATGTTCCTGCTGAGTTGGTGGCTGTAATAAAGAAGGTAAACTCTTCTCTGGCTGGAAGAATGAATGTGTGTTGCAGATCTTGAGTGAGATATTGTGGGGTAGCTAGCTGTCCTTTTCTTTGTGAGTGGAGACTATATGATAGGATCTCACCATTTGCTTCTTTTTGGAGCAAGGGCTAAAAGAATAAAAATACAGCAGTGATCAGGCAAAATAATATCCTAATTGTTGCATTCTGGTATCACTGAAAGTGATTTGGCCTCTGGGATCAAGAACTGTACTTCCTGGATGAGGGGCTGCTGGTTTGTGATAGAGTGGACCTCATAAGGATGGAGAAGAAAGTTTTCACTGGAAGCATGACAAACCTAATCAGGAGGGCTTTAGATTTAATGGGGAGGGGGTTGGAGATGTGAGCTGGGAGCTTATAGCATAGGTAAATGCTTCAGATAGGAACCATCAGAACCTTCTATGGTTGATGAGGTCAAAGTAGTAGGAACCTTGGGAGAAAGTGATTGTGAACTTCTGGAATTTTAAATCTTATGGGAAAACAAATACATACTGAAACTTGTACACCGGATTTCAGGAAGGCTGATTTTAACATGATAAATTATAGGTAGGATCCCATGGGTTGAGGACCTAATGGGAAAAGAGGTCTAAGATTGGTGAGAACTCCTTAAGAAGGAGCTTCTACAGACACAGTCAGAAACAATTCCTATGAAAAAGAAAGGGGGAAGACATCTCATAAAACCAGGATTGCTCCACACGCACTTTAGAGGCAAGTTGAAGATTGAAAAGACATGTATAAGAAATGGGAAAAGACATGTACAGTATAGGAAATACTGAACACCAGGGAAGAGAATATTTAGCCCAGTCTTGTAGGATGAGAATGAGTAATGCTAATGCTCAGTATGAGCTGAGTCTGCCCCAGGATGTCAAGAACATTTGACAAGGTCTCACATGACATTTTAACTGGGAAGTTGGAAAAAAAATGGGCTAGACGGGGCAATTGTAAGGTGGATCTGCAGCTGGCTCAATGACCGCACACAAAGGGTTTTAGTAAATGGTTCTGTGTCACCTGCTAGGTCCCTTCCAACTCTATGATTCTATGATTCTAACAACAAAAAGTATGTGCAAAGAAAGAGAAAGAGAAATGTAGGGGTAGATTGCTCCTAAAGAGGGCCAGTTGATGTCTGGAAACAAAGAGAACTCATATTTAGTGTCCATCTGCTCTCAAAAGGATTGTGCAAATGTGGATGTTGGAGCCTCAGAAGATGTGGGATATGCTTACACCCCCACAGAAAACCTGGGTGGCACAGTTCTGCAGATTCGCATTGACAGGGAACCAGTCAGAAACCTCTTAACTGGCCTAAATGAATTCAAGTCATTAGATCAGTAAGGGTTAGATGTTACAAGATGGATTCACTACTGGCTGGACTGTTGGAAAAGGGTGTTTCTCAATGGCTTTGTATCACCTTGGAAGACTGTTTAGAGTGGGGTGTCCCAGGGTGCTCTCTTGGGCTTGGTTCTGTTTAGTACAATAGTGCCATGAAAGGTGTGTTCAATACTCAATGAACTGAATGAAGGGACGCAAGAGGTGTCATCGAATTTGCAAATAGCACCAAGCTGGTAAGAATAGCAAACACAGTTGAAGCCTTCAAAGAAGACCTAGCACACAATACTAACCATGTCTACTCAAAAGTAAGCCCCATTGTCTTCAATGGGTCTTACTCCCAGGAAAGTGTCTTTAGGACTGCACCCCTAGACAAAAAGGAAGATGGGGTGGAACAAATAAGGAGAAGTTCAAGAGAGAGAAATGCAAGATTTTGCACTTTGGCAAAAAAAAAAGATGCAGGTATAAAATGGGAGATACCTGGCTTGGTAGCACTTGGTTTGGCAGCACAACATGAAAGCAGGATCTTGGGGTTGCAGTAGATGAGAATGAGTCAGCAGAGTGATGCAGCTGCAAAGAGGGCGAATGCAATTTTAGCCTGCATTAGTACAACGGTAGCTTCCAAGTCATGAGAAGTCATTATTCTGCTTTACACTGCATTGGTTAGATCCAGTGGTGGGCCCCGGCTCCCCTAACAACCGGTTTGCCGGAAGTTGGGGCGTGGCCGGGGTCAGGGGGGCGGGGCCGGGGCGGGCTGCCCCAACCCTGGCATACTGCGCATGCACCAAGGTTGGCGCACGAGCAGGCGCGTCCTGAATAGGACGCGACCGCACTTGCGCCAAACTTGGCTCACGCGTAGACGTGTCCTGAATACGACGCGTCTGTGCCTGCGCCAAGGTTGGCGCATGCGGTCGCATTCTCTTCAGGATGCATCTGTGTCTGCGCCAACCTTGTTCAGGACGCCTTGTTCAACCCTGTTCAGGACGCCAGTGGTGGGCCCCAAGGGTGAACTGGTTCACCCTTTTTTTGACCTGCTGCTAGCAACCAGATTCTGCAGAACTGGTGCGAACTGGCCTGGGCCCATCTGTGGTTAGATCTCACGTGGGGTACTGTGTCCAATTTTGGCATCCCATTTAACAAAGAAACAGCCAATCTGGACCAGGTTCAGAAGAGAGGATGATCAGAAGTCTGGAGGACAAGCTCTGCAAAAAAAGGTTTCAGGTAACCTCACATGCTCTGTCTGGAGAAGGGTGAAAGGGGATTTGACGGTACTCTTCAAAAACATGAAAGGTAGTCATATGGAAGAAAGGACAAGTTTGTTCTCAACTGCCTCTGAAAGTAGAATTAGATCCAACGGGTACAAACTGCAAGAGAAGAGATTCCGATTGGATAGCTGGAAAAAAAATTCCTGACAGTAAAGGCATTTTGGAACAGCTGGTTGAGGGAGGTGGTGGACTCTCCCTCACTGGAGATCTTCACGGAGTGGCCGGACAAGCGTCTGTTAGAGATGCTTTATGAGGATTTCCTGGTATATGCAGGGTGATGGACTAAAGGGCTGATTAAGGCTGCAATCCTAAAGTGCACATGGGCCAGCCTATCTGGCACTGGGCTGGTCTAACACCAGACAGGCCAGCCTAGCTGCACCAGTAAAGACTTGGGTTGGTGTAGGTCCTCCTGCGCTGGTGTAAGTCCTCCTGCACCGGTGCAAGACAGATGGATCTGCAATGGGCTAGAAGTAGTAGCCTACTAAGCTCAGCAAGGGCATGTGGGACATGGCCTAGAACAGTGCATTTAGGCCACATCTAGACCTTGTTTCCAGGGCAGACACCCCCCCTCTGACTTAGGTCACCTCAGAAGCAGGTGTAAATCTGAGTAGACCCACAGGAGTCCATGATAAGCCTAAGTAAAAATGGAAAAGAAGAAAAAAGTTTAAAGACCTAGGTTGGCCTAAGCAACACTCCTACCTCTCAACCTCAGGGTGCAGCACAACTATGACATAACAACACACCTACCGTATATAACAAGTACTACTATACTGGTCTAGTCAAAAAAGAAGAATATGATGCTACCCAGAGCTATTTTTGAAGGCAGAAAAGGGGTTTTATTATTATTTTATTATTTTTAAAAAGGGTTTTTATTAATCTGCTCATGACTGATGTGAATTGATAAAACACTACAAAATAAGCTCACCATTGGAATTGTTTGTTATCCTACCTTCCACATTAGGGTAACTTCTCTCTTCCCATCAGAACGAGGAGGTCCTAGTTTCCTCCAAAGAGCTGGTCCTCGAGATGGAACTGGAGCAGCCATCAGAAAAACATAACAGAAGGAAATACAATCCATAAAGAGGTCATTCGGAGGTACATTTTCCTTCTATTCCTATTAATACAAGGAATAATTTGGAAATCCATCTCATTTGAATTAACCAGGTCTTGCTCCGAAAATAAGCTACTGCATGAAGAATTCTCCAACATTTTCAAAGAGGAACCAGTTAGGAATCATCTCTTGTTTTATTTTGTATTCCAACTTTTGTACAGAACACTGTCCATGCACTGTTCACCACAGTGTCATTTGTATGTTTTTTCCTCCCTAAAGATGTGCAAGTGTTCAATACAACACCTCAAAACATTATCTTGTTGCAAGCACATACTGTACTTACTTGAATCAAACGCTCTATCAAATCTCATGGGCACACAGAATTTAAAGGCTTGAGTTTAGAAATGGCTACTGACAGTCTTAATGCACAGCAGGAGGATAATTTATCATAGTTATTTTTTTCCAAAACAGGTGGAAAACCATAACAGACAATGGTTTTGTGTTATAATTTTTACTAATTATACTACTTTATAAAACAGCTAGTGAAAATGTACCGGCGTTGTGGGAGTAAAATTCCCCCATATGCCATACCCCACTGTGCATCAACCCCCATGTGCATCCACCACCATGTGCAACACCCCCATGTTCATCAACCCCCATGCGCATCATTCCCCCATGTGCATCAAACCCCCTCGCACAACAACCCCTCATGTGCAACAACCCCCCATGCACAACAACCAGGTTCATCACCCCCCGTGCGCACCAACCCCCCATGTTCAACATCTCCCCATGCGCAGCATTCTCCCCAGTGCAACCCCTCCCTCCAAACAACATCCCCCCAGTGCATCAGGCACTGGGCATCAAATTGACTGGATGTTGGTCAGTCTTCCATGTTAAATATAGGACAAAATCATGTTGCACCCCTTTTCAGCCCCTTAAGGGTTAAATTTCTCAACATCAGTTCTTGGTGGGTGTCGATGTCACAGAAGGAAGACCCTCCCCAAATTTCACAGGTCCAGGGGTTGGGGCAGAGCATCCCTCAGTCAGGGGTTCTTCAATGTAAAGTATAGGAGAAAAACGCTTTGCGCCCCATTTCACCCCCTTCTGGTTGGAATTTCCAAAAACCCATTCTTAGTAGATCCCTCCATCATGGAAGGAACACCCACCTGAAATTTCACGCTTCTACACCCAGCTGTTTTGGCTGGCTGTTGATGAGTCAGTGAGTCAATGAGTGAGTCAGTGAGTGACTGACTTTTCAATTATATATATATATAAATAGATTTGTGTTACATTTTTTAGCATAATGTAACAAACCATTAAAATTATGACCTTTTAATCAAAATGCTGTATATATTCTTATCTAATGCACCCTCGAAGCTAATATGTACCCTGTTACTGGAGATTAATTCAGCTGAAAAAGGTGTATGTGTGTGTGATTCGAGTAAACACAGTCCAGTATATTGATTGTGACAATTTTTGTGTGTGGTATTTCATCAGTAAACAAAAGCAAATGTGAGCATCAGTAAGGCAGAGAATACAAATAATTTAGATGCCATTATACCTGCAATCCCATCAAGAATCCTTAATATAATGAGCACATTGGCAACAGGATGAAGGCTGCAGAGTAACTGCAGGTGGCATTAAATGTTGAATATAATTTCCGAAGTGATCTTGACAATTTTCCTAATTCAAACAGAAAAGTGGAATGCAGCATGAAGCAAAATTTCAAAGTATATTGGAATGTAATGGAAGAAATTTGCATGCTCCTAGTTAGCAGTTATCGGTGTGTTTCATTTCTAACCTTGGAGAGGCTTCCTTACCTGCCGGCAGTGTCCTCACAAATCTTTCCAAACTCCAGTCGCTCCAGAAAGGAACCCAGTCACTTGGGAAGGATGAATCATGGAGGTATTTTGCTCGTACCTGTATGGAGTAGTTGGTGAAGGGTGATGCCCCACAGACATTAGCAAAAGCCAGACCATTCTCAGTTAATGAGATATTCATCTGAATGGGAGGAAAAATGGGGGCAAGCGTAACGATTCTTATTGTTGTTGCTTTCAAAAACAGCATTACAACTGAAATATAATGTTAAGTGAAATTCAGAGCACATCCTTAAATGAAAGAGGCAGGCATTCCCATGCCATGTTCAGATCCGCAATGCCTCTAGCTAAGATCAGAGCTGGGAAACACCTTCCTCTTCCTGAGACTCTGCAGAGCTGCTATCAGTCAGTATAGATAATGCTGAGCAGATGGATTGATAAGGGGTAGTATGTGATGATCTGGGGATCTGGATGAGGGCAAACAAGCTGAAATTAAATCCTGACAAGACAGAGGTCCTCCTGGTTCAGAAATCCTCGATGCATGTACTGGATAGTTGCTTTGCTCTGAACGGGGTTGT
Source organism: Cryptoblepharus egeriae (assembly GCA_030015325.1). Classification (NCBI taxonomy): domain Eukaryota; kingdom Metazoa; phylum Chordata; class Lepidosauria; order Squamata; family Scincidae; genus Cryptoblepharus; species Cryptoblepharus egeriae. The sequence continues at coordinate 3,787,141 of JAREYC010000015.1, read as the reverse complement.
ACTCCCCTTGAAGGAGCAGGTTTGTTGCTTGGGGGTGATCCTGGATTCACTGCTGCTCCTGGACGCACCTTTGCCCAGCTACACCCATACCTGTCTTGATCGGATCTGGCCACAGTGGTCCAAGCCTTGGTGACATCAAGAATATATTATTGTAATGCGCTCTACTTGGGGCTGCACTTGGAAAGAGTTTGGGAGCTACAGCTAGTTCAGAACATGGAGGCTCGAGTAGTTGCTGGAGCTCAGCAATTTGACTCCATCACTCTGCTGCTCTGGCAGCTGCACTGGCTGCGAGTTTGGTTCCCAGCCAAATTCAAGGTGCGAGTTATAACCTTGTGTACAATCCGGCTCATTCTCTGAGGTCGTCTGGGAGGGCCCTGTTGGTTCTGCCGCCATGGAGAGATGTTAGGGGAATGGCAGCCAGAAACAGGGCCTTCTTGGTGGTGGCACCTCCATAATGGTAACACTTGCATTATGGAACTCCCTCCCCTTTGAATTAAGATCAACCTCCTTTCTTTTAATCTTCTGGCAGGGCCTAAAGACCTTTTTATTTAAAAAAGCTTTTGAGGCCACATAATGTTTTTAATCTGTCTACATCACCCCTAATCTGGTTTTACTGCTGTTTTACTTGTTTTTTATATTGTTTTTAATTGTATTTTATTGTTTTAATTGTATTTTATTGTCATGGTTTTTTCTGATTGTTAGCCGCCTTTGGTGCCCTTTGGGAAGAAAGGCGGAATATGTGTTTTTGTCCCTATACTTAACATTGAAGACTGACAGAATCACTGAAACCTTAAGGCCCAGCCCAAACCCGTGGGTGTAGAAGCACGAAATTTGGGGAGAGTTATTCCTTCTGTGATGTAAAGACACACTAAAAACCATTTAGTGAACCTGATAGTGTCTGGTGCCCAGTGTTGAGCTAAACCTGCCTCAATTCCCTCTTCTATGCCATGGTTAAAGGTAGAGCCATGTCGTACTCCATTCTATATGGTCAACCTGTGCCTTGGTGCTTGGCACGATTGCCAAATGGTGACTAACACTGTATGGGGCCCAGTGCCTGGTATCCAATAGGGATGCCCAGAGGTGCCTACTGGTCACTGCCTGGGGTGCCCAGTGCCAGGTGCACACTGGTGCCTGGTGCACAGTAAGAATGCCCAGTGCCTGGTAGTCCCCACTGTCCACCTGTCCCTGGTGTTGTCCGCTGCTTAGTGGTGCCCAATGCTTGGTAGCACCTGCCCACTGCAAGGGGATGCATGCTGCCCACTGGTGCCAGTGGTACCAAATGCCCATTAGGGGTGTCTGCTGCCCGCTGATGTCTGGTTTCCATTGGTGCCTGCTTCCCGTTGGTGCCCAGTGCCTGCTGACTGCCAGTGGTTGCCAATACCCATTGCCAACTAGTGCCCACGACCCACTGGTATCCAGTGCCCAGCAATGCCCAGCAGTGCTCCCTGGTTCCCAGCTCTGCCTGGTAGCCACAAATATTATTTAAATTTTACTCTCACAATGATGGGTCAATTCAGCTAGTATTCTCCAGGAAATCAACTCTGACTATTCACTGGGAGGACAAATAACTGAAGCTGAAGCTCAGATATTTTGGCCACATCATGAGAAAGGAGGATTCCATCCCAGCATGTGGAAAAACTGAAGGCAAAAGAAGAAGGAGGCAGCCGAGGATGAGGAGGTTAGATAAGTGTCACTGAGGCAATGAATATGAATTTGGACAAATTTTGGAAGGACAGGATGGCCTGGCATGCTGCAGTCCATGGGGTCATGAAGAGTCGGCATGATGCAACAACCAAACAACAACAACGTAACAATAAACTTTAGCCACAAACAAGGATAATTTTTCTTTGTCCACTGCTTAATACAACACAAAGTGCTGCGGAAATTAAGACCAAAATAAAAGTAATTACTCCTTTTCAACAGATCAGCAAGAGAATCCCACCTGGCAGAGAAGTTCCCAACATACACTCACCAACCTGTTTCCAGGACATCTCTGCCACATCTTGGTATCGGATCTCATACTGGGCCTCATTTGCTGACAGCACCTCATCTGCAGGCAGATGCCATTCCAACTGGAAGCAATGGCTCTGGTATGCAATGACTGTGGTTATTTCTGGTGGACTCAGTTTTACTGGGATGGGAAATGAGAAGAAAATGGTGGTGGGCGAAGGAGATTTCAAGGATCTCGTTCATGTAGCTTATTCCACCCCAATTGCAAGCCTTTTTCTGGTGATCAGTTTTAAGTTCTATCTTAAGTCATGTCAAGAGCTTTAATTTAATGTATAGATTGTATGCTCTGTGTGCAAATGGGAGGGTTGGAGTCTACCTGTGAACTCTTGTTCTCGGTGGTGACACATCAGGGTCAGGTGCCAAGCCAAAAAAGACATGGCTCAAACTGGCTGAGGAAGACCAGTTGAGGTCCAGTGATTGACAACTCGAAAAACATCACTACCAATTGCAAATAATGGAAGTATATCATGAATGATGCCTGGAATCCAGCAGCATGTATAACAGGATGGCCCTCTCCCCAATTGCCAGAACTAAAGAAAGAAGAAGACCTGGACTTCAAAAGACTGTGCAGCAGCGATTGAGTTCTCCTCCCCAAAGTGTGTGTCCACCATTTTGTTTTGGCACAAAGCACTGGAGAGGAGACAAGGAGACTTGAAGCAGCATCTGCATCCAGCTGAGGCCAGCATGCAGCTGGTTGCCATTTTGTGCCTGGTCCAAAGTGCCTGCAGCATTGATATGGTCAGATCCTGCATCACTGCAACCTCCACTGACCCAGCCTGTTTGCTGTTTTTGCTGAATGATCATTCCCGTCCTTCTCCTTGACCATCTCTATGATCATCTCCGTGACAAGCAGCAATCCGGTAGTGACCTTCACAGTTGGCAGCCTAGCCCTGTCAACGTGGGTTCATATTGGTAATCAATCGACAGTATTTATGTACTGTCTTTCAATGAACTTACCAATGCTCATTCCATGAACGCACACTTCTGTGGAGCTAGCCTCGTTGAGTTGATTCTCTGCTGTTAGCTTGATCTTGTAGAAAGCAAAGAGATTCTCCAATGGGATGCCACAAGAGTCTTCTCCTTGAGTGGCAAAACATCTCCTGGGGTGGCCAAAATCCCTCCGACAGTGTCCTGCTTGCCTGTAACGGAATTAGCTCTGCTCAGTAACTGCAGGTCATAAAACCCAAGCATTCCCAACCATACTAGGTCAAGAACTGCTTAGTGTGTGAAACGTCCATAAGATCGAAAGTTATTCTGGGGAACAAAATGAGAGGGCCATTTGTGAACGTGTGAACTCTTCCTACATTGTGAACTTTTCCTATATTGGACATTAAGGTAGGAAAGATCTAAACATGAAAATAGGCTGTGTATCTCTAAATAAAGAGTTTTTGGGGACCAGTTGCCATTTTCTTCATGTTCTTCTTTCGGGGTCTCAAAACCCCAATGCTGGGGTCAGTGGTTGGGAAAAGTCTGTTAAGGCTACATCAGCTTACCAGAAGCATGCACAACACTTACTCTGTGATATAGAGGGTATAGGTAGTCTGGAGGTGCATCTCTGGTCCGGCATCCCAGTAACAAGTGATGTTTTTAGCCCAGTAGCTGACACAATATTCGATCTTGGGATTTCTTGGAGTAACTTCAAGAAAAAAAAGTTGCAAAAATGGAGTAGATCCATTGATGGAAGGAAGATACATTGATGGCTGTTAGCATGACTGCTACATGGAACCTCCTAGTATTAGGGTCATCTACCGGATTCTGGGAGAAAAGGTGGGTCAATTGCCTGTATAGTCTGATTTGGGGCTTCTGTCTGACACATCTGTCAAGCAAATGTGGATGCCTGGCTAGATAGCAACAGAGTTTTCTTGTGCTGTCCCTATGAATCAAACTGGAAATCCCTTACTTCTGGGTTTCATGGAAGACTCAAGGAGCCTAGTATGGGTGTTGAGATGTGTGTGGGGTACAGAGGGAGTAAACCCGATAGAATTGGAGTGTGTTTCAGGTGACACCATCCCTGATCCTACCCCAGCAACCATTCTATACTTGCGTTCTCTGTGAGTTTTAATCCTAGCCATCCGTTCTCTCACAAAATTCAAACTGCAACCAGTCTGAAATATCTAATCTCTTATGTGGTTGAATTCCACGCTCTTCAGAACTGATCAGCCAGTTGGAACAAGCCTCCGAATATTCAAAGGAATACCATAGGCATTTATTGGAACAGGCCTCCGAATGTAATTTTATCAGGCCCTGCATAGGAAACTGCTTTACACCGAGTCAGGCTGTTTATCCATTTAGGTCAGGATTGTCAATGGTTCTCCTGGTTCAGACCAGAGATCAAACCTGGGACCTTCTCCATGCAACTGCTCTATCACCGAGCCATTGATTTGGCAGGTGTTGGAAGTTCATTGCCATACACCCAATACCATGTGTAGCGGCGTTAAATAATTTCTTTAAAGAAGGGATATGGACCCTCATGGGTCTTACACTCTCTTTGGGTTCAGTTTCCAACTTATAAAGGGGAATTTTAAATCATCCACAGCCCAAGACTGCTGTCAAGATTAATGTGATAATTACAAGCAGTCCTCTCCAGGTTTTTTATAAAGCGTAACCAAGAAGCAATTAATAATGTATTGGAAAGGGGTGGGGGTAGGGAGGGAACGCAAGTTTTGCGTTGTAGAGCTGTTCCCTTTGAGCCTTGCCATGCCAGAGAAAGAGACAGATGGGAGGATTAGTGGTTGCTAGCTCAGGGGGAAATGTCAGAGTGTTGTATGATGTTCCTTGGGGCACGCAAGAAAAGGGTGAAATTGGGATATTAAAGTCACCTTCAGCTATAGCTGCCCTCAGGGAGTGGAGGAGCAACAGATTGGCAAGGATGTACTCATTCTGGATAACAGGAAACCTGCTCTCTGCTTTGCCACGTAATTCTGCTGTGAGATGAGTGTGTTTGAGCATCACTGGGGAATAAGCTGGCGCAACTCAAGGCTGATGGATAAGCTGCATCAACAAATCAAGACGGTTGCAAGTAACACACAGAAAGCATGATATATGCGCCATGACCTTTTTAGAAACAATGGTAGTTCTACTCCCACATTAACATTGGTTTCAAAGGATCTGTAAACTTCAACAACAGCGCATCGCTACTCAGAAGTATGCGATTGAGTTCAATGGGATGTTGAGTGTACTGTATTCCTGGGGCAGCGACTTCTGCTTGTCAGGATGTGTGCGCTCCAAGAAGGTGGATGCTGGGTCAGCTCTCAACCATCTCTTTTTCCTACAGAAGTCCTAGGTTCTGGCCTTGACATCTCCAGGTAGAATTAGGAGCAGTCCTTCTCTGAGACGCTGAAGAGCTACTACAGGTCAGTTATATTACACCTGAACTTAATGGACCAACTTCATATAAAGCTCTAACATCATGTTTCATATGAAATTAGATCCCCCCAGATTCCCTCATCATAGATTGAACATGACCCTTAAGCTTCAAGAAATCACAAAGGGTGTACCCAGGACAGCACCCTAGCTAGGAATATTTAGAACTGAGGTGAGCAAATTTTCAACTTTAGGGATCCTGGACCTTTAACAACTTTATGGGACAGTGGATTTCAACAGGTGCAGCTTGTCATGTGTGAGATAAAGCTACATCTTCTGAAATTCTGGAAAGATCCAGAGTCCAGTTGAAAGTTTGTCCACCACTGGACTATTAAAACAAAGCCACCCACCCTCAGTTCATGCCTGGGAACGGCAACATCTCCATGGACCCAACCCTTCATTTGACCTGGCCTTCTGGATAGAAGATTTACTCAGCATCTGGCCTTCTACATTTTCACTGACATTGCTCTCCAGCTCACCTCCCTTTCCTGGAAGACTACCAATACAGCAACATCACTGGGTATTTTTCCTCCTGTTTAGTAGCCCAGTTTTGGAGAGAACAAAATTTGTTTCTTTTCCAGTGGTTCAACCAGACCCTTTAAATTCATCTAATGGATGTGAATAGGAGCCATTAAAAATCCAGCCAGCTCCCATCATCATAGTCTTGCTTTTTGTCCCTGCATAGCCTTCCACTGCATTTCTTTTCTTGGTCATATTAGATAAACATTTTTTTGAGCCGACTTTTCCTCTGTTAAACAGATTGCAGGTTAATATTCCAGAAAGATCAGCTGATAGACATCTATGGCTTACAGTGATCCTGGAACCTGTTGTTTCCATGCAACCAGTGGGCAGCTTTTAATAAATGGATGCTCATTTATTTTCTTGGCACACATCACACTGATACGTGATGGCATATGATTTGGAATGACGGTCCTATCTTCTTAGCAGAAGTTGTAAACTAGCAGTGAAGCCCAGAACTTCTACAAATGTGTCACTGGCTCATTTCCCCCTCCTTACCCCCCACGTGCAGCCCACAATGCCGCATGGATCCCCTTTCGGGAAGGAGGGGGCTGCCAAAGCTGGGTTCCCCAAAGAATTGGGAGAGGAGAGCTGGCCTCGTTCCAGTAATTTGCAATAATGAACACAATGTTCTCTCAGCTTCAGGGAGGAAAATATAGGTATACAATATGGATGAAACGACACCAATTGCAGCTTGAAAGGAAATAAACAATACAACAGAGACACGTAATGGGTGAAAGGGATGGATCTGGAGAATGGAGTCAACATCCCACAGGTACATCCAGCGAGTATGCAGAGCAGATCAACACACACAACTGTCATGGAAAAACAACTCCAAACTGTCAACAAAAGTGGAGATGAGGAAGGGGACATGATCTGTGATGAAACAGCTTGCAGTTCTCCTCTGCTTCTCATCTTTCATCTCATCTGCACCCTTTCTGTTCCTCATCCACCCGACAGAACATGCGATTCCAATTCAGAACAATTTTCACCTGTCATGCCCAGTGTGCAACAGAGTCGGATACCCTGCAGATTTCTGCTATCACATGTGATAGCACTTGGATCAAATCATCCTGGTGCAGCAGGTACATAGCAAAAAGAGTGTGCAGTTTTTATTTCGCCTTTAGAGATAAAAATATTCAGAGTGAAATGCCATTTTTGGGAAATGACACCAGAGAAAGGAACTGTAATCCAGTGGGTGGGTAAGGGCCATTCTTTCCACCTGTTCTCTGACTGTCCTTCTTCCCCCTTTTTGCTTGGACAGTGGTGGGAATAGATTATTGGGCAGAATATTGGCACAAAGAGGGTAAAATACTTAGTGAGGCCAAATTTTGTTCCACATGGACTTCTGTTTTGCTCCATGACAGATTTTTAGTTAGAGAAAAGGTGACTGGTGTAATGGGGACATGACATGATACAGGGTTATAATATGATGCCCAGTGTGGAGAAATCAGATAGACCTTTATTTCTCTCTTCTGCAAACAAACTAGAACCTAGGGCCATGCAGTGAAACCGATTGGCAAAGAAAACAGCAATGAAACTCACAAGGTAAGTCAGGCAGACAAAAGAAGTTCATTGCATAGTGCAGAATTAGTTTGCGGAACTTGCCACCACAACCATGTGGTGATGGCTATACTAGGTTAAATTAATTTAAATTAATGGAGGAGATATGTACAATAGCTAAGTTCCTATGGAACTTCCTATACAAGCTTTCTCCTATGGAATCTTCTCTTTCAGAAACAGTCTCTGCTTACTAATGGCCAGAGATCTATGGAGGAGGGTGGGTGGGAATTTGGACTTTTAAAAAATGAATGTGGGCACATTAACTTAGGGCACAATCCAGAGCAACGACGGGGAGTCCTTGCTCCGGTGTAAGAACAATTTGCTTTGGATTGCAATATGAATTTCCCATAGGTTTTCATTAAGTGGTACAGTAACTACGGGTACACATAACGTCTCTTACGTGCTCCCGTAGTTGCTCTGGATTGTAGGGTTAGTGGAAAAACGGAAAACGGAAAAATGGCACAAATGAATTAATAGTTTCAGAAAGTCATGTACTGTGCTTTGTATAACATTTGGAAGTTTAATAAAAACATAAACATTTTAATATATCAGGTCTACTCTGGAAACAAGAACAAGTAAATTGAAACCCCCCCCCCCCCCAAACCAGGGAAATATTGGCATAAATGTAATTTTGGGTGCTTTCCCTTGTGCATGTGTATCTGGATCATCTGCAGTCAAAATAGAACTAATGCAGCAATTAACAGGGCTTTTTTCTACTTTTGAATTACAAAGATGATTGGGGGATGAGCACAAAATTAGAAGAACAGAAAAAAAGGCAGAAGAAAGGAAAATTCCATAAATCAAGATGTTTCATAATCAAATTATGCCCAAACAACAGGCAACAACCTCATGTGGACTTTATGGATTTAACATCACTCAATGACATTGGTCAATAGAAAGCAACTCTGGTTTATATTTTTTGGTACTGACAGAAAAGCTTCTGGAAAGCCTGCTTAAAGCTTTCCACTCTTACCTGAGCAGAAGGCTGGTCCGAGAAGAAATAGAATCTGCACCAGAGTCAACTGCAATCTGAAGGTCCCATTGAATATCAGCTTGACTGGAGACAAGAAACAAAAAACCTCTTTTTTGGCAAATCTTCACCTCAATTTTCATTTTGCCAAATCTTTGGCTGAAATGTGGCGATATAGAGTTGCCTTATTAGAAGTCAGGTTGTTGGCCCCTCTAGACCCTCTAGACCCCAGGACAGAGAGACCCCAGGACAGAGAACTCTAGACCCCAGGACAGAGAGATTGAGATCTTTTCCTTCACTGTGAGTAGTAAATAGTTAATGTCAATTAATGTGAATAATTAATGTTACCATTAACTAGAGATGCCACTGACCAAGGAACTTCTGCATCCAAAACACATGATGCACATCAATGAGCTACAGATGCTCCTGAGAGAGAGAGATGAAACTGCTATATACCAAGTTAGACTTTTTGGTCCATCTAATCCACTGTTGCCAACTCTGATGGTCAGCAATGTAGTTTTTCCAGGATTGAACTTGAGAGCGTCAAATTCAAAGTAGGCAAAGCACGTGATCCGCCACTGAGCTACAAAGGCCTCTGTTGAAACTATCATCTATGTCAGGAAGCTTAGTATTGTCTATTGATTGCCAGCAGGTCCCATCATTCTTACCTGAGATCCTTTTAACTGGAGAAGCCATGCCAGGAATGGAACCCAGGATCTTCTACATGCAAAAAATACAGGCTCAACACTGAAATTCTGCAATGGGGTACAATTTCAGTTCTGTTTCATTCAACAAACTGAGCCAGATGAATAATAAGACATCGGGAATAATGATGCATGAAGCACAGCAGCAGCCCTCTCTTGTTACAGAAGCAACCTGGCAACCCACCTTCTTTTTCAATGTATGGTTTAGCTACCAAACTCACATCTCTCTCTCCCCCTCCTTCCCAGACAAGGCCGTCCACCCTGCCTGGTTCAAAATATGGACTTTAATTTACCTTCCATCATTCCGCTTCCAAGCAAAGTTTATTCAGTTATGTGTATGCCTCACATATAATATGGGCAACTCTTTTCTTTCTTGGCAGATCCTTGAACGAAGCACCTGTAACTGCTTTTAAAAGAAAAAAGAAGTAAAGTACTAAGAAATCCAATCACAGATGTCTCACATTGCCTCTGCTGTGACCATAATTCAGTAGGAATCCCTTTCTTTTGCAAGAACTGTCCTGCAGACTGCCTTTGTGCAGTAGTTGGCTCTTCCTTAGTGAAGCAGAAGATGAATGGCCACCTGTTGGACTGCAGCAGTTGCTTGCCTAAGCAGGAGTGGGACTAGATGACCTCAAATATCCCTTCCAACTACTGTATAGCTTTTTATGATTCCAAACTTCTTTCAGTTCTTTGCAAGGAACTAGCCACAGAGTGAAACCAGCCCAGATTCCACTCCTGTCTCAATTCATAGCTCAAGCCTATGGCCCATTTTCCCGAAGGAGCATTCCCTCCATAGAAACAGTATTATGACCATCACTGATATGGTGCTGCTGCTGAGCACAGCATCTCTCTTTCAAGCAGCCAGTTTCATGCAACATAAGACACTGGAAGCCCACTGTTAATGGTAAGATGATGTAGTGGTTTGGGAGAATGGAGCAGAATGGAATGGATGGGGTGGACAGGAGAGTGGATTGGGCAACAGCAGTGCCCACCAGATCCTTCCCAGGCTGTTGCCAGGCTCAGTCTTGTGCTTTCAATATCACTTGTGATGTCACTATCATAGGCACATGTCCAAGATGACCCATGGCATCAGTGGGTTCATACCAGTGGTGGGATTCAAATAAATTAACAACAGGTTCTATGTCGTAATAACCTTAATTAACAACAGGTTCTATGTTCCATCAGTAACTGGTTCTCAGAACCAGTCGCTCATGAGCAAAGGGTTTTCTAGAACCTGTGAGAACCCCCTGAAGCCCACCACTAGTTTCATACCCCAAGAACAAGTGTTCTTTTCCCCTGAGATCTCCAGATTCCCAAAATCCTGTGTGGGATATAGCAGTTGCCATATTGGCAACCTTGCATTGCCATGCAGCGAGGTTGATAGGCTTAGGTTGCCCATCTATTCCCCTCTGACTTGTGTGTTATCATGTACTGTAGAGCTTAAAAATTGCACATCAAAAATCATAATATTGACTTATTTTCTTCTTTATAAATTTTTTTGACATGTAACCATTATATTCTGGTGTGCCACCATTTGACTTAATATGTACGTATGAAACTCCTTCCTATTCAGGCAAATTACCTTGAATTACATGAATAGGCAGAACAGTCACTTAGTCTTGGCAAGAGAGAGAACAGAATTAAGAGCACTGCTAGATCAGACCAGTACCAGTACTATCAAGACCAGTACCCAGTTTTCTATGGTACCTTCAACATGTGAAGACAAATGAATGGTACTACAACAAAAAAGCAAGCCTGAGTATTAAAAAGTTTGGGAACTTCTGACCTAGATTTGAACCTAGACCCTCCTCCATGGAAAGCATATGTTCCAACACTGAGTTATGGAGTCTCCCCACAATATATAGAACTGGCTGCCCAACACTGAGACAGGTCACAGTTCCCTATGTTTCAAACCAAGAGTTTTCCTCCAGCTCTACCAGGAGATCCCGTCAAAGACTGAATGAATCAGAGACCCCTGTATTATAGGAATTCAACCACTGAATGGTGCTCCAAGTGGTACCTAAAGATTTCTTTGGCACTACCCCCAGCACAGATTGGAATTTCCTTTACAGCTATAAACATGCAGTGAAATAAGACCCACCTGAGACCCAGTGATCCACTGCCAGGCTGTCATTATTGCTATTCAATCTCTACCACTACATTTTCTAACTGAAAGGAGGTAGGCACTTGCCTGGATTGCTGGCAGAGTGACAAGATGCCCAAACCTCAAAAGGAGGACAAGATCCTCTGGCAAACAATGGCATGGTTGCCTCCTCACAAGTAAAGCCACATATTGGGCTGTAGTGTTGTAGCTCCCCTCTATCATGGAGTTGACAGTAAGAACCCCAAAAGTATGACTATACCACATGAGACAATGCCCCCCAAAATAAAACTCTCAAGAATAATCTGTTGTTAATCCGACTTTCTCAGCTACAAACAACAGTTTAGAAGCAGCACTTACCTTTTGAGCGGAGCTCCTACTGCCGTTCTGAAGGCAGTGTTTAATTTCTAGGCAGAGAAATCTTCTACTTGAGAGATACCATCCAGATGCTCTCTCTTAATCTCTGATGTCTGGAGACTCTCTAAAATTCAGTGATGGAGGAAGTGCACTCTGCACTAACTCAGAGGCAACTTCATGGTTTTGGATCTTTTCTCGGGTTAAGCCAACAGGTATTTGGACTAGTTCTACCACCAGATCAAGGAAAATATTTTGCTCCAATTGAAGAGGGAATAGCATTTGTAATAAGAGAGCCTTCCCTTCTTAGATGTGCCCAAGAATGAAGACAACAGGTGAGTGAGAGTAAGGAGAAAAGGTGGTTGAGCAATATCTTGGGGAGTGACCTGTTCCTTCTCAATCCAATCAGAGGAAATGAGGTGGAGCTCCTGGTACTTTTGAGTCTGTTGCTTTGTGGACATGAAGTCAGATGAGGGCTTTTTTAGGACTACTCCACGCATGGCTTTATATATGCTCAACTTTCTAGAAGGAAGAGCAAGACAGTATAACTGGGATGAGGTTAATGCTGTGATGTTGTTTTTTTAATCTGACATATATCACAATCCCAACCATGTCTACTCAAAAGTAAGCCCCATTGTATTCTATGGGACTTACTTCCAGGAAAATGTTTTTAGGATTACAGCCATAATCACATCATGATTGGACATAGTTTAATTTGGCAACAGTGTTTCTTAGAATTTAATGTACTGCACCAGTCTATTCAAGTGCATTGATGAGTAAAGAGAGGCAACGTACTTGGTATCAGAGTGGCCATATATCCTTTTTTTAGCCTTCTGTGCTGGGAAAAAATATCTTCATGTCATCTGTTTCCTAGTGAGCAGGCAGCATGTAGCCTTCTTGTAATGCATAAATTATATGTAATCTATATATATAAAAGAGAAAAGTCACTGACTGACTCACTGACTGACTGACTCACTGACTGACTGACTCATCACCGCCCTGCCAAAACCGGTGGGCCTATAAGCGTGAAATTTGGGGTGGGTGTTCCTTCCATGACGGAGGGGTGCACTAAGAACTGGTTTTCGGAAATTCCAACGAGAAGGGGGTGAAAAGAGGTGCAACGTGTTTTCCTCCCTATACTTTGCATTGAGAATTGCTGACTCATCAACATTCCTCCCCAACTGCTGGGCCTGAAGCATGGAATTCTGGGAGTTCCTTCTGTCACCTGAACTCCCACCAAGAACCATCTGGAGAAATTTAACCCTTCAGGGACTGAAAAGGGGGCAACGTGTTTTTGTCCTATGCTTAACATGGGAGACTGAACAACCTCCAGCCAATTTGGTGCTCAGACCCTGGTGCACTGGGGGATGTTGTTCGGAGGAAGAGGTTGCACTGGCGAGGATGCAGCGCATGAGGGGAAATTGCACATGAGGGGAAATTGTGCATGGGGAAGTTGCGCATGTAGGAAAGTTGCACATGGGGAAAGTTGCGCATGGGAGGAAGTTGCGCATGGGCAAAGTTGCGCACGGGGGAAGTTGCGCACGGGGAAAATTGCGCATGGGAGGAAGTTGCGCATGGGGAAAGTTGCACATGGGAGGAAGTTGCGCACGGGGGAAGTTACGCACGGGATAAGTTGCGCATGGGGAAAATTGCGCACGGGGAAAATTGCGCATAGGGTAAGTTGCGCATGGGAGGAAGTTGCACATGGGGGGAAGTTGCACATGGGAGGAAGTTTCGCACGGGGGAAGTTGCTCAAGGGGAAAATTGCTCACGGGGAAAGTTGTGCATGGGGAAAGTTGCGCATGGGGGAAGTTGCCATGGGGGAAGTTGCGCATGGGGGAAAGTTGCGCATGGGGGAAAGTTGCGCATGGGAGGAAGTTGCACACAGGGGAAGTTGCGCACGGGGCAAAGTTGCGCACGGGGGAAAGTTGCGCATGGGAAAGTTGCACATGGGGGGATGATGCACATGGAGGAAAGTTGCGCACGGGGAAAGTTGCGCATGGAGGATGTTGCGCATGGGGAAAGTTGCGCATGGGGAAAATTGCACATGAGAGGAAAGTTGCGTATGGGGGAAGTTGCGCATGGGGGCAGTTGCGCATGGGGGAAAATTGCGCACGGAGGAAGTTGCAAATGGGGGAAGTTGCTTATGGGAGGAAAGTTGCGCACATGGGAAGTTGTGCATGGGGGAAGTTGGCATGGGGATGATGCACATGGAGGAAATTTGCGCACAGGTGAAAGTTGCACATGGGGGGAAGTTGTGTATGGGAGGAAAGTTGCGCACATGGGAAGTTGTGCATGGGGGAAGTTGCGCATGGGGATGATGCACATGGAGGAAAGTTGCGCACAGGGGAAAGTTGCACGTGGGGGGAAGTTGCGCATGGGGGGAAGTTGTGCATGGGGATGATGCACATGGAGGAAAGTTGCGCACGGGGAAAGTTGCGCACGGAGGATGTTGCGCATGGGGGAAGTTGCGCATGGTGAAAATTGCACATGAGAGGAAAGTTGCGTATGGGGGAAGTTGCACATGGGGGAAGTTGCGCATGGGGGAAAATTGCGCACGGAGGAAGTTGCGAATGGGGGAAGTTGCTTATGGGAGGAAAGTTGCGCACATGGGAAGTTGTGCATGGGGGAAGTTGGCATGGGGATGATGCACATGGAGGAAATTTGCGCACAGGTGAAAGTTGCACATGGGGGGAAGTTGTGTATGGGAGGAAAGTTGCGCACATGGGAAGTTGTGCATGGGGGAAGTTGCGCATGGGGATGATGCACATGGAGGAAAGTTGCGCACAGGGGAAAGTTGCACGTGGGGGGAAGTTGCGCATGGGGGGAAGTTGCGCATGGGGATGATGTACATGGAGGAAAGTTGCACACAGGGGAAAGTTGCACATGGGGGGAAGTTGCGCCTGGGGGGAAGTTGTGCCTGGGGAAAGTTGCGCCTGGGGAAAGTTGCGCCTGGGCGGAAAGTTGCGCATGGGGAGAAGTTGCGCATGGGGAGAAGTTGCGCATGGGGGGAAGTTGCATCTGGGGAAAGTTGCGCATGGGAGGAAAGTTGCACATGGGGGGAAGTTGCGCATGGGGAGAAGTTGCACATGGGGGAAGTAGCGCATGGGGAAGTTGCGCATGGGGGAAAGTTGCGCATGGGAGAAAGTTGCACATGGGAGGAAGTTGCACACAGTGGAAGTTGCGCACGGGGGAAAGTTGCGCACGGGGGAAAGTTGCGCATATGGGAAGTTGCCCATATGGAAAGTTGTGCATGGGGGAAGTTGCGCATGAGAAAGTTGCACATGGGGGGATGATGCACATGGAGAAAGGTTGCGCACGGGGAAAGTTGCGCACGGAGGAAGTTGCGCACGGGGGAAGTTGCGCATGGGGAAGTTGCGCATGGGGAAAATTGCACATGAGAGGAAAGTTGCAAATGGGGGAAGTTGCGCATGGGGGAAGTTGCGCATGGGGGATGATGCGCATGGGGGGATGATGCACACGGGGCAAAGTTGCACACAGGGGAAAGTTGTGCACAGGAGGAAAGTTGCGCATATGGGAAGTTGCGCATATGGAAAGTTGCGCACAGGGGAAAGTTGTGCATGAGGGTAAGTTGAGCATGGGGGGAAGTTACGCCTGGGGGGAAGTTACGCCTGGGGGGAAGTTACGCCTGGGGGGAAGTTGCGCATGGGGGGAAGTTGTTCCTTGGGGAAGTTGCGCATGGGGAGAAGTTGCGCATGGGGAGAAGTTGGGCATGGGGAGAAGTTGCGCATGGGGGAAGTTGCGCATGGGAGGAAGTTGCACACAGTGGAAGTTGCGCACGGGGCAAAGTTGCGCACGGGGCAAAGTTGCGCACGGGAGGAAAGTTGCGCACGGGAGGAAAGTTGCGCATATGGGAAGTTGCGCATATGGAAAGTTGTGCATGGGGGAAGTTGCACATGGGGGGATGATGCACATGGAGAAAAGTTGCGCACAGGGAAAGTTGCGCACGGGGGAAGTTGCGCATGGGGGAAGTTGCGCATGGGGAAAATTGCACATGAGAGGAAAGTTGCGCATTGGGGAAGTTGCGCATGGGGGATGATGCTCATGGGGGATGATGCGCATGGAGGAAAGTTGCGCATGGGGGAAAATTGCACACGAAGGAAGTTGCGAATGGGGGAAGTTGTGCATGGGGGAAGTTGCATATGGGAGGAAAGTTGCGCACATGGGAAGTTGCGCACAGGGGAAAGTTGCGCACAGGGGAAAGTTGCACATGGGGAAGTTGCGCATGGGGGGAAGTTGTGCATGGGGGAAGTTGCGCATGGGGGAAGTTGCGCATGGGGATGATGCACATGGAGGAAAGTTGCGCACAGGGAAAGTTGCGCACGGAGGAAGTTGTGCATGGGGGAAGTTGCGCATGGGGAAAATTGCACATGAGAGGAAAGTTGCGTATGGGGGAAGTTGCGCATTGGGGAAGTTGCGCATGGGGGATGATGCGCATGGGGGATGATGCGCATGGAGGAAAGTTGCGCATGGGGGAAAATTGCGCACGGAGGAAGTTGCGAATGGGGGAAGTTGTGCATGGGGGAAGTTGCATATGGGAGGAAAGTTGCGCACATGGGAAGTTGTGCATGGGGAAAGTTGCGCATGGGGATGATGCACATGGAGGAAAGTTGCGCACAGGGGAAAGTTGCACATGGTTGAAGTTGCGCATGGGGGGAAGTTGCGCATGGGGGAAGTTGCGCATGGGGGAAGTTGCGCATGGGTATGATGCACATGGAGGAAAGTTGCGCACAAGGGAAAGTTGCACATGGGGAAGTTGCGCATGGGTATGATGCACATGGAGGAAAGTTGCGCACAGGGTAAAGTTGCGCACGGGGGGAAGTTGCGCACGGGGGAAAGTTGCGCACGGGGGAAAGTTGCGCACAGGAGGAAAGTTGCGCATATGGGAAATTGCCCATATGGAAAGTTGTGCATGGGGGAAGTTGCGCATGGGAAAGTTGCACATGGGGGGATGATGCACATGGAGAAAAGTTGCGCACGGGGAAAGTTGCGCACGGATGAAGTTACGCATGGGGGAAGTTGCGCATGGGGGAAGTTGCGCATGGGGAAAATTGCACATGAGTGGAAAATTGCGTATGGGGGAAGTTGCACATGTGGGATGATGCGCATGCAGGAAAGTTGCGCATGGGGGAAAATTGCGCACGGAGGAAGTTGCGAATGGGGGAAGTTGTGCATGGGGGAAGTTGCATATGGGAGGAAAGTTGTGCACATGGGAAGTTGTGCATGGGGAAAGTTGCGCACACGGGAAAGTTGCGCATGGGGGGAAGTTGCGCATGGGGGAAGTTGCGCATGGGGGAAGTTGCGCATGGGGATGATGCACATGGAGGAAAGTTGCGCACAGGGGAAATTTGCACATTGGGGAAGTTGCGCATGGGGGAAGTTGTGCATGGGGGAAGTTGCGCATGGGGATGATGCACATGGAGGAAAATTGCGCATAGGGGAAAGTTGCGCATGGGGATGATGCACATGGAGGAAAGTTGCGCACAGGGGAAAGTTGCGCATGGGGGGAAGTTGCGCATGGGAGGAAGTTGCACACAGTGGAAGTTGCGCACGGGGGAAAGTTGCGCACAGGAGGAAAGTTGCGCATATGGGAAGTTGCCCATATGGAAAGTTGTGCATGGGGGAAGTTGCGCATGGGAATGTTGCACATGGGGGGATGATGCACATGGAGAAAAGTTGCGCACGGGGAAAGTTGCGCACGGAGGAAGTTACGCATGGGGGAAGTTGCGCATGGGGAAAATTGCACATGAGAGGAAAGTTGCGTATGGGGGAAGTTGTGCATGGGGGAAGTTGTGCATGGGGGATGATGTGCATGGGGGGGATGATGCGCACAGGGCAAAGTTGCGCACAGGGCAAAGTTGCGCACAGGAGGAAAGTTGCGCTTATGGTAAGTTGCGCATATGGAAAGTTGCGCACAGGGGAAAGTTGTGCATGGGGTGAAGTTGCGCATGGGGGGATGTTGCGCCTGGGGAAAATTGCGCCTGGGAGGAAAGTTGCGCCTGGGGGGAAGTTGCGCATGGGGGGAAGTTACGCCTGGGGGGAAGTTGCGCATGGGAGGAAAGTTGCACATGGGGGGAAGTTGTGTATGGGGGAAGTTGTGCATGGGGGAAGTTGTGCATGGAATGAAGTTGCGCATGGGGAGAAGTTGCGCATGGGGAAAGTTGCGCATGGGGAGAAGTTGTGCATGGGGAGAAGTTGCACATGGGGAAGTTGCGCATGTGGGAAAGTTGTGCATGGGAGAAAGTTGCACATGGGAGGAAGTTGCACACAGTGGAAGTTGCGCACGGGGGAAAGTTGCGCACGGGGAAAGTTGCGCACAGGAGGAAATTTGCGCATATGGGAAGTTGCGCATATGGAAAGTTGTGCTTGGGGGAAGTTGCTCATGGGAAAGTTGCACATGGGGGGATGATGCACATGGAGAAAAGTTGCGCACGGGTAAAGTTGCGCATGGGGGAAGTTGCGCATGGGGGAAGTTGCGCATGGGGAAAATTGCACATGAGAGGAAAGTTGCATATGGGGGGAGTTGCGCATGGGGGAAGTTGCGCATGGGGATGATGCGCATGGAGGAAAGTTGCGCATGGGGGAAAATTGCGCAAGGAGGAAGTTGCGAATGGGGGAAGTTGTGCATGGGGGAAGTTGCATATGGGAGAAAAGTTGCGCACATGGGAAGTTGTGCATGGAGAAAGTTGCGCATGGGGATGATGCACATGGAGGAAAGTTGCGCACAGGGGAAAGTTGCACATGGGGGAAGTTGCGCATGGGGGGAAGTTGTGCATGGGGGAAGTTGCGCATGGGGATGATGCACATGGAGGAAAGTTGCGCACAGGGGAAAGTTGCGCATGGGGAAAGTTGCGCACCTGGGAAAGTTGTGCATATGGGAAGTTGCGCATATGGAAAGTTGTGCATGGGGGAAGTTGTGCATGGGGGAAGTTGTGCATGGGAAAGTTGCACATGGGGGGATGATGCACATGGAGAAAAGTTGCGCATGGGGAAAGTTGCGCACGGAGGAAGTTGCGCACGGAGGAAGTTACACATGGGGGAATTTGCGCATGGGGGGAAGTTACGCCTGGGGGGAAGTTGTGTATAGGGGAAGTTGTGCATGGAGAAAGTTGCGCATGGGGATGATGCACATGGAGGAAAGTTGCGCACGGGGGAAAGTTGCGCACAGGAGGAAAGTTGCGCATATGGGAAGTTGCACATATGGAAAGTTGCGCATGGGGGGAAGTTGCGCATGGGGGGAAGTTGCGCATGGGGGGAAGTTGCGCATGGGGGGAAGTTACGCCTGGGGGGAAGTTGTGTATAGGGGAAGTTGTTCCTTGGGGAAGTTGCGCATGGAGTGAAGTTGCGCATGGGGAGAAGTTGCGCATGGGGAAAGTTGCGCATGGGGAAAGTTGCGCATGGGGGAAGTTGCGCATGGGGTTTGATGCATATGAGGGAAGTTGCGCATGGGGTGTTGATGCGCATAGGGGAAGTTGTGCATGGGGGGTTGATGTTCATGGGGGGAAGTTGCGCATGGGGTAACTTGTGCATGCTGGGTTGATGCGCTTGGGTGAAGTTGCGCTTGGGGGGGTTGATGTGTATGGGGCAAGTTGCGCATGGGGGGTTGTTCGCCTGGAGGAAAGTTATCCATGGGGGGTTGATGCATATGGGGGGATGGCATACGGCGGAATTTTACTCCCGCAACGCGGGTACACCTTTCGCTAGTGAATTATATGTAATTGATTAAAATTTCATAATAAGCAATACAGTGCTTAAATTAAGCACATGAACGTAATAAATATGAGTGTTTTTAGCTTTTATTTTGTCATTTCCTGCACTTTTCTTGGTTATTCTAAATTTCTTGTCCTTTTTTCTGGTTAGGAGGTATACAGCACAATCCTAACTATGTCTACTCAGAAGTAAGTCCCATTGTGTTCAATGGATCTTACTCCCAGGAAAGTGTCTTTAGGATTGCAGCCACAGTCACCTTGGCTGTCATATGGTTTGGTACTGGTTCAGAGGTCATTCTCTTCACATAAATTATAAAGCTGAGAGAGAGAGAGAGAGAGAGAGAGAGAGAGAGAGAGAGAGAGAGAGAGTTGAACTGTGTTCTTGCAATTCTCTCCAAGGAAATTCAGAATGTTCTTAATTTCTAAAAGGGATGAGAGCTGAGATTCAGAGGGAATCCCTGGCTCTGTTCTGTAGAGTAAAATTATGAAAAGTTTCCCTTTGTTTTTTGCTTTTCCGTCTTGAATAAGTGTGGTGTCTGTTTTTTTTTCCTTTTAAATCTTCACTTTGTATTTTATTTTTATGTTTGTATTTTATATTTGTTACGTTGTTGTTCCTATTAATCTAGATATGCTCGTATTTTATTTTTCGGTGCTGTTTAATTGTCTTTGACACTCTACAGTTTTACTGTTATTATTGTAAGTTGCATTGAGCACTGTATATTTTTGAAAGGCAGGATATCATAGAATCGGGTTCTAGAATTGGATGGGACCCAGTAGGTCATCTAGTCCAACCCCCTGCCTGTAGCAGGAAATTCTCCTAAAGCATCTCTGACAGGTGCTCGTCGAGCCTCTGCTTGAAGATCCCCAGTGAGGGAGAGTCCACCACCTCCCTTGGCAGTCTGTTCCACTGCCGAACCACCCTCACCGTCAGGAATTTTTCCCAGATATCCAACCGGAATCTCCTCTCTTGCAGTTTGTACCCATTGGTTCTAGTTCTGCTTTCAATAGCAGCTATGAACAAATGAGCCCCTTCCTCCCTATGACAGCCCTTCAGGTATCTGAAGAGGGCAATCATGTCTCCTCTCAGCCTCCTCTTCTCCAGGCTGAACATCCCAAGTTCCCCCAACCTTTCCTCATAGGGCTTCCCTTCCATCCCACTGATCATTCTTGTCGCTCTCCTCTGGACTTGCTCCAGTTTGGCTGCATCTTTCTTCAAGTGAGGTGCCCAGAACTGAACACAGTACTCAAGGTGAGGTCTAACCTATGCAGAATAAAGAGGAACTAGAACTTCTCGTGACTTGGAAGCTCCAGTCCTCTTAATGCAGCCTAAAATGGCATTTGCCTTCTTTGCAGACACATCACACTGCTGACTTATGTTCAGCTTGTGATCTACGGTGACTCCAAGGTCCCGCTTACATGTTGTGCTGCCAACCATCCCCCATTTTATACCTGTGTCTTTGGTTTTTATTTGCTAAGTGCAGAACCTTGCACTTCTCCCTGTTGAAGTTCATTCTATTTGTTATAGCCCAGGATTCTAGTTTATCCAGATCCTCCTGGAGGTTTCTCATGTCTTCTGTTGTGTTTGCTGCTCCTCCCAGCTTGGAGTCATCTGCAAATTTGATCAAGCTCCCCCATATCCCTTCCTCCAAGTCATTGATTAAGATTAAAACAGTGGTGTCACAAGGGAAGTGAGGCCAAGGGGTTGACACCACATACCCACATGGATCGCATTCATGTGGTGATCTTCAGTCTACTCTGGGCCTTGTGTTCTTGCCAACATTTGCGTTTTTATCACTTCAGTGACTGGCACAGTGTGAGCCAAAGATTGCCAAATGATAGTTCCCTGGAGGCAGGTTCCAATTGGACTATTTCAGTAAGATGGAGGGGTGGATTTGCTGCTTTGGTAACAGTCTATCCTCCATATTAATCTTCCCAGGCTATCGTGCTCTGGAGAGGACACTCAGAGCATGATACCTTAGTCCAGCGTTTCTCAAAGTGGGGGTCAGGACCCCTTTGGGGGTCGCCTAGAGCTTTCCTGGGGGTCTCCTAAAGATCCCTGGTACAGGGGGCAAGGTCAGGCTTGCCAGACCGGCTGTAGCTGCGCATGCACTGGGGCTGACTGACAGCCTCAGGGCCCAATCCTATGCATGCCTACTCTGAAATAAATCAGGGGGCCTTTACTCCCATGTAAATGTGGATAGGATTGCAGTCTCAGGGCCCAATCCTATGCATGCCTACTCTGAAATAAATCCCATTGCATTCAATGTGCATAGAACACACATTTCATTTGTAACAATGAAAATACATCCTGCATATCAGATATTTATATTACGATTCATAACAGTAGCAAAATTACAGTTATAAAGTAGCAACGAAAATAATTTTATGGGTTGGGGGTCCCCACAACATGAGGAACTTATAAAAAGGTCACGGCGTTAGGAAGATTGAGAACCACTGCCTTAGAGCACAATCCTAACCATGTCTACTCAAAAGTAAGCCCCATTGTATTCAATGGGTCTTACTCCCAGAAAAGTGTCTTTAGGATTGCAGCCTTAGTCTTTTGAGACTGAAAGATGCCAATGCCAATCCAGAGTAACTACAGAACCTTTTATACCAACGTAGTTACAGTGCCACATATGGGAAATGCATAGCAAAATCCAGAGTGCCCCTTACGTCTTCCTGTCATTACTCTGGATTTGAATCTAAATCAATGCATGTAAATCAGTGATGTGGTGAGTTGTGGGCCCAGAAGATGTGCGGAGATGTGGTTATGGGCACAATCCTAACCATGTCTACTCAAAAGTAAGCCCCATTGTGTTCAGTGGATCTTACTCCCAGGAAAGTGTCTTTAGGATTGAAGCCTAAGTCATTATATATCCTAAACTTCCCAGCAACTTTACTGGTGCTTTTGGATAGGCTCGGTCAAGCGGGGTTTGTGCAAGTGGCCTGGTCTTAGTCTTGGGGTGTAGAGTGCATCTATCTAGCGTAGGCATGTGGCACATGGGAAATCAGGATTAACACTCCCCAGCATGCAGCGTTTTTGTGTGGAACATCCCCGCCCCAAACTATTGCTGATTCCCAAAACAGCAAGTTTCCAAAAATCACTGTTTTGGGAGTCCAGAGCAGTGCATTCTTGTGATTTTTGGTGCAAAAACCAAAACAAACACACACAAAACAACAAAACCCCACAAGGACCAGTGTTGGGCATGTGCATGCACACCTTGACTGGGGGAGTGAACACAAAATGTAAAAGTACTGCTTTCAGTCTACATCCTGGTTAAACCCACTTATCAATTTTCGTTTCAAAGACACATTAGGACATAAGATCCAAATTGAAAACCAAATTAAGAGAGTATTCCTTTTGGCTTCTAGGAGACACCAGTGTTGTTTGGAGATGGTGCGGGATTGCGACCGTCTCATGAAACTGAGGCCACCGCAGAACAACGTTCAAAAAACAACTGGGTTAAGTTAAATGGGAAGGGGAGAGATCTGTGTTCGTGACAGACTCCGGCTCTCACTGTTCCCAACTATGACAACATCAAGCATGTACCCTTGGGGGATGTTTTGTTGAATGCATCAAAACTATGTCCCCACACACATCATTCCTTCTAGAACCTCTCCACAGCTTTTCTTGGCTGTTCATGGTCTCCAATAGACCTGCTTGGATCATAGGCTGAGAGGCACCCTGGAAGATGGTTACAAGATCCCAAGAGGAAACTAATAGAAATGGTTTCCAAACTAATAGTTTGGCATTGCTTTAGAGTACTCTGTGCTTGGCTAACAAGCAGATACTATGCAAATGCATGTGCATTCATTTCCATATGCATGATTTTTTGATTCTCAGAAGTATTAGGGATGCATTAGATCAACTGCATCTATTTCCCTACATAGCATCATCATGAAGCAATAAGGATGTACTGAGATTTCCTGACCCAGGCCATGCTACAAATGATAACCAAGGAAGAACTTCACTACAAAATACCCTATTTACTCGAATCTAATTAACAATCAAATTTAATGTGCACTCTGAATTTGGAAACTGAATTCATCGGAAAAAGGTGAGTGTTAATGTCTCCTAAAAGAGGTGGCTTACTCAGTAGATAAGTAAACATGTTTAAGGTCCCAGGCTCACTCCCTCATCTGACCTCTAATATCTTCAAACAGTGTAGACCAGTGACTTGTAATCTTTTTTGACTCCAGGCACACTGACAAGGTGCTAAAATTGTCAAGGAACATCAGTTTTTGGACAATTGACATGCCCACCCCTGTTGATGGAGGGCTACTAATATGATCATTGGTCCTACTAATAAATTGGTCATTCCCCACACTTTCATGGCATACCTGCAAATCATTTATGGCACAACAGTGTGCCTTGGCACAGTGGTTGAAAATCACTGTCTCACTGTGTGCACCAAAATACCTAGTGTGGGACAAGTAAGGGGTGCTCTGAACAGTCCCTCCACTGGAAATCTTAACAACATGTCAGCATTAAGAACTGATGCTGGACTTGCCTTCCTCCTTGTATGCCTGAAGCCTCCACTCTGGAAGGATGTAGCTTTGTGGAAACACCAACCTCCTACCTGTGACGGAGATCTCCAGTTATCTAGAACTGAAGCCAAGGTGCACAAAATGTGAAACATTTTAAGTCAGTAATCAAACAAAACAACAAACTTCCCTGTTTGTTCTTCCAACATTGGCTTTTTATTTAAATAAATAAATGTGGTGAAGGGTATTCAAGGCAATATTCACTTCACAGTGGAGGCCTCCCAGCTGTAGCAATAGCAGCAGGGGAAAAAGAAATCAGAAACAGGAGAAAGGAATGATGTTTCATAAGAAAATGCCCACCCACCCACATGAGGCATATGGGTCCTCCTTGCCTTTTGGGGACAGTGCCTCCCCCCCTTTATCACCGCATTCCTTTAAGATAGGCCACTTCCCTGCCATCTGTAAACAAAATTGAATATATATATATATAAATATATATATATAAAACGTATTAAAATGGAAGGGAAAATGAAAAGGTTGGTTTAAAAGAACCAGGTTATGAGATGCCAAAGAGTGGGGGTGGATGAGAGCACTCACAATGCTGCTCAAACTGGAAAGAGGTATAAGAAATAAGAGGAGCTTTTAACTGGGAGTTAAGTACGTCAAATTCTGTTTCCCCTGTACAGCTATTCCTAGCTTCTGGAATCCACCCAGACTGGACGCTCCAATCTTAGTAAGCTTGTGAAAACCCATAAGGTGTTCAGATGTGACACAGTGGATACTATTCATTTTGTATAGTGACAACTTTAGGAACAGAAGACACATTGGAAAAGCTTCCATTAGCAATTTCAATTTCTTGCCAGTTGGGGGAAAATTACTGGTGGTTTTTCTGAGATCTAACGTTCAAACAGTAGAAAGTAGGGAGGAAAGCTTCACCATGAGCTTTTAATGCAAGGAGGGGAAGGACCCAATCAATAAGTGGGTCTCTGCTTCATAGATATTTCATTTATGTCCATTTCATTTCATTTGGGCTGTTTTTCCAAAGATCTTCCTTTATGATAGGACATTGTAGCAAAAAGTGAAAATATTAAACCATCCCACCTTCTTACAAACAAAATAAAACAAAAACTTCACAATATGCAAAAGAAACCTAAGTGATATTAAATGGAATGACTGGTTCTTAACCCCACCGCATTAGGGGCATTCACAGAAAGTGTTAAGTACTTTGGAAGAAATGTCACCCCTGAGAGTTGTCTGGGGCAAAGCTGTGTTGCCAAAACCCACTGCTTCAAAACAGACTGATGTGCATGAAAGAAAAAAAATGTGATGGGATGAGCCCAACAAGATGCAGGATCAGATTTCTCTTTCCATTGTAAGATACTAGATGGTTGTTGATTCTGCAGTGATGCGAGATCAAAAAGGAACTGGCACATCTGTGCCATGTAGTTGGCAATCAATCTGCAGTCCTCATAGAAAATGAAGAGTTGGCTTCAACTGACTTGCAGCCAAAGCTGCCTTGCAGTGAAAAAGCAAAATGGCAGTATTCCATCTTGGCCTCTCTGGCAGCCTTCAAAACTAATTTATCTCCAATCTGGTGCAAAAAACTTCATGAGGCTGTGACAGTCTCCATGGGAATTTAAAAGTGTCAGTTGAACTGGGCGGAAAGATCACAATCACACAAACAGCCACATTTAGAAAATGGTCACACATCCCATGCCTCTTACCTACAGAATCCAGTTCATTCCTCCATTGGTTACTTAAGCCACAGTTTACCATGTTACCGGAACTGGTAAACCATGGTTTGATAAATCTCCCAGGATTGTAAACATTTAGAGAACCTGACAAAACAAGTTTGCAATGCACACACACACACACGACTTGTTTGTTTGCAATCCTCCAAAACATGATTTGGAGAACTGGAAGAACATAGCCACCAATGGTGTTGCTAGTGTAAGGGAACTTACCTCGCCTGTGTCACAACTGAATCACCATGGGAGGCAGTGCCAGTGCTTTGTGCCTCTGTGCTGGATAACACAATCTTGCTTGTTAGAATGAGGTTTCTGGGCAAATGTCCCGCATTTTTACAGAGCTAGGGTGTGAACCATAGCAGGACGGATGTGGAAGTCCATTAATGGGCCAGTAAAAATGAACAATTATTAAGCTGTGATTTCATACAGAAAGAGTGCAGGTCTCCCAAAATCTAGTTCTTAACCTAGGGGGAATACAAAAACGGTGGTTGAGAAAAATTGTGCAGAAAGGAAGGAGAGAAAGCTGTGGAATGATGCTTTCCCCTCACTTCTTTTAGTACCATTCATTTTCTAAATTCTTCAAAAACTCCATATATCAGTCTGGGGGAAAGGATGAAAATGTGTGCATTTGTGAAAACCAAAGGAGCCAGAGTGGCAATGAAGACGATAGGGGAGACAGTACAAATTCTACGGCCCCGCAAAGGGGTTCTTGATTAAAAAGGAGAAAGGATTTACCATATTGCTGTCAAAATCCAGCAATAGCAGTATCTTCTCCATGCTTGGGGCTGAAGAATGAAGGAAATTAATGAACATGAAGGAGGGACATGCTTAATGTGGGAATTTCACCCAGACCAATCTCATAATATTCCAGGCTGGTCAAAGCAGCTGAGTGATGCATGTAGACACCGACTCCTCATGACCACACCTGCACTGCCACTTCTCTCCAATCTCAGTTTGGCACTCCGAGGCAATCAACCTTGCTGCCTTCAGACCACATCTTAAAGTAAAACGTAGTTCTGGCAAAAGTAAACATTCTTTCATCGACTTTGAACTCTCTTGCCCCATATCAATTGCCTCCTGCCACAGAATGCATGGGTTGAGGCTTGCTCAAAGTCTGGAGATGTGTCCCATTGAAACCAGCAAGCCAAAAAAGCTGCACGTTCAGAGGATTGCTGTTCCCAGGAAGCACTAGGTCGGTGACCAGGACCAGATTATCTATTTTGCAGGACGGTGTGCAACACAACTTTGGCAAAAAAGGGCTCTCGTGCCTTAACTCTCTGTCCCCACAGCCACCCTTTCTCTGTTCCTTTACCACCCCCCTTCAGGATCTGTGAGAGATGGCAGCTCCCAGTTTGTCAAGAATTTCTTCCCAAAATCATACAGGAAAAAAAATAAAATAAAAAGGAGGTACCAGTTTTGGCCACAGCAACTGAAAACCAGAGGGGATTCTCCATTCTGTTTTTCACCTTTATGACCAGCTGCATTCCATGTTCTACCTGAAACCCTCCTCACACCCCATCCAGTCCCTTTCAACTCTTCCAGTCCCCTGTAACTCTTCCTCTCCCCAGGATATCCTTTTTTGTACTAGTGCATCCTCTGCTGGCAGCAGAAGATGTTCAGCTTGAGTGAGGGTTGTGGATTTAGATTCCATACGCCCCTGCATGGCTTTGGCCTCCCCATCCATGTTGACCCCATGGGGGTCACAGGTTTGCTACCATCAGCTTTCCAAAGCTGCATCAGAGTACAATGGAGGTGTTTGGTTTCACTGGAGGGAAAGATCAAAATGTCCAGGATGGTCATGAAGAGTGGCCAAAGCTCCTGTGATCTGGAAAGACAAGGACCAGTGTCTCCATCCAGCCCAGGAAACTGATAGCTGAATGACTGTTCTAACACACCTCATGCCCCCAAGAGGAAATTCAATCCAGTCTTTTCAAAGTCAACTTTTGGCCTACAACAGACCTGTAAATGGGGTTCTGTCACTGTGACAAGGAATCCGAGTGAGCTGCTGGCGCTGGACACGTCTGCGTGGCCAGGAAGCTATTTACATCTCCAATGCCGAGGATGCTGAAATCTGGGACTGATAAGGACACTTGTGCGGGGGCCACCAACGGTTCTGGACCCCTGTCCAGTCCCACATGGCCAGAAATTAAAGGCAGGCTCTCTGTTACACTCCCTGGGAGGGTGAAGTCCATGGCGATTGCCTCCCCTGAGCACCTCAAGGACTCCTGCTTGCCCGCTGCAGCCAACTGGTAGAAGCCAGCTTCGGAGGGGTTCAGTGGATGCTGCAGGAAAGCCGGCACACTGGATCCCATGGGGGGCTCCTCGGAAGGGTCAAAACAACAGTTTGTTTCCGAAGGGGTGCTGCATTCATATCCATGACCGGACTCACTTGTGCTGCCTAAGCTGCAAGCTGCACTCTCAATGCTCAAAGGCTCTGCAGGATAAAGGAGACAGAAGTGGACAAATATCACTTGATCACTATACACTCAATTGTGGTATACTTCATTGTGAAAACTGGCTTCAGTGGCAAGAATACATAGAAGTTTTATCAAGGCAAGAGACTTGCAGAAGTCCATTCATACATGTGAGTCATTACGAAGGGGACTTCATTTGGTTTTGATTGAAGAGATGGGGCAGTATCAGCTAAGACCATAAGTGGAAGGAGTTCATGGCACAGCACCAGCTTTGAATGTAGAGGCTGCAGATAAAACCCAATACCTCTGACCCTTGCTGGGAAAGACTCCTGATCCACTGAGATCAGTGTTGTCAGCTTGGTCCAGAAGCAGCAGATATCCATGGCTTTAAGTGGGGCTTCCCCCTGTCCTATCTGGAGATGCTGTCAGCACTAGAAATTGGGACCTCAAGTTCACAACTCCCCCAGTTTGAATACCTCTGGATTAGACCGGGGTGGGGGGGGGGCAAACATTCAACTTTTGGAATCCTAGACCTTTAATAAAAAATGTAACTTTAGGGATCTTTTAATAAAAAAGTGAATTTCTCACCAGGACTGACAGTGTATTTCCTATATTTAAAACCCACCTTTTGGAGTCTTACTCCCACATAGGGCAATGCTTTTAAGATTTCATGGTGCTCCAGCTCAAGGCATTACCTGTACTCTCCATGGTTAGGTGGTCAGGGTTGAAGTGAGAGTCCAGGCAGCTGGT
This sequence comes from Cryptoblepharus egeriae, assembly GCA_030015325.1. NCBI lineage: Eukaryota > Metazoa > Chordata > Lepidosauria > Squamata > Scincidae > Cryptoblepharus > Cryptoblepharus egeriae. The sequence continues at coordinate 3,758,430 of JAREYC010000015.1, read as the reverse complement.
GGCTGAAGGGATGGGTGGGGAGTTGCGTGAACGGCTGGCACTCTCAACATCACCACCATCTAAAAAATTATCCACATAGTCTCTGCAGGAGAAACACACAAAGGTCATGATCACTTAATTATGGGAACTGAATTAGAGAAGTTGTACTTGTATCCTCATGAACCCACTGCAAAGTTACAGGAAAAAAGGTGCTACAACTTATTTGAATCTATGCTTCCTAGAGAGCAATGGAAAGGTTCTTCTATGAGCAGGGGTGTAATGGCTCTGGAATGCACCCTCACTCCTATGGTGATGGTGAGCAGTGCGCTTTGGATGGTGAGTAGTGTGCTCCAACCCATCTCCTCTTTCCATTCCCCATCTCTTCTCAGAAAACAAAAGAATCACTCCCCACTCCTCAGAAAACTCCCAACCAAGTAAAACAAACCACCAGGCCTTTTTGTTACAAACAATGAGGTTAAGTACATTATTGCTCCTCCAAGGTGTTTTGAATATAACTAGTGCAACAGCAGCAAGGAAGCAAGGCTGGCATCTGGAGGTAATGTATGATCCTGGCAGTGGCAGAAGTTGCGGAAGCCAAATTTTTTTTTAAAAAATCCCAAAATAAAAACAGAACAGAACATGGCATTGCTCCAGTTGGAGAAGTGTTTTAAATACTGTATCACAGCACAGTGGGAATTCTTGCAAAGGACGGCAACTTATTAGGCCTTATCAGTTCCAGATGTTCCCAGTCCACCTAACCTTCCCCAGCTTTGCAATTTTGAAGGATACAATAATGAAGTATATATATGATATACTGGTTGGGCAAGGTATGACAATCAGATGCACATGTTACATCTCAAACGAGAGACATGACCTGTCAGCAATGTGCAGATACATGTGTATCCAGACACACTAGTATTGCTGATACTAGTCAGTTTCAGCAAATAATGCTGGGTGCTGGTGCCATGGAGGATGACAACCTCAAGCTTGGGTTCTCAAACAATGGGTCATGATCGAATTTTTGTGTGTTATGAGACTGAGAAGCTGATAACTGGCAGGGAAAATGCATAGCCCAGTACCCTACAGAAACCTAAATGGATCCGCAAGTGTACGTTTACATCACTAGCTGCTAGGGGCCAGGGGACACTCACAAGACTGCATTTCATCAAAGGGGTTGCATTTGTGTGGGGGCATTTGCACCATTAGCCAGCCCTTGAGTACACCTACTTCACCCACTGCCCCAACACAGGCAGTTTCATGCTCCAGTTTCCCATGTGCTTGGCCACCTACAGCCCAGCAACACTCAATGTTACGGATCGTATTCCACGCACGTGGCTCCAGGGTGGAGGACATACTTCTTCCTTCCAAACCGCGTCTGCTGGGTGAAGTAGTCATAGCGCTCTGACTTCTTCCACATATAGTAGTACTCCACACACTCACCCACGGACCGGGTGCGGACCTGTGGCCAAAGATGACAAAAAGATGAGACCAGGTCTAAAAGGATGAGGATTTCTTGAGGAGTATATCAGGAATCTCCTGCCAACCTAGCAATTAAAAAGCTTCCAAATGCAAGTAGATAAATAGGTACCACTTTGGTGGGAAGGTAACAGCAGTCCATGCACATGCGAGCCATATGTTGGATAACACTGGCTCTGTGGATCTAGAAACAGGGATGAACACCGCTCCCTACAGTTGGTCACGACTAGCAGTACTGTGACAATGACTCATAGTAAATAAATATTTACCTTACAGCAATCATTCTCAAACTGGAGCTATGAGATGCCCCAACCTGGGGATCATGACCTCTGCCCCCTTAAGGGGCTGGGGAAGGCAATAACATGATCATCAGGACTGCATCATATAGGCACATATAGCCAGTGGCACATATAACCCAACAGTAAGCCAGTTGCTTCCTGGACATCCACAATCCAATCTGTGGAAGCAGCAGTACTATGCATAATTCATGGTATATTTTAAATGCTTTTGCACCAGTTCAGCTATACCAGTTTTACCTCACTGAATCTATATGTTGCTGTTGCTCCAAATTACCTTGTTGGCCTGAATGAGATGAAAATTTTTCCCGTGGACTCGGAACCCGTGTTCAAAGTTTCTGCATTCCTCTTCGCTCCAGGCGCAGAGTTCGTCTGCAGAGAAGCCAAAGAACACACACACACACATGACTGGGGAATTAACAGAGATGTTGCTTCCCCAACAGACAAACATCAGTGCCCTCTCCCACTACTATTCCCCTGCACATAGTCATCAGTGACACACTGCACCAAACCCAAGTTCCTGATGGTTCAATGAAACCATCATCGAAAATAACCACTCGCAGACTATAATTCTTCATGAACATTTAGAATCCACTTCAAAATCATCTAAGCCAGGAGTCAACAACACCCAAACTTCCCACTAGTGGTATCACTAGAATGGTAACTGTGTTTCAGCTGGCATGGTAACTCCTGGTGTTACCCTCTTTAACTTTATTTATGCATTTTACTATAGGACAATACAGGTCACCTAACTAATCAGTAACCAAAAATAAATAAATACCGGTAAGTGGCAAATATGACACTCACATAACTGAATATGAGTTAAGAGTACCAGCTCTGATACATGGAAAAGAGAGCTGACCCACAGCAACATCTTATTGGTTCCATGCTGTGTTAAAATAATACCTCATTAGCTCTCGGGACACATAACATAACCTTTATTGGCATAGCTAGATAAGTATAGATTAGTAACAAACAATAAATAAAGGATTGACCGAGTCTAAAATTAAGCTCTCAGGCCACTGAGACTTATTGGTCCACTTTTGATGGACCAACAACAGTGGAAGCAGTGAACAGCAGTGGAAGTCTCTCACCTCGAATGACCTTCACATTGAACCGGAGCCGCCGTAGTGCCTCCTCTGCATTAAAGTTGCACTTCACCAGTTCATACAATGCCTGTGGAACATGTACACAGTGAAATAATCAGTTAAAAGATCTTCAGTAGGACTGGGAAGATTACTTTCTGATCAAGACCCTGAAGAATCACAGCCAAACACAGAAGACAACATTAAACACTGTAGGCAGGTGTTATACGTAGGTAAAAGGGGCCTTGGCTCATTAGTAGATGTTGCAAATTCCAATTATCTCCAGGGACTTAGGCAGCAGAGTTGGAAGAATAGTCTTTCTATACCTGGAAACTCTAGAAAGCTGATTCAAAACAGACGTTACAGTGCATGGTGGACTTATGATCTAACTCAAGATATGGCAGCACCAGTTATATAATAAAGACTTCTGAATCATACAAAGAATAAGGGCACAATCCTGAAGTGGGCTAGACTCTCTGGCACTGCCCCAGCCTAATGTCAGATAGGCCAGCCTAGCTGCACCGGAAAAGGCCTGGGATGGTGTATGTCAACCTAGGCTGGCATAAGACAGATGAACCTGTACTGGCCTAGCAGTGCTAGTCTAGGCAGTGCAGCAGGGCTGTGCTGGGGGCATGTTGGGAATGGCCGAGAATGGCACAGTTAGGCTATATCCAGCCCCCATTTCTAGGGCAGACATGCCCCCTTCCAGCCCCTCTGATTTAGGCCATCTCAGGAGCAGGCATAAATATGACTAGACAATTGGGGCCCATGATAAACCAGAGTAAAAATGGAACCAAAAGCAAAGTTCTAAGTCCTCAGCCAGCCTAAGCATCACCCCTGCCTCTCAACTTCAGGATAAAGCACAACTCCCATAGCCCACTCCAGCAGCCAATCCCCTTGCACCCTCCCTAAACTACAAGTACGTCATGTTTCCATGAACCACATGACAACAATGGATGTGGGTGTTCCAACTTTTCTTTGGTCCTATCCTCTGTTTATCTTGGGTGTCCTCCATTTGGGGGGTGTTGCTCTCTTCCTTGTGCAGTTCTGAAATCTGGTCCCTAGACAGCCATGCCCTTTCATGAAGTAGCTGTTACTGGCTGCCAGGGACTCCTAGGCTTCCTCATATGGCATACCACAGCTGTTTCCTGTTCAGTGTGATCTGAGGCAGATCTCCAAGGGAGCAAGCCCTCTCCAGGTGCCAATTACTTGGTCCATAGCTGCAGTTAGGCCAGCCTAGAGACCTCCTAGCCCAATGGATTTGGCCTAAGTGTCAGCTCTGGATATGCCTACTTTGGGCTGGCCATTCTCTCTGGCCTAAGTCAGGACTGCACTGTTAGGCAGTGTACACACCAGCATCTGGTCTCTGAGCACATGGTTTTTTTCTGAATTACAACTAAAGGCAATATTTATGCATACAACGGAAAGGTGTTTATAGTATAAATGGGTTAAAATTATTCATCTAGCCTCAAGAGTCCACCACTCTCTGTGTATGTGCATGAAACTCTGTTCTGGGTGTGCCTCTTTTGAAGACAAGGAATGACTGAATGATCCAGTCAAACCCAAACCTGATGGGACAGAATGAGCAACCCAGAGCAGAGGTGTAGAAGGAGGCAAGGACAGAAGAGAAGAAATTAGTCTCCTCTGCATTTACTTTAGGCTCCAATAAGAGTGTCCAATTCACATATTTCTTCTGATGCATCTTATAACATGCCAACGGGGATTGACATGTTTTGGGGAAAATCTTCACTGTGATACTCACTTGCTCATTGTCCTTCACAATCTCTCCCTCTGGGAGACTAGCATTGGAGACCTCATCCCACCTCCTTTTGATGGCACGGTAGAGGAACTCCTCCACCTCTCTCTCAGGGAGGATGTTTGGATCCCATAGCAACTGATCATCATTTTCGTAGACTGGAAAAGAAATATACGTGAGCAGAACTGGGGATCTAAGTAAATGGTCAGTTTCCTGTCAAGGTGAAATGGAACTGGGAAGTCAGAGTTCAGGACATGCCCACACTCAACATTAAGGACTTAGAAGCAGCTTTCTGCAGAACAGTTTTGTGAATCCTCCTACTATTTAAAGCTGTTTCTAGTACCTATGGTTGTGAAGGTACCTGTGAAAGCAATTAGGAAATTCCTGCTAAGTTTTAGTATCAGGAAGGGTGGCTAAAAAGATATTCAGAGGTTGGCAATGAGGCATACAATGCAATCCTAAGCATGTCTACCCAAAAGTAAGTCCCATTGTGTTCAATAGTACTTACTCCCAGGAAAGCGTGGTTAGGATTGCAGTCTTAATTACTTCATCTCTCTGTTGGAATTACCATCAAAACAAAAATTGTGCAAATTACAAAAAATACACAATAAATTATGCATAAGGCAGGACAAATCATAATTTAATTGGGTCATAAATTTCTGATTTCCTTGGCATACAATTTGGATTGCAGGACCACAGGACTTATTATAGTGCAGGCTATTCCCTGCCCAGCTGCATCTTAAGGAGTCACTCTTTCACAGCTTCAGTTTCCATTTGTGAAATGGAAGCATAAGCTGACCTACATTTATCCATACAGAACTGTAGTGGATGCATGTAATGTTATGTCTCCTTGCTTTGTCTGTTTGTAGCTCTGAGAAGGCATCACATATGGCTTCTCTTAAACCTTTAAAGTTCTTCTTCATCTTTAAATTATTAATATTTTTGAATTTTTCATTTGTAGAGATTACACAGTAAGGAGCATACTGCAATCAATTACAGAATTAAGAAAGTACAGTGGTACCTTGGTTTAAAAGTGACTTGGATTAAGAGCAAATTTTTTCTCAGAAATTTTGACTTGGTTTAAGAGCACTGTCTTGGAAGAGCACTTCTGAGAAAGTCTGGAACAGGCTTCCATGGCCAGCGAACTCACAGGGAGGAGTGGGAGGGTAGTTTGAGCTGGGGTGGGGCCCTGGGCAAAGTTTGGAACAGACTTACTTGGCCAGGGAACTTATGGGGGGATTTTGGGGGAGCAGCCTAAGCCAGGTGTGTCTGTGGGATCTGTGTGTGGCAGTGTGGAAGGTGTGTCTTATCAGTGTGACAGTGTTGCTTTCCATCAGCAGCACAGGAATGTTTAAACATGCCTGAGAAGACAAAGATTCCATTGAAACTATGGCTAGCAGTGACTCTGTTGGTCAAAGTGAAAGTCATCCTACAAAATAAGTCCTCCCTCCTCTCTATTGTCTCCCTCATATCAGCCATGATGGTTTTCAAAAGTGCAGTACAGTTCAGTACTGTACAGTATTTTCTTTATTACAGTGTTTTGTAATTATTTTTATATACAGTAAATATTTTCATATAATTATTTTTGGACTGTGGAACCAATCGCCTGAGTTTCCGTTATTTCCTACGGGAAAGTCCGCTTTGGATTACAAGCATTTTGGATTACATTATGCTCATAAACCAAGGCACCACGGTATACGTTTCAGAGGCTCTATCCAGGGCAATATCAAGTGCTATCAGCCAGTGGAAGCAATACCACCGGAAAGACAATACCCACATTCCAGCATCAATAAAAGTAAAATTCCAAACATTTGCACAATGTGGTTGAATCCTCTTACAGAATCAAGATGTAGATAAATATCAATAATCTCCAATAAAAATTCCAGTGAGGAGGTATTCCCACCTTTTTCGCCATGCCTATTCAAGTGGAGGAGGGGGACGGATGCCTGGTACTGGGGCCCAACCATGATCTCCTGAAAATAAGAAGAGGAGGAGTCCGGGAGTATTCAGTGATTCATACTCTCATTGACACACAATAGATGTTGACTACAGTCACCCCTCAGTATCGGCGGGTGATTATTTCTACAAACCCTGTAGATATTGAAATCCTCAGATGATGAAATCTGCAGAATCCAGGGTGGCAGCAAGTGCAGGAATTTAGCTGGAGGCTACACCAGGCTGCTAAGAGGTTGTGCTGGCCCCTCAGCATCATCAGAAAGTCACCTGATGTGACCGAAAGCCAGTTTTGGTCCTGCGTGGGAAGTCCTCTGAGCTGCAGGCTTGACATCTGCAGATGCTCAAATCCTCAGATGAGGATGGCCCCTCGCTTGAATGAACAAGGGGAAAGTCACTGTCGGAGGAACTACTCTGCAAGCTCAAGTCCATGGTTCAACCCATGGCGGTGTCTTCAAACAGGAAAAGGAAAGAAAATGTAGAGAGCTGCTGCCAGTTGTACACTTGACTAGATGTACCAAGAAGGGCAATATCTGGAAGGTGCATACGTTAATATGAATCACTCTAGGGAACTTGTTAGCATTGTTATAAAACTACAGATGCCCCTGCTTTCTGACAGTTCTGCTCTTTCAACACTTTTAATTATACCCAGAACTCATTCATTCAGTGCAGTTTTTTTCCTTGTGCCATTAAATTGCTGAACCAACAACTATGCTGAGGGATTACTGGAGAATACTGAAGCAGTGTTCTTATTTGATTGTATGTTTTGTATGTATTGTTTACTATTTATGAGTTGGTGTTTGTATGTATGCAGCCGTTGCCGAAGCCAAATTCCGGGTATGGAGATCATACTTGGCCAATAAACAAATCTAACCTAATCTAACCTAATCTAATCTAATGTTCCACTCTTTCGACCTCTAAAGGCTAAATTGCCCTTCCCCTTTTGATTTACATATGATATGGTGATTCAGACTGTTTTGATGTCTGGTTGTGTGTGTGAGTGAGAGAGTGTGTGAGAGCAGAAACACATGCACACTAACTTTAACTCCAGGGCTACTCCCACTTCAAAAGGCATTAATGTAGAAATCTTTGTGTGACAGCAGGACTTTCAAAGATTAAAAAGGTGTTTTCTATCTGCTAATTTAAAAAAAGATAGCGTCGTGGGCTACGTAAATCTGTACCCTCTAAAGTGAGCCAGACCTAGGCCAGGTTGGCTTACAGAGAGTCTTGAGCAGAGTATTATGGGAAATGGAAGGATGGCTGTGGGAATAGAAAGATAGTGGAGCCAGTGAGTCTGAGAATTGCAAGGGAGTAACATCAACATAAGAATTATTGGGGGCTGTTAAAATGCCAAAGAACTCAAGGCTGAAGATTATCTTTGGAGGGCTGGAATCAGGCAGTAGAATTATTGCTGCCAGCATTCGCACCGGTGGATGGCATGATTAAAATTGCAAATGCCATACAGCTGTGGCCAAGGCGGGAAAGTTAGCTGCAGCAACTAGAAGCCCAAAAGAGTTCCGGCCTCCAAATTGGCTAGTAGTTTGATGGACAAGACCAAAAATTTCCTATAAAAGTTTTGGCAAAAGGCACACCCAAGTTGATCTCCTTTGTTTGCTATCTTCCCTATGGGGCAAGGTAACGAACCAGCACAGCTAGCCAAGGGGGAGTAGGCCGGTGGCTGAGAATTCCATCTACCTCAGAGACTTGCTTTGGATTTGGAGCTAAAAGAACTTTGCTCACGGACTATACTGTAAGTGCTTTGCAACAACTAAGCAACAATGGCTGCAATCCTAACCACATCTACTCAAATGTAAGCCCCATTGTGTTTTATGGGTCTTGCTCTCAGGAAAGTGTCTTTAGGATTGCAGTGCACCTGCTGCAGTAGACAAAAGTTGCCTGAAAGCCCAGGCTCCTTGAGCCCGAGTTCCCCTTTGTAATAAAAATCCTTGGTGACTTGGCTAACATTGGGGTTTGAGCAGTCAATGTTGGGCCAGCCCAAGGTCTGATCTGACCTGAGCTGATCAGCTCCCAGGGTTGAGGGGTGCAAGATCAGGACAGATGGGTTTCCACTTTTAACAGCTTCTGCTTTTCACCATGGCCCAGGTCCCTAACCTGTCAAATGAGTGGGAGACACCTGCATTAATTAAAAACTTCTTCACATGAATGGTGACTTACAAGAATTTTCAAATAGGTGAAGCTACCAATCACTGGTCAATTCATAACCCAGTACTAGGTAGTGTGTGTGTGCCCCCTTATCCATGGGTTTGGTTCTGGAATCCCTTGCAAAATAGCTGAAACTGCAGATTAGGGCAAATGCCCATCCCTGTGGGCCCAAGGAGTTCCCTTCACCAATGGAGTGGCCTCTGAGCTCAAGACTGAGCTCTGCAGCTTAAAAAAGTTACTTCTGGTTCCACTGAGAAACCTGGAGTAAGGTTTTTGATGCTTTATAAGGCATTGGGAGGACTGGGAAAGCCCTGCTCACCTGTGGAGGGGTTGTACCCTGGGATGTGTGTACTACATGCGGGCCCAATCCATGGATAAGTGAAACCACAGATACAGGATCTGAAGATTTGGGCACCTCTTATAGGCTGGTTGGCTGCAGCTCTCTGAAATGAAGCTATTCCAGCATGGCTGCCTGCGATCTTCACATGCAAGGCTGATGTTGTGTATCACTAGCTATGGAGGCTCCTGGTGAATACAAATGCCTTATATGATGTCAATTACACTGAACCCTTTTAAGACTAGCACTATCTACTCTAACTGGCAGGAACCTAATGAGCTCTGCTACCCAAAGATCTCTGAATTGGAGATTCTGGGAACTATTTCTGACGTCTTCCTAGGGGCACTGACAGCATGGTGTGACTGGTACGGGCCACACTGGGTGACATGCTGAATAGGAGGTGATATGCTAAAGGGGTTTGAAAACTGCTCCAGTGCATCACCTTCCTCCGACATGTCAGCCCCTTGCAGCTCTAGAAAGAACCGCTCATCTCCTCAACGAAAGTGGTCCCCACTAATTATATAATTAGTGAATTACAGTGAAAGCGGTCCCCACTAGTACATGCATCCTCCATTGGGGAGTGCTCCGGCTGAGGAGAGGGCTTCCTCTTCTCAGCAGGGATGCTCCCCCACTAAAGGATGCATGGGTTAACATTGTGCATGTGTCCCGCTAGCGAGGTGGCTTCCTCTCCCCAGTGGGAGCATTCCCCCTGGTGTAGGATGCATGCGTAAACATTGTGCATGCACACTTCACCACCAAAGCTACATGCCCTTCCTAAGAAAGAGCAAGTGGTTTCAGAGGTGAAGTGTGCTTGTGAGAACATCACTCATGCATGGGTGCATCCTGGACAGGCACCCTCAAGCAGGGTGACGTGCCAGAGTCCCACACCAGGTGATGCGGACCCTGGCATTGCCCCTTCCTCTTTCCTTTACAAACAGGCACTCTACCAGTGATCTATGGCATGCAGGTGGGCAATTATATAGCTTTTTGATCCTAAATCTCAGTGCAATGGTGAGGATTGCAGGGTATTCTTGGTTAAAGAAGTCTTAAAAGAATCTGTCTTGTCATAGCCTCAGAACAGGACAACACTGGTGCTCAGTGCAGCTTCCAGACACTGACCTTCTTGCAGTCATTGGGGGCAATAGAGTCCTCTTCAGAGTCCTCAGCCGAAAAGGAAGCACAGGGGGAGGAGCAGGGACCCTTGTCTTCAGCAGCAAGGAAATTTGCTTTTGGAAAGAAAAAAGATAAACCCAAGATTTACTGACCGACAGCACAATCCTGACTTGTGTTGCAACTAGCAGGCTGGCATAGCCTGGGCTAGGAACTGCTGATCTGCTACTACAAGGAAGGGGAAGCTTTTCCCCTTCCCCAAGATAGGACTGCAGTAGCTCCAAGTAGATCTAGATCCAAGCAGTTCCTGTTCCTGGCTGCCAAGGAATGATATAATATCCAGATCCAGGTTTCTGCTCCTTGCCTATCCACCCTCAGAAAATACTCTTCACTGTGCACTGAATCAGGATCTGCCTGCCTCCCACTGACTTTCTCACCCCCCTGAAACACCTCCTTTCCCCCACCTGACAGACCCCATTCACCTCTCTGCTGGCCCACAGTCTGCATAGATTGCAAAATAGCAGAGAATGGATGCTCTGTAGATAGGGCCCGGTAGTAAGGCTCACAGATGTGACTTATGGCACATTTGCAACATCCTACCATGACCACAAACCTATGATGGGAGAACAGGATTGGTTCCACAGAACACAATCCTAACCCTGTGCTCATACAGCATGGCTACGTAGCCAGATGCGTAGCCTGTGCTGTATCCAACACGGGATTGAGGCTGCTGGAGATCACGATGGGGTAAGAGAATATTTTAATCCTTACCTGTATAACACCCCAACCTACCCTATGAAGCTACTCAGAACTGCACCAGCTATTTAACTTGTGCAAATCCAAGCAGCCCATGTTAGGGCTTGGGCTTAAGAAGTTGGGGTTAGGACAGGGTGATCACTGCTGCCGCCAACTCTACCCCCTTCTGGCCCCTATTCCCCACTGCTCAGAATTGCCCTTCCCACACCCAGAACAACTTCCTGTCATGCTGCACCACACGGTGCTACACTGTCCTATGCTGGTCTGCACAGCAATTTGAGTGAATGCTAACAGGCCGGTGCACATTGTTGTGCTGATGTGAACTGCTCCTGATTTGGCACAAACATGCTTCATGATGACACTCAGGAGCTGGTACAGAGACTCATGCCAATTGGGCTGCCAGATGCTGCTGTAGGTATCATGGTAAAAGAGTATTTTTCTTCAGCAGCTTTCAGTCACCATTACATTGCCGTCCAAGCAATGCCCCAATATGTGGATGTTACAATGGGGGCTGAAGCATGCTGGAAGAAATGTTGATCTATTGTCACAAAACAGATATCATTGGAAAACTTAAGTAGAAAGTTCCTTTTCACATGGAGGGGAGAATCTAGCCAGCTAATTCCTCCTCACCAACAGTCTGTCCTGATATATTGATAAAGTTTGTACTGATATAAGGTAGTGTGGAACATGTAAATGTAGTTTACTTAGCAAAATCTGAACAGGAATTGTTTACTGCATTTTGTCCCTTTTCTAGAAGCAAATCACTCACACTTATAACCTGGCCGGTTGGGGAAAAGGTCCGATGCATCATGAGAAGTAACTGAAGGGGTCAGATCCTCTGCTGAAGACTGTGTCTCCTCTTCCTCTTCCCCAGAAAGCAAATCCTTTGCTATTTGTTCCTTTTGTCAACAAGCAGGAAAAAAGGAAATGTTTTTAATAATTTAAAAATAAACATTATTCATCTTTGAGAGAAGTTATACTGTTTAGCACTGTGGGCCCTTGTGGGGCATGAACAACCAACAGGAAGAAGGAGAAGTCCATCCTGTGTGGCTTTGCCAGCCAGCCAGGCAATGAAGCACATATTTCTACTGATTAGGTTAGGTGGGGGGCAAGTGACATGTCTGGTCAAATCGGGAAAAGAAAATGAATGGCCTTGCCAATCAGCTGGACAGAAGTATGATGACCAGTGATGTTACTGACTGCTCCCAGCTCTATACAAGATGGGCTGATAAGCAAAGTTAGAAGAATGAGGCTTGCCTTGGCTTATAAATTTCCACAGTTAAAAGAAGAGAGGGTGGAGATGGAAAGAAAGAAGAGAGACAATGAAGGAAATGAGAGGGCCAAGAAGTAGAGCATGGGGAACAGAAAAATGAAACAGAGCAAAAAAGATAAAGCAGTCCCAAGTTGGAGAGAGAAGCCTCCCTAACCATCCTCTTCATTTGAGGAAAGCCTGCCATTGGAAGTCAAGGGTTTTGTGTCAAATTTGTGTGGTACGTATCCGCTCCCCCCCTCAACGTGAGATAAAACTGATTATAACATGGTCACTATTCCCAATTGCTCAGTAACGTTTACATTCCTAACAAGTCCTGAGTACCACACAATATTAAATCAAGTGTCACTTTTCCTCTCATGGGCTCTATGACCAGCTCCTCTAAATCACTGTCATTTAGTGAGCCAAGAAATCCAGATGATGCACATGGGGGGTGGATGATGTGCATGGGGGCTGGATGATGATGCACATAGGAGTTTGATGCACATGGGGGGATGTTGTGCATGGGGGGGTTGATGCACAGTGGGTGGATGGCGTACGGGGGAATTTTACTCCCACAACACAGGTATGTTTTTTGCTAGTGTGACATATAACGCCACCCCTCCCCTTTAACCACATCTGTTCTTCTTAAACAACTGATAGCTTTCCATTACTGCATTCTAATCATGATAGTCATCCCACAAGTTTTGATTATTCCTATCAAGCCACAAATGCCACAGATTGAACTGATAAAGGGCAGGAAAAGGTTTATAATATATAAAGTGACTCTGATGAGACCAAATCTTTACTTTGTAAAATTACAGGATGCTCACGCCTCTTTTCAGTGTTCATAAATGTTGAGAAATTCAATTCAGAATTCTTTTCTATGAAAGAATAGGATGCTCTGGTTCTTTTCTCTTGCAAATGGCGACAATTTGACCTAGCCATATGACCTAGCATGCATCCTCAGACCTGCAATGTTCACCGGACCAACACTTACTTTATCCAAAGTCATGTCTGGAAGATTGGGAGTGACATCATTGCTCTCACTGCCGTGCTCAGAGATGTGTTCAGAGGCCTCATAACCATACAGTGCCAGCAGTTCCTCAAATGGCATTTCACTGCTCTAAACAAGAAGTCAATGGAGTATCATGAGATACAGGGCATTCATTGAGATGGAAATCCCTCAGGACAAATGCTGCTGAGAGGGTAGCCTATGCTTTTTTGGGGTGGGAAATGCAAGGCTTCTTTGCCTGAACAGTAAAGGTTGACATATGGAACTGAGGATGCAATCCTAACCAATTTAGGCTGGCATAACTCACCTGGCATATCTTCCTGTGGTGGTGTGTGGAGGTGAGTATATGCCTGCGCACTGGCCTAACCCCCCAGGGGTGGGGAAGATGTGCCTTAAGGCACTTTTGTGATACTTTTGTGACACATCAGCAAAGGATGTATGCCGTGGCTTATGCCAGCCTTAACTGGAGGTTAAGATTGCAGCCTCACTGCTAATGATGTAGTGATGACCCTATGCTTAGATATATTTCAGTATGGATTAAATAAACAGAAGGAGGAGCGGTCTAGTGATGGCTACAGTTATATCTAAGTGGACTATGGCTGCAATCCTTTCCTGGGAGTAAGAGGCATTGAACATAATGGGGCTTACTTTTGCATAGACATGGTTAGGATTGGGCTCTATGTTTGAAAGCAGTCTACTCCTTCATAGCTGATACTGAAAGCAAACACAACTGATGCCATTATATAATGCTTGTGAGCTGCAGAGAGGCATTTGGTTGGCTTTTGTGAGAAGCTGAATGTTGGGCCACATCGATTCTTGGTCTGATTCAGCAAGGCAGTTCTTATGTTCTTTTGACTAAGTTTTCAAGGTTATTTTTTCAAGGTTATGTTTCAAAAGGCACACATTTGAAAGCCGAACAGAAGGAGGAGAGGTAACTGCAAGCACTCTATTACACACACATAAAGAATAAGATAGAGTTATCTGCTGTCGTTATTGAAAGGAGACAAGCACAGAGCAGTGACTCATGCACTGGTGAAACAAGGAGCCTCCTCTAAGGATGGAGGTATCATTTGACTATCTCTCTGCAAATGTTTAATTTATACAAGCAAATCTGAAGCAGAGATATATTAACATTTACTGCCTCTGGTGCAGACTGATTGGAAGGCTGCAAGGCTGAACAGTGATTCATGCAGAGATGCAGCGGCCTTGTGTGAAGATAGGTACTCGGGACTTACAGTAGCCCTTTTAATTAAATTAAATTTTTAAAAGGCATTAATAAATCAAGTCAGACCACATAACAGAGCATTGGAATCATAAAATCATAGTGTTGGAAGGGATCTAGTAGGGCATCTAATCCAACCTTCTGCCTGCAGCACGAAATCCTCTAGAATAGTCTAGAGCATCTCAGAAAGGTACTTGTTGAGCCTCCATTTGAAGCTCCCCAGTGAAGTCCACCACTTCCATTGGCAATTTATTCTACTGCTGAACTGTCCTCAACATCAACATTTTTTTTCCTAATATCTAACCGGAATCTCTATTCTTGCAGTTTGTACCCATTGGTTCTAGTTCAGTGGCAGATAAGAATGAATTCATCACTTCTCCCATATGACAGCCCTTCAGGTATTTGAACAGAGCGATCATATCCCCTCTCAGCCTTCACTTCTCCAGGCTGAACAGACCAAGTTCCCTCAGCCTTTCTATGTAGGGCTTGTCTTCCATACCACTGATAATACTTGTTGCTCTCCTCTGGACCTGCTTCAGTTTGGCTACATCTTTCTTATAGTGCTCAGGACTAGACATAGTACTCCAGGGTCTACTCAATGCAAAATAAAGAGGAAATATAACATCTCGCAACTTGGAAGCTTCAGTTCTCTTAATGCAGCCTAAAACTGCATTTGCCTTCCTTGCATGACACAACACTGCTGGCTCATGTTCAGCCTGTGATCCAAGGTGTCTCTAAGGTCTCACTCATATGTTGTGCTGCCAAGCCAGGAATGTCCCATTTTATCCCTGTGTCTTTGGTTATTTTTGCCTAAGTGAAAAACCTTGTATTTCTCTGTTGAACTTCATCCTATTCATTTCAGCCATATATTCCAGTTTGTCCAGATCCTCCTGTAGGCTTTTCCTATCTTCTGTTGTGTTTGCTACTCCTCCCAGCTTGGTGTTATTTGCATATATGTTAAATCTCCCGTGTATCCCCTCATCCAAATCATTGATGAAGATATTAAATAGAACTAGACCCAAGACAGAACCCTGGGGCACCCCACTCGAAACTGACCACTAGGTTGATATGAAGTCGTTTATTAATACCCTTTGAGTGTGGCCAGTTGCAGATCCATCTAATGATTGTCTCATTTAACCCATTTTACCAACTTGTTGATTAAGATGTCATGCTTGTCAAATGCTTTGCTGTAGTCAAGGTAAATGACATCCACATCATTCCCACTGTCCAGTAATCTCCTAACCTAACTGAAAAAAGGAGATCAGATTTGTCTGGCAATATTTTTTTTCAAATCCATGCTGGAGCCTTCTTATCACTGAATTCTTGTCTAGATGTGCACAAACTGTGTGTTTAATGAAGTGTTCTAATATCTTGGCCAGCACTGAAGTCAAACTGACAGGTCTACAATTTCCTGGGTCTCCCCCCCCCCTTTTAAAGACTGGGAATACATGAGCCCGCTTTGAATCTAGTGGCACTTCCACACTCCTCAAGGATTTCTCAAAGATAATTGACAGAGGCTCTGTAAGAACATCCGTAAGTTCCTTTGGAACGCTAGCATACAGCTCATCCTGTCCAAATCACTTGTATTTATTTAGGCAAGTTAAGTGATTCTGAATGAGTTCCCCTTCAGTCTTCCTGTACAACACACTGATAGGGGTTTGGAATTCTTGTCATTAAGAACTTCAAATAGAACTTCCCTTTTTTAAGAACATCCATTCTCATCCACTGAGATTCCTAGCATGCTCAAGAACAGACTTCATCTTACTCCAGGCAAATGGGGGAAGCTCTCACAGAATTACAATTACAATTTACAAGAATTACAAGATCTTATAGATCTTACAATTATAGAAGATATTACCTGGGAGTCATTGAAGTTCTTCTCCAGCTCTTCCAAAGGTTTTGCTTTCCCCTGTGTACATGTGTCCTCTTCCGTTTCTTCTCGCACTCCGTAGTTCTGGGATAGGATCTCAGCCAGGTTGAACCGATGGTCAGCTGAGCCCATGGACACCACTGCATAGATGGGAAGGTGCACCATTAGACAGGTTTAGTCCAGAGAAGGATCAGTAAGCATCTATGTGCCAACACTGTTATAATTATAATACAGTGGTACCTCAGGTAACGCCCCTAGTAACGAATGTTCCAGGTAGCGAACTAGCAGCTGCAGAGGCCCCTTGCCTCCGGTAATGAAGGTTGCTTCACATAACGAACACTGGCTGGCAGCCTTTCACATTTTGAATGGTTGCCAGCCAGTGCTCAGAGCGGGAGCCATCAGTTCACCTGCTTTCCTCCCACCTCTGGACTGCATCGAGGGGGGGGGGCTTTCTCCGCCTCTGGAGGTTTTCCCCCATCTCTGCAGCGGCAGCGGAGGGGATTCCCTGTGCGCACCATAGATATAGACTCTATGTGTTCTAAAGTCTATGCGCACGCCAGCCAGGAAGTGACAATAGGAGATGCGTGCGCACAGGGAATCCCCTTCACTGCTGCTGGAGACATGGGAAAACACCCCCAGATGCAGCCTACTCAGAGGTAAGCCCCATAGTGTTCAATGTTACTGTGTGCCTTTAGGATTGCAGCCCCCTGTGGTGCCTTTAGGATTGCAGCCCCCTGTGGTGCCTTTAGGATTGTAGCCCCCTGTGGTGCCTTTAGGATTGCAGCCCCTGTGGTGCCTTTAGGATTGCAGCCTAACTAGCCTTCATAGGATCATGCACACTGAATGCATGTTTTGAATTCAATTCCAGTGTTTTGTCATCATTTTTACATAGTTAATATTTTTATACAAATATTTTTGGGGTTGTGGAACCAATCGTTTGAGTTTCCATTATTTCCTATGGGAAAATCCACTTCACGTAAAGAATGTTTCACGTAAAGAACATGCCTCTGGAACGAATTAAATTTGTTACGTGAGGCGCCACTGTAATTATTATTTATATCCCACCTCAAGGCAGCTTGACATGAACTTAGCAGCAATACACCTCCAATGCACACTGTGTGGGAGATGGGGTGGGGAAGAGTGACAGAAGAGCCAGCAGCAGCTGAAAAGGAGAACAGATCATGCAGATATTTAAGCTCTTTGTACCTGCCGTGGTATGAAGGCTGGGTCTTCCAGAACATAAGTTACGGGCAGGGTATGACACCACTCTTGGGCTCTGCCTCCCAATTGAGGCCTGTGAAAGAAATGAAATGTTATTAATATACACATTCCTCTTAACACAGCTCCAACTGGTATACTCACCCACTTCCTTTGATGATGCCCATTAACAAGCACTGCCTCCTATTGTAGCTACATCCCTGATTTGAAGAAAAAGGAATGACGTATCTCTGAACACCTACCTATTGCACTTTCACCCTCTGCACACCACAACTAAATCTCAGACCTAGTTCTCACTGATGTGGTAGGCTTGTGCCTAGGCATTTCTCCACACATACAAAAAATCCTAGAAAAGCAGGTGCCTGGAAGGAGGGCTTTACCCTACCTTTTCCCTCAGCATCAATATGGCAACCTTTCTATTGCTTGTCTTCAGAATTTACCGATTGTGCAAGCATGACACCATATGTTCCTTGAGTTTGGTATTATTTACAATTAGAATACTTTTTTCAGAACTCCACCACTTCTAGGAATCCATCCCAGCCCATTTACGAGCCCAATGTCTGCATGTGTGAGTCTCACTTTAGGAAAAGAGAAAGTTATTCCTGTTCAGGATACTTATTTCCTTGTTCAGGGAAGTTATCTGCTCATCACTTCTGATACACAAGACCACACAACCATTCCAAGCTTCACCAAACTCTTCACCTGCCTGAAGTTTGAAAGCCTTCACATTCTAATAGTATCATTTTTGTCTCCTAAGCACACAAAAATACAACCTTACTTAACAGTCCCTCCCTTGCAACCCATCCCAAACACATATCTCTGTCTCTTAATGTGAAACTGCATAATAACAAAGCATTGGCTTGTGTATGCCAGTACTTCTCCTTGGACTGGTAACAACTCTCCAAGACCTACAGCACAAGTTCTGCCTGATTCCAGTTGGTGCTGGTCAATTGATGGGGACTGATCTGGGATATTTTTAATATGTCTGCCGTCCATGCTCCATTCAGCTATGGGTCTCTCTACTATATACCCTTCCTTCATTCTTCCCTTTTGTCTTCCTCCCCTTCACTTTAATTCCTTTTCCAATCCTTTACCTCTAAAGCTGCTCAGTTTAAGAAGGTGCACAAACAAGAAAGTGGTCACCCAGTACACATGGAGTACTACACAAACAGATTAACACAGAACAGTACAGCTAATATTGAAGGAAACCAAATCAGGAATTAAAATGTCACCGGAAACATTATGTCCCCATCCCAAACAGCCTTTTTAAATGCCGTAAGATACTGTACAGTTGGAGTGCTGTATTTCAAGAGTCAACCATGGGAATAACAGACCATTGCCTACTAAGAAAATTTTGAAAAGAGGATGCCTTCAATTTAAAGCCAAGAGTATAATGTGTACTGCAATGCACTAGTCCCTAGTGTCTTATTAGGGAAGAAGGATGTATTCTCATTGGAGACTGCCTTGATTGCTTGTAGGAAGAATTCAACAGATACCAGGACAAAAAGTTAGGAACTGAAAATAAAGCAGCCAAAGATAACTCAATGCTTTCTACAAGCAGCAGGCCTCCGTCAGTCTTGAAAGATTAAATAAACAGAGCTCGGAGCTGCATACGCTGCATGTGAAGCACGAAAGCCTGGGTTGGATTGTTATGGAGGATAGGCTGTTACCCAAGCAGCAAATCCCCCCTCTCCACGCCACTGAAATAGTCCAATGGAAAGGCAGAGCCAATACGATTGGATCCAGCTGGCGTCGCAAAGCTGGGCTAAGGAGCTCACCCTGTCTTGTGGGGCCAACTCGGGAATTGAACCCTGGCCTGCTGCTTAACAGGCATAGCGCCTTAACCGCTTGCAAAATTGGCATTTCCAATGCAATGGGTGGATACTCTGAATACAGTAGATAAATAGGAATAAAAGAGTGTGGACTTGTCGGCTGGCCAGATGTTATATGCAAAGGTAACATGCAAAACTTAACTGCTGGCTCTTTATGTTGTTGATCCCACCTTCATGAAACCGGAAACCTTTGATCAAACATGCTAATGCAGAATGCAATGTGGAACATGCTCAATTAAAAAGAAAAAAATCAAAATGACAAAAAATGAAATGAAAAATAAAAATAAAAATAAAAGACTAAAAAAATCAAAAAGAAGACTGGATTTTTTTACTGTCATCGGAACTGGCCGTGGGTGGCAGTTTTTTTTCGCCTACCCCAGACTGGAGAGGGGGATGGCATGTTCAGTAGGTTTCAGGCTTTTAAAACTGTTTTAGTAAAGTGGCCCTGGTTAAATCCATGCGTCGTTCTGGTGCCTTCATTGGGGATGTGCGGGTAAATAGAATGCCAGATGCAGGGGAGTGGCAGCAAGAGTCTGTGTGTTCCCAGGGGCATCTGGTGGGCTGCTGTGGGAGCTGGACTGGATAGGACCTGGGCTTGATTGAGCAGGGCTTGTCTGATGTTCTTCTGACATCCCCAGGAAATCCAGCTCTTCAAATTGGAATTATTGGATGATATTTGCTACCACTATGATAGTTGCATTTAGCAATGCAGTACTAGGATTACTTCTCAGTTGAATTGAACTTTGTGTGCAGACGCTCCTTGAGGCTTGCAATCTAGGAGGGCTTTATCATCCTATCAACTTTCACCATTGAGTACATCACCTGAACCAATCAGCAGATCACAAGGTTCGTGTTCCAGCTAATACTGACAAGAACTTTGGTTGATGGAGATAACCATGAATAATTTCAGGAACTATAAGAAGCATTGATGTGACCGGTGGTTTTCAGAACCTTCCAAGACACTTTGGGGCACAATTTAAGTTTCTTCTGAAAGCTTGACACCAGACTAGATAGTAACTAACGGCTACCTGAAACAGAGACTGCCCCAAGCTTTATACAAGATTTTTATAATAACCCATTTCTAAAAACTGTCATAAAGTAGCATTTTCAGTGAAAGCCAAGATGTCTGTGATTTTGCTCTACCAATGAAGAGGTTCCATAATAACAGTATCCAACAAGTTCGTTATTTCCTCATTCAAAAACATGTACATTATTTATAACACAACTAAGAGATACATGAGACACATTTCAACCCTACTGAGCAAGTTTCGTAAAATTAGAGCCTCTGAAGTTTTTAAATATGTACTGTATTGATGGGATAAATATTGGTGGAATCAACTCAGCTTTTGCTCATTCCAATTCAAGTCTGCCAACTTAGCCTGGAGGCCAAGTTGGAGGCTGCTTTAGTGAATGGTGGACGATCTTCATTATGAAATAACATTTTCCTATTAACTAGCTTACAAGATTCTATGGTGTTTGAGGCAGGGAATCATATTCACAAAAGGCCTAATGTAGTGGTCCTTGAGCATTTCAGCTCAGGATTCCCTTTTGAGAATGACAATCTCTCTGGGATCCCTCACCCCAAAGATGTGATGTCATTGATGGAACAGGAATTATCCTCACTACGATGCCAGTGCTCTTCCATTACTACTTAGAAGGAAGTCTTATTGAGTTCAATGAGACTTCCAACCAGGAAAGCAGCCTGAATGCCCCATTCCAAGATGGTGGTGCCCAGTGCTGGATAAAGGAGAGCTTGCTCAGTGTTAAGCTTGTTTGAATTACTCAAAATTGCTTTGGAGGACTTATTTATTTGCTCTTCTGAGATTTATTTTGGGGGATATTTGAGTCTGAACTAATCCCAGCTTCATAAGATCTTAAGGGAGAGCTAAAGATGAGGTGTAGGAAACTACTGATTTGCTGATGCACAGTTCAATTTTTCATTTAGATTGTATATGAAGCAACAAACACCTCTTTTAAGCAATATCTGGAAGAAAAGGGAAAGGAGAAAAGTGAATAAAGGATGAATCCAGAAAAAGAACAAGATTCTCTATCTTTGTCCTCCAGCGATCAATGTTTCATTCTGTTAAAATATTAGGTGCAGAGTTTTGGTGCTATCTTCTGTCCTGAATAGACAATTGGCAGCTACTGAAAAAAAGATTTGACCCCATGCTTTCTTCTGGGGACATGAGTTCTGAGAATCGTTTCTGATACACAGGTATTTTCAGTAAAAAACTTTTAAGAAAATTACCTCTAAGTAAATTTAACTTTAGGAAAATAACCATAATGTACTCTTTGGAGGGCTGTTGTTGAGGTTTTTGGGAAATGCAGTAGAGGAAAAGATGATGTCCATACTTCTTATGTGACTTTAGCCCGATAGTACATGATATCAATGTTTTCATGGATATCAGCCAAAGTAGAATCTCAAAATGCATACCATATCACTTTGTAGACCATCCCCATTTTCATGCATAACTGATTCACTTGGAAATCCTGAAAAACTTAGGGGTCAGACAGTGTCATCTTATCCATGTTGACTCAAAAATTAATACTATTATGCTTTGTGGTCTCCTCCAATGTACGTGTATATTGGATTGAAGCTTGAAATTTTTTTCCCCAGTGTATTGGCTTATTAGAGTAATTGTGCATTTCAATGTTTAAAATAAGTGAGGAAAGCTGTGCTGTATGAGAACACCTATAAATTAAATTTTCTAGCAAAAATGCCATTTATTTGTTTAAATTCATACCTGATTCAAAAAATCTCAAGGTGGAAAACCAGGTTTAAAAAGTCTAACTATAAAAACAGATTGCCGTACAAGTTGTGATGACACGAAGGGTGGTGCTCATCCCTATTACAAGGCAAAAGTTGTCCAAAGTTATCTCCGTGGTCATGTGGCCAGCATCACTAAAGTCACTGTTACTTTCCCACCTACATGATACCTACAATGAACTATACTTGTGTGCTTATACTTGTGTGCTTAACCTTGCCTGTCTCTGACTTCAAAGATTCCTCCTTTCCTTGCTAAGATCTTACTTACTGTACTACATGCAATTGCTATCCAAATCCTGCTGCCTTAAGACCTCTACTTTCAGATTCCCAAACACAGTTTCTTTGTCACAGCTGTCATCATCTGTACCCTCCAAATCCAGGCATCTTCAACCAGATCACCAAGTTTTCCAACTGTCTACCCCCACAGCATCTACCAAAGCTTTGGCATCTTCAGTCCTTCAAAAATTCCATACAGTTTTTCTCCATCAGCTGCAGCACATCCTTATTTCCTCACTGGCCTATTGATGTTATGTCAGTTTCGTCTGCCTTCTATCCTTCACTAAAATCACACCTATTTACCTCCATTTATACGATGAGTACTTATAGTGTACTCTTGTAAGAGTACTTATAGAGTATCCTAGTGTAGAACAGGAGTACCTGATCTAGGCTCTTATCTGCTATCACTTTAACGTCCATATATTCAATCTAGCACACCAGTGGTATCGCTATAATGTCCTACACATGTTCTCTTGCTTCCCAAGTCACATATGAAATTCAACAATCTATATACACCAACTCTAACCATCCAGTATTCCTCTTCCTAACCCTCTTTGTAAGGTATACTCTTTTGATCCCTTCAAGTCTGGACTACGACTCTCACTCTGTCTAACCCTATGCATTATCCCTTAACTATCCATAAAGGGAATTGCCATCCCCCTTTTATTGGTTTGAAGTTTTTCTCCAAAAGTCCAAGAGGTACCTCAAATCAGTTACTTCACCTCTCCCAGTAGAATTCCTTATTGCAAATTCACAAACTCTTAAGTCCAACTGCATCCTTTGGTCCCAATCCTGCAGTTTGCTAACCCTATTCATAGCCTCCAAAACTCCCAACATCATCCCTCCAAAGACACAACTTAGCTCCCTACAAAGACATAACAATTCCATTACTATCCTAGCAAACTGAAGTCCTTGCAAATGAAAATTGTGCCCCCAATTCTGTTTTCTGTCTGTTACCCAACTGCCCCCCCAAGTCTTCGCTGCCCCAATAATAAGCTAAATTGCATCCAAAAGTCCAGTCTTCCCCAATATCAATTGCTCCATTCATCCTTACACCTATAAAACTTGGTGAATTCCCAAACCCATTACCAAACTCTGGCTCCTCCAAACTCATCGGTGCACCCCTAGATTTCTGCAGAACCCCAGAGATGTCTCATCCAACCCAATAAAGGTCAAAGTTGCACTCAAAGATCCAGAAATCCCCCCAAAAACAATTGCTACATTTATCCTTGGACATTTAAAACTTTTGTGAACCTCAAAACTCCAATTGCACCATACCAATCATTGTACCCCTAAATTGCTGCAGAACCCAGAGATGTCTCACTGCACCCACCCAATAAAAAGTTGCACCCAGTTTCCAAAATCCCCACTCCAAAATGATTGCTACATTTGTTGCAAGGACACAAATGCTTGTACATTTATATGTTTAAAACTTTGGTGAACCTCAATACTCCAGCTGCACCATATAAGTCGGTGCATCTCTAAATTGCCCAGAGATTTGGTGCACCCCAAAGATGTCTCACCCAACCTAATAAAGGTCCAAGTTGCATCCAAAGATCTAGCAACCCCCAAATAACAATTGCTCCATTCATCCTTGCATATTTAAAACTTTGGAGCACCCAAAACTTCAACTGTACCATACTCATCGGTGCACCCCTAAATTGCTGCAGAATCCCAGATAAGCCTCACCCCACCCAATAAAAGTCCAAGTTACACCTCAAGGTCCAGAAATTCCCCAAATATCAACTGCTACATTTGTCCTCGCATCTTTGGTGAACCCCAAGACTCCGCTGCTCCATACCCATAGGTGCACCACTAGATTGAAAGAGAGCCCCAGAGATGTCTCACCCCACAGGAGCCCCATCATTACCTTTGGTTCAAAAGCCCCACAACCTTAAGGAATTCCTACCACTCCATGTACCCCTAAGTAAGTGCTTGACTTACTTCCCAGAGAGGTCTGCTCAGCCCCACAAGGGTCCTTCCAGCCCCACATCTCTGCCAGCCCCCCAAACTCCAGCTGCCTTAGGAAACATGACTCCCCCCCCCCCCAAAAGGTCACAGCTGCACCTCAAGAGGAGCCCCAAGTGCTGCCCTCTGTGTGTGGGGCCCTTCAGCTTCCACCCAGCCCCCCAAGTCACCCCACAGTCCCCCAAGTAGCTGCTTCACCCCCTGCCCCCAAGTCTCCCCGGCCCCCCCAAACCACCACAGAAAACCCCCACCTCAAGAGCCCCCCCAACCAAGCCTGAGCCCCACCTTCTGACCCCACTGCGGTGTCCACCTGCAGGGGGAGGGGAGGCAACCCCGACTCTGCCCCCCCCTTGACTCTCTCACACACTCACCTCCGCCATAGCCGAGAGTGAGAACGGCTGGGGGGGGGGGCAGGAGAGCCCCGGATGTGGAGCCGCCCGCTGATTGGCTGCGACGCACCATGACTGGGGGGAGGGGAGGCAGGCAAGGGGGAGGGGGCAGATGGGGAGCTGAGGGGGCACCTGGGGGTGAGGGGGGCAGGAGGTGGGGTGCAGTGGGGGGAGCCAAGGGATGGGTGGGGAGGGAGACCTGGGTGCAAGGGGGTGGCAGGGGGGAGATATAGGGCAGGGAATGGGGTGTTGAGGATGTGGGGGGGGGCTGAGTGAGGGGGTGCAGGGGGCACAGCTGAGGTCCTACCTGAGGTCCTGAGGAGAGAAAGGATCCAACAGGAAGAAGTGTGGGGCAGGGAAAGAGCAAGGGTGAGACTATAGGGGACACAGCAAATAGGGGGGAGTAATTAAGGAATTGGGGACTTTGGTGGCTACAAGTGTTGAGGGAGTTGAAGTGAGACCTGGAAAGTTCAGCTTTAAATCCTGACACAACCATGAAGTTTCCTGGCTGTCCTTGGGCCTCGCCTGCCTCGCAGGGTTGTTGTGAGGAGAGCAGAGGGGAGATCTTGGGCCTGTCACTCACTCTCAGCCTTGCCTGCCTCGCAGGGTTGTTGTGAGGAGAGCCTAGGGGAGGAAGACCGTGGCACTCACTCTCAGCCTCGCCTGCCTCGCAGGGTTGTTGTGAGGAGAGCAGAGGGGAGACCTTGGGCCTGTCACTCACTCTCAGCCTCGCCTGCCTCGCAGGGTTGTTGTGAGGAGAGCCTAGGGGAGGAAGACCGTGGCACTCACTCTCAGCCTCGCCTGCCTCGCAGGGTTGTTGTGAGGAGAGCCTAGGGGAGGAAGACCGTGGCACTCACTCTCAGCCTCGCCTGCCTCGCAGGTTTGTTGTGAGGAGAGCCTAGGGGAGGAAGACCGTGGCACTCACTCTCAGCCTCGCCTGCCTCGCAGGGTTGTTGTGAGGAGAGCAGAGGGGAGACCTTGGGCCTGTCACTCACTCTCAGCCTCGCCTGCCTCGCAGGGTTGTTGTGAGGAGAGCAGAGGGGAGACCTTGGGCCTGTCACTCACTCTCAGCCTCGCCTGCCTCCCTCGCAGGGTTGTTGTGAGGAGAGCAGAGGGGAGACCTTGGGCCTGTCACTCACTCTCAGCCTTGCCTGCCTCGCAGGGTTGTTGTGAGGAGAGCCTAGGGGAGGAAGACCGTGGCACTCACTCTCAGCCTCGCCTGCCTCGCAGGGTTGTTGTGAGGAGAGCAGAGGGGAGACCTTGGGCCTGTCACTCACTCTCAGCCTCGCCTGCCTCGCAGGGTTGTTGTGAGGAGAGCCTAGGGGAGGAAGACCGTGGCACTCACTCTCAGCCTTGCCTGCCTCACACGGTTGTTGTGAGGAGATCAAAGGGGAGGAAGACCTCGCCTGCCTCACAGGGCTGTTGTGAGGACAGCAGGAAGAGAGAAGCTAAAGCTTTGTACGCAGCCTTGAGCACTTGCTTTAGCATCAGGAAAGTGGGAAATGAATGCATGAATGAATGAAGAGGAGGAATAAAATGCAAGAGCTGCATTAAATGTTTCCTAGAGGCAAATGAAAAGAGATAGAAATATAACAAGAACTAAGGGTTGCAGGAGAGAGGGGCAAGGAAAATAGTAGGGTCACATGCATAAGGGTATAGCATGTGAATAGTTATGGAACTCTTTGCCATGGGATGGGGTGTTGGCATCTAGTCTAGATCCCTTTAAGAGAGGATTGGACAAATTTCTGGAGAAAAATCCACCATGGATTACAATGTGCAACCTTCTTAATTCTTATGAGAATGGTATTTCAGGGTTTTTAAAATTATTATTCTGTGATGTTATTTTTTCATTGTGAGCCATTCTGACATTCTGTAATGTCTACAGAATAAGGCTGTAGAACTATGAGAGGCCAGGAGTGGTGCAAATCAATCGATAGCATTTATATACCACTTTGCAATAAAAAGTTCACAAAGCGGTTTACAGAGAAAATGAAATAACTAATAGCTACGGCTCCCTGTCCTAAAAGGGCTCAAAGATATAAAAGCAGAAGCCACTAGAGAAGGCACTGCTGGGGTGAGGAAGAGTAAAATCCATTTACTCTTTCCATTAAAAAAGGAATACCCACTTGCCTCTTGGCCAGGTAGCAGGGGTTGACAAGAAGGTCACCCTAGAATTTATTCATGGCTTCTTCTAAACATACTTTTAGTATGACAGAGGCTTAGGCAGCAGGCCTCTGTCAGTCTTGAAAGACTATGGTGTTGTGCTCGGTGCTGCATACGCTGCATGCAAAGCACGAAAGCCTGGGTTGGATTGTTATGGAGGATAGGCTGTTACCCAAGCAGCAAATCCCCCCTCTCCATGCCACTGAATGAGTCCAATGGAAAGGCAGAGCCAATACGATTGGATCCAGCTGGCGTTGCAGAGCTGGGCTAAGGACAGGAGCTCACCCTGTCTTATAGGGCCGACCCGGGTTTCGAACCCTGACCTGCTGGTTAACAGGCACTTAATAAAATACATTCTTATTAACTCTTCAAATTTATAAACAGCAAATTTGTACTGTAAATAGAAGTACAGAAGTACATCTATATATATAAAAGAGAAAAGTCACTGACTGACTCACTGACTGACTCACTCATCACCGCCCTGCCAAAATCGGTGGGCCTAGAAGCGTGAAATTTGGGGTGGGTATTCCTTCCATGACAGAGGGGTGCACTAAGAATCGGTTTTCGGAAATTCCAACGGGAAGGGGGTGAAAAGGGGTGCAACGCGTTTTCCTCCCTATACTTTGCATTGAAAATTGCTGACTCAGCAACATTCCACCCCAACTGCTGGGCCTGAAGCATGGAATTCTGGGAGTTCCTTCTGTCACCTGAACACCCACCAAGAACCATCTGGAGAAATTTAACCCTTCAGGGGCTGAAAAGGGGGCAACGTGTTTCTCTCCTATACTTAATATGGGAGACTGAACAACATCCAGCCAATTTGGTGCTCGGACCCTGGTGTACTGGGGGGATGTTGTTCGGAGGAAGAGGGTGCGCTGGCGAGGATGCTGCGCATGAGGGGAAATTGCGCATGAGGGGAAGTTGTGCATGTAGGAAAATTGCGCATGGGAGGAAGTTGTGCAGGGAGGAAGTTGTGCATGGGGGAAAGTTGCGCATGGAGGAAAGTTGTGCATGGGGCAAAGTTGCGCTTTGGGAAAGTTGCACACAGGGAAAATTGCGTACGGGAAAAATTGCGCATGGGAGGAAGTTGCGCATGCGGAAAGTTGCGCATGGGGAAAGTTGCGCATGGGAGGAAGTTGCACATGGACGGAAGTTGCGCATGGGAGAAAGTTGCACATGGGGGAAGTTGCCGGGGGGGGGGGGAATTGCGCATGGGAGGAAGTTGCGCATGGGGGGAAGTTGCACATGGGGGAAGTTGCGCACGGGGCAAAGTTGCGCACGGGGCAAAGTTGCACATATGAGAAGTTCCACATGGGGAAGTTCCGCATGGGGAAGTTCCGCATGGGGGATGATGCACATGGAGGAAAGTTTCGCACGGGGAAAGTTGCACATGGAGGGAAGTTGCGCATGGGGGGAAGTTGCGCATGGGGAATTTGCGTTTGGGGAAAATTGTACATGGGAGGAAAGTTGTGCATGGGAGGAAGTTGCGTATGGGGGAAGTTGCGCATGGAGGAAAGTTGCACACGGGGGAAAGTTGCGCACGGGAGGAAGTTGTGCATGGAGGAAAGTTGTGCATGGAGGAAAGTTGTGCATGGGGGAAGTTGCGCCTGGGGGAAGTTGCGCAAGGGGAGAATTGTGTATGGGGAAAGTTGCGCATGGGGGGAAGTTGCGCATGGGGGGGTGGATGCACATGGAGGAAAGTTGTGCATGGGGGAAGTTGCATATGGGGGGAAGTTGCACATGGGGAGAAGTTGCGCATGGGGGAAGTTGCACATGGGGGAAGTTGCGCATGGGGAAAGTTGCGCATGGGGAAAGTTGCGCATGGGGAAAGTTGTGCATGGGGTTTGATGCATATGGGGGAAGTTGTGCATGAGGGGTTGATGCACATGGGGGAAGTTTGCATGGGGGGTTGATGTGCATGGGGGGAAGTTGCGCATGGGGTAACTTGTGCATGCGGGGTTGATGCGCATGGGTGAAGTTGCGCATGGGGGGTTGATGTGTATGGGGGAAGTTGTGCATGGGGGGTTGTTACACCTGGGGGAAAGTTATCCATGGGGGGTTGATGCATATGGGGGGATGGCATACGGGGGAATTTTACTCCCACAACACGGGTACGCCTTTCACTAGTATATATATATATCTTTTTCTCGTCCATTTGTGGTTTGTTCCGGTAGCCCAGCATACGTTGAACGGCACAACTAAGTAGCCCACATCGTGTATAGGAACATCTGCTCAGCCTATGGACTAACCCTTCCCAAGACCAGATGGGAGACCCCTCTGAAGGTTGTGGAGAATGACAGGGCTAAGGTCCTGTGGGACTTCCATATCCAGACAGACAAGAAGGTACTGGCTAACCAGCCAGACATTGTGGTGGTAGATAAGGCCCAGAAGACATTCCTGGTGATAGACGTAGCAATACCAAACGACAGAAACATCAGGAAAAAAGAGCATGAAAAGGTGGAAAAGTATCAGGGTTTGAAGGAGGAATTAGAAAGACTGTGGCAAGTGAAGGTGAATGTGATCCCAATAGTGATTGGAGCACTAGGGGCTGTGACATCCAAGCTGGAAGAATGGCTCCAACAGATTCCAGGAGGGACAGCAGAACACTCGATCCAGAAAAGCGCATCGCTAGGAACAGCTAAGATACTGCGCAGAATCTTCAAACTCCCAGGCCTCTGGTAGAGGACCCGAGATTGAGGATAACATACATACATACATACACCACTCGTGGAGGGTGAGAAAACAATTTTTTTTATTTTATATATATATCACTGACTGTCTCACTCACTCACTCACTCATCAACAGCCAGCCGAAACCCAGTGGGCCTAGAAGCATGAAATTTGGGGTGGTCCTTCCACCCACTAAGGAGTGGTTTTAGGAAATTTCAACTGGAAGGGGGTGAAAAGGGGTGCAATGCATTTTCCTCCCTATACTTTGCATTGTAGAGTTGGTCACCGATGGATGTTCTGCCCCAACCTCTGGACCTAAAAGCATGAAATTCAGGGAGGGTGTTCCTTCTGTGACATCAATACCCACCAAGAACCCATGTTGAGAATTTTAACTCTTAAGGGAGTGAAAAGGGGTGCAACATGTTTTTCTCCTATACTTAATATTGAAGACGGATCAACATCCAGCCAATTTGGTGCCTGATGCACTGGGAGGGCGGTGCACTGGGGGGGGGGGGACGGAGCACATGGAGGGACAGTGCACATGAAATGTTGCACATGGGAATGTTGCACATGGACCAGATGATGTGCATGGGGAGATTGATGCTTGGGGGGGGGGTAGTTGCGCATGGGAGGTTGATGTGCATGGGGGATGTTGTGTCTGGCAGGTTTTTTGCATGGGGGGGTTGATGCGCATGGGGGTAAGTTGTGTGGGGGGATGATGCGCATGTGGTAAGTTGTGCATGGGTTGGATGCACATGGGGAGTTGATGTGCATGGAGGGGAGGTTGATGCTCGAGCAGATGATGTGAATGCGGGGGGAGCAGATGATGTGAAGCTCATGGGCAGATGATGCACGTGAGGGTGTAATATGCGGTGTGGGTGGTGTACAGGGGGTGTTTTACTCCTGCAACACGGGCACATTTAGCTAGTTTTTAATAAATTAGGAAGTTTATAGTTCTTAGGTAAGAATTTTAAAAGGTAAAGATATCTTCTGCAGGTTGCCCTGCCAGTCATGACCAACTCTAGGGTATGGTGCTCATACCTGTTTATAAGCCAAAGAGCCAGTGCTGTCTGAAGGCGCCTCCAATGTCATGTGGCTGGCATGACTAAACATCAAAGCATGTGTAATGCTGTTACCTTCCTACCAAAGTGGTACCTATTTATCTACTTGCATTTGCATACTTTTTGAACTGCTAGCTGCAATTGATGGGAGCTCAGTCCATCTTGCAGTACTCATGTCTCAAACCGCGGACCTGCCAATCTTCAGACTGACAGATACACAGCATGATTATATGACCGGATTTTTCTGGATTTGTCCTCTTTTTTAGTCTCCTGTCCGGGTGTTTTCCAAAAGGGTTTCATTGTCCTCCATTTGGGCTTCATTTTGGAACTTTGCAATGGTACGCAGAACCCCATCATGTCATATGTCATTGGATTTGTACTGAAGAGCAGAATCCAATGCAAAAATTGGTTTTGAAATATCTCCTTCTTATCAAAAGTTATAGCCAAAAAACTAAAACTAAAAAATATGCATTGAGCTCTATGGGAAAGTGAAAGTGCCAAATATCATAGCTTTACTCATGAGTAGGCAAACAAGCCATTGTCTGTCAGAAAGGACAGGCCGAGTGGAATCTGGTTTTTATCTGGTCACCCTTTAACCAGTAAGCCACTGCACCCCTCAGGTAACAGTTAGTGGTAGGTTATTTTTCAGGATCCCATTGTGCGTAAAATCAGACAAAACTATAGTCCAGGTTTAACCCTTGTTTAATCCAAGTATTGAAAATTCCATGATTTTTGGCTCAAAAACCTGCCCTCGTCTTATCTGTGAGATTGACTTCCAGTGCAATGCTAAGCATTTCTACTCAGAAGTAAGGCCCATTGTGTTTAATAGAACTTACTCCCAGGAAAGTGTGGTTAGGATTGCAGACTCATACTCAAGTTTCTGTGGTAAACCCTTTAAAAATATTCCAAAGTGTTGAAACATGTCCAATTAACAGAATCATAGAAGTGCAAGTTTCTTTAATCAATTTGCTAAGTTGACTGACGTCAATGGGGAACGACTTTTGATTTTACTTTTGTGGGGCGGCTGATTTCAAGAATGCGAGCACTAGGAACATAACCAAGAGCAGCCTTCGAAACCTTGTATGGATTACGTTGATCGTAGGTATAGATCCGGGGTTGTGATAACTCATCAAACCTTGCAATTGTAACAAAGGGACCATGCATTACTCTTCTTCGTATTTCTGCAAAAGCAAACCGAAACAAAAGCAGGTCTTGTAATGGGCTAAAAACTGTCCTTTAATTTCAAAGTATTTTTTTTTAAATTCCCAGTCTTATAATTCTTCCAAAAACACAAATTTTGTTCAATGCAGTGTATAAGGTTGCAAATTACTATTAAAGTGATTAGCAAATAAAATCCATCTTTCCACAAATAAATTCAGTTAGAAGCACGAGAAGCTGTCCTGCCTGCTTAATATTTCTCAACACTTAGGAGGGGGTAGCAGCTTTTCAATACTTCAAAATTCCTCTAAAATTCATCATAGAAATTTTTCTTTGCCCTGTTTGGAGAGGTCGGTACAGGAACCTAGGACCTTAAGTCTGCACAACATGCGTTCTTTAACTGAAATATAGCTTCATGATGGCTTGAAGAGGGTCAATCTTAGATGCCAGGCTTCCGTGGGTGTCCAAAGGGCCACCCTAGACTGGTGGAGGTGGGGTGACCTGGTTGCTGCCTTGACTTGGCAAGCATTGGCTAAAGCCATCTGCATGAGAAGCATGTTTATTACATATAGTACATATACAAAGTTATATATAAATTTACAAATAAATATACAGACTTGGGATGCAGTCCTAACTGTGTCTACTCAAAAGTCAGCCACATTGTGTTCAATGAGTCTTATTCCTAGGAAAGTGTCTTTAGGATTGCAGCCTTACAATTAATATGTACACACGCACACACACATTTGTGCTTCTTTTCGGATCATTATTGTTGTTCACTTCATGTCATAACTATTACTGAAAATAATTTTTTTTCATGATGGATATCAAAAATTTATGGGCTCCTGGTGCCAAATGATTTTGGTATGCCACTGCTCTTTGATTATAGATTGAGTTATTTGATCCAACCATAGAAGTGGAATCTAACAGATTCTAATCTCAAATATGTACATATGGGAAACAACATTATAGTGTCTTCACATTTTTCTCCGGATATAATTGAAAGTGGATTTTCAGAAAACGAACTGTCTGAAAGTGGGGGATATCAGTAACAGAGTGAGGACTCCTTGACTGTTGCCGTTCAGATGGGGAAAAAACACCTCTTGTTTGAAAAGTTAGGTGTGGATGCAACTTTGAAGCAGTGCCCTCTCTTTCAGCAGAAGGAAAAGTCAGGTTGGCATCTGTGGTTCAATGGTTGGCAGCTTATATCCCAGGGGCCTAAACAGTCTCTCCATTTGGCTCTGGAAAGGGAATCTTGGAAGCCAATGGGAGCCATACTACAAATGCACACAGGCACCCGTGTTTGTACAGCTCTATTCCCAGGCTTCTCATCTTCTAAAAATGGAAGGGCATGTATTGTTTAGTGAGCAGTGTGGCACACCCCTTGCTCCCACCCCATATGAATCGACAGCCTCCCTGGGGGAACAACAGCTAGACTACTTGGGTGAAGTGCAAATTGACATCATTAGGGTTGAAACAGAGATTATGGTACTTACTGCAGTGATTTGCTGGCGCATTCTTAGGTTTGGCTAGAGCAATTGTCCTTTCTGATGGAACGGCTGACAGTGCTCCTCTGCTAATCTGAAGATGAGAAACAAAGCTATTCCAAGCGGATATATTGTCCGCATCCCCACACCTTCTTCGTGGGGTTGCAAGTTGCAACTCAAAGACGGTGGCACAGAAATTGATGGTTCTGGATGTTTTATTGAAAGATCTGGGGAATTTCCCACCTTCTGAGGTGTCAATTATGCAAGGGATGGATAGAGTGGATAGAAAGATGCTATTTTCCCTTTCGCATAACACCAGAATAGGGGCATCCACTAAAATTGCATATTGGGAGAGTCAGAATAGACAGAAGAAAATATTTCTTTCCCCAGCATGCAGTTGGTCTGTGGAACTCCCTGCCACAGGATGCAGTGATGGCATTTAGCCTCAATGCCTTTAAAAAAGGATTGGAGTAATTCCTAAAGGACCATCACAGGTTAGAAGCCATGAGAAGCGTGTGTATGTGTGCATAGATAGATGTAGATGTGAGCAACCTCAAAATGCCAGATGCAAGGGAGGGCACCTGAATACAGGTATCTTGTGTGCTTCCTGGTGGACCACTCTGTGATACAGGAAGCTGGACTAGATGGGCCTTTGGTCTGATCCAGTGGAGGTTCTTCTTATATTCTTAATTCACTTGATGCTCTGGCTGCCATCTGGTATTAAGACATAGGTACAACAGCAAAGGTTCTCTAAGTGAGGCATCATGATTCCCCCGCTTGACCACTTTCTTTGCCCCTTTAAAGGGCAGAAATGGGAGGAATGCAGTGATGCATCACTGGCCATATGCAAGGGGCTTTCTTTTACTTACAAGAAAGAGCAGCAGACTTCCAGGTCTCAATAATAATTGAGATCCACTTCTGGTTTCCACAAAACTGGAAGTGGTCCGTGATCAATATTTTAATATTCTGTTGCTTGGACAGCCATGCGGAAACTTCCATGGTGTTCCCAGCATGCCCAGGAGGCAGCTGCTCCATCCAATAAGCCAAAGAATACCCTTATATTAATTTTTCTTTAGACCAACTTATAGTGCTCTGTATCAAACTCAGTAGAACTCTATATACATATTTACCATATACATATCTGTCTATATTTACAAAACGGAAAGATCACGGACTCACTAAATCACTGACTTACTGACTCATCAACACCCAGCCAAAACTGCTGGACCTAGAAGCATGAAATTTGGGGAAGGTTTTCCTTCCATGATGGAGGCGCTAAGAACTGGTTTATCAGCATAATCTTTTCTGGAACCATGTTCATTATTCAAAATGCTTGTCATTCACAACAAGCATTCCCATAGGACTAGTAGCATGAAATTTGGGGAGGGTATTCCTTCCATGACATGACCACCCACTAAGAATTAATTTTCAGAAATTCAACCCCTACGGGAGTGAAAAGGGGTGCAACATATTTTAGACCTTTTGTTTTACATTGAAGACTGATCAACATAACTGCCCCAACCCCTGGACCTAGAAGCATGAAATTTGGGGAGTGTATTCCTTCTGTGATGTGAGGACCCACTAAGAACCGATTTAGCGCCCAGTAGTGCATGGTTCTTGGAGGGGGGATGGTACATGGGAGGGGAGAGATGGTGCGTGGGGGGGAGATGGTGCATGGGAGGATGGTGCACGGGGGGGGGTGGGTTTACTCCCGCAACTGCTGGTAAATTTCTCTAGTATATCATATACATGCATATATTCCATATATAACTATAAAGGTAAAGGTGTCCCCCACAATTTGCCCTGCTAGTCAACGCTGGACAATACTGGAAACGGGGATGATCACCACACCCTACAGACAGTCATGACTAGCAGTATAACCTGCAGGGACACCTTTACCCTTTCCTTTTAAAAGTTATTTTTATATTGGTTCATATTCTCCACAGTGCATGTCTAAAGTAACGATCTTAAATTCAACATTCACTTTTACTTAATCATAAGTATCCATGCCAACTATATCATATCATCAATCAATCAATCAAACAGTATTTATATACTGCTTTTCAACAAAGGTTCACAAAGCAGTTTATAGAGAAAATAAAATAACTAATGGCTCCCTGCCCTAAAAGGACTCACAACCTAAAAAGATCTCTCCCCCTCCGCCAAAAAAATACACCTATAGAAGCCACTATACTATTGAAAACATCAGTGGGGTGAAAAGGGCCAGTTATTCTTCCTCTACCAAACAAAAGAGGAACGTCCATTTGAAAGAGTACCTCTTGCCCAGTAAACAGGGCAAATTGTGTCCTTCTAAATTCAGCAATTTTTTGTTTTGTAATAACGACTGTTCTTTCAGTCACAAAAATCAACATGATGTTGCAACGTAAGTTTTCAAATCTGGTTTTATTATCACCCTTAAAGCTTGTACCAAATCAAAAAATGTCCTTGGTAATTTCACTGGGATAGGCTTTATTTTTTTATTGGGTAACTTTTATCCCTTTGTGGGGAAGCAACTGCATTCCAATCTCTCAACAAACAGTAACTAGCATATGGGTGATTTGAAAGTACATCCAATAATTGCCTCTCATGAGAACACCACCCTCTCTTGATTTGAAGCATACAAACTCACAATTAAAGTTTTTGTTCTCAATATCGTAACTTCAGCAGCCAACCACCTACCTTTCTCAACTGAAAACATTAATTGCTGCTTTAAATTATAACCACCACCCTATTTTCCTTCTTTCAATTTCCTTCTTTCAAGTATTCTTGTCCCAAATTTTTCTGACTCAGATATTTTGCATCTCCAGTTTTTATATGTGAGTCTTTTGTAAGATCTCTGCTTTTTCTTCTTCAAATAATGAAATAGTCTTTTACCTCTTGGGGGCTAGAGTATCTGCCCCATTAATATTCCAAGATAAAAGCTTATATTCCAGAGTTAAACTGGTTGTTGCAATATCTGTATCCTATTTTTCCATAACCTTGAACTTGTTGCATATCCTCTTGTTCTTCCAATCCTTCACCTCCTTCTTCCCCTTCCTCAAATCTCTTTATGAATTATCTTGCTTTCTGCACTGTATCTAATATAAAGGATTTTGCTGAGATTTACAGATAACACCTTCCAACTGGCCCCATCTGAAAATGATCTTCCTCTAATATCCACCAAAAGCCATATTCTTTTATTTTCCTTAACATTTGAGGTGGGACTTCCTTCAACACGATGATCAGTATACCAGCTACTGTAAGCACTGATTTTGTGAATTGTTGTAAGATCCTATCTGTCGTTCTTTACCTTCTGAAATGTGCATCAAACCCCCATGCGCATCAACTCCCATGTGCAACATCACTCCATGTGCACCAACCCTTCATTGGGGGGTTGTACCAATAACTAGTACATGGTTCTTGAGCATTTCAGGCCGGGACCCCTTTTGAGAATGACAATGTGTCCGGGACCCCTGGAAATGACATCATCAATCGGGAAATGATGTCATGGCTAGAAGTGCCATAACACATGCAGTGTCAACATTGTGATGCTAGAACGCCTCCATGTCTACTTGGAAGAAAGTCCCATTGTGTACAGTGAGGGTGGTCTCGGGGCAGGAGGGAAGTAGGAGGCAAGAATGGGACCCTGACAATATGTTGGCACATACGAGCAGTGCAGAGTAGAGTGTATCCAATGCTCTCTCTTTGTTCGGTCCCCTTCTTCCAGGGAACAGGAGAAGAACAGTTGAGGTGAGTAGTCCAATGGAGGTGGGCATTCCCCATCAATCTGGCCCCAGCTACATGGAAATATTAGTTCAGCAGCCATCACACCACATGGACAGGATGGAAGATATTCTAACAGGCTGTTACATACCCGGAGGGAAGGAGGACGATTTATTTCCCAGATATCACTGACAGGACGTGGCTCCGCCAGCTCCTGTAGCCTGGGTGATGCCTTTGCTTTCAAAGCTGCGCTTGACACTGGCCATAAAGGACTGGGTCTGAGTATGAGAAACATAGGGATGTAATGAAAAAGCAAAAAACAAAAAAACCCCACAAAACACCTTAAACAGTTAAAACAAATTCCCAAGCAACTGAGCAAGCAAATCAGGAAAATCAAGAGCATGGTGGCTATGTAAACTTTGTTGTAAACTTTATGTAAACTTTTCCGTTTTAAAAAATGCTTTTGGGCTTAGAATATTCCATATAGAATATTATCAACAAAAGTGTGGGAAAGTGTTGATTTTTACTATGAGAGGTGTTGGTGGTGCCCAGGCTTTTAATATCTAGAATATGCACAGTGCTTTTGATAGTTTAAAGTATGTCATCTGTATTTTCTTGCTGAAATCCTTACAATGTGTTTGTTTCCATAATGCAAATAGGAAGGCAGAGAAGGAGTCAGTTGCTTAATACCCTCTAGTGCAGTGTTTCTCAAAGTGGGGGTCAGGACCCCTTTGGGGGGTTGCCTAGAACTTTCCTGGGGGTCGCCTAGAGCTTTCCTGGTGCAGGGGGCCAGGTCAGGCTTGCCAGACCTCCAGCTGTAGCTGTGTGCGCACTGCGGCTCACTGACAGCCTCAGGGCTCAATCCTATGCAAACCTACTCTGAAATAAATCCCATAATAGTCAGGGGGGGGTCTTTACTCCCATGTAAATGTGGATAGGATTGCAGCCTCAGGGCCCAATCCTATACATGCCTACTCTGAAATAAATACCATTATAGTCGGGGGGGGGGGCCCTTTACTCCCATGTAAATGTGGATAGGATTGCAGCCTCAGGGCCCAATCCTATGCATGCCTACTCTGAAATAAATTCCATTGTGTTCAATGTGTGCATAGAACACACATTTCATTTGTAACAATGAAAATACATCCTGCATATCGAATATTTACATTACGATTCATAACAGTAGCAAAATTACAGTTATAAAGTAGCAACAAAAATAATTTTATGGTTGGGGGTCCCCACAACATGAGGAACTTATAAAGGGGTCACGGCGTTAGGAAGATTGAGAACCACTGCTCTAGTGCATAGGCGAGGTAAGATTTGAACTCAGAACTTGATTCTGTGTCCTGCCCTCTGGTCCAGGAGGAAGCCTATTTCTTAATTCCAAGCATGTGGAGACAAGCTACTGTTACAAAGGAGTGAGGTTAAAGTGCTTTGAAGTAATTTATTACATCATCAACAGAATTACTGCTAAACCTTGGGGTCCAGTCCTCATTCCATCTCCTATCATTGGTTCCAACCCCCAACTGATTTTAGGGGTCTGGGCTACATAATACAGATGTGCCCCAGTATCCATGAGGGTTCCATTCCAGGGGTTCCATTCCAGGACCTTTGTGATTAAGTTAGGGTTGCCATCAGTGGTGGGCTGCAGAAGGTTTGCACCTACTTTATAGAACCGATTGTTAACGAAAGATAGGACATATAAAGTTTAAAAATAGCCATTTAAAAGTGGCTGCCAGATGGGCATAGAACCGGTTGTTAATTTCTTTGAATCCCATCACTGCATATGACCCCCAAAACAGGGACAATTCTCTTTCCTATGAGGGGGCATTAGTGGTAGCCTGCTTGCCTGCAGGATATCACAGCAGCCATGTGGGTCCTGCAGTAGTCCTGGAGTCATGAGCAGCTCAGGATTGGTTTGTGAACAGTGATGGGCTTCAGGAAGTTCTCACAGGTTCTATAGAACCCTTTGTTAATGAGCGCCTGGTTCTGAGAACCAGTTACCAATGGGACATGGAACCTGTTGTTAATTTAGGTTATTAGGACATAGAACCTGTTGTTAATTTATTTGAATCCCACCACTGCTTGTGATCCTCATTTCCACCCATCTACCACAACCCCTGCTTCCAAAAGGACACTTTAGACTGGCTGCTTTCTTCCCCACCTGTCTTCTAAGAAGTCGGGATTGACCTTTTTGGATCTAGACAGCTCCTCTTGCCTGGGAGTCAACACTGCAAAAGAAGGGTAGAGATCACCTTAATGTTTTCATCTTAAGCATTTGTCAGTTGCTCTGCAGCTGAGGGAGCTCTCAATTGCAAAGAAAAAAAAATATTAAATGCAAGTTTAATAGAATAGTTTAACAGTGGCATTTTTGTTTAACAGTTTAAATGCAAGTTTAACTGTGACAGAAATGGAGGATTTCCTCTCCGATTCTGAGGTCCTTTACCAAGGATGACAGCTGGTCAGAGATCTGGAAAATGACACTAAAGAAAAGGTTGTCAAGCCTAAAGAGACCCTTTCCCATGTGCTTTGGACTGACAAGACAGGGAGAGCTACTTGTTAGATTTCTGGATCTAATGACTGGTTTTAGGTAAGTTGTAAACTGATTAGAACTGTCAGAATTAGAACTGTTGGCAGTTAGAACGGTTTGTTGGTTGGAGCTCAGATGTCTGTCAGAGCAGAGGCGAGCTGTGAAGCTCTGTGATACTGATAAACTCTGAGGTGTTTTAGATTTGTGTTGGACTTGATTTTACGTGTATGACCCAGATTGTCTTGAATTACTCTGATTTGTAAAAAGAGTTAATAGAAAACTACTCTGCTGTGTACGTCTTCACTCTTGCTTCATGTAATCAGTGACAGGGCATCAATCAGTCTACATCTTGACACCACTCTCCGGGGATCAGATTGAAAGCTGTTGGGGAGAGCCACAGAGACGTGGATCAAGTAACAGCCAGTGATAGTTAGGTTATGTTTATATGGATCTGACATTCCCCTCCAGATGTTAGGAGTACTTATTCACATCAGCTCAGGCTTGGCCCCACTGTAATCCAGGTTCTTGGCCTAGAAACTAGCAGTGTCTATGCATGTCCTGCAGAACCAGCTCCATTTAGGAGGCATTTAATCTGAGAATAAAAGCCTGTTTATTCTTTTTCCCCCTTATGTTGATCAATGTGTTAATAAAACCTCTTTATTTAAAACCGCTGTTGTATTCTAGGTTCTCTGGATTTGTCAGTCCAGAGTGATGTCACCCTCCACGTTCTGTCAGTAGTGCTTGCCAGAGTGAAGTCAATAAGATCTCAGGGAGGGTTTTTTCCCCTAGAATTGCTCCAGGAATGGAATCTCTTGGATCCGTGGCAGCGGACAAAATGTACCAAGTCTTGTTACACAAATTAAGCTGTGCATCCAAACCAAGAAAATGCTCCTAACCATGTCTACCACAAAAGCAAGCCCCATTATGTTCATTGGGTTTTACTCCCAGGAAGATGTCTTTAGGATTACAGCACAAGTGGGGAATGGGAAGTGATGGGCAGCAGAATCCTAACCCATGGTTAGGCAGGCACAAGTCCCATGATGTTCTGGAGGTGTCTGAAAAGTGCTGTAAGACACTTCTGTGCCACACTGGCCTTGCATGCAACCATAGGAAAGGGGAGACGGGTGACTTGCACTAGTCTAAATTGGTTAAGTTTCTACCCTAATGCCTGGCACTAGGTGTTACTGCCCTAGATCAATGGGTGGTTGCTAGAAACCTTCCACTTACTTTTCATGGCAGTCATAAAATTATGTTAATTAACAATAAAACATGAGGATTCTTAGGCAGTTACACTAGGAAATAGCTGTATGTTCAATGGCCAAGAATACTCTCCCACCTCCTCAGAACATTGGAAAACTAAGGGATAGAAGGTAGCAATGAAATTTAATGTATGCAGTGGTGGGCTTCAGGGGGTTCTCACAGGTTCTATAGAACCCTTTGCTAATGAGTGCCTGATTCTGATGGGACAGAGTTACTAATTAGTTACTAATCAGTTACTAATGGGACATAGAACCTGTTGTTCTATGGACATAGAACCTGTTGTTAATTTAAGTTTTTAGGGCATAGACCCTGTTGTTAATTTATTTGAGTCCCACCATTGCAAGTGATAGCATCTCCTGCCCATAATTTTGTACATGAGGCTTGAACCAATTTCTCACATGTGAACAGATCAAACCTCCTTGAGTCAGATAGAGGATCCCATGTCATTCAATATTGCATCCATCCTTCCTCTCGCAGTAGAACCACCCAGGAACGTGATACTGCCACCTATAACTGCTGCTGGAGCCAACCATGATGCTAGGACCAGAAGAAGCAATCAGCAGAAGAAGCTAACTGTCCTAATACCTCCTTTAAATTGTTTTCAAGAATCACATATCTCTAAATGCGTATCTCTAGTGTATATCTGAATATTGGTTGCTTGGAGTAGCAATATGGGAGGGCTGTTGCCTTCAGGCTCTGTTTGTGGATGAAGGCATCAGGTTGGGAAGCAGTATGCTGGACAAGGTTGATTTTGGATCTGATTTTTTGACCTGATTTTGGATTTCTGATGTTCTTGATATGAATAATGATAGTACGAGATGGAGACCTGGGAAAGGTGGGTCCAAAACCCCATAGAACCTCAAAGCATACTTTGGGTGTGTGATTGGGTGATTGTGAATCACACTCCCACCCTATCCTATATCTCACATAGTTGCTGTGAGGATAAAATGGAACAAGCCACAACCATGTGTGTCAGCTGGAGCTCAATGAATACAAATAATAGTAAGTTCCAAAGAACTTGCCTGGTATGGTATATTTACGAAACGGACGATATGCTGCAGGTAATTTATCTGTCCAATATACAGTAGGTCTGTACAGAGAGAGAGAGAGAGAGTTAAATATGTAGATAAAATTTCCTTTTCCTTCTGCCACGCTGCTCCTTTCCGGCAAGAGGAAGCCAGTGGCATCGCCTTCTCATCAAAGAGGACTGGAGTACATCTGCCAACTTGTGAGTAAAACATCTACATGTGGCAGGCAGTGCAATCCTAACCCTAGGCTGGTGCATCTAAGGCATTCCTGTGCCACTCTCAAGGGGGTTAGTCTTCCCTGTGCTTCCAAGAGAACGGGGTGACAGGTGAGTTTCACTGGCTATTACCAGCCAATGCAGGGGTTTCGGGAGGGTTTTGGAAGTGGTGTGTTAGAGGGCAGGACGATGGGTGAGCAGGGGGGAAGTGGGACTTCCAAAAGGTTTCCCTTCACTGCAATAGCACAGCAGCAGCCCCAATCCTTGTGCTGGATGCAACAGACTACAGTGTGAGGATTGTGCTTTCAATTTCACTTTCCATGAGGCTCAATACATCTTCCTTGTCA
The DNA here is from genome assembly GCA_030015325.1 of Cryptoblepharus egeriae. NCBI lineage: Eukaryota > Metazoa > Chordata > Lepidosauria > Squamata > Scincidae > Cryptoblepharus > Cryptoblepharus egeriae. The sequence goes on along the minus strand of JAREYC010000015.1, from coordinate 3,716,095 downwards.
GCATGTCAGTTTCAAACCCACTAATGATCAGGTAGTGACCCACAGTTTGGGAAATACTAGATTAGGAAATAGTTAAAGAACAGGAAACAGTGAATAGATGTAAATACGTAGACAGTTCCACTATGGAGAACTGAAAACCCGACTGCCCCAAAGTCTTGCATCACTGACCTATTGAAGATGACTTGATGGCACACTTTGGGCTTGGCAAGCATGTTGATGCGGTCCACCTTCTGTTCACCTGATGCTGAAGCCATGATTTTCCAGAATAACCAGCTCTGAATCAGAGACTGTTGTCTTCTAGGAGATTCAATTGATGAATTACTTCTGCTACCTGTTGGATAGTATGCAGGTGTTAATAGGGTGTCCTGGGACCAAGTGATGTGCACCGAAAGAGAAAAACCATTCAAATCCAGAAACATTGCTATTTGTTCACCCACTGCTCCTCTGTTGGTCATGGATCCTATAGACCAGGGGTCTCCAAACCTCGGCTTGGGGGTTAGTTGCGGCCTCGGCGAGCCTCAATGTGGCCCCCAGCAAGACCCTTCTGTCCAGCCCTTGGGCAAGCTTTATAATCCAATCCAACACATTCTTATATGTAAATTTATGTAAATATATTCAAATTTGAAATGTAAATTGGTTTTCTGGCCCCCAACACAGAGAGATGATATGGCCCTGCCAACTGCCAAAAACTTTTAGACCAGTGGTACTATAGACTATAGACTATAGACCAGTGGTACTTACTATGGGATGCAATGGGCCTCTCCCCTTCAGAGCTATTCCAGGTGGGGGAGCAAAATGGAGCTATACAGAGCCTCAAAAGGGGGGATGCCCCAAAGCCACTGCTTTTTTTGTTCTTTTTTCAGTGTTCATGTGTAAGGGCAAACTGGCAATATAGATGGACAGAAGGATGAAGAATTAATTGAAAACTGCTGCAAATTGTGGACATGTTCTAATTGTGGAATTAATTTTCAGATTTTCCCTGGAGTTAAATTGGGGTTTAGGAGTAGATCTATCTGTCTACCTCTCTGTCTGTCTGCCTCTCTGTCTGTTGTATTTGTATACTGCTTTTCAACTGAAAAGTTCACAAAGCGGTTTACAAAGAAAATGAAAAAATTAATGGGATGATGCACAGAACAACATTCCATTAGAAGGAACAAAATGAAGGAAATTTCCTCATCCCTAAATTGAAGGCATTTTAAATTCATAACCAATGTGTGTGAATTCTAGCCTAAAACAACCTTGTGTAAGTTATTGACATATCCTAACAAACCTAACTAATCCTAATAGCCGTATCCTAACTAACCTTCCCATGCCAATGCAGGTATGACATGTTCATGCCACTGTCACTGTGGGGAAGGGGGAAAACAGTCACAGAGGGCTCCTCAAAGTAAAGCTATGTTATGCCTTTATTTTGGGGCTGCATTAGATCTGGGAAATTGTTATGATTGCTGAAAGTGATGGGAATTAGGCCAGTGGTTCTCAGTCAGCTTTATGGCTGAACAATGATATGAATCCAGAACTTTCAATCATTGTACATGCTCATGAAGAAGACATATCATATTTACTTGAATCCAATACACAATCAAATCTAATGCACACCCTATAAATATAATCAAAATAATGTATTTACTGAAATATAATTTACCATCAAATCTAATGCACACCCTGATTTTGGAGATTGAATTCAATTGAAAAAGGTGAGCGTTCAATTCGAGTAAATACATTCATAAGTACAGGTGTGATTTTTTTCTCAGTCATAATGAAATAAACACATAACAGCTTTCTGCACTCCTCATTTTGTTAAAAAAAAATAGGCCTACAAAAATTTTTATCCAGAAGTGCACTATCTATCACTGGGGTGGCCCAAGTCCAAGGTGGGGCAGCCCAGTTATGCTAGAGAAAGCTTGGAGCAGTCAAAGGCAATATAGGCCACCCAAAGACAGGTGGCCATGGGTTGCCCTAGGTGGGGCAGCATCAGTAGTTCTGGAGAGGCATGTTGAGCATTGCCTAGGGCAGAGCAGTTACTCTGTATCCAGAGCCTGTGCCCTCTTTCAGCTCCTCAGAATTATACCACCTCAGGGCAGGTATAGCAATGAGTAGACCCATAGGGGTCCATGATAAGACAGGGTAAGAATGGCAGTGTTGATCTGAGTTCTTGGCCAGCCTATCTGCAACCCTGCCTCTCAACCTCAGGATATGGCACAACTATGGCAGCCACTAACCTGGGGATTGAGTAGGCCACTCCAAGAAACCACTTATATTCACTGTAGACTGTCCTGGCATCTCATCACGGACTCCTTATACGGCAGGCACCACAGCTGTACCTTGTTCAGTGTGATCTGTGGGGGTCTCCTTGGGAGTAAGCCCTCACCAGGTGTCACTGACTTGGTGCCTACTTAGCATGCTCTGGTACAATTAGGGCAGCCCAGGCTTCCTGACTCTCTGGATCCGACATAACTTTCTGCTTTGGATTCAGAATAGTTGGGGTAGCCCAGCTACGGCTCTCCTGACTGCCCTAACTCTAGATTGTGCCCGTAGTTACCAAACAAGTTTGAATGAATTCAAGGTATTCTGAGGGTGTAGGAGCCCAAAATTGCATCAGTTTTTCCCAATTGGCTTAAGTTTGGGGCTAAAGCCACAGGGACTGTGGGTGGCGCTAGTGGTTGAGACACTGTGCCTGTTAACCAGTAGGCCAGGGTTCGAGATCAGGGTCCCCACAAGACAGGGTGAGCTCCTGTCCTTAGCCTAGCTTTGCGATGCAGCTGGAAATGATCATATCAACTCTATTGTTCCATCGGACTATTTCAGTGGCGTGGAGAGAGGGGATTTGCTTCTTGGGTAACAGCCTATCCTCCATATCAATCATGCAACTCCTGCTGATCTGGCAGTTTGAAAGCATGCAACTGCAAATAGATAAATAGGTACCACTTCAGTGGGAAAGGCAACATCCTGGCGACAGGCCCCCTCAACAGGCCGGCCAGGACTGCCCAAGTTGCATCCATCATGGACTGGATGAAACGCCAATCCACAACAAGCATACACCGTCACCATATGGTACATATGCTGAAGAAGTTGCCTTTTGCGCCCCTGGAATAAAAACATGTAACAACATTTTCTGCACTTTTCCTGCTTGGTATAAAATAAAATCTAAAAAAAGGCATTTAAGGTTACATCTATTCATTAGCATTTAAAGTAGCATGTTTAGGAGGCAAGCATATATGTAAGTCTATTTGGGAGCAGACCCTATTCAACTTGGGTACCAAATCTCAAAACTTTCCAGTGCTGAAACAGCTGTGCCGGTGGGGTAAGTGCTGCATCCTGCAGTGGGCAGAGAAGTCATGAAAGCCTCCTCCAGGTAGCTAACTGCTAATCACCTCTGATAACTGTAATCATCATCATGTTTTCCAGAAAGATAATGTATTAACAAGGTCCAGTCACCGCATAGTTACCTAGATGCAGGAATCGGGTTAGAGGCTGCCGTAAAATTTCATCATGGTTAATGGATTGTCGAAAAGCAAGAGCTCAGAATAGTTTGTCCCAGAACAGGGAGAGGGTCTCGACAGCTGCCTCCACCCCTCCAGAACTGGAATCAAACAATACTTCATTGCTCTTCATCCGAGTCCCTTGCCAAAGCCTACTAATAGGGCTGCTGTTGTGGTGATCACTACTTTTCTCTCTTCCCCCCCACTTTTGGGATCCCGCTCCCCATGCTTCCCCTTTCTCAGTACCGTCAGTTCAGTCCCAACCTGTCTGTTGCATGTCTTTGGTCCAACAGAATATAGTGATGCAATAGCTGTTGCCATGGGGATCCTGGTAGTAGCTTGTGTTGCTGGTGGGGGAATAGTCAGAGGGGCATCAAGAAGGGACATCAAATTAAAATTCTTATATATATACTAGTTTAATGAACCCGCTATTGCAGGAGTAAAATTTCCAGAATATTTGTGGACCCTGGACATGACTGGTGGGCACCAGGAAGTGGCACTGGGTGGCAGGCACCGGCGGGTATTGGCATTGCGGGGCAATGACAGACACCGAGCACCGGAGGGTACCAGTGGCAGGCAGCAAACATCATTAGAGGCTCAGGGCACATCGGTTTATTTTTGCACACAAAAAGCACACATGGGAGCTCTGCCTGGGAAATCTCATCAGAAGTCGCTTTCAGAGGCTTCTGCAGACCATTTAGAGGCTTGTAGGGGGTGGTAGCCTGGGGATGCAGTCTGGCACAACATGCAGTAGGTTTGTGGGGTCTCCCCACACCTCCAGAATGTCTTCTATTTGGAGCCAGAGGCAAGAATGAGTGTGAGGGTGCAGGTCATGACCCACCTGGTAAAGGCTTGTGACCCATACTTGAACAAAACCTGGCATAAAGGTAACACATGTTTCCTAAGGCATCTGGGGGGCCACTGGGAGACACAGGAAGCTGGACTAGATGGAGCAGGTCTCGTGTTTTAATGTATGTGTATATGAAAGAAAGTGGAGAATGCTACTTCTAACATGACACTTGCAATCAATTGTAATGATGCCAATCCAGACTGAATTAATTGGGTGGATAGGGGTAACCCACAAACTTGTTGGGGACTAATATCCCTGTGACTTATTCAGGGCCAGGGTTTGAGACCCGGATTGGCCCCACAAGACAGGGTGAGCTCCTGTTCTTAGCCCAGCTCTGCGACGCAGCTGGATCCAATCGTATCGGCTCAGCCTTTCCATTGGACTAATTCAGTGGCATGGAGAGGGGGGATTTGCTGCTTGGGTAACAGCCTATCCTCCATAACAATCCAACCCAGGCTTTTGTGCTTCACATGCAGCGTATGCAGCACCGAGCACGATACCATAGTCTCTCAAGACTGATGGAGGCCTGCTTATTCAGGGTCAGATTTAGGTATAGAAGGTAATGGAGTCCTTTATATGTCCCTCTGTCCTTTCTCAACAACACATTTTTGCTTTTTTGTGTTGAATATATGCAATATAGTAATCTATGGACCTAATAGGTATCTAAAGCCATTAGCACAAAACAAAATATGTATGTAGATTTTATTTTATTTGTTCTTTATCTTATATTTTATCCTATATTTTATCTTTTTTTTTCCTTTAGTTCTTTGGGGGGGGGGGGGTGCCAAGAGAGTGGGGCCCTAAGCTATAGCTTGTTTAGTTTATATGTAAATCCGGCGCTGGGCTTATTAAGAGTGTATTGTTTTATTGTTTGATGCAATGCCAATGTATTGCTTGATGTAATGCCAATAAAGGTTCCTGATACTTGCAATTTGCATATGTTTATCACAGCCATTTCACTTTAGAAGAGTCATACCCTTTGAGAGAAAAAAGGGAAAGCCTCTTATAAACTTTATTTGGCGGCAAGATAGCATCCAAAAACAAAACATTCTTGTTTTCCTTTTGGACCATTATGTTCAAATTTTAGCAATAACTTTCTAAAAATTATATATAAATTTTAAAAATCTGCATTTAATCATATTAATACTGTTTTAAAGATAAAGCTGGGACATAGATTTATCAGTGGCAGTGTGGCAGATACCTGAAATATCAAGGCTGTCTCTTATAAACAGGCTCAGATACTTTCCGTATTTTTTTTTAAAAATGGAGTGAAGAAGTTTGAGGATGCACAGAAAACCTGTATTTTGAATATTGTCATTGATATGTTGGTAGGAACCACAACCCTTTTTCATTGCTTTACAGATGTCTGCTGAAAAAAAACAACAACTTCGGGACTATAGGGACCTTTTCTTAGCAGCAAACTAGCCAGCCTGAGTATGCTGCCTTTTATCTGCATAATCCTATAGAACCCAAAATCACAACTGAGAACTTGCTGTTTGAAGACTTTATTAATACCAGGGAAGAAATGTTGAGATAAATGTCATTTGGCCTTGTGTCCGTGAGATGTCGCTATCCCCCAAACAGCAAAATGAAACAAAAATAAATGATATTTAGAAACAAAAATAAATGATATTTAGAAAAGCAATTCTTCTGGTTTCCTGTTGCCTAGTATTTCTCATCCATTAACTGCTTGAGTTTCCCTAAAACATAGAAGGAAAACATGATAAAGTTAAAAATGTTTGGACAAACACTGTGCACGAACTTCATAGCAGTTTCCAGACCTTTTCAGGGTTATCTATACATGTTTACTGAGAAATAAGTCCCACTTTGTTCAACAGGGGAAGCATGTATGGGTGCAACCTTGTTATATATGGATTTTTTATACATGGATTTGATTCAACATGAATGGCCACTGTAAGTCACAGTTTAAAAAAACTGCTTTTCTACTATTGTAGAGAGGTAGACATGCAAGCAGTCATTCCACTTCTCAGTCCCAGCATCAAGCCCCTGCAGATACCGAAGTACCACCTTGGATGCAATAAAGGACCAAGAAACCTGGATTTAAACCTATTTCTCCATTGTTTTCTTTATACACAGAACTCCATGGGAGGTTCTGCAACGGAACCATAGTGAATAACAAGGGACATTATCTATCTATCTATCTATCTATCTATCTATCTATCTATCTATCTATCTATCTATCTATCTTATCTTATCTTATCTTATCTTATCTTATCTTATCTTATCTTATCTTATCTTATCTTTCTATCTATCTAATCTTTCTACTCTTTCTAATCTAGAAAATGAAAAAATAGCGAATTAATAGCTAATGGGTCCCTGTCCCAAAAGGACTCACAATATAAAATGCAAAAGAACACCAGCAGAAGCCACAAGAACAGACATTGCTGGGGTGTGTAGAGCCAGTTACTCTCCCCCTGCTAAATAAAAGAGGAACACCCACTTGAAAGAGTGTCTCTTGCCCAGTTAGCAGCACCTTTATAGCATTGCTGTCTGACAATGTGCAATCTTAGCACTCATGCTCTCCAGATGGATCTGAGTGGATGTTGGCAAATCTTGTATGGGAAGGGAGATAGGATATGCCAGCAATCCTGCCCATTTCCTGGGATCTGATCTCACCCATCCCCTGCTCCTACCCCTCCTTGCTGTATGGTTTGTTTGCAACACAGCATGAAGTCCACTGGCATAAGCAGAACATAGGATTGTTCTGTTGGCCATATGAGGTTTAAAGTAACAAATGAGAATGCAGTCCCAATCCCCAGTTAGGCTGGCAAATGCCAAAATGCCATGACACAAGTCTTATGCTTCTGTGCCACTTGGGGAGGGGAGTAGGCACCGAGCACCAAATTGGCTGGATGTTGGTCAGTCTTCCATGTTAAGTATAGGACAAAAACATATTGCACCCCTTTTCAGCCCCTTAAGAGTTAAATTTCTCCACATCAGCTCATGTGACAGAAGGAACACCCTCCCTGAATTTCATGCTTCTAGGTCCAGAGGTTGGGGCAGAGCATCCATCAGTCACCGATTCTTCAATACAAAGTATAGGGAGGAAAACACGTTGCACCCCTTTTCACCCCCCATTTAACTGCTTGACTGATCAGAAGTTTTAATATGAAGCAGAGGCACTATTATTATTGGCATCCACTGTGGCATTGTGCTCGATGCAGCATGCGAAGCACGACGGCCTGGGTAGATTAATATGGAGAAGAGGCTGTTACCCAAGCAGCAAATCCCCGCTCTCCACACCACTAAAATAGTCCAATAGAACGGCAGAGCCACTACAATTGGTTCCAGCTGCGTCGCAGAGCTGGGCTAAGGACAGGAACTCACCCTGTCTTGTGGGGACCTGGGTATCGAACCCTGGTGTTCTGGTTAACAGGCACAGAGTCTTACCCACTTGTGCCACCCACAGCCCACTACCAGAAAAATATGTGCCCCAGGAATTTTTATCAGTTTTTGGGACATCTCCTTAGTTAATGGCCACATGCTTTGCTTTCAAAAAATGCATCACTTAAATAAATGTCACTTTTTTATCTGATTTTCAAAATACAGTGGTGCCTCACATAACAAGTTTAATTCATTCTGGAAGCATGCTTGTTATGTGAAACGCTCTTTATGTGAAGTTGATTTTTCCATAGGAAATAATGGAAACTCAGACGACTGGTTCCACAAACCAAAAAATAGTCTCATAAAAATATTAACTGCTTGTAAAAATGATGACAAAACACTGGAATTGAATTCAAAACATGCATTCATTGTGCATGATACTATGAAGTCTAGTTAGGCTGTGATCCTAAAGACACTTTCCTGGGAGTAAGCTCCATTTAACACAATGGGGCTTACTTCTGGGTAGACATGGTTAGGAGGCTGCAGTCAAAAATACCTTCAAAGTGTCTCTTGACTTTCTCCTCTCTTCATCCTGAGCCTCTCTCCCCTGCTCCCTTCTGGCTAGCCCTGAGCTGCTTCCCTCTTCTCCACTGCTCTTCTCTCCCTCTGCCCAGCGGACCCCTGACCACAGGAGGAACAGTGCAGAAGTGTTGCTTTCGCTATGGGCAGGCGTGCTAGGCAGCCCTGATGCTTTTTAAAAGGGCTGCCGGCCAGCACATCTGCCCCAACTGCCAACAAGTGTGCTTGTTAAGTGAAGCAACACTTGTTATGTGAAGCAGAATCCTAGAGAAATTTTTGCTTCTTATATGGATCACTTGTTAAGAGAGGTACCACTGAAATGGCTCTTAAGCACAAAGCAAAGCACAATTTTAAGCATAATCCTAACCATGTCTACTCAAACGTAAGCCCCATTATGTTCAACGTGTCTGTGATGTGGACTGGGACCAGTGATGGGCTTCAAAGAAATTAAGAACCGGTTCTCTGCCCATCTGGCAGCCACTTTTAAATGGCTATTTTTAAACTTTATATGTCCTATCTCTTGTTAAGAACCGGTTCTATAGAGTAGGTGCGAACCTGCTGGTGCCCACCACTGACTGGGACACCCACCGCCGGTACAATATGGAACCAATGGGGGTCCACCTTGGAGAGAGCCTAAGGATTTGGGAATGTCCTGATTACCCTCCCCTAGATATCCAGACTTTTCCAGACTCTGTGGAAGTTTGGAGAATGGAGGACATGGTGGAGCTGTGGAGGACTGGGGGAAGGGGAGGCCTGGCTCCGTCATTGGTGGGAATCTGGCGGGAGGAGATGGGAGGAGGAGTCCGAGATATAAGGGAGTTGGAGGGAAAAGAGCGGGAAGTACTCTGGAGGGAGGAACTCCCGTGGAAAGAGCCTGGGACTTACGAGGCTTATCGGGAGAACCCCGCAAATAGAGAGACTCTTTGAACCCCCACACTGGAGAAGGGGGTTTGGGGAACAGAGGAAGAAGCTGAGAAGGAGCACCAGGCGGCTTCGCACACAGTGACCACTGAGGCAGGGACTAGTGAGCCCATCGGCCGGTGGAAGAGAAGCACCCGGGAACCCTGTCCTGAAAAGGAAGAAGAAGAGTTATGAGGCAAGGGTCTCATGTTAGTGGACTTAAGTTGAGAATGTTACTTACCTGTGGTTGGTGTTGATATCTGAGACGTTATGTTGATACCTGTAACAAAAGAAATGTTAAGAGTGAACTTGCTGCAGCCATTACGCTTCTGAACAAGTAAACGTGTGTTTTGTTACCTACCTCTGAGTTGAAGTATTCTTCAAGATGTACACCTTGGGGGAGGAAGACGACGATGCCACCCAGATCTCAGTGGTTATAGATGACCAGGTCGCTGCGAGCGGGGGAACTGGAAGGGGGGCAAGAGTGACCCGCGACAGTGTCTTACTCCCAGGAAAGTGTATATTATTGCAGTCAGAGTGCGGTTACCTGGAATAAAGCTCTATACATACCTCAGCAGGACTGATCTTTTCAACAATATCGGGAATAAAACTTAATTTCTTGATGATGCTATTCAACTTCACAGTACCTGAAAGGCAAAGGACATTTTGGCTGCAATCCTAAAGACACTTTCCTAGGAGTAAGACTCATTGGACACAATGGGGCTTACATCTGAGTAGACATGGTTAGGATTGTGCTCTTAGTAATGGTTTTTGCAGCACTGAGCATGTGAGAGCAGGGTGACCAGATGCCCAAACCTTATAGAATTGCATAGATGATGCGCAACATGCATGCCAGCTATGGGAAACATACAGTGATGGGATTCAAAGAAATTAACAACCGGTTCTATGCCCATCTGGCAGCCACTTTTAAATGGCTATTTTTAAACTTTATATGTTTAAACTTTATATGCTATTTCTAAACTTTATAACAACCGGTTCTATAGAGTAGGGGCGAACCTGCTGGAGCCCATCAATGGTATCATATGGAGAGGTCCTTACATTCATATGTTGCAATCTGGCATCATGGGGATCATGGGGATCGCTGTGTACAGGAAGATGCAGACTGTTGCCAGTCTAAAAGCAGCCAATTCAATCCAGATCTTTACGGCTGTGAATTCTGGTTCATTTGTTTCTGAAAGCCATATCTCCTGCTGTTTTTCAAAATGTTTCATTTTCTCTATCATATGTTTATACATATATAGCCTAAACTGTCTGTTGAAAACACCATCGTCTTCAACATTTTCGGTCCTGTGCAGAGGCACTGGCTAGCGGCTAAACATGATGTGTAATGTAAAGCTATGTGTAGCTACAACTTACCTATAACCAAGGAGGAGAATATTAGAATTCCTAATTTTAACAGTTGGTTATGCAGTTAAGTTTGGCTGACTAGAACTCTTAGGAATTGTCTGACAGTTCAGTGTGGTCATTTGGCAGTTGGTGATGGAGAACAGTTAAGGAGTTGGGAGTTTAGCTGCTGATCAGGGCAGAAGCAAACTGTTTAGCTCTGTGAGGTATAGGGCACAATCCAGAGTAACTACAGGAGCACATAAGAGACATTACTTGCACCCGTAGTTACTGTACCAGCCAGTGAAAACCTATGGGAAATTTATATTGCAATCCAGAGTAACTTGTTCTTACTCTGGAGCAAGGACTCCCTGTAGTTACTCTGGATTGCACCCATAGACACTGAAGGATAGATTAAAGTGTAGGACCCAGATTGACTTGACTATTCTGTAATGTAAATAAAAGTGTAAATAGTTGCATCCACTCCACTGTGTCTGTCATCACTCGGCAATCACAGGATACGGCAATATACTTAGTCACCACTATAGTCACCACTGACTATAACTCTCTGACAGATACCTCATATGAAGCTGAAATTACATAAATTATACATTATTATTTTGATTTTTGCCTTTGAGCTATTGTTTTAGGCATATAGACTGGCTCATCCACATAGCTAATGCTCACCTCAAGCTGCAGATTGGTGGCAGGGGGTGACCACTTCTGTCAGCAGTTCAGGTCTGCTACTTCTCTTCCTCTTGCTGCCTGAACTGGAAAAGGATGAGGGGGAAAGAGGATGACTAGAGTGATAAGACAGAATCTCAGAGATACTCTAGCTCCCCATCTCCATTTCGACTTCCCCGCACTTTTCTGCTGTCTCCCATTCTTCCAACTCAGGAAGCAGAAGCCGCCAAGACAGGCACATCACTAAACTTGAAGGAAGGCAACATCTAATAGTAGTACCCCATCCCCATGTCAGGCTCCATTAGGTCTTGAGTCAAGATCTTCCTCCAAGGAGGACCAGATGATGTACAGACTCCCCACACTACTTTTTAGCCTTGCAATATTTTTGGAAGGTAAACCATTCTCAGCAGTGGCAACCAGCTCAAATTAGGAGTATCCTGTCTAAATTGGGATTTGGACTCGGCTCTCCTTGGTCCTAGTACAACTAACAACTATGTCATGTTCCCAAATGTAATGATCTTCTGCAGAGGTGGGCTCTAGCAGGTACGCACCTACTCTATAGAACCGGTTCTTAACAAGAGATAGGACATATAAAGTTTAAAAACAGCCATTTAAAAGTGGCTGCCAGATGGGCAGAGAACCAGTTCTTAAATTTTTTGAAGCCCTTCACTGATCTTCTGCTTTCCAAACTTTTCTCTCACTGCTAGGAAAATCAAAATCTCTGATGCTATGCTTGTTGTTGCTCTCCCAGCCTTTCCTCACTGCAGTGTCCTTCTATTTTTCTCTCACCACAGCTTGCAAAAGTCAAAGCCAATAGTTGTCTTCAGATGATCAGAGCAACTCATATGCCAAAGACTTCAATCCAATCTAACAGGTTGCTCCTGTCTACCAAGCACCTTTCTGTAATACCAGATCCTTTACTGGACCACCAGGAGGCAGCACCACTTCATACAAAAGTAGAACCCACAAAAATTTTCATAGCACTAGTACACTCTCCCATGTGTACAGGGAATGAAATATTATTCTTTTCTGTAGGAATGTACGCAATTGAAACTAGTTTTTTTCAAGAATTATTGATGAAAATTATTGATGAAGAATTATTGACAAAAAATCCTTTTTTGTAATTTCCTTGAGAAAATGTTTGTATATTTGCTTGCATTGCCCACACATGATCTCAGTTCCTTAACTTAATTTCCCCTATATGATGTCATACTCAAATTTGATTTTGCGGTTCCCAAGTTAGTGACATCATTCTGTTCATTGAGTCATTCATATCTCCACTCCTGGAAACAGATCTGAGTGCTCTGATCCTCACGCAGTATTAATCTTATTGTCATTGTTGGAATAAGATTGTGTGGGCCCTGGTCCAAGATTCCATAAACTTCTCAAGGGCAGACTAACTCAACCAAAATCCTTCTATGATATGGTAGCAATACAGTGCATTATCCCATTGATGTTTTCCTTGGTCTCTGTATAGCACATACAACCTAGGGTTGTCCAAATTTTTTGGCAGTAGGATCATCATCTACCTGACAATGTGACCAGGGCCAGAAAAATGATTTGCATTTCAAATTCGAATACATTTACATATAAAAGTGTATTAGAGACATTACAAGGCTTATCTAGTGGCCAGATGGAGGAGTCTTGCCAGGGGCTGCATTGAGGCTCAACACAGACCACATTGAGCCCGTGGACCAGGATTTGGACGCCTCTGGTATAAGGGAACAAGGGAATGTGGGATGCACCTCTTTCTCCAATGCTGCCTTCCCCAGCCAATTATACTGCTCTTCAAGGACCTTCCTTCTTGAAAAGCAAGTTAATTGGTGGGAAAATCCCTTTAAAAATCTCCTTATCTTGGCATCAGTTTATGAACCCCACTCTTAATACCAGTTTGTGCTGTTTAATGTATCCTTTTCTCTTTTTAATGCCCAACTTTCGGTCAATTAACACCTTTCTTCTCCCATAATAGCCACAGTGTACAAAGGAATGAATATCAAACAGTAGTATCCTGCAGAGTCCCATCGGTTCTAACATGATCCAGGTGTGAGCCATACCCTCCACTGTCAAAGTCCATTAGCCATTAACTTCCCAGAACTGTCAATCAGCTGTCAAAAAACAGCAAGCACTGTTAACACCAATAATCCTGGTGATACCAAGAATCAAGGTTCTTGATCTGTCATTAAAGAGGCATAGAGCAGGAGGAACTGCCTGTTTAAAGAAATTAGAAAATTAAATTAAAAATTAAACAGTTTTTCCCTCCCTTTGTCAACTATTGGGTAAGCTGCTGGTCAGTCTGACAGTGGTGTATCTGAGAGAGGCAAGGAGAAAATGTTCACCACCATTCACCATCTCCACAGCTCCTGGCCACCCAGGGTCATAGAGTCCTAGAGTTGGAAGGGACCCAGTAGGTCATCTAGTCCAACCCCCTGCCTGTAGCAGGAAACCCTAGAGCATCTCCGACAGGTGCTCGTTGAGCATCTGCTTGAATATCCCCAATGAGGGAGAGTCTATCACCTCCCTCGGCAATCTGTTCCACCGCCGAACCATCCTCACCGTCAGGAATTTTTTCCTGATATCTAACTGGTCTTTTGCCCTGAGATGTTCTGAGGGTGAGCATGATGATGTGGTGTAAAGGCTATGGAGGGCTGGGAAAAAACGCTCCAGGTGTCATGGTGGAAACTGGAAGTGACATTTTTAGGTCCTTAGAAGGTCTTCTGAGGAGCTATGAAAGCTTTCCCATAAGCTAGGCAAATGCCAAGACATTTTGGGTGCAATTCTAACCAATTTAGGCTGGCCTAATTCAGCAGGCATATCTTCCCATGGTGATGTGGGGAGATTGGTCTATGCCTGTGCACTGGCTTAACTCTCCAGGAATGGAGCAGAAGTGCCATACAACACTTTTGGGACACTCCCAACTCAGCAAAGGACTTATGCCAGCCTAACTGGAGGTCACAATGTGGCTTTTGACACTTATCTGATAAATGTATTGATTACTGTTTATATTAACCTTGCCAAAAAAAGCAATGGTACAGTAGGTAGCATCAGCCAGGTTTGTTGCTGGACTCAACACCAGGAAAATTCCAATTCTGATGAGGAAGTCTGCTTAGGCAGCATAGGCCTCACCCCCCTCCCTATAGTTCCAGTTACAGGCTTGTCTTTCCAAGGTTAAGGCTGCTAGACTAACCTTCTCTTAGGCTGGTGTAAGTCCTGGCCCCAGTTCTGTGCTGACCTGGGGTATCAGAAACATGCAATAAGACACTTTTGTCCCACTCTGGAGTGGTGGTGGTTTAAATCAAAGCACAGGCATACACCGACCTCCCAACCCTATCATGGAAAGATGTCAGGTTTGTTAGGCCAGCCTAAATTTCTTAGGATTGCACCCTAAGCCCTATTGAATTCAGCAACAGTGCCGAGGAAGCAGACACCCAAATTCATACAAATCATGTGCAGCGAAGGCGAGGTTGGTGCGGGAGGAGGTAACGGCTCCTTTTCCTTCTCTAGCAACTCCATCACCATATATCTTCCAGGATTAAACTACCAGTAATTGGGTCTCTTCTCCCCAAAACACACACACACACTCTCTCTCTCTCTCTCACACACACACACAAGTAAGCCTAAGGGAAAATTTGATAACCACAAGAACGAAAAAAGTACAGCCTTGAGAGAAAAGCAACTGATATCGATCTTAATGGGTTCTCTGTGAGGCTTTGACTGTCATCCTCATGAAGCTTTAGATTCTAGAATCAGACCTGTTTTTGTTCAGCCTCTGAGACGCATGAAATACGTGCAGCATGGAACAGAGGAGATGGTGGTGGGGAGATTTTGTTTTAAAGTCAGATCTCAACTGCATCCCTTTCTGGACAAATATTTCTCCAGGTCCCTGATGAAGAATGCCTGTTTTAGCCCAACCCGGTGTAATGTTGCCTCAAGAGGTAGCCAATGAAGCTGTGTGGGAGCAAGAAAATGGTATGTTGTCCAACTTATTTCTCCAGATCAGAGGTTTTCAACTCCCCACTCAGAGAGGGTCACTCACAACCTGACCTCAGGTGGGTTGTGGTGATGCTTGTTTTAAGAAAAAGGCTGCAATTCTAACCACACTTTCCTGGGAGTAAGTAATATTGAACACAAAGGGACTTACTTCAGAGTAGACATGCTTAGGATTGCACTATAAGGTCTACAGAGTTCGATCAGCAGCCAGGGCTAGGGATCCTGAAGGAGGTACAGTGGTGCCTCATGTAACAAGCGCCTCACGTAAAGTATATTCCACGTAACAAACAAAAATTTCTCTAGAATTTGGCTTCATGTAACAAATTGTGCTTCACGTAACAAACGCACTCATTGGCAGTTGGGGCAGACGTGCTGGCTGGCAACCCTTTAAAAAGCCTTTGGGCTGCCAAGTGCGCCTGCCCATAGTGAGAGCAATACTTCCGTGCTGTTTGTTTTGTGGCCGGGCACCTGCTGGGCAGAAGGAGAGAATAGCAGTGGAGAAGAGGGAAGCAGCTCAGGGCTAGCCAGAAGGGAGCAGGGGAGAGAAAGGCTCAGGATGAAGAGAAGGAGAAAGTGGGGAGACACTTGGAAAGTGTCTTGGATTGCACCCTCCTAACCATGTCTACCCAGAAGTAAGCCCCATTGTGTTAAATGGATCCTACTCCCAGAAAAGTGTCTTTAGGATTGCAGCCTAACTAGACTTCATAGTATCATGCACATTGAATGCATGTTTTGAATTCAATTCCAGTGTTTTCTCATCATTTTTACATCCAGTTAATATTTTTATATGAATATTTTTTGGGTGTGGAACCCATCGTCTGAGTTTCCATTATTTTTTATGGGAAAATCAGCTTCATGTAAAGAATGTTTCACATAACAAACATGCCTCCGAAATGAATTAAATTTGTTATGTGACGCTCCACTGTATATCCCATTGGTGGGGCGACTTTGACCAAACTCCTTCTCCTAATCTTTATCACTCTTCATATCCCTCCATTCACCCTTCTCTTGTTCTTTCCTTCTGCCTTTCCAGGATGACCATAATCACAAAAGAGGACATGCCCCCCCCAATATAGGACACCCAAGAAAAATGTAGGACATGAAAAGTCAAAAGCTAAAAACACACATATTTATTGTTTTCATGTGGTTGATAAACACTATGGCTCCAAGCCTGCAATCCTGATCTCCAGTTAGTCTGGCCTAAACTCCAGCAGAAGTCCTGTGCTGACCAGGGGGTGTCACAAAAGTGATGTAAGACACTCCTGGCCCACTCCTGGGGGAGGATTAGGCCAGCACACAGACGTGCTTGCTTCCCTACATCACCACAAGAATGGGAAGACCAATGAGTTGTGCTGGCCTAGGTTAGGATTGCACCCAGTGCCCCATTCCAAGATGTTGGAACCAAGTGCCAGATTTCAAGAAAGAATCCCAGCTTGTTGTGACCCCCTTGAAATCAAGTTGCAACCCTTGCTTTCACAATCATTGTCGTACTGTGAAAAGAATCAGGGGTGCTTCCTCATTTGCTTGCTTTTGATGTGCCTATGTTGCAGTTTATGGTTAGAGCAGAATTGAGATAAAATGAAGATCATTGTAGTAATCAAAACATCTCAATCTGAAGATGAGTGACAGCCCAGAGATTCGAAGGAGAAGACCTTGGATTCCACCAGATCTCCTTGCCCAAGAGGAATCCAAGGAGCTGGACCCATTGTCCCCTCCATGGCTATTAGAAGGTTACTCTGCTCTGTTAACTCAACGTCTCCTTCTGAGGAATTAGCAAGGGAGTTGGACTCCCCACCATGATGCAAATGCAGGGTTGGCTGAATGCAGTACATACCTATGTTTTTCCATCTTTTTTTTCAAAATCTTCCTGGGCAAGTCCTGGGCAAGTCAATTTTGTACTCTGCACCTCTCCTCCATTCGTCCCACCTTCTTACTGTATTGACCTTTTCAGCACATCAGTGTCCATGCATTATTTACTAGCGAATTGTACCCGTGTTGCGGGAGTAGAATAACCCTGTACACCATCCCTCCATTGTGCAATATCCTCAATTGTGCATCAACCCCATGCACAGCATCATCCCCCATGCGCATCGACCCCCATGCGCATCGAGCCCTAAGTGCATCAACCCCCATGTACACAAACTCCCATGTGAAACACATCCCATGCGCATAAACCACCATGTGCGACATCCCCCCATAAGCATAAACCCCTATGCACAACATCTCCCCATGGGCAACATCCCCCATGGGCAACCCCCCTGTACTTATCAACCCCCATGAGCATCAACCCCCATGTGCAACATCCTCCCATGAGCATAAACACCCATGCACAACATCCCCCACGACAAACCCCCATCTGCATAAACTGCTATGCACAACATCCCCCATGTGCATAAATCCGCATTCACAACATCCCCCATGTTGGAATTTCTGAAAACTGGTTCTTAGTGGGTGCCTCCACCATAGAAGGAACACCCTCCTCAAATTTCATGCTTCTAGGCCCAGTGGTCTTAGCTGGGCATTGATGAGTCAGTCAGTCAGTGAGTTTAATATTTTATCTGGGCACAAAAACCATGTCAGAAATAGGATGTGGCTCTCATTCTGAAAAATTTTGGGTGCCAGTTCTCATTTTGGCTCTGAAACTTTGCTCTGAAAGTTTTGTTCTCTCTCTATCTTTCTTTCTGTGCTATTGCTGCAACCTTCTTTTTTTTGCATCTTGCTAGACACTGAGTTAGTAAGTGGCAAAAATTAATTGGGGAGCCAGGCTGCTGATTAATGGAGATGAGGCAAACAGCAGAGGAACCTTGGTGTGCTGCCCTGTTCTGCCAAGATCTCATGGCCAACCTCAGATCTATCTACACAATCTTCTCAATCTAGGGAGAAGAACTGCCTGTGTCTTTTTATCAAAGGAAGAAAAGGGTTCTTGAGAGGTTCAGTATACGGAATCGAGCCAAAACTAGAGACTATCAGTGCAATCCTAAGTATGTTGACTCAGAAGTAAGTCCCATTGTGTTCAGTAGTACTTACTCCCAGGGAAGTGCAGTTAGGATTGCAACCTAGTATTAGTATTGTATTGGCATCCATCAGTCTCGAAAGACTTTGGTATTGTGCTCGATGCTGCATGTGAAGCACAAAGGCCTGGATAAACTGATATGGAGGATGGGCTCTAAGTAGGAGTAGGAATATTGACTTGGATGTAACTCCATGAAAATCTGCTCTCTGGATCTCTTACACCAACCATTGACAGGCAGACACTGGCAAAGTAGAGTTGTTGGATGCTCTCTTTTATTTTTATTTTTGCCTTCTGACTAATCTTAGCTAAGACCAGTGCTTTTTTCTGGTGGTACACAGTGGTATGCAGTACCAGCACCTTTTTTCTTAAGTAGCAGCTCTGGGTGAGGGGCACCTACAGAGTAGTAAGCTGGGCCTGGCTAGAGAGGGAGACCCAGACCCTCTGCCAACTACACAGCAGAGCCTGCGACCAGTAAGAACATGGGAGGCTGGCACTGGCTGCAGTTCGAGACACTGCAGCTCCTTCTCCTCCTCCTCCTGTGGTCCTCAGCAGATCCTGGAAGGGCAAGGAATAGGTTCCAGATCTTCCTCCCCAATGTGGCCAAGGCTGGGGAGCAGAAGAGGAGAGAAGAGGAGTCAAGGAGAGCTCAGAAGGGTGTCCCAATGAGTCTCCTTTGAACTGGTGGCATAGCTAGAGTGGGGCACAGCAGGCTATCTTGGAAGGGTCTCGCAAGGACTCCCCCCTTTACAGCCATCTTCACATCTTCATAATGAGTGAAAAAGCACAGTCTAAGACCAATACAATGCATGCATCTATAACCCTATATAGATCTATATTTGCTGCCTCAACCTCCCATGCAAGACGAAATTGATCTTCACTGAGGACTCATGAACAGGTTCATGAGAAGGGCTCATCTATGGCAGTGGTCGTGGTCCTCAATGTTTTCGGCCCCAGGGACTGGTTCTGTGGGAAAGAAATTTTGCAAGGACCAGCCCAGGGGTGGGGGGAGAGTTCTCCCTCTGGTTACCTGGAGGGAGGGCTTCCCCACCTAGAGCACAGCACAGCTGCCTCCAGCTGTAAATCCCATTATAATAAATAGGGTTATTGCTATTACTGTGGATAGGATTGCAGGTGAAAACCCAATGTCTCAATGCACATCTACTCAGAGCAGGAATTTTCAACCTTTTTCAATGCAGGATGCATTGAAAATGCCCAAAGCCATCCTAGTCATTCTTATTGGAGAGAAAGCCTCATTGACTATAATGGGACTTATTTCTGAGTAGACAGGCATTGGATTGAACTCTGAGGCTGCAATCCTATCTGTGCTTTCCTGGGAGTAAGCTCCACTGACTACAATGGGACTTATTTCTGGCAGGCATAGGATTGGGCTTTGAGGCTGCAATCCTGTTCACACTTTCCTGGGAGTAAGCTCCACTGACTACAAAGGGACTTACTACTGAGTAGACAAGCATAGGTTTGGGCTGTGAGGCTGCAATCCTCCAACAGAGCCCTACTGCTGTGAGGCAGGGAAGAGGTACTTAGAGGAGTCCTCTCATGGACTGGTCAGGCAGCCGCCAAGGACCTCCAATGGTCCCCGGACCAGGGTTGAGGTTCATATGCACTGGATAAAAACAAAAGTTTAATGTTCATGGTGAGTAAATATATTTAAGAATTTAAATGCTTCTTAAATATTGCAGCTCTCAAACATCTCCCCTGCAGCCAGGAGCATATCTGTCCTGGGCTGAGCAACACATGGAAAAAGCCAGAAGTGGGTGCCAGCATGTGTTCTCCAAATGCTTCTCCAGTTGGGAAGATCTTGGAGTGCATAGGCCATTGCAGCAGTAGCGGGGGCAAAATCACCCAACCGGATCCTCCATGCCTTTATGTGTGTGAGATACTCATATAAACTCTTGATACCAGCAAGACAGACCCTTGCCCCATACATTGGACTGAACTTTCAGTGGAAGTAAATGACTTGTTTCCAAGGGAACGAGAAACAGAAATTTTTCCCCATCCTCTTTGGGTTTATATATATATATCTCCCCCAAACACACACACACACACACACACACACACACACACACACACACACCAGCAGCCAAACAGCAAAGGACGAGTAGACAAGATGAAAAGGTTAACAGGTACTCCAGATGGCATCCCCAACCCCCTCTCTCCAGATTTATTTTTTCGGAGGGTGGACTGTGTTAATCCCCTGTGCCATATACTCATTCCAAAACCCGATTCCATTTTTTTTCAGAAACTTAAAATTAACGAAGGCATGAAGGATAAAGTCAAGAACCGAAATCTTTTCATCTCTGCAAAATCCTAGAACATTTCTTATTCCTGTCGGGGAGTTTAAAGTCAAATGTGGAAGTGAAGGTTGTGGTTTTTTTATTACTATTATTTTAAATAGGCTTTTTCTCCCCTCATTAAAGAGACCTAGGAACAGAGAAATGTTTTGCAAAGCTGGAGCTAGAGGGAGAGCTTAAATGAGGAAAATTCAACACAGAATAAAACGGCAGTTCCATAGACAAGCCATTATTCACCGCTTCTGGTTCCGCAGTTGGGGAAGGAGGACCAGTAGGCATGAAGGGGCCAACTGTTTTATTCCGCACCGGATGCACCTAGCAAAGCGAGTTCAACATTTCATGCGGGGGTGATGTACATTCCACGTATTTTGGAGAAGAATGTAGCAAGATGGGACTATCAAAGACTGCTGTTCTTTTGTGTAGCCCACAATGGCAACGCACCCCAAAGCCTGTGCTTCCAGAACAAATCACTTGCAGCTTGGAAGGTACTGAAGTGAGAGGAGTGTGGGTGCTTCGGCAGGGTGTGCAAGAAAAACAGACAGTTTTGAGAAAATTCTGGTCTTTCTCCCAGATTTTAGATGTCTCTACTTTTGCTTCGGTCTGCTAATCCTGTGGCGTGGCCAGAAGAGCAAGCTAGGGGAGAAAACAGATGAGATTATTGCAGTGTGCTTTATGTGGGTCTGCCTTTGGAGACTGTTTTGAAATCAAATCCCATAGCATTCAGTACCACTTATATATCCCTCAACCTCTCCAGAGTGACCACATGACCGGACAAACCTGGATTTGTCCGGATTTCTAGCCTCCTGTCCGGGTGCCCTACATTTTGGCTTCATTGTCCTACATTTTGGCTTCATTTTTTAACTTTGTAATGGTGTGCAGAACCCCATCATGTCATATGTCATTGGATTCGTATTGAAGAGCAGAATCAAATGCAAAAATCAGTTTTGAGATATCTCCTTCCTATTAAAAGTTACAGCCAAAAAACCAAAAAGCAAAAATATAAAAACAAAAAATATACATTTTTTGGCAATTTTTTTAAAGCGGGTAGGAATTTTGGCCTTAGGATTCAGGAATTTTGGGTTTGGCATCTGGTCACCCTGCTCCACCCAAGTATGTTCTCCATTTGATTCCACATCTCCAAATGCCTCTCTGATATCGCAGTGTAGATGATTTGGCATTGCCATGTGACAATCAATCACCAATGGATTGAGAACCATTGATCTAGATTTACCATGTTCAACCATCCAAGGGGCTTTGGTTCCCTCAAATTACTGCCCTTTCTTCTTTGGTATGAAATACTTCCCAAGATACCCACTGCTCTTCTTCAACTTGGTTTTATTTCCTTGCTGTCCACTTTCTCTTTGGCCCCAGAAATACTTCTTTTAAAGGATTTTTGGCAAATTCATGAACAAGCGGTTCATCTGCTTCATTAGCCAGAATGGCTAAATATGTTCACAAGCTCCATGTTCACAAGGAACACCAAAATGCACGTGCATAGATAGACCCCTCCAGTTTCCAGCTGTACCTTTGATTTTTAAGTGCTGTGAACAGAAACACCTAAGGCTGTGCATGTGGACAAGTTCCTTATGAGGAACTTGAATGTGAATGTGGACTTCTGAATGTGAATGCTGTGATTGTGGATTTCTTTTTGGCCACTGTTGCAAGCAACAGTTTAGGGTTGCCATAATTCCCTTCCACAGGACCAGGACTATATGAAACCACTGCAAACTGGGACAAAACCTGGTCAGAGCCTTGGGGGCAGGGCACAATCTGTGCATGTCTACTCAGAAGTAAGCCTTATTATAGTGAATGGGGCTTACTCCAAGGAACAATGTGTTTCTATGTGCGCATCCATCCCTGGCCCCCTCTTACCTGGGGTGCCAGCTGGGCACAACTCTCTTGAGCTCACTCACACCACCCATCCCCACACATCTCTCCCACTCACACCACGTATACCCACACACCCTCTCCTCACTCTGGTTAGGTTCAAACTCGGGGTTTGAACCAGCCATATAAGATGGGACATGTTTTTCCAGGCATATGGCAACCCTAGCTTAGGTGGAGCTGGGTCAGATCCAGAAAGGCTCATTTGATGTTCTTCTCATTACTATCCCACAAGCACAAGCAGTGAAAATAGTTTTGCAGTCTTCCAACAGGAGGCACTGCAGGGCTAGACACAGGGAGTGGAAGTGACACAGGCGTAAGGCACTTTCTCATCTGCCCTTTCCCAGAGTTTGTAATAATCACATAGCAAAATGCCCCCTCTACTGACCTTTATCAAAATTATCATTAATTCTGCTCCTCTCCTTTGCACCCTGCACTTGCCCAGCTTCCACCAATTATCTTGCTTCAGCTAATAATCTGCCAAATAATATTGTTGTTAATTGGATGCCATAAAGCTATTTAGAATGTCATTTAAATTCCATGAATAAAGAAACAAAATCCTCCGGCTCTGCCAGGGCATAAAACCAGGGAATTAAATTGGAAAGGTTGAAAGGTGATCCTGGGTACCATCTCCATAGGACCATTTCATCTTGGACTGTATGGTATCAACTAAATTCCTCCATCAGTTCCAACTGATCCAGGAACTCTCCTCATGCTCAAGAGTAGAAGGACCATCGATTGGTTTGGGTCACCATTTGTCAGGTCTGAGAAGTCAATAAACTCCTGATTCAGGTCAGCTCTGATCATTAGCCACCAGTGTCTTCCTCTTTCCATTATTTATTTATTTACCACCTTTATTCCTTCTTGGAGTATTGTTTGAATATTGCTAAAGACAGATTTCCTGGACCCTGTAAAGGTTTTACAATGTTCTTCTAATATATATACAGTCAGTTATCTTTATATGCAAATTTACTTATCATCTTTCCTTATTTGCCACCATCTTTCCTTATTTGCAGCTTTTCCACTACTACTGTGTTTGTGCTGTATCAAGCATGTATTGGCCGGTAGAGAATTGTTAGATGTGTTTGTGACCACTTCCAGATTTGCCCTGCCATCCTGGGCCACTATCTATCTATATGAATAGACCCCTCCAGATTCCAGCTGTTAGCCTTCCATGGAGTAGCCAACGTTTTCAAGCCACAAATTACCAGGTCCTCTTAGACTCCACCTCATTCATTATCAGATTTCGATAGACTCTGCCCGTTTGCCATCAGAATCCAACAAGCTTTGCTGTTAGAAACCGGTTAGACAGGTTCCACCCATGAACAATAAACACATTATGATCCAAGTTCAAAAATACTATTAAAAATATAGTTTCACAAACACCATTAGCTGGCAAGCTTCAGCTCTTGGAAAGCACCGTCTGACAGAACCAAATACGAGAAAAGAAAAATTAGAACCTCAAAATTGGATGATTCCATGCATTAGCTCCATAGGATTTGCAATAGATTCAGCTGGACTCCAACCTTTAAGTGGAGACATATAGAAAAGGTTGTGTCTTTCATGTCTTGCTTAAAGGTTTGGCAGAGGCATCTGTCAGAAACTTATAAAGACTAGGTAGATCTGTGGTCTGACTCTGAAAGGGGTCTTTTAAGTGTTGTAATGCAAACCAGTGAGATGATGATGATGATGAAGAAGAAAGACTGATGAAAGTAGAGGAAGCCACATCCAAGAAAGCTGTACCCTAGCACATCATGGATCTTTGGGCTGACACTCACTAGAGCCTGTACCCCAACATACATTATTGCCAATGCCCAGATACATCAACACATTGATAGGTAGCAGAAGGGCATTTGGAATACAGAGGAATCCTTTGGGAGAAATAGGAAAGGATGGATTCAGTCCCTTCAGTCTTATTTTAGTCCCAGCCAATTACCTGACCCGGCAAGCTTGCCGCTGCCTCAGAACTGATTAAAACACCGAGGTGCAAATTAGCTTCATTGCTTATTGTCTGAATTTCCTCTTTGTCTCATTTTATGTCATTAAATCATTTTATACTTCTGTGTCTTAGTTAATTCAAACCTCTGCATGAGCGAGTGAATGCGTGTGTACATGTTTGTGTGTGTGTGTGTTAGAAGTCGGAAAGCAGGCAGAATTTCCATTTGGAGACTATGTTTAGCCTCAAAACTGATTTATAATTCCATGCAGCTGACAGCCTCTGAGCTCAAGCAGAATGCATCTCAGAACGCACAACAGACAAGGTTAGCAATATTCGCCACAAAGCAAATTTCAGAACCATCTTCACACCAACCATCAAAGTTCAGCAATTTCTTAGAAATTCAAAGGATAGGAGAGCACAGCCGGTTTTATAGGTCCAACAGATTTTTTTATACACAGTGTTGACTCAATACAAATGGCAACTATAAATCACAGATTTAAAAAACTGCTCTTCTTACTAATGTAGAGCAGTCATGGAAGCAATCATTCCATTCTTCAGCTGAGCCAAGCAAAGGCAGGGGGTACTTTGCATTTCCAATTGCTGACTGCCAATGTACAACAGTAAATAAAGCTGTTTTTAAACTGCAAAGAGACACTCTTTTAAATTTTTTAAATTGTTTTAACACATTTTTTGGTATTAGCAGGGAGTTCCACAATCATACCTCTGCAGATAGAGGCACACCCTTATTCCATTAGGAGCAACAGAGGAGCAAAAAACATGGAAGTGAGTCTTTAAATCTATTTGCGACTGTTTTTATCCATGGATTTTTTAGTGGATAACAAGGGACACCTGAACCTGGCATGTATAGGATACCCTGGGAGTATAATCATGTCTACATAGGAACCACCAAATGTTCAATAAAAACCAGACTTGCAGAACATGAGAAGCCAATTATTGCACCTGGAACAATCAGCAATAGGGTATTCAGAAAAGGGTATTCAAATAAATTTCAAAGCAATACAGGTTCTTTCTAGAAATAGATTTTGAGCACAATCCTAACAATGTCTACTCAAAATTTCAATGGGTCTTGCTCCCAGGAAAGTATCTTAAGGATTGCTACCTTTATTTCCCAACTCTTGAAGTCTGACATAGTGTAGAATCCAGAGGTGCACTTGGGTTACCCTATGTATCGCTGGGCGGAAGATGGGCCACCCTAGTTATTCTGGAAAACGTTTGGGGCAGCCTAAGGCAACATAGGCTTATGTCCAACAACTCCAAGAAGCCCCTTGTATTCACTGTAGACTGTCCTGGCATCTCATCAGGGACTCCTTCTAAGGCAGGCACCACAACTGTTCTTTGTTCAATGTGACCTGACATGGGGGGGTCTCCTCAGGAGACTCCTCAAGCCCTCTCCAGGTGTCACTGACTTGCTGCCTACTTAGCATGCTCTGGAGCAGTGAGGGCAGCCCAGGTTTCCTGACTCTCTGGATCCAGCATAATTTTCTGCTCTGGATTCAGAATAGTTGGGGCAGTCCAGCTAGGACACTCTTCACTGCCCTAACTCTGGATTGTGCCCGTAGTGCTGTATCATGTAACTGTGTGATCCCTCCAACTTTAAGAAGGATCTTTATTTCCAAGAAATCACTTTTTTAGTGGGAGGGGAGACTGTAGCAAATTGTATGATATTGTAATTTAAAGGTGCAATTTTAATAATTCATAGGTAGGGTGGTTATGAAATCACCTCACCCACCAATCCGGGCTGTTGCTCCATCCACTTCATGGGAAGAGGTCCATCATGGGGGTGATGACTGGCCTCCCATGCCAGGTGATGCAAACCCTAGTGATGCCACTGGGGGCTGCTCCAGCTCAGGTCAGTCACAGGACACATGTGCCAGCATAATGTGCACTATGCTATCCAGTTAGTGCCCCATCCATCTTAATGCAAGGCAAAGAAACTGGCTAGTATAGCTCAAGACATTCTAGGTGCTCTCTAGTGAGATATCCAGGCTGCATTGTTACCCTTGACATTGGGTAGTGCAGAAGGTGGCATGGAGCTGAGCTTGGAAGGGTCCTTTGCACAGAGTGAATATTCATTTTGGTGTCATCTGGTTCAGTCCACTCCTCTGCACTCCCCTAGGGTTGCCTCTGGTAAAAAGATGGTGACTTTATTTATTCAACCTTTGAAACCAGCTGTACTCTAGAAGTGCCTTTAATGGCATTGATTTTCTTCATATGGCCCCTGCTTTTACCAGCCAAGAAAATGACTGGGTCCCATGGCTTGTTGTTTTAAATGCCCTAATTGCACCCTCCCTTGCATACCTCCTTTCCCCTTTTCTCCTTTCTCCCATGATTACAAGTAAGGAAATAATCAAAACCTCGAAGAGGCTTTTGTTTGGAATGATCAAGCCCATTCATCCAACCCCTGGGACCTGAATTGGAATTTGCTGGTTCCCACTTTTGCCATCACTGCCCCTCTGATGTCAGCTCTAGTTTCCCACTTTCCAGCCACTAGATTCAAAGCTATAGCTCTCAATCATTTTGTCCCCCTTCTCTCTAAAAACCATAAAGGACAAAGAATGTGTGTATTGCCCAGGGGAGAAGCTCTCCCGCTTGCAAGACATGAGCGATTTCCCTCATTCCATTCTTTTATTGCAGAGGAATTCAATACAGCACTATATCCAGTTCTTAATTCTGCACTAGGAGACTTTCTAAAACTGAGAACACAATCCTAACCATGTCTACTCAAAAGTAAACCCAATTGTGTTCAATGAGTCTTACTCCCAGGAAAGTGTGTTTAGGATTGCAGCCTAATTCTGGAATGGCGCTGCCTAAATGTGTCACAGCTTCAATTATTTTGCATCATGTTACACTTTGATAAAACTCTGCAATCCCATGCGCAATCCCCCACGCACATCAACCCCCATGCGCATCCCCCCTTGCAAACCCTCCATGCGCATCCCCCATGCACATCAATCCCCCATGCTCATCAACCCCCAATGCGCATTATCCTCCCATGCGCATCAACCCCCCCATGCACATTTTCCCCCATGTGCAAGAAA
The DNA here is from genome assembly GCA_030015325.1 of Cryptoblepharus egeriae. Lineage (NCBI taxonomy): Eukaryota > Metazoa > Chordata > Lepidosauria > Squamata > Scincidae > Cryptoblepharus > Cryptoblepharus egeriae. The sequence continues at coordinate 3,688,720 of JAREYC010000015.1, read as the reverse complement.
ACCCATGCACAACAAACCCCCATGTGCAACATCCCCCATGTGCATCAAACCCCCATGCAAACCACCTCGCCATGCACATCATCTCCCCATGCACTTCATCTCCCATGCGCAGCATCCTCCCCAGTGCAACCTTTTCCTCCGAACAACATTCCCCACTGCACTCCACATGAACACCCACCAAGCACCAAAGTGGCTGGATGTTGGTCAGTCTTCCAGGTATAGGACAAAAAACATGTTGCACCCCTTTTCAACCCCTTAAGGGTTAAACTTTTCCACATCAGTTCTTGGTGGGTGTTCATGTGGCAGAAGGAACACCCTCCCCAAATTTCATGCTTCCAAGTCCGAGGGCTGGGACAGAGCATCCCTCGGTCACTGATTCTTCAATGCAAAGTGTAGGGAGGATAAGGCGTTGCACCCCATTTCACCCCCTTCTAGTTAGAATTCCCGAAAACCAGTGCTTAGTGCACCCCTTGGTCATGGAAGGAACACGGAAGGAAATTTCACGCTCCTAGGCCCAGCGGTTTTGGCAGGGCATTGATGAGTCAGTTAGTTAGTCAGTCAGTGAGTTAGTGAATCAGTGAGTCAGTGACTTTTCTCTTTTATATATATAGATTTAAGAGATTTATATCCCACCTTTCTCCACAAGTGGACTCAAGGTGGCTAACAATACAGAATTAAAAACACATCAAGAAAACATTTAAAAGCATTTTAATATTATAGATAATGTTATAGATAATATAGATAATTGCTTGAGTCCACAAACATGTATGCTGTGATAAAGCAGGCCTCCATCAGTCTTGAAAGACTATGGTATCGTGCTCAGCGTTGCATACGCTGCATGCGAAGCACGAAAGCCTGTGTTGGATTGTTATGGAGGATAGGCTGTTACCCAAGCAGCAAATCCCCCCTCTCCACACCACTGAATTAGTCCAATGGAAAGGCAGAGCCAATACGATTAGATCCAGCTGCATCTCAGAGCTGGTCTAAGGACAGGAGCTCACCCTGTCTTGTGGGGCCGACCCGGGTCTCGAACCCTGGCCTGCTGGTTAACAGGCACAGTGTCTTAACCGCTTGCGCCACCCACAGCCATATGCTGTGATAACATTTTGGGTTTTTAGAATTCCATAGAACTTGATTGATTATGTAGTAACAGCAAAATTGACTCCCTTCTGAAAGTTAATGTCACATTGCATAAATCTTGTTGTGATCATGCACATGATTGCATCAGGATTGTTTTTAGGATCAATGTACATTAAGCGGAAAAGGCTAAAATGAATTGAAAGCTGTAGCAAAAGTTACATGTTTGGCATTTTCTGCAAAATTCAGAAACTGACAAGCCAGAACAATGGATTTCTATTAATTACTATTAATTACATCTTTACCGTTGTGAGCTACTCTGAGGCTTGAAGTGAAATGCCCCACATTATCAATACAATAAATAAAAAAAGGTGGAGGATTCCTCTGACTCACCAGTTCCACCAGAAATAAGATCTGGCCATTTGGCATTCCAAAAGTCTTAAAGGGAGAAATTCAAAGGTATCCCTTGGAAGATACACATACGTGAGCTATTACAACAAACCAAGTCAACCAAGTCTTCCAAGTCAACATGTTGGATGCATGTTGACTTGGAAGAAGCCACAGCTTCCTCACACCCTGACCACGGCACGGTAATGTGCAAACTGTGGCTAAAGTTTGTTGAAATCCAAGCACTCGGCAGCTGAAGTGGATTGCAGAACGGGCTGTTAAAAACACAAAATATGTGTGGGGGGAGAAGAAGAAAACACAGTGATACACAAACTAGAGGTTAGACAGAGCACTATCTGTAGCACTTGGCAAAGCTGTGAAGAAGCAGATCTTGAGCAAAGTCACACTTTTATTTCAAGAGGCAGGACTGATCTGCACAAAAGAAGCTTAGTTGGGAAAGAAATGCCTTGCCCAGAGACTAATTCAAAGGCACAAATAAATTATGGTGGTAATTAGGAATGGCTGCGTCCACAAGAGTGGCAGGGCCGGGTCTTGATGGGAGATTGTCTGTGAAGCTGGAGTAAGTCTCAGATGGGAGATTGTGAACCTGGATCTCCCTAGAGTAAGAATCAGGCAGTCAAGATCTGTTTCGTTCCAACCAGTGGTGTAGCTAGGGGGTGCAGTTGACTGGGCTACAACCTTTGGGGTGCTATAAGCTGAGCTTGACTCTAGTGACTAAAATTGTGATAAACAAGCTATATATGAATGATAGTACCATCATGTTATATTTCATTGGAAAGGTTATTTAGTGCAGAGTGCAGTGAAATAAACTGCATTGGAATATCTATATTCTACCAAAAGTTATGGCCAATCAATCAGATCTCACCCTTTCATGACCCACCTTAAGGGGTTAAGGCAACCCCATGCACCCCGTCTCATGGGTCCTGGGAGGAGAAAGGGTGACAGACAAAAGGACCTTCAGTGGTCTAGTGATGATAGAGGCTGACACATGGTTGTATCTGTTTGTGTGTGTGTGCATGTGTGTGTATGTGTGGCATTCGGCATACACCCTCCACATTAAGGCCTTGGATCTGTCTGAAACCAGTTCATAAAGAGTGGATGTGTGGACTCCTTCTTTGGGATCATGAAAGTCTTTACCACATCACCCCACTCTCTTATTCTTGCCTGTACTTCACTCCCCCAGCCAGAGGCATTTTTTTTTTCTGGAAGGCAAATTTGCCACCTCTTTCATGCGTTGCTGCCTCCTGGAGGCATTCTAAGGTCCTCAGCACTGGAAGCGGAGCAGCTTGTCCATCTATGGTTTATTCCAGTAGCTCACTTGTCGTCAGATTGTCCTGGTCCCTCAACATCTGACATGGACCTTATTAATCCAGGCGATGTCCGAGCCAGCATGACTCTCTTGGTTCATGTTACTCTCATGTTCTTTGCGGTAGGCAGTTAAGGCATTAGAGGGTCTTGCCCAAGGACCCCTTACTGGGATAGTAAGTTCCTAGACCAGGGTTAAACCCCAGTGGGGATATTTGTGTGTGTGTGTGTTTATTTATTTGTTTATTTATTTATTTATTTTTGCAGGATCAAGTATATATATTGCAGTATATGCAGGATCAGAACAGATGATTCTCCCCGTCCCCAAATCCTGCCACCTAAACCGAGTTCCAGAGGCATCACATGAAACACATGCAAAATGCACATGACTTCATGTTCAGAGGTCCATATGCGCAAGGCGCTCCCAGATCTAGGCAGGTGCTTTGCTTTTTCACTTCACTGTTTACTCACACATCCCGAGGCAAACACCATAACTGTGTTGACACCTGTTCTGTGTCTTGTGCTCCTAGGCAGGTTTCTCTTTGTGTGACAATGAAATGAGCCAGCATGGGAGAGGGGGGAAGAGAAAGAATTTAATAATGTACCAACAGAGAAGTGCATATCAAAGCGACATCTGCCAAGAGGCAGCCCGCAGAGTAGAGCTCACAGTGAACACTTTCTCCGACTGATTCCCCAGGGAGACCACCACATTCAAGGCAGAGAAGACAATGGCGCAGGGTGGGAGGGAAGAAAAATAAAATAATGCTCTTGTTTCATTCACTTCCATTAAGTGAGGGGGTCATGAGAGACCCGTATTGCCTCCTGCTGCCCGCAGTGACAGTGACAAAGGTCAGTTCCTCTTCAAGCCTGATGACAACCCTGCCACCCCCAGCTCAGATCCCTGTGATTGTGAATTCAAAGGGAACCTCCCTCCCTTTGCTCCCACCGTTGGAAAAAGGACATACACCATGTCACGTAAATCTGTACCGACTGCTCTACTATTTGTTTTCAGGTCAAAATTATGCTTTTTAAAGCCCACTTGATGATGGAAATTCATTTTTGTTTATTTCACAATCTGCTACTGTGCCATGTTTTTTTTCTTTCTAATTACTGTACTTCATTTTCTTCCTCCTGGATTAATCACATGGGTGATCCCAGGTAATGAGGAATCAAATTAATGGTAGGATGATCTCCAGGATGACTGGCTCCATAGCCAATCCAAAGCAGATGTGGGATGCCCTCACAGAGGGCAAGCAAAGCCAGTTAAGAGTGAGAGAGCACACTCCTAACCATGTCTACTCAAAAGTAAGTCCCATTGTGTTCAGTGGGTCTTACTCTCAGGAAAGTTTCTTGAGGGTTGCAGCAATAGTCTTGCTTCCTGAATAATTACCAGAGGCAATCCCAAAAGGGTCATATAGGAAGTAGAAGTATGCCATAATGTCACTATTTGGCCAGTTGGATTTGGATGTGTGATCACATCAGTGAGAGCAAATGAAGGTTATGCATTTGCGTGTGTGTGTGTGTGTGTGTGTGTGTGTGTGTGAGAGAGAGAGAGAGAGAGAGAGAGAGAGAGAGAGAGAGAGAGAGAGATGCTTCCTGGATCTGTCCCATCAGTGTCTCCATCCAACATAATAATAAGATTACATGTCAGAACATTACGTAATCATATATGCTATACTGCAAATATATAATGAGTAATTTCTCCTCTTAATGGAAACGGTGGCATTAGGTGCGAAAACTAGGGCTAGATCTGGGCTGGCCCACTTGTCAAATGACAGACAACCTAGTACAGTGATGGTTAACCTTTTCAGCACCAAGTGCCAACTGACAGTGCCCAGCATGTGTGCCCAGAACTTCAGGCATGTGCATTGGACCAGGAGTGCCCTGAGCCTATTGCACATGCCCAGAGCTCTGTGCACCAGTGCAGTCAGTCGGGTCTGCTACAAAGAGGAGCAGGCCCAGTGAGCGTGTCAGTGCCCAGTGCTCACACCCTGAACTCTGGGCATCCACATGCACTTCAGAGCAGTGGTCCTCAATCTCCTTGGCCCCACAGATCGGTTCTGTGGGAACATTTTTTCCAAGGGCCAGGGGATGGGGATGGGAGTTCTCCCTTTGGCAACCTGGAGGGTGGGCTTCCTACCCAGAGCACAGCTGCCTCCAGATGTCAATCGCATTATAATAAATTAATAAATGGAGCTATTGCTAGGTTACTGTGGATAGCATTGCAGGTGACAGCCCAATGTCTCAATGCATGTCTACTCTGAGAGCAGGGATTTTCAACTTGGATGTAGGTTGCACTGAAAATGGACAAAGCCATCCTATTCTCTCTTACTGGAGAGTAAGCCTCATTGACTGTAATGGGACAAATTTCTGCATAGACATGCATGGGATTGGACTCTGAGGCTACAATCTTATCCACAGTTTCCTGGGAGTAAGCTCTACTGACTACAATGGGACGTACAATTGAGTAGACAGGCAGAGTATTCATATTCTGTGGTGAGGGAGCCCCCCAGCCCAAAGTCTCATGGCAAGGAGGGGGGCTTTGAATTTGGATCTTCTGAGTCCACCTCATAACAACTACACCACCCTGCCCTAACCATCCCACCTCACAACAACCCTGTGAGGTAGACCAGGGCAAAAGCGACAGATAGAAAGCCTCAATGCTGAGAGGGGCTCTGAATCTGGATACTCCAAATCTCATTCCAACTCCCGAAACACCACACATCCAGCCCTATCCCTCCACCTTAACAACAATCCTGTGAGGTGGTGAGGCTGAGAATGTGTGACAGGAAGCTCTTGGTCACTGGGAACCTGAACCTGGATTCTCCAGGTCCCTGTCCATTCCCTAACCACTGCACCATCCAGCCAGCACTCTCCAATTTCAACAACCCTGTGAGGTAGGCAAGGTTGAGAATGAGTGACAAGAAGTATCTTGACAGAGGGCAGGGTACCCATAAGTCACCACCTAAAAAGAAGACAACACCCCCCCCCAAAAAATATGACACCCAAGAAAAATGTAAGACATGACAAAACAAAAGCTAAAAACACACAAGCATATTGCTTTCATGCAGTTAATTTAAGCACTAAAGCTATAATCCAGAGTAACTACTGGAGTAGGTAAGAGACATTACGTGCACCCGTAGTTACTGCGCCACCTAGTGAAAACCTATGGGAAATTCATACTGCAATCCAGAGTAAAGTGTTCTTACCCTGGAGCAAGGACTCCCCATAGTTACTCCGGATTGCGCCCTATGTTACTTATTAGCAAATTTAATATTGTTGCATTTAGGTTATAATCCTATGCACGTTTACTCTTAAGTAAGGCCTGCTGAGTTCAGTGGGGCTTAATCCCAGGAAAGTGTTCTCAGGATTGCAGCCATAATTTCTTACATATAATTTATCAATTACAAGAAAGCTACGTGGTGCCTGCTCACAAGAAATAGGAGAAAAATGAAGATTCCTTTTCTTCTTTGGGCTAAAAAAAAAGGCTAAAAAAGAAGACATGTCCTGGAAAAAGAGGATAGATAGTCACCAAAGGCTGGGATCATTGAGGTTTCTATCAGTCTGTCAGTCTTTCAGGGTGCAATCCTAACCATGTCTATTCAAAAGTAAGCCTCATTGTGTTTAATGGGTCTCATTCCCAGGAAAGTGTCTTTAGGATTGTAGCCTCATTCTGTCTGTTTCCTACCCCCTCCTCTTCAGCTCCCCCAATCTTGGCTAGGATCATTGGGGTTCCTATCAGTCTGCCAGTCTCTCAGTCTGTCTGCAGGTCTCCCACCCTCTCCTTTTCACCTCCCCCCAATCTCGGCTGGGATCATTGGGGTTTCTCTCTCTCTTTAACCCTTTTCCTTGGATCAGGTTGTCTCATAATGCTGAGGTCCCCTGCTGGGAGGAAGGGCAGAGGCTCCTGTCATGGACCTGTGAGGCAGTCGCCAAGGACCTCCAGTGGTCCCCGACCCAGAGGTTGAGAAATCCTGCTTTAGAGCATTTTCTGGGGATGCTATGGTCAAGTGCCAGAAAGAAGGCTCTGAGTGCCCACTCTGGCACATGTGCCATAGGTTCACCACCACTGGCCTTGTGCAACATTAAACAGCACAAGGCCATTAGAACTGTCATCAGATAAGCATGAAGCTGTTCAATGTGGACATTCTCAAGTCTCTATATGTTACCTTACAGAAATCAAAGCTTCAAATGTTTCTCCTTCTAGGGCTCTCCAATGGCCAAGGTGAGATCTGGATCTCACCATTTATTTTTCTCCATTATACAATGAGTCACAAATGAGGTCATTTGGAGGTAGTTCAAAGAAACACTCCTAAATGTCCTGGAACAACAGGAAGTAACAATATCCATGTAGTTTTACAGCCACAGGTCTGCTGGCCACTGAGAGGCAAAAAACAGCACAGACAGAAAATGAGTCTGGATAATTGCATACGACTCCTCCAAAGAATTTCTGCTCAGTCCGATTTGCATGTTTTAAGATTTCAGGCTCACAAGTCAAGCTACATTGTGCTGCAAATTTCAAATATCTTAGGTGCAAGAAGGTAGAGCCACTTACCCCCAAATCCAGAGTAACTACAGGAGCACGTAAGAGAAATTACGTGCACCCGTAGTTACTGCATCTCCTAGTGAAAACCTATGGGAAATTCATATTGGAGTACAGAGCAAATTGTTCTTACACTGGAACAAGGACTCCCCATAGTTACTCTGGATTTTGCCCTAATTCCTAAATTTTCATATATATCTCCTAAGCCCTCTCCCTACCACAATCTATAACCAGTAATATAAGACCGAACAAGTGGTTTCATGCTATACACCGTAGCAACACTTGTGGCAAAGCTAGAGGTGGTGGAGCAGTCAGTCTTGGAAGGAGCCTCACCCCTTCAGAGACTCTCCTGCATGGAATGGCTCCAAAGGGGTTTCCAGATATGTCCTCTTTTTCAGTCTCCTGTCCGGGTGTCCTCCAGAAAGGCTTCATTGTCCTCCATTTAGGTTTAATTTTGGAACTTTGCAATGATGTGCAGTACCACATCATATCATATGTTTTTGGATTCGTATTGAAGAGCAGAATCCAATGCCGAAATCGGTTTTGAAATATCTCCTTCCTATCAAAAGTTATAGCCAAAAAAACTAAAACTAAAAAATATGCAGTGAGCTCTATGGGAAAGTGCCCAATATCACGGCTTGACTCATGAGTAGGCAAATGTGCCATTGTCTGCCAGATAGGCCAGGCTGAGATGAATCCAAGACTTTGTCCTCCTTTTGAGGTTTGGGCATCTGGTCACCCTGGGAGAGGCTCCCTCCAAGACTGACTGCTCTGCCCCCCTCTGGCAATGCCACCAAATCCCACACTTAGTGGTTGAACTTTGAGATCACATAATCTTTGCTGCTCTCTTGGGGAGACCTCTGTTGGTTTTCCCATCATCAGTACCTGTTAAAAATAGACTTGGAGCAGGTTCACAGAACTGGAAAGAAACAAAACGAGAGCCCCAGACAAGCTGGGCAGAATAACGTTTATTGCAGCTAATAACCTCCCATTGGAATGAACAAACCAGCCTCCGCAAGAAGCGTTTATTTTTAAACCCACCATAATGCCTAATTCCAGGTTCTGTTTTCAAAAATTCCAGCCATCCCTGTCTTTTGTGTAGGCAATGGGCAATCGCAGCAGCTGGTCGGCAGTTCTCTGCCAATGTGTTCCTCTCCTTGCAAAGAACTGTCCGTTCATCATCCCCTCCAGAAAAAGCAATGCGCAATGCTCCTCCGCCTGGCTTGCCAATGTTTCCTGCATCTTGACACATTGGAAAGGTGTAGGGAGAGTTGAGGGTAAAGTGTATACATCCTTCCAGTATAGATTGATGAATAGAAGACCTGCAGCCAAAGATCTGGGGCAAAATCCTGTCCAACTTTTCAGCATTGATGTCTCTGTGCAGAAGGATGTGTGATGCATCCTTTGGTTTGTGGACAGTCAAAGTAGGGGAACAGCAGCATGGCTATGTTTCTCTTCACATTTATCAGTGGTGGGCTCCAGCAGGTTCGCACCTACTCTATAGAACCAGTTGTTAATGAGAGATAGGACATATAAAGTTTAAAAATAGCCATTTAATAGTGGCTGCCAGATGGGCAGAGAACCGGTTGTTAATTTCTTTGAATCCCATCACTGCTTACTCAATGTCTGGAATGGCTCCAAAGGATTGAGGGTCCCTTCAAGACTGACTACTAAGCAACTACCCCAAAGCCCAAGGACCCCAAATTCTAGGAAAATCCTTGCTGGAAGGAGCCAACAAGGATTTAGGGCAGTTTTCCCCCAATTTTTTCAGCTGGTGATTCCATTGTCCAACTGGGTCACCAGACCCAGCTTTCCATTAGGCCTACAATGCTATACATTATATAGATTGGCAGGTTTTTTATAAGGATTCTGTGGCTCCACAGAATCTGGTTTCTGTGGATCACCAGGGAGCCAAGGTTTGGGAACCACTGACTTCGGAGGAAGGGGAAATCTAGGCTGCCTTTCTTTCTTTCTTTCTTTCTTTCTTTCTTTCTTTCTTTCTTTCTTTCTTTCTTTCTTTCTTTCCCAATTACAATTCTGAAGCAACTGTAATAAAATTATAATAAACCAAGCTGCAGCCCCTACCTCAACATTGGAACCATGGAAACCAGATCAAGGGGACACCTGTTTTTCGCATGAACCGTCACTCGCTCGCTGGGCCTATGGAGCAGCCATAATGAAATAGAGAGAGAGAGAGAGAGCACTGGGGAAAAGCTAGTTTTAAGAGGCAGAGGCAGGGCAAGAATCAAGAGGAAGCAGGAGCACGTCTGAGTTTGCAGGAACAGGAGAGGGAAATTCAGGGCACTTTCACATTTACTCAGTGCAGGACTGCCTCTTTTGCTGCATAGGAAAAGGAGCTCAGGATCAGTCTAAGCACACCCCCCCCCCCCAAATCTCAGTCTGCTGTTTGACAGTCACAGTGTCTTATCCACTCTGCCACTACAGCCCTATAAACACTATATTACTTATTATTAAATTAATAACTATTTCATATAGAGTGCAATCCTAACCAGGTCTACTGGTAAGTCCCATTGTGTTCTTTGGGACTTACAGCCCAATCCTATCCACACTTTGCAGGGAGTAAGTCCTGTTGACTTTCATGAGACATACATCTGAGTAGACATGCATAGGATTGGGCTCATACTCTCAGGAAAGTTTGTATAGGATTGCAGCCGTTATTTATTAATTACAAGAAGTCTACAGGCTGCCATCTCACAGGGAAAAGGTGGACAATGAAGAATTTTTCTCAGGATACAAGGCTAAAGAGAGGATATGAGCACAATCCTAACCATGTCTACTCAAAAGTAATCCCCATTGTTTTCAGTGGGTCTTATTGCAGCCTATGTCTCAGAAAAAAAGAGGATATATGATCACCTGGTGTGGGGTTGCTCCAGGCATGGGGTCTAATTTGACCCAATTCGCCATATTGTCCTAAAGTTGGGTCTGCTTCTGCTCCTTTTTGGCACACTGACTCGCATGTGCTGCATTTCTGCCAACTCCTCATCTCCTCTTCTAAAGAGGTGGTGAGTGGGTTTGGTTTGCCCCCTACCACTTTAGCCACCCTCTTGCTCCAAGTGGGCTTGTTAACCTTCATAATGCATGGATTGCTCTTGCTTATCGAGTTCCAGTTGGAAACAGGGAGGGCGACTTTTAGGACTGGTGCCAGTAGATCCGGCTCTCTGGCAGCCACTGGGGCCTCAACAACTGGCCAGGTTGTCACCCCTGAAAGATCCAGCACTGTTGCCTGCCTGTCTTATTTTTTGGTTCTCCCAGAACTGATCCCAACCACTATTCTGCTAGGTTTGCAGGACCATTGCATTCCGGACAATTCTGTTCTAGTTGAATCCATCCTGGATTTGCATCTGTTCTTTATGCGTTATATATTATATATATAGGATATTATATGTACTGGATGTATATATTTATATTAGATATTCTGCCTATGTCTTGCCCATTGCTGCCTACGTCTCGATCACAGAATAGATATTTAACACCCATGAATCCCAATTTTCACCAGAGTGATGTTGGCTTGATTACTATGGTATGAATTGACAATAACAAGTCTTTTGGAAACCTGTTGGAATCAGGTGGGCTACGCCTGAAGGCAAGCTGTAATTTGGCAACCTCACCCGGAGAATGAAGTAGATAAATTTTGTTTTGGTGGCTGCCAATGAGAACTGAGTCAGCCACAAGTTCTGCCGTTATTTTTTCCTTCCAACAGGTGCCAGGCATGGTCAAAAACATGTGCACCATTCTGTCTGCATAAAATATTGGTTCTCTCGTCCATACATTTGCACATCTAATTCTTTCTTTAAAAGATAAAGGTGTCCCTGCAGTTTGCCCTACTATTGGTGACCATCTGTAGGATGCGGTGCTCATCCCTGTTCCTAAGCCTCAGAGCCAGTGTTGCGAAAGACACTTCCATGGTCATGTGGCTGGCATGATGTTTTCTTTGCCTAGCTGTTAATCCCAATTACTGAACAGCACAGGATCAGGCCCCCAAATCAAAGCCATTGTGAGTGCAAAAATCTCCTTTATTCCCCCTTTCTGACATGAATTAGTTTTAATTTTCCTTGATGAGGGACTGGCTTGATGCTTCTATGTTTGGCTGCAACTTTCAATATATCATTAGCCCTGTTTCTTTGTTGACCTCCCAGTTAAACACTGTTGTGCCACAAATGGCAGGTTTTAATGGAGACAAAATTGAAACAGGGAAAATTGGTGTTGAAGGTCCAAACAATGTTAATCACGTAATTTTTCCTTCCTTTTTTGGTTTGTTCTTTTGCAAATAGCAATTTCAGTGGGTGTGAAGAACCATCAGGATCAGGACTACAGCACTGGGTGATGGTTGTTACCCCTTCCCCCTGCATTCCCTCTGCAGGTCTGATGAAAATGACCCCGTAAGAAAAAAGAGGGTTTTAGCATTAAAACGAGGGTTTTACTTTCAAGGGGAAATCGCTTGTGTGGTTGGATGAGTTTCATTTTTTTATTACAATCATGCCAATGGTGGAGGGTTCATCTACTCCCACACCACAGTCCCAAATTCAATTGCATACATACCCACTTCAACCACAGGGCTAGCCATATGGCAATATGGTCTATAGCGGGCCCATGTCTCTGGGGGACCCTGCATATGGTGGCAGGAGGATCTTCCTATCCTGAGACTGCAACCAACATCTGGCAGCCTTGGTGGGGGTGAAGCATGGTGAGCAGAATGTGGGTTTTCTTGCCCTTCCCTTGGACCTTTTGACCTAAAATTACCTTCCCAGAAGTAGTTGATTGTGACATTATGACACTATTTCTGGGTACTGTGCTTTACATGGAGCACCACAAGTGTCTGGCTCACTGCAGTTGCAGTTGCTGCAGTGGTCTAATGAGTGGAGGCTCTCACACAAGTGCTCTGCATTGAGTCCTAATCCTACCCTTGCCAGGGCTGACCCTGCACAACTATTCACTATATTTACTCAAATCTACTGCACCATTAAATATAATGCACACCTTGTGCTTATAATCAAAATTCTTTATTTTCTCAAATCTAATTAACCATCAAATCTAATGTGCACCCTGGTTTTGGAGACTGAATTGGCTGGAAAAGATGAGCGTTAGATTTGAGTAAATACAGTAAAACATCAGAATCTGCCTTGGAAATCTCAGATCAGAACTCCACCTGTTGGTCCTACTTCTGGCTGAATTTGGGTTAATTCCTGTGGCTGTTTCTGTTGCGGATGATATTGTCAGTTTGAAAATCATAGTTTTGCTGTTGTAAATTGCTTTCCAGAAAAACCGCATCAAAATAAATGGGGGGAAAAACCATGTTTCCGCAGCAAAACTGCTGTGAGGCTCGCTCACCTCCACAGGTGGTATCATATCATTCCCAAATCATGTGCGAGGGCATGCTAGTGTGCCAGGAGACTCAATCCGGTGAATCATGACCTGTGTAATCCTCTTGGTGGTTCACCCAGAAACAAGCCACACTGTACTCACCAATGGAAGTGGAATATGATACAGTGGTACCTCACTTAACAAGTGCCTCGCTTAACAAGCATTTCCGATAACAAGCAAAAATTTCCAAGAAATCATGCTTCACATAACAAGTTCCTCTTCACTTAACAAGCAAGTGTGCTATGAGCACGCATGCTGTGCAGCCCTGACGCTCCAAATGGAGGCTCTTTAAAAGGGCTGCTGGCCTGGTCTGCTGCCTCTAGCTGCCCCCAACTCAGGGGCTGTTGCCTGGAGGTGCCAGAGGCAACTACCCCTAACTGCTCCCAATTTCCCCCACCAACCACCTTGAACCTCCAACCTCCATGGAATGTGTCTTTGATTGCAGTCTCCTAACTATTTCTATTCAGAAGTAAGCCCCTTTGTGTTAAATGGGGCTTCCTCCCAGGAAAGTGTCTTTGATTGCAGCCTCTTAACCATGTCTACCCAGAAGTAAGCCCCAATGTGTTCAATGGGGCTTACTCCCAGGAAAGTGTCTTTAGGATTGCAGCCTAAGTAGACTTCATAGGATCATGCACATTGAATGCATGTTTTGAATTCAATTCCAGTGTTTTGTCATCATTTTTACATCCAGTTAATATTTTTATATGAATATTTTGAGGGTTGTGGAACCAATTGTCTGAGTTTCCATTATTTCCTATGGAAAAATCTGTTTCACTTAAAGAGCATGCCTCTGGAACAAATTACGCTCTTTATGTGAGGCACCACTGTAATTGGTTATATAAAACTGAAATCCTGTTCTCAGCAAACTAGAAATAAAGGATTCCTCAGTTCAACTGGTTGATGGTAGAGCAGTTCAAAAGAAGCCTTCCTTCCCCAGGGCTCATCATTAATCCGATCCTTAAATGTTACATTGCAGCATCTGTTCCCCCCACAACTATGTTACTGCCTACCTTACAGGATCGTTGTGAGAACAAAAAAATAAAAATAAAAAATGGAAGAATGTACGAACACCTCCCTGAGCACCTTTGAGGATTATTGGAACAAATGCTTGAAAAATAAATAAAATAAACTTGGCGGTGGCGGTTCTGGAATACATACCCCCTTCTTTGTGTGCTCTTTCTGCCTTGCAAGAGTGTACACAGAGTGCTGCCGTTATCTCACTATCTAATATAACTATTTCATTAATCCTGTGCCAAACCACCCCCTTCCAAAGAATAGTGCAAACACCAATAAGAACAAAAGAAGCAGCTCTGGGCAAGTAATAACCTCGGGCTAGAAAGAAAAATTCACCTATGGAAAGCCTCTCTGCTGGGGTAACAGAGGGGGACCCCTTTAAAACTGCCCCCCAGCAGAATATAATGAACAGAGAGTGATGGCAACCTGCTCCCTCCTAAGCAAACTGAGATCAGTGAGGTCAAACAGTAAAATACAAGAGGCTGAATGGGATATGGAAAAGTGGAAACAACGGAGGGTAAACGCAAAGGATAAAAAAGTGCCAGAAGCAATGAATGGGAAAGAGAAGGGATGTGATTGGCAAGGAAGTGAAAATCCTAGGGAAAATAAATATATACATTGTGACAAATAATTGCATAATTTGTGCTGTTCCAGGAGGGACCGGCTTTCAGCCAGTTTGGACTAATTTTTCCCAATTTGGCCCTGTGCCTAAAGTGGCCCTTTTCTAAAGCAATCTACAAGAATTTTTTTCAAATACACACAACACAACATTGCAACAGATGCCAAATACCACGTTACAGGACTTACAGACATCCATTGCTATCATTGTCCAGAATGTAGGGTTGCCATATATCCCGGAAAACCAGGACTCTTCTGGTTTTTGGAGGTTGCATTCACACACTGGCAAGTTTGACGGGATCGAGACCCGGTTTTGTGGAAGAGAATTATGGTAACCTTACCAGAATGGCAATAAGAGCAAGTGGGAGAGATCAATTCTGTTTTTTCCATTCCAGGGAGGAGGTGAATTGTTGGATGGAAGTGGCCAATCTGCCTCAGTTAGCCTCATGGATGGGCTGGCCCTGAATAATTCCACCAAAAGGTATACTTCCCCCCAAACACTTTTAATTTACAGCGGTACCTCACTTAACAAGTTCCTCGCTTAACAAGTTCCTCGCTTAACAAGTGATCCACATGACAAGCAAAAATTCCTCTAGGATTCTGCCTCACATAACAAGTGTTGCTTCACTTAACAAGCACACTCGTTGGCAGTTGGGGCAGACGCACTGGCCGGCAGCCCTTTTAAAAAGCGTCAGGGCTGCCCAGCGCACCTGCCCATAGCGAAAGCAACACTTCCGCACTGTTTCTCCTGGCTAGTTGTCCACTGGGCAGAGGGAGAGAAGGGTAGTGGAGAAGAGGGAAGCAGCTGAGGGCTACCAGAAGGAAGCAGGGGAGAGAGAGGCTCAGGATGAAGAGAAGGAGAAAGTGGAAAGACACTTTGAAAGTGTCTTGGACTGCAGCCTCCTAACCATGTCTACCCAGAAGTGAGCCCCATTGTGTTCAATGGGGCTTATTCCCAGGAAAGTGTCTTTAGGACTGCAGCCTAAGTAGACTTCATAGTATCATGCACATTGAATGCCTGTTTTGAATTCAATTCCAGTGTTTTGTCATCATTTTTACATCCACTTAATATTTTTTATATGACTATTTTTTGGGTTGTGAAACCAATCATCTGAGTTTCCATTATTTCCTATGGAAAAATCCGCTTCACATAAAGAGCATTTCACATAACAAGCATGCTTCCGGAACAAATTAAACTTGTTATGTGAGGCACCACTGTATGTTTTTATGCAATGGACTTTTCCAGTAAGTTGCCAACAAGAAAGAACCAAGTTCTTCGAAGACACCTGTTGCGTGCTTCTGTTCTCACATTTTCAATAACCTCTAACTTCTGTGGTTATGACTGGTATTGCCCACACTGTTTCAAGAGGATTTAATTATTTAATAAAGTAATTTTAATTTGCTCTTTAGTTAACAAGGCTCCTCGAGAAGCGTATATAAAATCAATTAAGAAGGGAAAATGCAAATCATGAAGATGTTAAAAGTGTCTTTGTCTTTAAATAGCCCTGTTTAAAGAGTTGGCGGGTAACAGATGACAGCGAGCCTTGCCTACTTTGTTGCCATTCCCTCTTCCTACTCCTCTTGCTCACAAAGGAGGTGGCAGTTTTACCTTCCTCTGTGATGGGAAAGGGCAAGCCCGGCATTAGGGTAGACCACAGCCAAGGGTTCAAGACCAACTCCGTACCTCTTGTGTTTGTGGAATGGGGCTGGAGCAGCTTTCCTGGGGTCCCTTCAAGTAGAAGACGTGCACTTGGCATGAACAAGTACTGTCAAGTAGGAGAAGGTCATGGAACGGAGTTAGTTGCTGCTTCTGTAGTGGGAGGAAAAGGCCCAGGCCCTAGAAACAGCATCACAGGTTAACCCAGTGCTACCAAAGAGATTCAAGTCCATGCCTGGTGATGCCCACCTTGCAACCACCACACAGTTGCCACTCCTCCCCCAATCACTCATTAAGCATCCTTGTTTCATCTTGGATGATGGGGAATGTCATCCCTCTTTTGGATACCATGTTAACATTCCTAACGTCCTGCCCAAAAAGCAGATTTGGGAGCTGAGAAGCATCTGAAAAGGAAGAAGGATGGACTGCTGGTTCAGCTCACCACCCACCTTCCAGTAGCATAGCCAGAGGGGGTGACATGGCAAATGCAACAGGTGCCACAATGCACCATGTAAGTGACCCCCTCCACTTGTTATTAGAGCCTTTTGGGACAGCAATGGCAAGGCACAGCCGCTGTTGCTGTCCTGAAGTCGCATTTCTGCCTCAAAAGGTTCCAATGGTAAGTGGAAGAGGCTGCATACAAGGTGTGTTACAGCACTAGTAAGCCAGAGCAAGTTCTTATAGGTGATGTAGATTTACATACTTATAGGTTATAAGTAAGTTCTTATAAGTGATGGGAGGAAAACAGCAAGAGCAGTAGATGTAGATCTCTGTCACACTGCCCTGAAGTGGGAGAGTGCCCCCCGACAGTGTGCTTGTCCCACTGTGTTAAGTGGGGCTTACTCTCAAGTTGATGCATTAACCATCATTATTCATTTACCATCTCCAAAGGCAGGCAAAGCTTGAATATCTTTGGATAGAGGCAGGGATGTCGCTCGAGTCGATGCCCCCAACTCTGAGTCTTACTCGATTGCCAGGTGGCTCCCACCTGATGAAGCAGCTAACATTTCAAAACAGGGAGCAACAAGTGTTGGTGGTGTTTGGCAGAAATGTCAACACATATGGCAGGTGCTTGTGCTTTCCGTAGCACAAGCTCTTTCTTGTGCTTGTCTCTTTCAACCTGTGAAAATTGCAACAGGCATCCAGAGGCAGGTACCCCAGAAGCACCACAAATATTGGGTATTTTTCCCTCCCCAGGTGCCTACAAGTCCACTGGTGGGCAAAGTGGCTATAGAAGATGGAGTGGAACAGCAGTGATTCTGCTGCTGGGAACAATGAAAGCAGATGGCTCTTTTGCAATCGTTGGCTATATCCCAAATAAGAAGGCGTTTAGTGCGAGGGAGATGCAGGGCCTTAAGTTCGCCCACGGACTTACCACACCGTTAGGCTGCATCAGGACTCTGATCTCAAACATGCAGAAAGCATACTTAATTTGAACCTATATAGACTTCATTTCTTTCACTGCTGGCAGATCACAAGTACTTCCCATATGTGCTCAAACCCAGAGAGATTACTGACCACATGTCAGAATTCAGAACAAATTGAATTATCCCCATCCACTCATCCCAAAACTATCAGTACTAGGAAATCACATCATCTGCCTTAAGGGTTTTTCCTCCAATCCCAGTAGCAGTCAGAGCAGAGGAGGCGACTAGCAATGGTTGACATTTTCTCTTAGGTCTGAATAGGGCAGTCCCATGGCAGAGATCTGCTAGGATCCCAGCATCCAGGTAAACTTCAGTCAGAAATCCAGGTTTCAGAATGATTGGATGGAACAAAGAAGTTGCAGCCCTGAAAATACTTGCTGACTTGGGTGGGCAAACCATACCTCTACAATACACAGAAGTGCGATCCAAAAAGTAAGAGGGTCTCTAGTGGTTTTTTCCCCCCTATCGGGATCAGTAGCTCCATTGGATTTCATACAAGGAATCAAAATGGGAGTGGCATAATATGAAAATAGTTCATCATGGGAGCTTTATATACAGTAGTATGGGACCATTATGGGCACTTTTAATGGTTCATAATGGGAGCTGCTTTATATCAAACTAGCAAAAAGAGTACCCGCATTGTGGGAGTAAAATTCCCCCGTATGCCATCCCCCCATGCGCAACATCCCCCCATGTGCATCAGTTCCCCCATGCGCAACATCCCACCATGAGCATCAACCCCCAAGCGCAACTATTCCCCATGTGCAACAACCCCCTCATGCGCAAAACCCCCATGCACAACAATTCCCCATGCCCATCAACCCCCATGCCCATCAGTCCCCCATGTGCATCAGTCCCCCATGTGCATCACCTCCCCCATGCGCATCATCCTCTCCAGTGCAACCCCTCCCTCCAAACAACATCCCCCCGCCTGTGCACCAGGCACCAATAACCAAATTGGCTGGATGTTGGTCAGTCTTCCATGTTAAGAATAGGACAAAAAAAGTTGCACCCCTTTTCAGCCCCTTAAGGGTTAAATTTCTTCACATTGATTCTTGGTGGGTGTTCATGTGACAGAAGGAACACCCTCCCCGAATTTCATGATTCTAGGTGTGGGGTTAGGGCACAGAATGCCTCAGTCACCAATTCATCAACACAAAGTATAGGGAGGAAAATTTGTTGTGCCCCTTTTCACCCCCTTCCAGCTGGAATTTCTGAAAACCGGTTCTTAGTGCACCCCTTTGCCACAGAAGGAACGCTCACTCCAAATTTCACACTTCTAGGCCCAGTGGTTTTGGCAGGGCATTGATGAGTGAGTCAGTGAGTCAATGACTTTTCTCTTTTATATATATAGATTCCCTTGAGACATTCAGGCTCCAACTTCCCCATTTCACCAGTTATCGCAGAACAAGAGATGTCAGCAGAAGGCTTTGGAATAATGAGTGTTCTTGAATAAAGCCTAGAATTTATTTTAAATCTCCTAAGGCTGGTAAATGCAAGCAAGAATTACCACTCAGAATTAGATTCCAGGCAAAGATTGGTTCCTTATCTACCAAATTCTGGTCTGGAAGACAATTCTGAGACTATGGAATCTGGAAAGACATGACAGAATTGTCCTTAGTTTCTAGATGAGAGAGAGAGAGAGAGAGAGAGAGAGAGAGAGAGAGAGAGAGAGATTGTATTTATTAATAATTAATACATTGTTAATTAATAATAATCTGGTGCTCCTGAGGATGTCAAAGACTTTACATAGGGTGTGTATGCAGACATGTATTTGATACTTCCTAGTAATGGAACTCAAGGAGTACTATTCCCCCAAACCTTTACAGTTATTCCAGGGAACTCAGAAGGCAGAACTGGAGAACAAGGTGTACACTTAGGGATTCCCAGGACAAACAAAAGGCTGAAACTGGGTTCATACGTGTTCTAATCTACGCCATGACAATGACTAGAGGAAATCAGAAAATGGGACATTATATTTGGGGGTATGAAGATCACCCCATCCCAGCCAATTATTTTCTTTCACAAACTGAGGAAGGATGCTTGTAACTTTTTTAATGTTTCAAAAATCTTTCACAACCCACCAAATACCCAGATTCTGACAACAATTTGGGAACCACTGTTCAATGTGTTTTTGATGTATCAGCAGACCAGCAGACTGTATCACAGTGAGTTTGTGTAACTATCTTTCATTTACCATTAGTCTGTTTTCTTGCTGTGTAATAAAAAAAAAATTGATTGACTCATTGATTTGTATGAGGGTGTCAGCTTCGCGTTTTAGCAGTTAAAAAGTTAAAAAGTTTTATTCAGTTATCACTCTTAACATCTGTCAAGGTTAAAATTCTACAAAGATTATTTGTGTGTGCGTGAATTTCAGTCTTAAACACTTGGTTGAGGGTGGGCATGTGTTTCTCTCTCTCTCTCTCTCTCTCTCTCTTACTCACTCTGTGTGTGTGTGTGTGTGTGTGTGCAGTGGCGATACAACTCTGTGCATCACCCGGTGCAGGAGTCTGCGTGTCACCCCGGGACAGATGCGCAGTCCCTTCCGGGACTGTGCAGACGAATTTCAGCTTCAGAGGAGTCTGCACAGGCATCAGAGTTGGCGCCTGCGCAGTACTCTTCTGAAGCTGTTCAGCTGCCCTTCCGCCTCCCGAGCAAGGCTGAATGGCTGGACAGAGGTGCACACTGCACGTGAAACTGAGGTGGAGCAGGTCCGGACAGCTGGCTGAGGCCTGGGGCTGGCCAGAGGAGTAGCAAACTCCTCCGGTGAGTCACCCACCAGTGTGGCCCACACCAGTCTGGTAACACGGCTCTGCGTGCGTGCGTGCGTGTGTTTGTGTGTATGTGTGAGAGAGAGAGATAGAGATAGAGAAAGTGAGAGAGAGAGAGAATCTGGACCCCTGAGCAATTATTTATCTGAACATTTGCAGAGTGTCCATCCCTTTATTAGCTAATTGGGAAAGCCAATTGAAATAAAAACTTCTGGCTCATGCACATCCATGAACATACTGAGCAATTTCAACAACAGCTTGAATAGCCGCTTCTAACTTCTTTTTATGCACATATCATAAACTGTACATTTTTGGTTTCTATTTTAGGGCCTCCTGGTTTAAGTGTCTTTGCTGGGGGGAAAAAACAACAACAGATCGCCTGAAAGGGAGCAGAGAACTAGGGAGAAGAACGAGAAAGTGAACGATTTTGAAAGTGGATTAGCAGGATCTGTCCCATGCAGTGGGGGCCCAAAGTCTAGCCTGCTGCTTTGCCTTGAATTCCCACTGTTTTGACAGCTCGAGGTGCAAACGACTCCACTTAGAGACAACACGCCAGCCCTAGTGATTCTTGGCTTCCTCTGAAGCTTTATCACCACCAGACGCTGTGTTTGCTTAATCATTGTTTTCATTTTGGGCTCCCTTTCCCAGTTGCTTAATTTGCCTTTAAGCGACATTAATATGGATAAATAATGCCATGGTGCTCAAAACTGTGGCTGGAAGGTCTGTTTCTTCATGCATTTGTATCCCTGGCTGGCTGGCTTGCTCTCTCTCTTTGAATCTCAAGCCCCATATATTGGAGACAACCACCCTCCCTACTAGTTTGGAGCCTGCTGAGCACACTGTCACTTTTATCCCTGCAGCGAAACCTTGACAGTGATTCCTACACAACATTGTTTGATAGGATAAGCTTTGTAAGAGATGAGCTGCAAAAAAGGAAAGGCTTTCCTGAACATCAGTAGTCCGTATATACACATTCATGTGTGTTTATATTGTATTGTTACATACATATTTCACTTCCGTAACTTATGAAAAGCTTCGCGGTCCCACACTGTTGGGAAGGGAGAGGAAACACTGGATCCACTGGATGCTTATGTCTTCATAATACAGTAATATTGGTTTATTTACAAATATGCATTGTGCATCAAACAGAAGGAAGTGCCAGCATATACATTCCTATAAATCAGTAACAAATTACTGTACTGATCCTGGAGAGATACCCCTAATCCCTTAGATGCTTCTGTCTAATAGGAGATTCTCCATTGAGTTTCTCCAAATATTCAGTTTGTTTATCTGTGTCACTCAGGCACAATCCTAACCAATTTACAGTACAATCCTAAGCATGTCTACTCAAAAGTAAGTCCCATCATGTTCAATAGTACTTACTCCCAGGAAAGTGTGGTTAGGATTGCAGCCTTAGGCCAGGCTAACTCAGGCCTGGCATATCTTCCCATGGTAGTGTAGGGAGGTCAGTGCTGATACACTAGCCTAACCCCCTCCAGGAGTGGCATAGAAGTGGATTATAGCACTTTTGTGACACCCCCAGATCAAGACTTATGCCGGGGTTTATACTGGCCTAACTGGAGTGCAGCCTCACAGTCTGTCTTAAGCTGCCTTTTTCTTGGTCCCCCTTTTACACCCTCACAAAATTTTGAAGGTAGAAAAGGATGAGTTACTTTTGATCATTTCAACCCACACAGCATGGCTTATGTAGGATTCTCAATCACAAATCCTTCCCTCAGAGATTTTTCTGCTTCGTAGACTGTAAAAAGAAGTTGAAAAAAGAAAGGACGAAAGAATGAAAGAGAGATCACAATATACAATTGGGTGTCATCTGTCATGGCTTCTGAAGTTTGTCCAAATTCATATTCATGGCTTTGGTGACATTACCTAACCATCCTCTTGAGTTCCTTTCTCCTTTTACCTTCCTAACCTCAGGGTTTTTTTTTTCTAAAGAGTCCTTCCTTCTCATTAGATGGCCGAAATATTTGAGCTTGAACTTCAGTATCTGTCCTTCCATCCACAGTCAGGGTTTATTTCCTGATCTCCTTGCAGCCCAATGGACTCTCAAGAGTCTTCTCCAAAAGCATACATTCTTTGGCGCTCAATCTTCCTTGTAGTCCAGTTCTTACAGCCATACTACATACTAAAATCACATATTAAAACCATGCTACATACTTACAGCCATACTACACTAAGACCACAGCATTAACTAAACAGATCTTTGTGAGAAAGGCGGTGGCTACAAACCTATACATACTTTCCTGGAAGTAAGTCCCATTGAACAGGACTAACTTCTGAGTAGACATGCATAGGATTATGCCCGATGTCTCACCCTTTACGTTGTCTAGGCTTGCCATAGCTTTCCTCTTAGGAAGCAAGCATCTTTAAATGTCATAGCTGCAATTGCTGTCCGCAATGACCCAAAAGCCCCCCCAAATAAACTCGGTAACAACTTGAATTTCTTCCCCTTCTATTTTTCATGAAGTGATGAGACCAGATGCCATAAACCAATACAAAATAAAATTCAAATGAAGTGGGGAAAAATTAAAACAAATAGAAATAGGAATGAATACCAATGAAATAATTATGAATGAACATGTTTCAAAATAAAAAGAGGTTTTCAGCAGAGGCATTTGGGAAAAATACGTTTTTGGCTGAACAAAATGATCAAGCTGTTTGCCCTCTGTGGATCCTGTTGTGTGGAAAGTTGTGCTGCAAGTCGCGTTCCTTCCCTTCTTCCACATGTCGTCTCCTTCTGGGCCAGACTTATTTGCCATGATGATGCCAGCTGCCGGCTGACGTTCCTTCTCCGCATTGCTGTTGTGGCTAATTGGAGCTGAATCGTTGCGCTGGTTAAGATTAGAGATTACAGCAGTTTTCACATGGCAATTGGACTGAACCAGGAAACAGCACAAGGGAAATTGGGAACGAGACGCAAATAGAACTTAATTATAACCTCCCTGCAAGGAAGAAAACAGGGGATGGGGTGGAGGGGGAGGTGGCTGTGTTACTTTTTTAATTTATTGGATTTAAAATAAAAATGTTTTGCATTTTACAGCCAAAACCAACTGTGAATACCAATGCTGTTACCCAAATGAAACTAGTTCCCTAAAAATTTATGATGATCTGAGTCTAAACCTGCACATTAGCATGTCTATGGGTGGAGGGGGATCATGAGTTTGGTAAACTGTATGACAGCCAGGAGTTGTTCCTATGACCCCTGCAATAACTCAAGGTCCCATGGAAGCAAGCCCTATTGGCAAACAAGACTGGTAATGGTATTGGAGGAAGGACACTTACTGTAGTGATTGTAATCCAGAGTAACTCCGGGACCTTTTACACCAATGTAGTTATGGTGCCACCTGTGGGTAACCTATGGGAAATGCATGGAGCAATCCAGGGTAGGTGCCTCTTACATCTTCCCATAGTTACTCTGGATTGTAGGGAAAGTGTTTATGTAAGTCTTGACATGGTTCTTCTTCCCTCTCCCATCCAACTGGTCCATCTGTTTGCTCCCTGGAGGTGCTCTGTGTGCAGAAAACAACGGAACTGAAGCTGATTGCTTAGGGGAATAAAAGGCTTGTATGAGTCTTGAATGGTCTGTTCCTGAACTGGAGTCCACAGGGGCAATGGCAAGACTCTGGTCCCCTAAGAGACTTTGACCAAGTTGAGCAAACACAACTAGAGCTGTGATGGTGGTGCGGAGAAAATGGGGGTTCATTTAAGTGTATGCTTTATATCTATGCTGTGTATTGTGCTTGCAGAAATCCTGGAAATTTGAGCCCATTTATTCATTAAGCTAAGTTCCAACTCCACTCTGTTTATTTAAATTTTATATTAATTTTTTCATAGCCCTTGACACTGTGCCAAGTATTTGTTATGGCCCTTTCACCCAAACCAGAAGTCAGAGGTAGCATTGATTCCTGCCTGGAGATGGCATCAGGCCACATTAAGTCCATAATCTGTGAGTCTTTTGGGGCCAGGCAGAGGACTGGGCATGTTGACCTGGAACCTGATGCTCAGAATCTGTTGACCCCCAACCAAATAGGCTCCTCGAATGCACAATATCAGCTCTCCAAGTCCATTAAATGTCTGCACTGAAAACCAAGTATCGCTTGATATTCAGTACAGATCTCAAACATTCTAAAAGTATTTCAGTATTGGAGATTATCTGACATCCATATTCACAAAACAGACACAGAAGGAAAATCGGGGGAAATTGGAGGGAATGAATCTGTTTCAGATTTCATTGAGGTTTCTTTCTATAACCCTGACCAGCGCCCATAGGCAAACATGCCTCGAATCCCAACTGCCTGTTTGTGTCTATCTGTTCAGCATGAAAAAAAATGCGCAGAGCATTTGGAATCAATAAAGAAGTGATACTCTCTTTGAGCCCAAGACGTTGGAAGGATGAGAATGACTGACAGCTGCTGAAAGAGCCGAAACAGAGACCAGATACCCAGGGATCATTCTCATGAGAAATCAAGAACTGCTCATCATCCTCATCCACTGCCAAATGGATAAAGGGAAACTGCCAGAAAAATAGGTGCAAGACAAGCCATCAAACATGCTGCACCCCTGTGAGATATACTGGAGAGAATGGAGAAAGAAAGATGGGATTATAATTCATCGTGGGGAATATTAGCATAGCCAGAATGCCAGGGGGCAATGTGGGGAGTAATGCATGTGCCACAAGGCTGTGTAAGCAGCCCCTTCCACTCACTGTCAGAGCCATTTCAAGCAATGGTGGCAATAACTTACATGACACATACTTACCATGCTGCCCCTCCCTCTGGCTACGTTACTGGTGGAGAGTCATTTAAAATATACTGTATATGGAAAACATTTTTTGTGGGACCCACAAGATGTTGTGGGTTGTGAATCCTACACAAGATCTTGTGTATCTTACACAAGATCTTGTGTAGGTTTTTCACTAGGTGGTGCAGTAACTACGGGTACACGTAATGTCTCTTATGTGCTCCCGTAGTTACTCTGGATTGTAGGGTTAGACATATATAATCTGTAGAATCTTAGACATATAAATACAATGTATGATAGATATTCTATCTATCATAAATGGACCAAATGGAATACTGAATATTAAAACTGCATAAATTTCAGCCTACAGTACAAAGTGTAGATTACCTTTGGTAAAAAGTTTCAAAACCGTTGTTTTAGTGACTGTGGAATGATTTAGTCAACATACAATATTAATGTTATTTTTTATTTTTATCCTACATCTGCCACACCATGTGCGGAGCCCAATTGGGAGCAATTGGTCTAATTGGATTAAAGCCTGCCCTGGCTGGAAGGACTCCCATCCGCCCCAGTAGCGGGACTGAGTGAATAGCCTGAGACCTTGGAGGGCTGCTGCCAGTCAGAGCATGGAGCTAAAGGGATAAATATTCAGCAATGTATGTTCATCAGGAGATAGAATAGCTCAAGGGTAGTGCATGTGTTTTTCAGTCAAGAACATTAAACCCTAAGCAGATCTGACAAAAACGTTCTCTGGTATCAGGTGCTGGGAAAGATCTTTCTTTGCCCAAGAGCTTCAAGAGCCACCATAATGGGGTGGCATATCTACTATTTTCCTTTGCTTTTCCACCAATGTGTCCCAAAGACAGGGTTGCCATATGTCCTGAAAAACAGCGACAATCTTGATTTGGGGGGGATTGTGTTCACCTTCTAGGAAATGGGACAGAAGGTCCCGTTCCAATTTTGTGGAAGAGAATTAGGGCAACCCAAAGAAGACAACGAAATTTAATCAGCCTGTTTTTTCCCCTAGTCAGTTGGAATCCCCACATAGAGGAAGAATGCAAACCTACACGTTGCCCCGTCAGAAAAAACACATGCTGTCAGGCACTCTAAGAAACCTGTTTCACTTGATTAAGTTCTTGCTGTGGCCGGTCGGCATTTAGCACAGATAGTTCCGAGATGAGAGAAAATGGCCATCGGAGTAGGAAGAAGTAGAGGATCTAATCAAGGTGTCCAAGAGAAACACCAGGCCTTGACGGGCTAATAGGTTCCCATAGCAACTTTTGACACAGTTGCGGGGACAGGGGGCTGGTGAACGAGTGAGTGTGCAGCGAGGGACGGATGAGTGGTTGGAACAGAAAGAGAGGGGAGGACAAAAAAGTCTGACGTGACAGAGAGGAACATGAAAAGAGCCACACTGGGTCAGAGTCAGACCAGGGTATCCATTAGGCAAGGTGATGTCGGTGGCATTGGTGGCAGATTGGAGAGGGTAAGAGGGCAGTGGGGTGCCCTTTGCTAGTGGCATAGCTAGAGGGGATGGAGCAGTCAGTCATGGAGGAAGTGTGCAAGGGTCCCCTCTCCTTCTGAGCCATTCCAGGTGGGGGGAACACAATGGAGCCATATGCTAATGCTACATTGGTTTGTCTTTGTGAGAGAAGCCCAAGGGAGTGCTTCCTAGTGGTTAGCACTCAACGCATGCTTTCCTGTTCTCTACTTCACTGATCTACTTGGTCTGCACCAGTAAATCACTGATAGATTCACTGATCTAGTAGATTCACTGATCAACAGACTATTCCAGACTGGAGAGACTGGGACTCTGGAGGGTCCATCTGAGAAAACTCTCCCCACCCAGGTGAACACATAGCCTGGATGTTCTGCTTTAAAACCAGAGTGCAGCTGTGAACACAAACAATTTAAGAGACAGAGGCTGCAATCCGGGCCTAAGTTAGGCCAGCTTAAACCCCGGTATAAGTTCTGTGCTGAACTGGGGGTGTCACAAAAGTACAGTAAGACACTTCTTCCCAGTGGAGGGATTCAAATAAATTAACAACAGGTTCTATGTCCTAATAACCTAAATTAACAACAGGTTCTGTCCCATTAGTAACCGAACCAGGCACTCATTGGCAAAGGGTTCTATAGAACCTGTGAGAACCCCTTGAAGCCCACCAGTGCTTCTGCCCCATTCTGGAGGAGGGAGGGTGACTAGGCCAATACATAGGCATATGCTGACCTTCCCACACCATAATGGAAAGATAGGCAAGATGAGTTAGTCCAGCCTAAATTTCTCAGGGTTGAGCCCAGAACAATCTACTCAATCCCCCATCAAGGTAGACTAGGCAGGCAAGGAGTCAAAAAATAACCCGTCTGTTAAAACTCCATAGAAAAGAAAGTAAACAAAAATAGGGGCACATTGCAGACTAATTGCAAGGAGGAAAGAATAAAGTCAGCAGGCTTGGAAAATAACTTGGTCATCAGTAGTGCCCAGGTGAGGTTCTTAGCAGGCAATTAAAGGCAAACTGAAAGGCAAAATTATTCCTTGACATGGAAGTAGCTCAATCCTATCCAGTGCTGCACATTGGGGCCAGCAGGGTCATGTTGAATCATTGGATTAGTGCAGGAGGGAGCTCTCTTTAAGGTAAAGGAACATTTGTTCCATTACCCTCTGCCAGTGGTGTAGCTAAGCCATTTGCTACCAGGTACAAAAAAAAATAATTGTAGTGCTTTCCCACCACCACCACATCAAATTTAATTCATTATACTGGTGTCTTTTTATTTGCTCTTTGGTATAACAAGCTACGGAGACTGAGAAATGAGGCATGCTATGCTGTACGTCACCAATTTTCAACCAGTATGCCATGGCACACTGGTGTGCTATGGCACACTGAGGTGCTGTGAATGGTCTGCAGGCATGCCACAAAAGTCTGGGGGAAAGATAATTTATTAGTAGGGCCAATAGGGGTGTAAGCTCTCCAACAGCAGCATGGTGTGCCTTGTCAGTGGTCCAAAAATTGATGGTGTGCCTTGACAATTTGGACAATTTTCAGATTTGATAATTTTCTCATTAGCGTGCCATGAAATGAATAAGATTGAAAATCACTGCTGTACACTTAGGCTGCAATCCTAATCTCCAGTTAGTCTGGCATAAGCCCCGGCTTAAGTCTTGTGCTGACCTTGGGGTGTCACAAAAGTGCCAATAATCACTTCAAGTTCTGGCTCCCTCCTGGGGGTGGGGGTTAGGCCAATGTAGAAGCACACACCAACCTCCCCACACCATCACAGAAAGATATGCCATGTGAGGTTGGCTTAAACTGGTTAAGATTGCACCCTTATTTGTTAATATATCTGGGATATAAAACAAAATTCTGATTTTATTTTAAGTTTAGTCCAATTGGGGCTAGAGGAGAATTGAGTCTAGAGGGGATGAAGGACAGGATGAGTTCTGATAGCACAAGTAGTAATTAGGATTGGGCCATAAGATGTATAAATTAAAATGAACGTTGTGTTATTTGTTAGTTTCTTTGTCTATTTAATTTTTTATCCCGCTTTTCTCCTAAGGGCAACCTAAATGGCTTCAACAATTTAAATAGATGTATGCATTTAAAATAAAACTATAAAAAAGCAGCAATCAATCACAAGCCCATGAACCCACAGGCACATAAAATATAATAATCAGTAAATAATAAAAAGCACCAATAAAACCAGCAGGTGTCAAGTGCTAAAGACATATCAGAAGACATGCTTAAATATAAATATTTTTAGAGCTCACTGGAGGCTTCCAAAAAGATAGGAAACCAAAGGGATCTGCTTACAAGTCTTCACACTTTTACCTCTGGAAGTGACCACAAATCTAAAAGGTATATCTAGTTTAGGATGCAATCCTAACCAGCTTGCCAATACCAAGGAAAGAGCAATGCAACTCCAACACATTTTGACTGCCCGCCAATTGCAAGATGCAGCATATGTACTTCAGTGACAACTGTTGACACAGTTGTGCACCGATTTGAAGGCCACTGGCTTCTCTGGCCTGGATCGGAGAATTACTCTGAGGTGGGAGGACAGGACAAATCATTGTCAGCATGATTCCATACCATGTTTGATGGCCTCCCCCTTCTCCTTCCTATGTAGCCACATTGATTTTGGAGCAGTTGAGTTCCAATTGAGCCTTTTGTGCCGCTCCTCTGAAATTGGATTAGACAGGCACTGCTTTTGGGCATAGAAAGCTGGTTTCTACTTACTTAGATCATGGATCCACCCAGCTCAAAATTGCTTTCATTGACTGGCAGCACTTTCTCTAGGGTTTCCAGCTCAGTATTTCCCAGCCGTACCTGGAGACAATTCCAGGAATTGAAACATCAACATGCAATGCAGTGATCTGTGCATTGAACTATGGCCCCTCCAGAAGAAGAGAACAAAACACATCTCCATCGATATCAGCCTTTTGCTATAAACAAAAATTCACAGGCAACCCCAGAGGTCTTACCAGCTTTGCCAGCTTTGCTATCTGTGTGTCAAGTTGACTGAAAACAGAGCATTTTCCATCTGTAGAACTCCCTCTCTGCGGAGCTCTGCCTGGTGCCATCTTCATTAATTCAGGTCCTATATCCAGGTTTTGATTTAACCCAGGCTTTATTCCGTCTGTTTTATGCTGGAATTTTAAACTGCTTCCCAGCATCTTTTATTTCTTTTCCTTCAACTAGTAATGGAGAATTCCATCCATCTTTAATTGTTTTTTTTTAATTTGGACCTTTTGCATTTATTTTTTAATCTTCTCCAAGCATGATGGTAGAAGAGCAGCATGGAAAAAATACATTAATTAAGGGTTTTTTCATCAGGTCCCAGGAGGACATTTGAAACTGATGAGAGGCAGTTGGTATCACCCATCCATCAGCCTGTCAGACTTCTTACAGTTAAATTTACTCTCTTGGAAGATTAATCTTCTTCTTGGAATTAAAATGTGTGATTGACAGCACAATCCTAATCTCCAATTGGGCTGGCACAAGTCCCATGCTGGCCTACGCCATTCCTTGTGGGGTTAGACATGTGCTGTCTTCTCCACACCACATGGGAACCAGGTGATCGGTGGGTTGTGATGCTCTAAACTAGTTAGGATTGCACCCTCAAAGCAGAGAAGTTTCCATGTCTTCTACAAAACAATTTTGTTGCCTTTAAACTTCCTTGATCTTTCGCTGTCCCATATTCTTCTTTTAGTAGATAGTGAAGGGGAAAACTGGAGAAGGCGGTAAGTGGCATGGTGATCCTGTTCCTGATAAACCTCCCACCATTGGAGCAATTGGAAAGAAGAGAGCGATTGCCATGATCTCTACTGCACCTTCGCCGTTTCTTAACGGTGCGGAGCAGAAAGGATCCTGAAAGTGGAAATTCTTCTGCTCTCAGATCCACCACCACCACCAAACCCGTTTTCAAGAAGTGGCAAAGGAGGTGAGGAGTGGAAGTGATTCCATTTCCTTAAGGATGCTTCAGATGGATGATGGCTGATTGGTACACCTAGGGAATTTGGCACCACCAGCAGCAGGAACCCGAAATTAAAGTGAAACGAGCAAGTCTCATTTCCGCCAGCAGCAAAGAGAGCATCCCCACTCCATCTCTGCAGTGCAGAGCGGCAGCAGGCGCAAGTTCCCAAGAGCGCTGACCTCCGTGTGGCATCGCGTCAAGAGTCTAACAATCTGTGGAAGCGTCAAGCCATGCGAAACAAAAGGCAGCCTTCTATTAAACTACTTGGCGCTTCACATCAGCTTGTGGCTCTTTTCATGCTGTGTTATGCTTCCAGACAATTTATTTACGGCCTCGCTGAGATGCTGGATTACGCAAGCATCTTGAATCACTGGTCTTGTGGAAAGTAGGATGACATGACATTCCAGGATTGGGACCTTGCAGACATCCAGCATACAGACAGGTGTGTGGATGATCAAGTTTATTGTACGCTGTACTCCTTCCCAGGAGGCTTCAACATGAGAAAGGCCATGTGAGTCAATGGGAAAAATAGTCTGAGATTCTGCAGTCTTTTTCGGGGCAGGTTTGGCTGAACCGTGATCAAAAGATGTGACTCACATTGAGGAACAGGCGCAGCAGACTCAGGGTGACCTTCATCCAGAGTCTGCTGCTACCTCTCTCCACTCCATTGCAGACTAATAAGCACTTCTTGCATTTCATTCTTTCCTCAGCATAATTCTCTTCCACAAAACCAGGACAGGACCCCTTGTCAAACATGTCAGTATGTGAACGCAATCCCCCCAAACTGGGACAGCCCTGGTTTTCTGGGATCTATGGCTACCCTACTCTTTAGTCTCTTTAGGGATTTAGCCCAGAGCTGGAAAATTGGTCAGGATTGTGCCCTAAGTTGTTTTTCTAGAATGGTTTTTCCCCACAGATGACACAAATGGTAGTAGGTCTGGATCCCTTAACCCCCCCCCCAGTCCACAGCCCACTGCCAGTCTGCAGCACATTCTATCTATCTATCTATCTATCTATCTATCTATCTATCTATCTATCTATCTATCTATCTATCTATCTCTCTCTCTCTCTCTCTCTCTCTCTCTCTCTCTCTCTCTCTCTCTCTCTCTCTCTCTCTCTATCTATCTATCTATCTATCTATCTATCTACAGTATTTATACACCGCTTTTCAACTGCACCAGATCTTGGCAGGACCAGAGGTCGGAGCCCTGCAATGATCACTCCAACAAGGAGTGAGTTAAGCATCCTTGGCTCGCTCCTGCCTAGAGTGATGTGAGCATGCACAGTCTGGTTGAGCACTGTGCATGCCCAGACCATTCCAAGGAGGAGTGATTTGGGCATGCGCAACCCATGACCAGAATGTGCATGCTCAGTTCACATTCCTTGGAGTAATCTGGGTGCACTTGCTCAGTTTGCTCCAAGCAGGAGTGAGCTGAGCATCCTCAATCTGTCTGGAGCAAACTGAAGTGCTTTCTTGAAGTCCAGGCTGCGTATGCCCAGATTGATTCAAGGATGAGTAAGCTGTCCATAGCCAGACTGCACATACTCAGATCACTCCAAGCAGGAGCAAGCTGAACATCCTCAGCTCACACCTGCCTGGAGGGAACTGAGGTGCAGCCTGTTAGGAGCGAACTGTGCATGCGCAGTCCCCTGCCGGTCCGTGGAAATTTTTTTTATGGAACCAGGCCAGGGTCCTACAAAAGTTGAGGACCCCTGATTAGGCCATTCCTACTCAGGGGCCTGGACAGTCCTAGATGCAAACCAGATACACGCCTCAGGGAAGTTGTGCTTGGGTTTTAATTCATCACATAATTTTTGCACTGGGCTTTTCCAATGAATTGCTAGCAGTAGCATCAAGGATGCTCTTATAGTATTTGTAGTTAAGGACACATTCCTGCCCAATTTAAGCTAGCACATTTCTGTGCATGGACCCAAGTGGCACAGACAGAGGCATACACAGGCAAAATTTTGCCCATGGCAAGGTATGAAATTTTGCCCCTATCAAAACAGTTAGAAGGGATCCTAAGAGGTCATCTAGTCCAATCCCCTGCTTGTAGCAGGAGAGATAGCTGCAAAGGACTAGACTTTTGCACTAATATATTTACACACGCGTGCACACACGCATACATGTATATATCTCATAATGCCACTGAGTTCTACACATAATTCCACCAGAAAAGTGAAAGTGGTGCCCCTTGGTGCCCTGTCACCCGAGGCAGATTGCATCCCGTGCTATACCCTCATTATGCCTCTGGGCGCAGAAGTGTCTTATGGCACTTTTGCTATATCCCCTTGATAGCATGGGACTTGTACCAGGATTTATGCCAGCCTAACCAGGGTTAGGATTGCTCTGATAGTAATGTAATCACCAGCTCTGTTTAAAAATAAACCAACCATCCCCCACCCACCCTCCCACCCACATAACTCAGTCACTCACTGGTCATGGAAGTGTTCATAGCACCAGGCATCTGCTAGAGCCTTTCCTGACTCATGGTGGGGAGGGGGGGGATAGGGAAGTCCCAAAGGCAGACGGCAAAGGACCCCACAGCCAGAAGGCTGTAATAAAGCAGAGCCACTTTCTTGTTTGATGGCTCAGTGAGGAATTGTAGGATTCAATTAACTTGTGTTTTCCTTGCAGTAACGCAGTGGGAGTCTCGAGTTGGTTCACGAAAAACAGGCTCTCAGAGAGGGAAGATGAATGACAGCAATAAAGAAAAATAAAAAATGAAGCCTTACATTCAAAGACAGGAAAGGAGAGAGGTTGGAGGGGGGACAGTATAACCAGCCTGCAAATACACAAGCGCACACAATTGTGGACACCACGCAGCCAAATGTACATACTGTGCAAATACACAGACAGCTCTGTCAACCCAGATGAACACCTGCAGGAAAGGCCACACTGGGAGGCTTTGCATCTCGGGCGCGAGATGAAAATCTTGAAGATAAATGCAAGGATTAAAGAAACGCAAGCAGGTGAGACAGACCATTCAGTGTTCAGTGGGGGAGAGGCCTCGGAAGCACTTAGAAGGAGTGGATGGGGTGAAGCATTTATTGTATTTATTCAAATCTAATGCACATTCAAATCTAATGTGCACCCTACGGTATAATAAAAATATATTTACTAGCATCCAATTAACCATCAAATCTAATGCGCACCCTGATTTTGGAGACTAAATTCAGCTGGAAAAGGTGAGCGTTAGATCTGAAATACAGTATTTGTGTTTTGCTTTGTCCATGAGCTGCACTGACATTGGCATAGCTAGATGAGGCAGACCCAGCGATGGGATTCAAAGAAATTAACAACTGGTTCTATGCCCATCTGGCAGACACTTTTAAATGGCTATTTTTAAACTTTATATGTCCTATCTCTCCCGTTCTACGGAACAGGTGCAAACCTGCTGGAGCCCACCACTGGGCAGGCCCATCAGACTTGGACAGAGAGAATCCCATGGTGTGCAAGTGTCTTTCCCCTTTGGAGCCATACCAGCTATATAGCTGTCTAGCTCTGTTATGCTTCCTTGCCTGGAAGGACTCCAAACTGGGAGGGACCTTCCACAACATGGACAGGTTCCCTCTAAGACTGACTGCTCTACTCGCTATGCCACCATACCCTGAGAGTTTCTAAAAGGTGTGGTGAAAGCAGATGCATTATTAAATAAAAGGTGAAAGTGAAAACATACGTAAATAAAAATGAATACATCGAATACACAGGATGCTAAGAGATCATGAGTGAGAAGGACAGTGTGCCAGAATCAAAACAGGTTTGTTGAACCTTAATACTGATTTTAACTTCTGCCATTGGAGCTCTGGCTCCAAAGGATAGGCTTACTTGTGCATGTCCTTTTGGATAAGGACCAAAACTGGGCATAGAAACATAGAAAGTTGTAATGTGTGTGTTAGTTTGTGTGTTGACACCTTTGGCATCAAGGGTCAAGCAGTCTCTGTCTTTTCCAACTGCCAGGCTGAGGGGAGGCAAGAGGCAGTCAGAAAAGGGTCAAGAAGAACTGTGGGGCAGTGTCAACAGCAGGGTTCCTGCAGACTCCCCAGGTAATTAGAACTAATTCCAACTAATTAAAACAGATCCACATATTCATGGAGAAAGATTACTGATAAATGTTGTTATATTGTACCTCTGCAAGCGACAGCTGCGGGCTTTTAGGAGTAAAATAATAAATCTAATCATAAGGGCAACAACAAATTGGAGGAGGACAACTATTTATAACTGAAGCATTGCTATAGAGACACAAGGACGCATACAACGACACATCATCCAAATGCAAGATGGAATAGCAATGTTTTGAGTTCTTGCCAAAAGACCTTGATGGATGAGGAAGTTCTTAGTTTCCTCCTAAGGGAATTCCTTAGTTGTGGCACCACTACAAAGACTTGCTTCTGTTCTGCAATCCTTTTGACCTGAAGGAAAACCTCTCAGATGAACTAAGAGATAACCAAGCCAGAATATTTGGAAAAAGTCACTGTTAGTTTTTCAAGTTGAACTACACATCAAGGTGTGCATGTGAATATTAAGGCAGTGCTTCTTGTACTATTTCTTGCCTCACAGCTGCAGAACTATATCTTGATCTATTGATAATATCTTGATAATCAGCAATGCCCTGCAAATACCATATACCTTGAATCAAAAGAAGACACACCTTCTGCTTTGAAATCCATGCAGGGCAGAATAATACAGATATAGAAAAAAATGAAATTGGCAGGCTGCGGCAGCGGCAGCTTGAGCGGTGGTGGGCGAGGTAGCCTCAGGCAACTATCCTTCATCTCTATCTGCTACCACATCCCTCTTTACCGCTTAAGAGAAAGCTCAAGATAACTTGCAATTCGAATCAAAATGCCGTTAAACACTGAAATCCAATGGCCTCGTGAAAGCAAACACTAATTCATAGCAAGGGCTTTGAAGATGAACTACAGGGTCTCATTTTAGAGAGTTCTTCAAAGGTTCAAAATCAATCAAGCTTATAGAAGACTTTCCAGCATCCCAACTTGCATCAGGTTTTGAAAAACAGGAAAAGATTGCACTTCCCTCCTTCTCTATCACACTGAATCAGAGTTTAGGAGGGAGGCTTGTGGACTATAGTCACACTCCATACCCCATGCAGGGAATCTGGAAACAGATTATCATCCAAAAGAGGATTGGTCAGCCTCTGCTTGAAGACCCCCAGCAAGGGAGAAGCACCCATCCCCACCCTCCCTTTTGCCTGCCCTCAAAAATCACTCCACCAGCCAGTGGTAATACTGCTAACCACTCCATGCAGGTGCCCTCCTGATGCTGAGGTCCATTGCTGAAGAGGTGGCCCAGCACTGGTGCTCCTTGCTCCATGGGTGCTGTAAATGTGCTTTACAGTA
Source organism: Cryptoblepharus egeriae (assembly GCA_030015325.1). NCBI lineage: Eukaryota > Metazoa > Chordata > Lepidosauria > Squamata > Scincidae > Cryptoblepharus > Cryptoblepharus egeriae. The sequence continues at coordinate 3,652,930 of JAREYC010000015.1, read as the reverse complement.
TGTTTGCAACACCCAGAGCTGGCAGTACACACCTGTACAGTCAGACCCTTAGGCTGCTATCCTAAGCTCCAGTTAGGTTGGTCTAAGTCCTGTGATGACCTGGGGGTGTCACCAAGTGCTGTAAGACTCTTCTGCGCCACTCCTACGGGTGGGTTAGGACAGTGCACAGACATGCACTTGCCTCCCTACAACACCATAGGAATGGGAAAACCAATGCCTCGTGTCAGCCTAAGTTAGGATTGCCCCCTGAGGGCACAATCCAGAGTAACTATGGGGTGTCCTCGCTCTGACGTCAGAACAATTTACTCTGGATTGCAATATGAATTTCCCATAGGTTTTCACTAGGTGGTGCTGTAACTACGTTAGCGTAAATGTCTTTTACGTACTCCCGTAGTTACTCTGGATTGTGGGGTTAGTCCCTGTATTCTGTCAGTGTGTACACTCAAAGAAGAAGTGTTCTTGGAATGTAGTCTGCCCAACAGCTGTGAAAGTGGTCGGAGGAATGTGTGTGCAAGTTTTGGTCCACCCTCCTTTGGAATCTAAGGGACCCTTGGAGAGAATAACATACTCATTGTTCTTCAGAAGCAGTATGAGGGATGGTTAAATTTGGATGAAGGGCCAGTCTGAATTTTTTTTCTTTGAACGTGCAGTAGAATTTGGAAATATAATGCTCTGACTGTTCCTTCTTTCAGGATGTCTACTATTTCTTCTCCTGTCCTTTAGAGTCAGGGGAGTTGGTAATGTGCATCAGGATAGCTATCCTCATCAAAACAGATATTTGAAACTTAAGTCTTGAGCTTCAGCTTAAGCCTCAGGTCTTGAGAACTTACTCTTCACTCAGGATCTGGAACGAGGAAAGGCCACGTTGGGTTTTTCCTCATATTATGGCAGTGGTGCATGATGGCAGCATTTAGTCGGCTGGGTATGGATGTGGGCATGGGTGCCCACAAGGGGCTCACTGGGTACCCCTTGTGCTTCCCATATATGAGAAACATGGATCCTATTGGTGGATTCTAAACATGGATCTCCTACATATGAGAAACAGGGATTCTATTAGTGACAGCCAGAGTAGCATGTGATCTTGTATGTTGGTAAGCATGCTCCTGTTTTCATCCATAGAGTGTTGGCACTCTGCAAGCATGCTAAATCTGCAAGTATGCTTGGACTCACACATGAACCCCCTGGGAGCTCAGGGGCTTCCAGCACAACATTGACCTTTTCCGGAGATGACAGGCATAGAAAATAGCTCTGTCTAATAGCGGTATGGATCAAGTGAAAAGAACATAGGCTAAGAAAATGCCTTGATGCAGAACTTCTCCAATCGCAAACAGCAGGGCAGCTGGCAGGGAAGTGGGTGTTAAGCAACGGAGCCTGCTGGCGGCTTCCTATGGAGCAAGCAGACTCTTATGAGGTGGGTCTTGGCTTATATTCAGACCCCTTTTTGGCAGGTGCTGCTATTCATGGAGTTGATGTGGTAAGAATTAGCATTTGTGCCTTTTTAGTCCCCCAATCGAAGCCTGTGCAAAAAACTGCACAGCCTTCCGATCAAGCCCAACCCCAGATACATAGCAATGCACATGGGAGAAGAACCATGTCTTCGTTGGAAATAGTAGGAGAACCTCCCAGCTGATTGATGTTCTATGGTTCAGATGCACATTTTTGACAGAATAAAGATTTAGTGCCCTTCACTGCAGGTTAGCACCAATCAATTAATTCAAATGCACTTGGAGTCAAAGGATGCAGTCTTTTGAACACTATGTTCATAAGTTATTGGCAGCTTTTGAAAGCAGCTCGATAGATGCATCACACACACACATACACAAACACACACTTCTCGGGAGACAATCTCTTCACTGCTGGAAACTTCCCAGGGAATCGGTTTGATTCAGCCAAGATTTGCACTCACCCGAGGAATATCATATCACAGAGAAAGAAAGGAGTTTAGACTTTTAATCTCTACTGAGCAGTTAATTAGGCAAATGGGAACTTCTCTTCTCCCACCCCAATACTTCGCTTCCATTGTAGAGGTTTTGTAAAAATCAAAACAAGAAATCTCCTTCGATGATGCCCTAAGCCACTTGGAAGCAACTTGCAATAACAAATATGACGAATAATGATGATTCAAGGTGATTGCAAGGAAGCGTTCACTCAGATCACTAACGAATGACAAATAAAAGGTCTTTATGTGAATTAAACAAATACATGCAGGAGATGTCTATCAACAACCATTAGTTGTGAAGGCTTAATAAGCCTCCCTGTTCAGAAGCACCTCTGAAAACAGTCTGTGGGGGATGGACGGATGGTTAGGCGATGTGGCCAAGTGGTATTCAATTTTTAATAGGCTTCCCAAAGCCATTGGTTTGTCTATGGGGGAATTGGGATGCTGCATTAAAAGAGCCTTTACCCCAAATCCAGAATAACTATGGGAGCACTTAAGAGACTTTACGTGCACCCGTAGTTACCGCACCACCTAGTGAAAACCTATGGGAAATTCATATTGGAATCCAGAGTAATTTGTTCTTACACCGGAGCAAGGACTCTCTGTAGTTACTCTGGATTTTGCCCTTCGTCTCATCCAGCTGAGCTCTACTTATTTTCTTAAGATTCTGAATATCTTGGGGTGGGAGCAAATAACAGCACTTCCCAGAGACATCATTCTGGCCGCTGCAGGACGCAGAATACCGGACTGAACGGACCTTGAAGCCAATCCAGCAGGTCTTTTCATCGCATTTGTTCTTTTCTGCCTTACAGCATTCAAAATTTCCTTTCCTTTGGTAAGGTCACCTTTATTCTTGAGGATTCCCTCCTTCTCTTCCCGAAAATTTAGACACCCACCCCAAGTGCGCCGCTACCGTCTCCCTTTTTATTCCTCTTTCTTTTGACCGCACGGAAATCAGCAGTACTTAACTTCCCTTCTCTCCTCAGTCTTGGTGGTGTGTAACAAAACAACTCCACTTCTTCCCTCCCCTCTTAAAAAAAAAGACATCAATTGATATTTTGATTATTATTTCGGTCAGGCAAAAAACAACAAAAAAGGGAAAGTTTCATCCTGTTGCTTAGCAACACATCCTGGGGCCGGGAGCCTTTGCAGACCAGGGTTTGCGATCTGCAATTGCTGGTTGGTGGGAAATAATTTTATGGGGAGGGGAGGTGAGGAAGGGAAGGGTCCATCGGGAAGGATACATTTGCTTATTATCTTCAAGCTTAGGAAGATGGAGAGTGACAGAGTTGCCTGGATCTTTTCCGCGGCTTTTCTTCCAATGGCCACAACAAGTTACGATATACGGATGACCCTCACTCGGCGCCTGTCTTCAAACTAATGTTTATAAATTGGATTTTAAGAGGACTGCCCTGAATATTCATCATTTTTTGTTGTTCACATCACATGTCAGAACTTTAGGGAGTTGTGGATTTTCTCTATTCCCTTTTACATTCATCCTCTGCTTCGTTGTGTGCTGCATTCCAGTCCTCCCAATAGAGCTGGTTCCAGTGGTGCAGCTAAGCCATCTTGTATCTGGAAGCACAAACATTGCTAACACCCCCTACAATCCAGAGTAACTACGGGAGCACATAAGAGACACTACATGCACCCGTAGTTACTGCACCTATGGGAAATTCATATTGCAATCCAGAGCAAATTGTTCTTATACTGCAGCAAGAACTCCCCACAGTTACTCTGGATTGCACCAGTGGTGGGTTTCAGGGGGATTCTCACAGGTTCTATAGAACCTTTTGCTAATGAGCGCTTGGTTCTGAGAACCGGTTACTAATGGGACATAGAACCTGTTGTTCATTTAGGTTATTAGGACATATGACCTGTTGTTAATTTATATGAATCCCACCATTGCCGCCACCATCTATTTTATACTACTGGGTACCAATGTTTACCTACTGATTTTTCCTCCTGTCTGAATCAATTCAGATCCAATCAGGAATCACATGGGAAAACGGATGATGTCACAATGCTATGTCTGATGTGATGACATCATCAGGCATCAGTAAATGCAACCCCGGACAATGTAACAAGTGATCAAATATGATCAGGTCAAATCAGGCTACATGTTGACCAATAAGGGCAATTTAAATGAATAAGGCAACATTTTAAAAACTTGTCATGCAATCCTAAGCATACCTACTCCGAAGTAAGTCCCACTGTGTTCAATGGGTCTTACTCCCAGGAAAGTGTCTTTAGGTTTGCAGCCTATAAACACCTAATTGCTCTTCCTCTCCATTATTTCAGTGATTTGGTTTTCTAACCCTACAATCCAGAGTAACTACGGGAAGACATAAGAGGCACTTACTCTGGATTGCTCTATGCATTTCCCATTGGTGGCATCATATCTACGTTGGTATAAAAGGTCCTGTACATACTCTGGATTGTAGCCTAAGCAAAAAACCTCCATGTGCATTCCTCACAGGGATGGCAATCCAACCCCTTGGTCATCTTGGTGGTCCTTCTCTGTAACTTTTTCAATTCTCCGACACAACTTTCAATACAATTTTCAACTTTCAGACAAAGTTGAAATCCTTGCAAATTCTAATGGTACATGTAAAAGACAGATTGGAGGGAAGGTGAACATTATCCATTGGCATGGCAATTGAACCATAAAATATTGTGAAATGTAATGAGCTGCACTACATGTTTTAGTTTTCTTTGGATCAGACTAGAGCACACTTCAGCTTTATGGTGACTTTGTAATAAATGCTTATTTATAAATTTGCAGATATAGGAACTGAGGAGGAAACAAAATTGTATCATTCTGCAACAGGTACCCAAATCTGCCTGCTCCCATAGACAGAACCTGAGAAAACTGACTGGTAGAACCCCAACTTCACATTTAGATGGTCCCAGCTTCAAACTAGGAGCATCTCCAGGTAGGGATCTCCCTTAGGTCTCCCTTATTTATTAATGCTTGAAGACTCAGGGAGACCTGCAGAGGACTGCATGGGGCTTCCCACACCTCCAGCAATGTACAGTAGCCCTTAGTAGCAAGGGCTACTACTAGTAAGCAAGCACCTTTCCTTCAGCCCCTTAAGATGTCTTATGGCTTCACAGAATCAGCTGAGATCTCTTTATTAGAGGACTTCAACACTAACCAGAGCCTGAAGATAGATTACAGGATACTGTTTTAAGTCCCAGATCCTTAACGCAAAGCTGATTCTGTCCACACACACAGGCCATGAGCCTTGGGAGAATGGCCTTCATTGCTAATATACTCCACCACCTTGAGGCCCTTATCAATTTTTCTCATCATGTCTTCCCTGCTGATGGGTTTGAAAGGTTGCTGTCATGCAGAGCACCATTAATACTTTTTTTTTGTCTTCAGTCCAAGCTTTATAATTTCATAAAAGCTCCCAATTGGATGATCTCCTAGCTGTTCTGCTGGGGAAGAGACTGACAAAGGTCATCAAGTGAAAAAGTTTTATGAAAAACGAGGGCCACCAAAATGAAAAATGAGAAGGAGCCCAGCACAGAGAGAGAGAGAGGGAGAGAGAGAGAGGGAGAGAGAGAGAGAGAGAGCGAGGAAATAGTTGGCAGAACTATCATGCTAAGCCCTGAAGTCGGAGGAGCAAAAGAAGAATGGGAAAGAATTGAGTGCAGAGACAGTGGTAGGACAAAGACCAGCTAAGTCCAGTATAAGTGAGGATAACAGATGCAAAATTGTTGCACCAGGGCAAAAACTGGTTCACTAAGGAAAGAAAAATGGGAACAGCCTGCATGCCAACACACTCTAATACAATGCCATAAGTCTGTTGCACATCGTAGCGTTGTTCCTGCTTAACCATGGTGAGGTCCACTTTTCAGCACATCTGCCTCCATTTGAATCTATCTAAAGCATCCTCAGAAGTAGCATTCATGCATTTCATACCTTCACTAATGCGATCCACCCACTGCTTCTTAGATCTACCATGGGTAGGGTTGCCATAATTCTCTTCCACAAAACAGGGACAGGACCCTCTCTCCCATTTGCCAGTATGTGAACACAATCCCCCCAAATCGGGAATGTCCCTGTTTGGGGGGACATGTGGCAACCCTAATCACTGGCCATCAGGGTCAAGACTCCTGGGTGTTCTTATCACTGAATCGTCTTTGCTACATGTAACATGTCTATAGCATCTTAACCTTCCATCCTATAATTTTGCCGTGATCAGTGTGATTCTCAATCATCGTTGGATGTCATCATTCATGACATGGTCAGATTGTTACTCTTGAGACATTATTACAGCATTTGCATTCCCGTCACATGAAGTTTTCTTGTTACTGGCCAACACTGATCCACAAAGAGCAACTGGGCGCACTACTGTTCTATAAATCTTTGAATTGAGGTATAGGGGCATCTGTTGATCACACAGGTGTGTTGCACAAAGTAAATCAAAAGGACTTAGTGCAGTGCAAGTCACTCGCGTGAAACAGGGGATTTCATAAAAGTGCCAAATGTCACCACCAGTTAGGGATTTCATAAAAGTGCCAAATGTCACCCCAGGCTGCCCATGCTGGTGTATGGACACACACTGATCATTATGGGCTATGCCGCATCATGCCATTATTCCACAGGGGCAGTGCAGAGAGTGAGCTGCAGTGGTCCAGTGCAGTGTCTGGGGAGCGCAGGGGGAAGATAGGGAGGAGGGGGGACAAGGCGGGAGGGAGCAGGGGATGGAGAACGGAGAGTGGGACTGTGGGTGGTCAGGAGTGGGAACGCAGACAGGACTTTGATTGGCAGTTATGATGAATTAAAGTCCTGCTCAGTCTTAGGTCAACTCCGGAGGAGGCCAAAGTCTGAGAAGACCGATTGCTGTAACCTTACTAGAGAGAAAAGGATGAGTCTCCCCTTCCCTGTAGTAGTGCAGTAGCAGTCCCAATACTTCCACTGGATATAGCACAGGCTAGGACAGCCTGCCAGTTCCAGGCAGCACAAGTTATGGTTGCACTGTGTGTTGCAGACAATTACACTGTGTGTTGCGGACAATTACACAATTAGTAAGAAGGTCCTCAGTAGAATGTATGAATAATAGGGGAGCACTGGATTTGATGAGGATTGCCCTAAAAGACATCACAAGCCTGCAAGGCAAATGAAAGGTATTGAAGATATAGTGATCCCAGTTGAACTATGAATCTAGTTTGTGTAGTTGGTATCTGACTGGTGTTGGCACCTACCAATTTCTGGACCCTTCATCTCAATAGTCGCTCTCTGAACTCTTTCCGCCTCTCCTGCAGTGCCAGCAAAGACTCTGATGAAGGGATAAATTTCAGTCTGGCCTCCCTCCCTATAATCTTACATTCTAACACTTTCCAACTGAGAGTAGTGTTTAATAGCAACATTTCAGCATCTCGCCACAAAATGCAGTTTAAAAAAAACAGGCCCCTTGAAATAAATCGACTCTTTCCATTTTTAACACACACACCGCCTGCATTCACACTCACACACACTCATATGTTGTGAGTGACGCTGTTTTGTTGTGTGTCCCTGGGGGATAGGAGAGAGATGAGAGGGAGGGATCTGTGCCCCTTTCGGTCTTTTCATCTCCATCAGGAGATAAATTACTAGCTTGGTGAAAATTAGAAAAATACCATTTCAATAAAGGCAAAGAGAGGCAAATCTCTTGGCATGCTTCTTGCAAAATGGAAATGGGCAGGATCAAATTGAGAGCCTGATTCCAAAAGAACAACAATGGCAATAGAGGATTTGATTACCCAAAATAAAAATTAAAGGAGCAGAGTGCCACAGGACATAAATATAGCAGCTTCTAGCAATGAAAGTTAATGGGCTTTTTACTGGCAAGAGCATATCAGTGTTTTCCAAGGGTAACTGTAAAGAACATACCCTGCAGGTTCTAAAGCACAAGGATCCTGCAGACAGCCAGTTCATCTAGACCAGGGGTCTCCAAACATTTTGACAGGAGAGCCATCACAGTGATGTTGGTGGGAAGCAGGTGGGAATTCCTCTTGCCCACCAATTGCCAGGATCATTTTCTTGGTGAATGAATGCTGAAAAGGGCAGGCAAGTGGCTAGAATTCCCCTTCCTCTCTCATAATACTAGAGTTCAGGTCATTAACCAAAAAAATAAAAGCAAGGACTTCTTCACAAAATATATTACTAGCAAAATTTACCTGCCGTTGCAGGTAACACCCCTCCCAGGCACAACCCCCCCCCAGGCAAAAAACCCCCATGCAAACCTCCTGTGTAAAGCCCCCACCCTTTCAATGCTCCCCTTCTGTGCAAAGCCCCCTAGTGCAAACCCCCTGCAGGCAAAAAAGAAAAAACCATGCAACCCGTACATCCCTGTGTAAACCCCTCCAAGCATCATCCCCACTGCATTCCTCTGCACCATCCCTGCTCCTTTATGTACCATTCCTCCCGACCATGGGAACCTCTACTGGGCATGTGCAAGGTTTGGGTCTGGGTTTTATCAGTCTTCAATGTTAAATATAGGGATGAAAACATGTTGCACTCCTTTTCACCCTTTTAGGGGTTAAATTTTTAGAAATCAGTTCTTAGTGGGTGCATATGTCCTGGAAGGAATACCATACCCAAATTTCATGCTTCTAGGTCCAGGGGTAGGGGCAGGGTGTTGAACAGTCAGTGATTCTTCAATGTATAGGGAGGAAAGTGAAAATGTCCAATATCACGGCTTTAATCGTGTGTAGGCGAATGTGCCATTGTCTGCCAGAAAGGCCAGGTTGAGAGGAATCCAAGACCTTGTCCTCCTTTTGAGGTTTGGGCATCTGGTTACCCTGCAGCTAGGGCATGACTTCCTGACACCCCAAGTCAGAGCCCTTGTAACTGTCTAAACTACAAGTAATTGTGGTAATGTGATAACATCAACACCAGTAGCTTCCAGGGTACAGGGCTTTCACAGTGGTTCACTGGGAAAGAAAGCAAAAAAAGTAGTCAGCTTCTCAGTTCAGCTTGCAACCACTCTAAGTGCCTGTGATGGGGGAACAAGAGAAGTACTGCCGTGGCAAGATGGCATCGTTGCTGCAGCAGTATCTTCTTCTGCACACACCCCTACACCTTAGGATCTGTAGTTGGAGTTGTGAGTTGGTACCCCCTGGAGGCATGCTACCTGGAACAAATGCTCCCTTTCCTCTCTTTAGCTATGCCACTATAGTCCTGTAGACAGCCAGTTCATCTAGACCAGGGGTCTCCAAACATTTTGTCAGGAGAGCCATCACAGTGATGTTGGTCTTATTGGGCTGTGCATCCATGCACATGTGTTCCCCATCAGCTCATATTTTCATGTGTGCACTCTATTCTTGATGATAGAGATGTTTGGTAACCAAAAGACGGGTGTCAATGGTGTGGGAGCAATGTATCATTCCTCTTCAATTATCTTACACACTTTAAATAACATTGGGATTATTAACTGGCTTATATTTAGGCTCTTGGTGCTCTGTATTGACTTTGGATGCACCCCCACAATGTGCACACTTAGGACCATCTCCCCGCCCCCAGTGCAAGCATTTCTGGCATAGGGCCAGCCTGTTTCAGCAGAGAAGGTGAACAGTCAGCCTTCCAGTTTCATACCAGAATAGCTAGTGTTCCCGTTCATCTGTGCTCCTCCATATGGTCCATCATCTCTTCCATCTGCCAGGCAACATGTGCCCAGGCTCACTCCTTTCAGGCTGTCTTGGCAGGGCTTCCCTAGAGTGTAGAGAGACTTGCCAATTCTCTGTGCCGTCCACGAAACAAACACTGCAGCTGTCTGGGGAAGACAAAAGTTAGCCTTGCAGGGTTAAGAGGAGCCCCAGGAGATCTTGAGAACATTATCAGTCCATGAGGGCTGGCATCTGGGTTGGCCTTCTTGAGCAGTTGTCACAAGAAAAACCTGAGAGGCACACTGCCATATTGGAACCACAGCCAATATCACCTGCACTCAGGCTGTAGGTTGGGTGGACCTCCATGGAGAACTCCTTTAGCTCCTTCCCCCACTCTTGCCCTTCTCATTCACCACATAACACTATCAGATCTGAGTGGTATGCAGATGAATGTGGTTCCCAGCAGGCTAGGTCTGGTGGTTGAGTGAAGGGCTGCCAAAGAAAACTAAGCAGAACCAGATCTGGATAACTCTTGGATGGGAAACTGGAGAGCTGATCTACATATTTATATACCGCTTTTCAACTAAAAAGTTCACAAAGCGGTTTACAAAAAAATGGAAAAATAATAATAGCTAATTAAAAGCTGATGGGTCCCTGTCCCAAAAGGGCTCACAATCTAAAATGCAAAAAAGAACACCAGCAGAAGCCACTAGAACAGACATTGCTGGGGTGTGTAGGGCCAGTTACTCTCCCCCTGCTAAATAAAAGAGGAACACCCACTTTAAAGAGTGCCTCTTGCTCAGTTAGCAGGGGTTAAGCTGATAAAGCTGGATTGAGACAAGAGAGCAAGATGTATTGCTGTTTACAGCTTGGCTGACCTGAAAAACTCCTACTGGAAGCTTGGAAGGCATTCCTGATGCCAGATGTGATGATGCCCAGGGTGTGAAGGATTCCATCTGGAAGAAGAGTTCTATGAGCATCCTGTAGATCAGTTACCTACCTAACAGGGTTGCTGTGAGGATCGTCTGTGGTGGCACATGCAGCAGCTCAGTACTCCAGTGATCAGTTGAATCTGTATCCTGATAGTGCACCTGAATTTTGTTGTATATGTGTGTACAGTGACAATAACATATCTTAAGAATATCTTAATAACATATCTAAAGAAGTGGATTAATAAGAGAAAATGGCCAGGGAGCTGCAGGAGAAGGGGTAAGATCTGACTCTCATTGGTGTTACTGAGATATGCATGTTCACAGCATATGGGTGCCTACAATTCCACATTCCTGGGATTGTCCTAGCCTCGAGACAAACTTGATCCTTTCGGTCACCAAAAGAAAGTGGCTTTAGCTCCTGGCTTAGCAAACTCATTGCTAAAGCAATCAAACTCCATGCTAATTGAGATGCCCGTCTCATGCATACTCTAGAAATTCCAGTCACTCCTTTCTCAAAGTTTGGCACAAAAGGACACCTCCACAGGATATAAGTAAAAGAAAGTGCTGCCTCCAAACAATAAGATGATCCAGGGTTAGCTCATCCCACAAGTCTGTGGCCAAAGACACTTGGAAAAGTATGATCATAGGTTTCCAAAATGTCCTCTCTCCTTGTCTCTGTGATGGTTTGCTGACTTGCTGATGCTTCAGTTATCAACTTCAGTTTCATCTTGGATACTCCATGGAGTACTTGGATACTCCTTGTACTCCTCATCTTGGATACTCCATGTCTAACCTGGCACCTAGAAATGTAACTGACCACTTTTCCTATCATCCTTTTGCTTCTCTTTCATTCTTCTTGTTGTCTCCTTCCTGAGCCTGGGTTACCAGATGCCCAAATCTCACAAGGAGGACAAGATCTTGGATTCCTCTCAGCCTGTCCTTTCCGGCAGACAATGACACATTTGCTTACTTACAAGTAAAGCTGCAATATTGGGCACTTTCACTTTGAAAGCGCACTGAAAAATTCATATTTTTATTTGTTGTTTTATGGCCATAACTTCTGATAGGAAAGAGATATTTCAGAACCTATTTTTGCATTGGATTCTGGTCTTCAGTATGAATCCAACAACATATGAGCCCACTTGAGCACACAAATCCTCAAGTCCATTACTGTAAGCTCACAAATATAGGGAGCAGCCCAGTGATGGGCTTCAAAAAAATTAAGAACTGGTTCTTTGCCCATCTGGCAGCCACTTTTAAATGGCTATTTTTAAACTTTATATGTCCTATCTCTTGTTAACAACCGGTTCTATAGAGTAGGTGCGAACCTGCTGGTGCCCACCACTGGAGCAGCCCATCTAAAAGCCCTTTTTGTGCATCCTTTGGATGATCTTGAGTTTGAGAGTTGCATGCCCCTTTATTCCACTCCATGGAAGAGAAGCTTGGATCCTGTTTTCTCAATGAAGGCTGCAATCCTAAAGACCCTTTCTTTGGAGTAAGACCCATTGAACACAATGGGGCTTTCTTTTGAGATGAGTGCTCAAAGGATGAGTGCTCCTTTGAGGATGAGTGCTCAAAGTCTACTACTTTCTCATTGAAAATCTACTACTTTCTCATACTTTCACTGTCTCAGTGAAAAGTCTACGACTTCGGTTTTTTCTCATATGTAATGCGTTTCAACCCCCTGATATTTTTGTTGCCTTTTTCTGCTTCTTTTACCAGGCCTACTGCAATGCCCTTGCTGGAAGAGAGATGATCAGAACTGGGCATGGTCTTTCCATTGCAGCCATCCCATTGATTTAAATCCAGGCCGAACGAGTCATTCAATTTTCTTTCATTCCTTTCCTAATGACCTCTTATAAAGATGGCCCTGGCATTTCATGGTGAAACTCTCTCCCAGAGCCTTACTTTTTTTTCTTTTACTGATGACTCACAAAGATGGCCATACTTTAAATAATGGGCAGTGAACTCAAACTGAATCAATCACTGGTCTGGGTAAAAGGCAGATGCTTAAAATCTTTAATTGGTTGGCAGACTGAGCCACAACATCTGGATGTTTTGGGTGGACATCAGTGATGGGCCCAGCCTGGGCCAAGAACCGGTTCTCCGGAAGTGGGCGGGGTCAGGGTCAAGGGGCAGGGCCAGGGTCAGAGGGTGTGGCCAGGGAGGGTTTTAATTTTAAAATTAAAAAATAATTAATAAATAAATAAAATTACTTACTTCAGAGTAGACCTGCATAGGATGGGACTCTGACTGAGGCTGCAGTCCTTTCCATTCTGGCTTGGGAGTAAGTCCCATTGACTATACTGGGACTAACTTCAGAGTAGACCTGCATAGGATGGGGCTCTGAAGCTGCTCTGAGGCTCTCTCCACACTGGCCTGGGAGTAAGTCCCATTGACTATATTGGGACTTACTTCAGGGTAGAACTGCATAGGATGGGGCTCTGAAGCTGCTCTGAGGCTCTCTCCACACTGGCTTGGGAGTAAGTCCCATTGGCTATATTGGGACTGACTTCTGAGTAGACCTGCATAGGATGGGGCTCTGAAGCTGCTCTGAGGCTGTCTCCACACTTGCCTGGGAGTAAGTCCCATTGGCTATATTGGGACTTACTTCAGGGTAGAACTGCATAGAATGGGGCTCTGAAGCTGCTCTGAGGCTCTCTCCACACTGGCCTGGGAGTAAGTCCCATTGGCTATATTGGGACTTACTTCTGAGTAGACCTACATAGGATGGGGCTCTGAAGCTGCTCTGAGGCTCTCTCCACTCTGGCCTGGGAGTAAGTCCCATTGACTATACTGGGACTAACTTCTGAGTAGACCTGCATAGGATGGGGCTCTGAAGCTGCTCTGAGGCTCTCTCCACACTGGCCTGGGAGTAAGTCCCATTGACTATACTGGGACTAACTTCAGAGTAGACCTGCATAGGATGGGGCTCTCAGCCCCCCCCCCCCCCGCTGGGAGAGCGCGATGGGGCTGCTCTCCTCCTTCTCAGCCCCCCCCCCCCCCTGGAGAGAAGAGCGTACCGATCCTCATTGTTCAGGGGACCTCCTGCTGCTGCCTACTCGCTAACAGCAGGCTTTTTGGAAGATCCCCCACGCCAGAGTAGGGGCGTGTAGGCTCTTGCCCACCTGTGGTGGACATGTGACTGTGAGAGCACAATCCTAACCATGTCTACTCAAAAGTAAGCTCCATTGTGTTCAATGAGTCTTACTCCAAGAAAAGTATCTTTAGGATTGCAGCCTTAGGTGCAATCCAGAGTAACTACGAGGAGTCCTTGCTCCGGTGTAAGAACAATTGACTCTGGGTTGCAATATGAATTTCCCATAGGTTTTCACTAGGTGGTGCAGTAACTACAGGTGCACATAATTTCTCTTACGTGCTCCCGTAGTTACTCTGGATTGTAGGGTTAGTCAGCCTTATGTGACCAGTGACTGTTCTTCCACTGGCTTTTAAGGATGGAGGAATCTTTGGAGCCTGCGTTTGTGGGATTTGAAAGTCAGCCAATCACAGGCCAGTGTGGGATGGAAGAATGAGTGCCACAGTTTCAAACAAGATGCAGGGAAGGGGGAAAGACTGGACTTGGCCAGTGTCCCCTTCCAGTTAGCTGTGCTCATCAGAAGAGGTTTCCTCTCCTGAAAAAAAATGAGTTTCAGAATTAATTTGCTTGAAACTTTTCCCTTGTTTCGGAAAGGGAGAAAAATACTTGATGGCCTGAAAGACTGACCCTACAATCCAGAGTAACTACAGGAGCACGTAAGAGACATTACTGCACCGCCTAGTGAAAATCTATGGGAAATTCATGTTGCAATCCAGAGTAAATTGTTCTTACACTGGAGCAAGGACTCCCCATAGTTACTCTGGATTGCGCCCTGACTCATTCAAGTGCAGATCAGAACAGAACTGGGATGCAGTCAATCTGGCATTTCCTCATATACTGAACCCATTAAAAAGCTTTCATCTGTCACCTTCTCCTAGTCATAGGCTGAAATGTAGTGATGTAATAACATTGGCTGCCTAATCATTGGCCGAGTTGTTGTGATGTCCTAGAATATTTGTTAATCAGAGGACGTTACTGATGGCAGAATGTGGACAACCAGTGCAGCATGTTAAACTAATGGTGTCTCATTGAATTAGTGCAGTGGTTCCCAATATTTTTCACTTGGGAGCCCATTTCCATAAATCAAACCCCTCATATTACCCCATATTACAGGGTATTTTATTGCCACTTGCAGAATGCATTATAATACAGACCTGTGTTTTTCTGCCATTATTCAACCATACCGCTAAAAATTCTGGCAAGTTCCCCTGGGAGTACATGTACCCCAGGCTGGGAACCACTAAAATAGGCTATTTAGCATATTGCAGAGGTTTCTTTGAGGTAGGTTTGTTTATTGATGGACTCACTGATTGATTGATTGATTGATTGATTGATTGATTGATTTAATTTGTATCCTGCCTTTTTTCCCAAGGTGGCTCAAGCTTCTGTACCTTGAGTGGTACAATTCTCAACTGAGTACAGGGGCTTCAATCTGGCCAATTGCAGGTGACTGAAATAAGATATCTGTTTTAGCTGGGTAACCTCTTAGTAGGTCTCCCCCACAGGTTGTACTGGTAGCCGTGATCAATTCTAGAGTGTGTTGTTCATCCCCTTTTCTAAGCCAAAGAGCCAGCATTGTCCAATGACACTTCTGTGGTTACATGGTTGGTATGGCTAAACACCAAAGTACATGGAACATATAGTACCCACAGAAACTATACCTATTTATCTACTTGCATTTACATGCTTTCAAACTGCTGCGTTGGCAGGAGCGGGGCAAGTTTACTTCATCTTGCAGTACCAGAGTCTCAAACTGCTAACCCACCAACCTTCGTGTCAAAAAGCACAGCGTCTTAATCACTGAGCCACTACCGCAACTCTCTAGTGGGTCTCATTGCTGTAAAAAAATCCCTTTGCAAGGGGTAGGAGAAACCACCTCTGTTATAAAACTCTAGCATCTTCATTGCTGATGAAACAGAGCCTCTATTCAGACAAGTGGTATGTCTGGACCACACACAAAGGTCTGCAAAAGGGGAAGCTGGACCACTGAAGATGAGCAAAGTAGGTTCATCAATGCCATCACTGCAATGACAGTGACCCTTGACACCTCCACTCTATGGAATGGAGGCCTTTACCTTTAATCACTGCATAGAAGAGGGAATTTAGGCAGGTGCTGCTCTTTAAATCTTCTATGATGAGCTAAATTCCCTCTTCTATGCAATAGTTAAATGTACATACAAGCACTCTGTCCTCCTTTCTATATGGTCACCCATCCTGCTTGACACTGTAACAGGTCATACTGAGGCCTTTCATGCTTTCTCATGGACTCCTTCTCTTTGGATCCCATCCCCTTGCCCAGAACCCCCTTGCTGTCCAGCAGCATCAGAGGAGTTCTTAGAGGGGTTACTTGACCCATGAATAGCTCTCTCTTTGCCACCATACCATTGGCCCCAGGAGCCCCTTCCTTTTGGTCCACAGCATATAAGGGAGTTCTTAGACTCCCTTCTCACAAACACACTTCTGAATCTTATATTTCTAATGACCCACTTCCAGGTACCTCCAGATATAGATACAGGTGATGTACATCCATATACTACAGGAAAGGGCTGTGAGTGAAGTGGCCCATGGCAGCTGAAATTTTCATAAGTTCTGCCTTAAAGAAATAGGGGGCAGGGAGTTTCTTGACTCCAGACCTTGTAGATCTCCAGTCCATGTATAGTGGTATAGTGGTTTCAGTGGCCCACGGCAGCTGAAATTTTCATAACTTCTGCCTTAAAGAAATAGGGGGCAGGGAGTTTCTTGACTCCAGACCTTGTAGATCTCCAGTCCATGTATAGTGGTATAGGGGTTTCAGTGGCCCACGGCAGCTGAAATTTTCATAACTTCTGCCTTAAAGAAATAGGGGGCAGGGAGTTTCTTGAATCCAGACCTTGTAGATCTCCAGTCCATGTATAGTGGTATAGGGGTTTCAGTGGCCCACGGCAGCTGAAATTTTCATAACTTCTGCCTTAAAGAAATAGGGGGCAGGGAGTTTCTTGAATCCAGACCTTGTAGATCTCCAGTCCATGTATAGTGGTATAGGGGTTTCAGTGGCCCACGGCAGCTGAAATTTTCATAACTTCTGCCTTAAAGAAATAGGGGGCAGGGAGTTTCTTGACTCCAGACCTTGTAGATCTCCAGTCCATGTATAGTGGTATAGGGGTTTCAGTGGCCCACGGCAGCTGAAATTTTCATAACTTCTGCCTTAAAGAAATAGGGGGCAGGGAGTTTCTTGAATCCAGACCTTGTAGATCTCCAGTCCATGTATAGTGGTATAGTGGTTTCAGTGGCCCACGGCAGCTGAAATTTTCATAACTTCTGCCTTAAAGAAATAGGGGGCAGGGAGTTTCTTGAATCCAGACCTTGTAGATTTCCAGTCCATGTATAGTGGTATAGTGGTATAGTGTAGGCAAAAAATAGCATGGTCCAGGCTCTTGAAAGAGACAGATTTATTTGCCGTAAAAATTCTCTTTGCAAGGAGATGGTAGAAACAAAAAAAGGAAAACACAATAAAAACAGAGAGGCTCATTTTGTACACAATACATCCACTTTAGAAATATCTTTTTATTGTGCTAAAAACATTTGTGTACAAACAGACTTAATGGTGCTTTGTCCACACTCCAAATTGCATTGTTTTCAAGCGAAGCACAGAAAAGTCTCTCTCTCTCTCTCAATCTCTCTCTCTCACACACACAGAGAGAGAGGGGGGGAGGGAGGGGGGAGGGAGGATTGGACAGGATGTTAAGTGCAATACCATAAACAATTATCATTTCTTAAGTCTTACTTAATCACATCCCCACCTCTGATCTGTCTTTCTGTCCACATCCAGAAATGTCGAACTGAAGACAGTTACATTTTTCCCACCCTCTTCTAATCAATGTGAATTGTTGAAAAAAAACAATCTAGATGTGATCATCTGCATCAACACTCCAAGATTTGTTTTGTGCTGGATTTTGCAGAGACACTCATACATTCCTGAGCATTGATAAAACACCACAAAAAAATAATCTAGATAAAACCGGATATACCATCTCACCAAGTTTACTTTTTTGCAGTGTTTTATCAATGCACATATGTACATCCGTAATGGGGAAGACACATGTGAACTGAAGAAACAGAATGCAAAGCAAATTGCAAAGGAAAAGAGTGAAGCAATAAAAATTCTTGATATATCTGCTCCATTTTGGAAATAACAGGTAATTCAGATCTGCAAAATCTGGGAAGAATTTCATCCCCTTGAACATCCCCTTAGGCAGGCCATATTTTTTTTAAAAAAAAAAACATTCATCCAAATTCTTTCCGGTAACTCTCTTAGGCTGCAATCCTAAAGAAACTTTCCTGGGAGTAAGATCTATTGAACACAATTGGGCTTCCTTTTGAGTAGACATGGTTAGGATTGTGATCTCTTAATCTGGGATTTTGAAATTCATTTTCTAAAGCTGAGTAATGACCTTCCTAAGACCCAATAACAAGGGCACAAAACAACAAATGTACCCCTTTGTATGTAAATTTACTTTGTAATTTTATTTTAATTGAAATTTGGTGGCACATCTAGAGCTTGATAAGCAAACAAGGCTTTTATTTTTATTTTAGGGAGGAGGACAGAGCAGTCTTGAGTCTTGACACCCCTAGTCTGGCAAATTGGCCACTTGCTGACTTAATCCAGCAAGGCACAGCTTCACCACTTTGGGCACCCTGGTGCTTGTCAAAAGTGTCACAATGTTGAGCACAAAAGGGGGCAATTAAAAATCGTATCCCACTGAGACACATCAACCACATAGTAGGAGGTTTGACAATGCTGCCAGTGGAGATTGGGAGAGTATGGCAACAATCCTGCAAGGCTGTCACAGCTTCTTTGGAGAATGCATGTTCACCATACCACCCCATTTAAAAAACCCAAACATTTGGCCAATTTGACAGTTTCAGACAAAAAGAGCAGATCTTACGCAATTGATGGTTTGTAACTGTTTTAGAACTGTTTGTTCAATTGTTTGTTGACTGATTCCCCAACTCTGTCATGCTATAGGAGTACCATTTGGGGCTCTGCATCAGGCAACAGAAGGCCATGTGCCTGCATGAATATTTGGGATCTCTAGGGCTGCCATCATTCTCTTCCACAAAATCAGGACAGGACTCTCTCTTCCATTTGCCAGTATGTGAACACAATCTCCCAAAATCGGGATTGTCCCTGCTTGGGGGGATATATGACAACCCTAAATCTACCAACAACATAAATATGTGATAGAGCAGCCATTTTCAATGTTTTTCTTCCCATGGCACGCTAACCTGTATGGTCACTTCTACAGCCTCTTTTGATATTACCTCTGGGAGAATCATCCAAATACTACAACTCTTATTTGTAGGTTCAATATTTTGCTAGCTAAAATTATAATCAAAATTCATAATTTCACAATATTTATTCATTTCACATTTATTCATTATATGTACCAAACTATAGTACAGGGTCGTACAGGGTCAATTTATTGGCCTCAAAGGTCCATTGGACCTTTGTGGTCTTAGGTGATAAACAAAAAAGCTGGGAGTCTAAGAATTTGCACCTTCTTAGATTGGGGTGGCCATAATTCTCTTCCACAAATTTCGGACAGGATCTTGAACCTTCAAATAGGATCTTGAACCTATGAATCTCACCTAAGACTCATGAATCTCCAATGGACCTTCTTTCTCACCTAAGACCAGTCATGGGCTGAGACCGGTTCAGGCCAGATCGCCCGAACCAGTAGTTCCACTCAGCCTGACGCTGGCGAACCGGTAGCTATGATGGCTGGCCAAAACTGGCCGAACCGGTTCGGGGGGGCTGAGAAGATATCGCGTGGCGCGTCCACGCTCTACAGCCTCCCCCTGGCCGGCGGGGGAGGCTGAGAAGATCTCGCGCAGCACGGCCGCACTCTGCAGCCTCCCCCTGGCCGGCCAGGGGGGCTGAGAGGAACTCATGCGGCGATTTTGCGCTCTGCAGCCTCCTTCTGGCCGGCCAGGGGGGCTGAGAAGACCTCGTGCGGCGCGTCCGCGCTCTGCAGCCTCCCCCTGGCCGGCCGGGGGGCTTAGAGGCACCCTCGTGCGCCCCATCCTATGCAGGTCTACTCAGAAGTAAGTCCCAGTATAGTCAATGAGACTTAATCCCAGGCCAGTGTGGAGAGGACTGCAGCCTACATCATATGTAGGTCTACTCAGAAGTAAGTCCTAGTATAGTCAATGGGATTTACTCCCAGGCCAGTGTGGAGAGGACTGCAGCCTCAGAGCCCCATCCTATGTAGGTCTACTCAGAAGTAAAGCCCCAGTATAGTCAATGGGACTTACTCCCAGGCCAGTGTGGAGAGGACTGCAGCCTCAGAGCCCCATCCTATGTAGGTCTACTCAGAAGTAAGCCCCAGTATAGTCAATGGGACTTACTCCCAGGCCAGTGTGGAGAGGACTGCAGCCTCAGAGCCCCATCCTATGCAGGTCTACTCAGAAGTAAGTCCCAGTATAGTCAGTGGGACTTACTCCCAGGCCAGTGTGGAGAGGACTGCAGCCTCAGAGCACGGATGGCAGGTCTACTCAGAAGTAAGCTGCATGCCAGTCAATGGGGCTTACTCCTAGGGCAGCGTGGAAAGGACTGCAGCCTCAGAGCACCATCCTATGCAAGTCTACTCAGAAGTAAGCCGCATGCTTAATTTTTTTAAATTTTATAAATAAAAAAAATTCCCTTTAAATTCTCCCTGGCCCCGCCCCCTGACCTCGGTCCCCCCCTGACCCAGCCTGCCCCCGCCCACTTCCGGAGAACCAGTTGTTAGGGGAGGCTAGGCCCATCCCTGCCTAAGACCACCAAGGTCCAATGGATCTTTCTATGGAAAAACCAATGTAAAGTCCAATAGACCATTTGAATTAGGTGGTTCTATTTGAATTTACAGAAAAACTGTAAATTCAAAACATTAATGCTTCTGGATTTATAACTGTCTAATTAGCAGTTAAAAAGTCATAGGTTGTTGTCAAATAATAATAATAGATTCCATTTAAAAAACCCACAAAAATAACTTCTCAAAAGGTCCAATGGACCATGTTGGGTGTCTAAGGGTTAACAAAAAGAAAGGGGGACTGGGCAAGTTGCGGACTCATAATCAGCTGCATGAGAAGAACGGGGAGTACGGGCAGCATTTTGAGGGAAAGAAAATAAAATCTTATTGATATTCTTTTAATCTGAATCTTTTCTGCGACTTTCCCCCCCTCAATTACAGCTGTATTGCATGCAGGAGTTTTACCAGAGAAGACGCCCACAGGATTGACTGGCAAATTGCCACTTAACCTTCTCACCTTCCACTCCCCAGTAAAGCTTAAAATTCGGATTGTTTAGAAAACATTTCTCAGATGAGAGAAATATGATTAACAAAACAAAATCGGAGAGCACATCTGTTGACCATAAAATAAAGGGATTCACAAAACCTGGTGGATGTTTATGTTTGGAAACTGGTGGACAAATTAGCCTGACTGCTGAGTATTTCTAGAGGATTGGCATAAATTATCCAAAGTGAATTTTGAAACCGTGATAAGGGAAGACGTGGGTAGATGGAGTCAGGTACAGTTTGAAATCCAAATTGCATTTACCAGAGGGACTTACTTTTGAGTAAAGATGTATTGGATCTCTGCATAACTGCCTTATAAACCAGGATGAGTCATCCAGGAGGACCAGGATGGAGTTGGACTGGGACCTGGAAGAGCTAGATTCAAATCCCTCTTTGGACATGAAACTTCCAGGGTGACCTACCTCGCAGGATTGTTGTGAGTGCAGCAGGAGGAGAGGAACGATTGCTTTAGGTCACGCTGGGCTTTTGGCATTGACATGGGAAAGGCACAGTCATAATATGACAATATGTCATTGGTCATATATGATTGTCACAGTCGTTGACAATATGATTGTTGGTCATAAGATGGTTCAAATAACAAATGAATGTATTTCTAAATCTTCAGAACTTACAAATTTTGAAAGCAGTCATTTTGGCTGCTAAATAGAAAGCTCACTGTTTAGTAAAAGGTGATTTTATTTGGCTTTTATGAAGGGGGGCAGAGAAACTTGCATTTGAATGTCACCATGACAAAGAAAGAAGGAAATGGGGAAAATTTAGTGATTTATCATTTGATGGGTTGCTGGAAAGCAGCAAACATTGCTTGGATGAAGAGCTTACTGAAGAGAATTGTTATTATTGCCAAAACAATAACAGAGGACAATGGATGCTTTTGCTTTATAAGGATGAGCATCCATTGTCCTCTATTATTATTTTGGCATCTCACTCTGCATTCAGTTCCACTCCACCACGGAGGAAGAAAAGCCCAGAGTTGTTGAACAACTCTACAATCTGCTTATAGTTGAAATGGACACGATACATAAGAGTAATGGGTCTTACTCAGAAGTCCTTTTACTTCTGGTATTTGAAAAAAACTGTGAAATTGATCAAGGGATTGCATTGCAAAACAGGGTAGATCTTCAGATGCTAGTCTGCACCTGGGAAGGTCCAGGATCAAACCCCCCTTTTAGCTCTCAGGTGATTAGGCAACCTTGAACCAGTGGCAAACCATTCATTCAAACTGGTGGTTCTGTTTTATTTAGTGGGGGAGAACAGGTGTCCCAATTCATTCCAGTAGAACATGATTTCCAGTGGCTATTGCTGGAGTCTCTCATGCCTTTTTTAGATTATGAGTCCTTTTGCGGCAGGCCAGAGGCATGCCTAGGCAAAATGGCGTTCATAGAAAGGACTGAAATTTCACCCCTATCAATACACCTGAAACCCACCTTTTAGCTATTGTTACAAGTCAATAATATCAAACTGGGCGTATGTGCCCATGGCACGAGACACCTCATGCCATATAAATAGTACACCTCTGGGGCAGGGAACCATCTTAATTATGTTGCTGTGTTAATTTTTATTTATTTGATATCCCACCTTTCTACCTAAACTCTGTTCACCGCTTTGTGAACTTTTTTGTTGAAAAACAGTATCTAAATATTCTTAATGGTGATGGTGGCGGCGATGATGATGATGATGCCAACCTCTCTACTGATTTAACTCATAGGTTGTTGTGAGGATTAAAGGCAGTGGTGGGATTCAAATAAATTAACAACAGGTTCTATGTCCTAATAACCATAATTAACAACAGATTCTATGTCCCCTTAGTAAGGTTCTCAGAAACAGGCACTCATTAGCAAAGGGTTCTATAGAACCTCTGAGAACCCCCTGAAGCCCGCCACTTTAGGGATCCTGGACCTTTTAACAATTATGCAGTTAAGAGAGAGAATTTCAGCAATTGCACTTGAGATGGCAAGCTATGGATGCAATCCTAAACTATTTAGGCCGACCTAACTAATCTGGCATATCTTCCCTTGGTGGCATGGTGCAGTGGCCTAATCCCCTCCCCCAAGAAGTGAGACAGAAGGGCCTTATGTCACTTTTGTGACACTCCCAGGTCTGCACAGGATTTATGTTGGGGCTTTTGCCAGCCTAAGTGGTGGTTAGGATTGCAGCCTATCTTTGCAATCCTAAGGACACTTTCCTGGAAGTAAGATCCACTGAATAAAATGGGGCTTACTTTTGAGTAGACATGGTTAGGATTGTGCTCTACATCTACTAAAATTCCCTTTTCTAGATCCAGGATGCCTAAAGTGGTCCAGTTTACCCACCCTGCCTTAGAGGAAGGGTGAGATATAAATGTGATACAGTGCAATCCTAACCATGTCTACTCAAAAGGAAGCCCCATTATATTCAATGGGTCTTATTCCCAGGAAAGTGTCTTTAGGATTGCAATATAATAAATAAAATTGGAAGAGTTCACATACAAATGCAGATTTCATCCACGCATAGTCACATTATGCTGCAATTCAAGCATATTGAGAAGATATATCAGGAACTATTGAGAATTTTACTGGATATGGGTTAAAAATGATTCTGTGTTGTGCTATTGGGGCTGCAATCCTAACTAGACTTTCCTGGGTGTAAATACGATTGAACACAATGGGACTTACTTCTGAGTAGACATGCTTAGGGTTTCACTGAAAGTTATTTATCCAGGACTGTTGTAACAGTAGATTTTTTCAGTGTATATTTATTAATATTGGCAAAACAAATAAGCCAGTTCCAAGAAGAAAGGAACTGGCTGGCAAAGGTTTGGCTAATGAGCAAATGGAGAAACTAGCAGTGTTTCTCAACCAAGTACACATCATGGGTAACAGATTTAATGGATCCTGAAGACACTTTCCTGGGAATAAGATCATTGAACACAATGGGGCTTACTTTTGAGTAGACATGGTTAGGACTGTGCTCTATAATAGACCAAAATAAGAAGTTATTGGAATCCGAATAATACATTTGGTTGTTTGGTTTTTTGTATCATTTGAATATGGTCTGTGGTGAATAAATTTTTGTAAACACCTGCTGTTGTCAATGCTACTTTATAAATGCCAATTTTTAAAATATGCAAGATTGCAGTGTTTCATTGGTTTAAAAGCGGCAGGATTTTGAATTGACAGCATTTAATTTTAGCTTTAGTGTTAATGTAAAATATCTATACAAAATGTTCCCATCAGTACAACCTGACTTACAATTAGGCTACATTGGTTGCATCACAAGAAGCATCACATCAAGCATCACCATTCCCCCGAGCTTCCACTCTGAAATATTTGACCCACTCCAGGTCCAACAATCTCATTCTCATTTATGATTTTGTTTTCACTGTTTGTTAGAACAAGAAGTGGCACGGGCCAAAAATTGCTGAACAGATTATGGTCTGGAGTTTGGCTTTTTGCAAAAAATGGCAGGAAAAAAGATTCCAGTTGGATATCATGAAAAAAAAATTCTTGATGGTAAGTGTAATTCAGCAGCGAAATAGATTGCCAAGGATGGTGGTGAACTCTCCCTCCCTGGGGATCTTCAAGCAGAGGCTTGACAACCTTATTGGAGATGCTCTGGAGGATTTCCTGCTATTTCCTGTGAGGGTTGGACTAGAGGATCTAGTAGGTCCCTTCTAACCACTGGTGGGCTTCCGGGGGGTTCTCCCAGGTTCTATAGAACCCTTTGTTAATGAGCGCCTGGTTCTGAGAACCGGTTAGTAATGGGACATAGAACCCATTGTTAATTTAGGTTATTAGGACATAGAACCTGTTGTTAATTTATGTTAATTTATTTGAATTTATTTGAATCCCTGCTTCCAACTGTACAACATATGATTCTATGATTCTACGTTGCAAAAAAAAAAAATTCAATCTGAGGATATGACCAAGAGAAGGGCCAAGTAACTGTCAACGGAATCTAACAAAGCAACATTTTCACAAGGAGTTCTGTGTGATTGTGTGTCCATGTCCAGCTCAGTCTAACTTGCTGCTGCTGTTCCTGTAAGGAACAAAAGGGTTATATCATCATCTACTATGAAACAGGGTTATATCATCCAGAAATTTTGCAGTGACATTAACGCCACCCCTGCCATTAATGACTCTCAATTGCCAGTTCTTAACCTGTCTACTGGAACAAGTGCACCCAGCGACAGGCATTTCAGAGAACAGATATTGTTCATCAGAGTCAAATAAACCCGTTCTTTTTGCCCTGAGGGTTTTAGCAATAAACCAGCATGCCACGCTCTCTTCTCTGCCTGTTATTGTCTTTTTTGCAGCAACCATAAGCAGAGGGGAAGGAAAGCATGATGCTTCATCTTACTGTTGGCAGGTTCAATAAATCTCTTATCTGCTTGGGTTTTGAAGGAACCTCCGTGAAACAGGTTGGATTAGGAACTTGAAACTGCAGCAGCTGGAAGGCATCACTCGACAATAAATTTTTTAAACAGACTCCCAGTTTCTGCAATTGCTGTTATAGCAGCAAAGCCACATGAAACTGAAGTTAAATTGGGAGGAAATAACTCAGGGAGCTTTCGGAGGGGGGCATTTGCTGTTAGACAAGGCTCAGTTTGAACGAGTCAACATTTTGGCAGGAAAGGCTTTCAGTACATTAGGATTCCCCGTGATCCTAGCTTTAGGACTGGTTAGAATCTGGGGCTCACTCTTAGAAGTATTATATATATTATGTAATCATAATGAGAATACCACTAAAAATGGACAGTGTGCTTAGCCAAACTTCACTTTCCTTCGACACGGGGTGACCAGATGCCCAAACCTCAAAAGGAGGACAAGGTCTTGGATACTTCTCTGCCTGGCCTTTCTGGTGTACAATGGCATGTTTGCCTACTCATGAGTAAAGTTACGATATTGGGAATTTTCACTTTCCCATAGAGCTCAGTACATATTTTTATTTGTAGTTTTTTGGCTATAACTTTTGATAGGAAGGAGATATTTCAAAACCAATTTTTGTACTACACACCATTGCAAAGTTCCAAAATGAAGCCAAAATGAGGGACAATGAAGCCCTTTTGGAGAACATACAAACAGGAGGCTAAAAAGCGGACAAATCCAGAAATTTCCAGTCATATGATCACCCTGCTTAGACTAAGGGCTTGGGTCACAGATTAAGAGCTTTCCCCAGCATTTGGAAATAATGATAGCTACTTATCTTATAGAGATGTAAGGGTGACATCAAGATAATGAATGCTTTGGACTGTATAGACACATTATTGTTCATTTGTTTTAAGATCCTTCATGTCTTTCCCATTAAGGACTGCCAATGATAAAATACAACAATAAAAGAAATCTTGGTGCAATTATACATATGGTTATGGAAAGCATTTTTGTGCAATGTTTTAGTAGGTTCAGAAATGCAAGTATCCATTAGTAAAACACAGTATGAAAAGAATGTTGGAGCCATCATAAGTGCGATCACATCAGAATTGCTTTTTTCCCTTTTTTAAAAAAAATTCTTGCAAATTAACCAGAAGTTGCAACAAAATGCATGTGCTCCAGTTCTGGAATTAGTTTTGAAAATTGGACTAATTAAATCAGAATTCAGGAGAATTAAATACAGCTGCAATTCTATAAATATAAGAGTAATTCCCAATGAATTCAATAAGGCTTATTTCTGGTTAGATGTATAGGATTGCAATGTAAAGCACAGAGAAAAATTCTGATTTTGGGGGGGGGGGGCGGGGGGAAGGCTGGCACTTGCACTCAAGGCAGTCAGAGTATTTGTGAACATCTCATGATGTCGAACAGAGAAGGCAGGCTCTCTCCCTTCTTGCTGTACCTGATTCTGAAAACCCTAAACCCATTTTTCAGATGTCCTCAACTGCTTTTGGATTGCATGATACCTGTAAGGGGATCCTCCATTATGAAATTCCAAGTGGGACTTTTCAAAAATCCATCAATAGTTATGAATACACTTACACCTTCCATTTCCATGGCATGCAGATATTTAAAAAGAATTTAAATTCCATGCTGTGTGTGCAACTTATTTTTAAAGGGGTGAGGATTCCCACATTTGTATACAGAAATGAGATGGGAGGCTTCGTATAGCAACAACTTACACCCTAAATTCTTCAGGTTCATTAGTTTTGCACAAGATCACACTACAGTCAACAAAGATTCACACCAAAAAATAGATCTATTTTTCTGAGCAATATAAGTGTCTAAGGTCCAATGCTGGCTGGAGCAACATTAAAGCCCACAACCTTGCCTGTAGCATCCTCAACAGAAAACAAACAAAGCAAACCAGTCACCCCAAATCCCTGCAGCTCAATGATCTGCTGCCATTAAAGTAGTGGTATAACCAGAGGGGGGCAAATCAGTCAGTCTTGGAGGGAGGCTCCCATGGCATGCAAGGGGCCTCTCCCCTTTGGAGCCGTTCCTGGCTTCCATTTTTCCCAAGGGGTTCTTGCACACCACAGGGAGTCTCCCTCCAAAACTGATTGCTTAGCCCCCCTCTAGCTACACCACTGCATATGGCATAGGTCTCTGTAGGTATCCTTGGAATCAACTGCTAACTTAATGGGGTGTCTTTCCAAGGTAGACCAGATTGGATTGCATCCCCCCCCCCCAACCCATATAGGGTGGATGACACATTCACACAAGAAGCAGTCCAAGTATTTTAGGAAGACAGCTTCAGAGTTAAACTGGGGGATGCAGTGCCAGGTGCACCACACGTCACCCTGCTCCACACCACCCTCTTCCACTGTCCAGCTGTTGATGACCTGTCAGGATTTATGGTCCACAGGAATCTGGCAAGGGATCAGGCTGTCCGACAAGCAAGGTGGGATTGGGGTGGCTGTCAATCCTCCAGCCGGAGGAATGCCTACGGTAGGGATGTGGCCTCATACGGACCACCAGATTTCCTATTACTGAGACCAATGAACCATTTTTGCCTCTGAGGTTCAGTAGAATGAAAACCAGGTAGAAAAACTATTCCCCTGAGCATGTGCAAAGTTCTTTTCCTTCACTGATGAGCCACACTGAGGCTTGATGCCAGCCAGGGTGCTGCAAATGGTTTGCAGGTACGCTGTTGAAGTCTGGGCTGGGACAAGACTTTGTGAGCATCCTTGGGGGATGACTAGGGTGATTGGCTGTTGCACCCAAAACTGAGGGTGTACCTTGTCCATTCAAGCACCTTATCAGTGTGCTGCACGTGAGTAATGTTGACAATCACTGCTCTGCACCAATGAGAGTAATAGAATGATCTTCAGGAATGGCCCCAGCCTCCTGAAAGGCTTCCATCATCAGCACCTCTACATTGGATAGTTAACTTCCTAAGAACAAAGTGCCTTTGAACATGTACAGAGTGCATTTTTTTTCCTCTCGCACCTATTCACATGATTAGAGGAAAAGGTGGTGGAAGTTTGGAAGGTGAAATCCTGACAGACCTCAATCTTGGAAATACATGTGTGGCGGTGCATATACATGCAGCAGCTCAGCACTTCAGTGATCAGTTGAGACTATCCTGACAGTGCACCTAAAGTTCGTTCTTTCTTTCTTTCTTTCTTTCTTCCTTCCTTTCTTCCTTTCTTCCTTTCTTTCCCTTTTAATGAAGTGTGAAAGAAGTTTTGTGGTACAGATGCATTTTTCTGACCAAGATACAAACAGAAAAGTTGAAAGCAGTTTCTTCCTTGCAAGCGGAAATACAACATTTTCTCTTTGCTGGAAAGAGAGATGGAGGGAAGACTTTGGTGCACTTTGAAGCTAACACAAGAGGTTCCAATAGCATCAACAAAGGCAAAACAGAAGCAGGATTGGGAAATAGAGGTCCTTAGCAAAACAGCCCCTTTCACAAAAAGAAGTGGATTTCAGCAGGGATGGGAAAGTCAATCTTAGATTTGGGGGGCAAGCCCATGTTTTGCATGCAGAAGGTTCCAGATTCATGTTCTGTCATCTTTAGCAGGTCTGACTAAAATGCCTGCCAGTGATGCTAAACAGATCCAGTACTACCACTGCAGGCTGAAGCAATAGGTGCTTGCCTAGGATACCAAGGAATGGTTTGAGCACACATGAGGCAGCGTCCTCACTGCACACAAGCTGATCTAGGTATGGTTAGTGCTTGGAGGACTAACCAACTAGGAATCCTATCAGCACTAATTTTTCTGGTAGAAAGTTTGATATAAACATCATCAAAGACAAACTGATGCAGTATATAAGGCAGTTTCATGGAGCATTTCCCACTTCAAAAATAATTGTTCATTTAGCCAAAATATCACCGCTCCAGGCATGGGATCTTCATGCTGGGAACAGATAGATGTGTGTAATTTCTGCCTGTGTCAAAGGTGTTGCAGGCAAGGGGAGGACAAAACAGGGGCCTACCCAACCCACCCCTAGAACTCTATATGACAAACATCTTATTTGGCATTGGTAGGGGGACCCTATGGACCAGGGCTCTCCAGCCACCCACCCGTTGGCACTCAACAAGCCCATCCCAGATTCCCTATTCTAAATTTAAATTGTAAGGCAAGGAGGTTCATGCAGGTGGAAGTTTCCCTCTTCCCATAAGGCAATTGAGTTATTACCCGCTCCCATTTGAAACGTGTCCGTCTTTTAACAGCTTGCTGGATGGGAGATAATCCGGCACAACCCGTCAGCATGCACGGTAGCCACTCCACCTAACTGCATGCATTTTTGAAGGAAGAAGTGAGAGATGCACATGGCAAAACCCTGAAGGATGAATGTACTGAACTCTCACTCTCAGGAGTATCCTGTTTGAGAAATTCATCTCTTCTCCCTAGTCTTCGCACATCAAGTCCTCTCCCTATTTCTCCTCTCCTCTCTTCTCCAAGTCCTCTCCTCTCATTTCCATGATCTCTCACTCTAAGTGACGCTGCTTAAACCAATTGGGGATCTTTTGAGGTTTACAAGCCCTGGCTGGACAACTTGTCTCACTATCCTGGGAAAAAGCTTCACTGGCTACATTGGTTCCACCATAAGGTTCGGAGGGTGCCCCACTCTCCCCACCATGCAACATACATGCAACAATCATTTGAGGGAAACACTGATTGGCTATCACCAAACCTAAGCAGTAGCCTCCAACCCCTTCCCATGTAGGGACAGGAAAAGGGAACAATCAATGAGACAGACGTGAACAAAGGAAGTTTGAGATCAGTTTATAAAAAGGGGAGTAATGAAGCCAGGGGAAGCTCCTTCTCGCCCATAAGCGTATCTCTCTTGAGGCTGCTGCCCTTGTTCACCACCTTTATTTTGAGGGACATTTTCTTGATGTTGCCAATTCCCAAGGCATCAAAGAAGAAGTCTTCGTTGAAGATGGGGTTGCGGCTGTTCTTGATAATGGTGCTCCGTTGTTTCTGGAGCTTGCCGGGGTTTAAATAGAGAGATGCGCAGCAGTTAATGCTCCGCGCATCACAATGTTTGTCATAGAGATCTTCAGCTGTGATGATGCGTACCCTCAGGCGGGCATTGGAAGGGTCGTATTCAACCACCAGGCGCATGCTACCCCCTTTGTTCAAGTTGATGGTGTGTTCTTTGTGGAGACGTTCTGGATGGTCAGCAGACATCACAGGTTGCTGCTGCCCCCCTCCCACTGCACCCCCTCCTGGAGGGGTGGAGCAGCGCATGCGCCTCTGTGAACTAGGGCTGGTGTCAGCCGAACTGTCGTCGGTGGACAGGGAGCTATTGCGGGCCACAGAGTGTTTCAGCTTGATGACTTTGGATTGACTCTCCTGACTAAAGATCTTGAGGAGGGACACTGATCTGGACAGCAATGGTGACCCAAAGGGGGATGATTCTGCCGAAGAACCGGTGTCGCTCTCTCCACCGCTGAAGTAACGATAGGGGTTCATGAGTGACATGTTGATGTCTGAGGGGTTGAGGTGGGCACTCTCCCCGTTGGTCTTGCTGCTTCCTGAAGTGGCCTTCCTCTGGGAGCTGGGAGAGGAAGACTGAGAGGGGCACAGGCTGGTGTGCTCACTGTGAAAGAGCGATTCCTTGCGCCGTGTGTGAGGGCTCTCCATCAGTGTTGCAAAGCCATAAGATGTCTGGGCCTTGGGCACATAGGGCAGTGACATGGCAGTCTGTGACTGCGGATCCGCATTTGTACTGAAGTCCTCCTCCGACATCCATTCATCCGCGCTCTCAATCTGGATAATATGACGGCTGGCAGCTTTCAGGAGGTTCTTGCTCTCGGAGACAGCCTTCACTGGCAACCGGGGGCTGCGCTGAGGCTTACGGGCTGACAGATTCTGTTCTGAAGCTGAGGTTCCCAGGTTGGGCTTGACCTTCCCTTCTGCCCCTTCTGCTTCAGGAGGCACAGTTGGAAGCTTGGGTGGAATGAAGAAATCAGGGATCTTATCAGGCGTCAAGACGTTACTGTACAAAGGTCCCTTGGATTGTTTATCCCCAGAATCATTGGCCCGGGAACCATTTTCCACCGAACCACGAATTTTCTCCAGTAGCCACATTCTCAAACAAGAGGTCAAAAGAGGAGTCAAGACCAAACACCTGTTTAAAAATAAATGCAGAAGAAAACTGTCATTTGAAAGGAAGACTCAGACACTCTTCTCACTGAAAGCTTTTTAACTTTAAACAGTGATTAGCAATTTACCGTATGTATCTGTTTGCCAAATCATCACCTATTTTGGATCAGCTGTTAGGGATTTTACAAAGGGCACAGAGAGACAAAATGAGACAGTAAATTAAAGCACAGAGCGTGTAGATTTACAGAAATTAGATCCCCAAAATCCTATTCACCAAAAACTAAAAGCCCTGGGACAAATCCGGGGGCAGAATTTTAATACCTGCTCTTTGACCAGCTCTTTGACTGTGGCTCTTTGACACCAGCTCTTTGACCTCTCTAGATGGCTTTTGTGCCAAGACGTCTCCGGGGCCTCCTGGATTTTCTGCTTCTTTATTGGTCTCAGCCCTTTTGCCCTCACTGTTCTTAGACCTGCCATTTCTGCATCCTTCTTCAGCATTAATATCAGTGTGTGATGTGATCAGAAGGAGCGTCTATCCTGAAGTTATTGGGGTTTGTGGTGGTGGATTCTGTGCTAGCTGCTGCATCTCTTACAGAAACATCTGCCATACAGTGCATCTTCCATTTTTTAGAGTCCTCTACCTCTACTTGTCAACATTTAAAACAAGCTCTGGCAGCCTCACCCATTCATCTCCACATTCTGACAGGGTTGTAATTGCTGCAGAAGGAAAATGGCATCCCATTAAAATAATATCCATAAGAAAATAGGGGTTGGATGGATGGATGGAGAGAGAAAGAGAGAAGATGTAGATACATTATATACATCTGTGTGTGCAGATGTGTGTGCATAGTGTGTACACACATAGCATAAAAAGGGATCAAGCTAAGGCCCATCTGGTTCAGCTTCCTGTATTTCATGGTTGCCCACCAGATGCCTCTGGGAACACAAAAGTGTGTGTGACTTGTTACCACTCCTTTGCATATGAACCCCAAAACAGGCTACCTCCAAAGCCTAGAGGATGCATACAGTCATTACGACCTGTAAATTGTGATGGATCTTTCATGCATCCATCCATCTGTCCAATCCCTTTTTAAAGGCATCTGAGTCAGGTGTCCTCACAATATTCTGAGACAAGGAGTTCCACATATTAATTACATCCTGGCTAAAGAAACATACAGATGGGTTGATCTAGGTTGTAGCCTCTGCACAGATTTTGCTGGAATATCTCACTGCCTTTTCCAGCTTCCATGGGTACTGGGCACTACAGAACAACACTGAACATCCCAGCATGGTTACTCATGGGTGAGCAATGCAACTCTATGGAACTATCCCACATGCCTGCTTTCATGGGAATAATCCTACAGCCACCTCATGGACACAAACCTTTGTGTCACAACAGGTCCTAGAATAAGCTGTCCCTGCACCCCAAAAAATTATATCTTGACAGCATTTTTGTGAAGAATGGAACCATGCCTGAGAATGGAAGGGCCAAACCTCTGCCTGAATCAAGGAGACCTTTTGACTTATATGTGGAACACTTAGATGACCAACCAGATCCATTGACTGGCAATTATAATTTATGCAAATTAGGCTATTTTTAGATGGTCATCTTTAATAGAAGCCCAGGACTACACAAGGGTCTTGGGAGCAGATGACAAGGACTGGCTTCTTTGCAAGATATTTTGTAATTCAGCATTTGGTAGAGAGACATATTAGGCTGACAATTTAGGCTAGCCTAACTCAGCTAGCCTAGCATATTTTCCTATGATGATGTGTGGAGGTAGGCATAAGCCTGTGCATTGGTCTAAACCCCCAGGTAAGGGGCAGAAGTGCCTTCTGGCACTTTTTTTTTTTGCCAGGGCTTAGGCTGGTCTAATTGGAGAAGACGATTTCAGACATACTGACTAGTCTTCTAAATTCTTGGCTCATCCAACTTTCTGCTCTGACTTATTTTTACTTGAGATTTAGCCTCTCCACACTTGCAGGACACCGTATTTCCTATCACCAGAACCATCACAGTTTTTTAATATCTAACATCATCAGGTACACAACGGTCCTTCAAACATCTCCACCCTTTCTCTTTCACTGTCGCTTATGACTAGGACTTTGTCCCAGTATCTCTTAGACAGGGATGTGCATTGTGGAGACTTTGTGCATGAGCTCTGAGTTCTTGCGCACCTTACATGGCAAGAACCATGGTGGTCCTTTTGAAAGGATTCCAGTGAGAGGACTCTGCTTGATTTGCCACATACCACACATCCGGCTCACTTCACTGATGTACTACATACCACATACCGCACATCTGGCTCACTTCACTGATGTAGCCCTTCTTGACCTCCCCCCTTAGAACTCTCTCCCTGTTCAGCACCAGTTGTCTTTCTCAAATTATTGACCTCCTGACCTAAGAAATGTGGGTGTCTTAAAAGTGGGGATTCCCTTCAGTTTAACAAGCAACTGCCCCATTCATCCTTCCCAGTGGACTGTTCATTGTTTTCTGGACGTGAACCCTTTTAAATATTAATCTATTACATTTCTATCCAGCCTTTCTCTTAAGGTGCAATCCAGAGTAACTACGGGGAGTCCTTGCTCCAGAGTAAGAACAAGTTACTCTGGATTGCAATATGAATTTCCCATAGGTTTTCACCACGTGGTGCAGTAACTGCGGGTGCACGTAAAGTCTCTTACGTGCTCCCGTAGTTACTCTGGATTGTAGCCTGAGACTGAAAGATACGACTAATATGAATAACTTAATTTAAAAACAATCCATCTAGCAATATCAACAGAGATGCAAAATCTTCATTTATTTTGTTGGAGAAGCTGCACTGGGAACTTTGTCGTTCTCGACAAAAGCCGCACATACATCTTCATCATAATCTTCACCCTTTTCAAAATCTACGTCTTCCATGCAGTTTTGGCTCAGTCTTTGAATCCTCAACCTGAACACAGCCTGTACCTGTATCACAACATATGCTCTAATTCATGCCCAGCTACCCTGGCGCCTCTCCTTCCATTATCTTCTCCTGCTGCTAAGATACGGGTTGTAAATTCTGGAGTGGGGGAGAAAATCTTTTTTCATGAGACAGAAAGCACTGTCGACCATCAATCCTGCTTTATAAGTGCTGCTGGACAAATATTAGCAACACAATCCTCTGCATGCCAACTCAAAAGTAATCCCACTGCATTACAACAGGGCTTATTCCCAGGACGGTGCATACATAACAGGACTGGAGCCAAAGACATGCAGTAATATATTTGTGCTCCGCTGAGATGGGAAAACAGGCTGGGACACAAAAATTCAGGGAGTATATACCACACATAACACTGTAAGTTTTTTTTTCTTTACAAAGGGCCAGGGATTATGATCATCTTGTTTTCAGCAGCTTCAAGTTAACAGGGCAATTTGGCACTGATTGTTTACCAACTCACTTTGTAGCTTGCAGACCCTGGATTGCAAGCTGCATTCAGAGAATTATTTATTATTCATTTTTCTACATGTCAAACAGTTTAAATATCATTAAGGATTGGCTTCTTCTAGAATCAAGCCCCCCCTCAAAGATGTCTGTCTGATCTTCAAGTTGGACTAGTTTGCTTCTTTGGTGCTATTAGCAGTGTTGTGATGCAGTAAAGCCATCCATCCAGTGGCGCCTTATCTGTGAGTCTCTTCATTCCTTCTATAAGCATCTACCGGATTATGTAACATGTTCAAGGCAGAGTCAGCAATGAAACTGGCTTCTCTGACTGCCTCACAATTAGACCGGCACAAGTCCTGGGGGTGTCACAAAAGTGCTGTGAAGGACCTCTGTGCCTCTGTGGCAGAGTTAGGCTGGCACATGGAATGCTCCGACCTCTCCATGCCACCACAGGAATGGGAAGACAGGTGAGTTGCACTAGTCTAAATTGGTTAGGATTGTGCCTTTGGAGAGAAAATTCCTTCTGTTTTGCTCCATTGCCTACTTCCCTTTCAAATGTCGGGACAGGAAGGCTTTTTGAAGGGTTTTGCCCCTGTGCAGAGTACCAGCACCTCTGTGGTTGAGTACCAGCACACACGCATAAACAGACATATATAGACAGACAGACAGACAGACAGACACACACACACACACACACACACACACACACAGGGGTGAGTACTGGCACCTATTTTTCTATAAAAATAGCACCGGGGATAGGTAAGGAGCAACAGAGGTGAACAGGGGCAGGCGAGACAGAGGCATTGAATACCCTCACCCATTTTCTCACTGAGGCAAAATCATCTATATCCATATCTATATCTATCTCTATATCTCTATATCTTTAAGTTGACATCCATCAGTCTTGAAACACTATGGTATCGTGCTCAATGCTGCATGCAAAGCACAAAGGCCTGGGTAGATTGATATGGAGGATAGGCTGTTACCCAAGCAGTAAATCCCCCCTCTCCACACCACTGAAATAGTCCAATGGAACGGCAGAGCCAATACGATTGGTTCCCGCTGCGTCGCAGAGCTGGGCTAAGGACAGGAGCTCACCCTGGCTTGTGGGTACCGACTCGGGTCTCGAACCCTGGCCTTCTGATTAACAGGCACAGTGTCATAAACACTTGCGCTACCCACAGCCCACTGTATCTATATCTATATCTATATCTATCCATGTTTTTTTCGGAAAAAGATGCCATTACTCACCACAGATAATCTCCATATGACTAATTATCTGCTGGGGGGAGAGCAGGTGGGAAAAGGTGCCAGTACTGAGTACTAGTGAGTAAGCCCAGAAAAAGCCCTATCGATATCTATATATAATGCATGAAAAATGGGCCACAAATATCTGAGACATACAAAAAAGAGGAGACATGTCCAAAGACACCAATGATTGGAACACATTGGCCAGGACACTTTGTCCAGAACTCAGTGGTCCCATCACTCAAAATTGCTATCAACCACTTTGTCAGAAGTTAACAAAGGGGAGGCCTCTCCCAAGCGCTACAACCTGAAATCTGCTCAAATGGAAATGCCAGGAACTGAGACTATGACCTTCTGAGTGCCATGCTTGAGTTTTACCACTAAACTGCAGTTCTAGTATCCACTCCACCTGTTGTGGGGAGGGGGGAGGGCTGAGGTCAAAGCCCTCTAAGGGTTTCCTAGTGGTGTGGTTTGGAAAGCCGGTGTGTGCACCAACTCCTCCCCTCCCCACTCTCTCTCTCTCTCTCTCTCACACACACACACCTTGGAATCCAGGAATCCAGCTGTGGATGCAGCAGATCTCCTTTATCGTTGCTGCTATAGTTACAGGTGGCTACAGTTACAGGTAGCCGTAGAAAGGAGGACTTATGACCATTGCTTCCCAGTTAAACAGTCTTCCAAGACTGACTGATCCACCTCCTCCAGCTATGCCACTGCCAGAGTCTACCTGTTTCAGAGGAGGCTAGTAGGAGGCAGAAGTAGCAACTCTAGGCCATCTTCTTTCTTCCCCAATGCCCCAGCCTCTGGATAGCCATCATAAAATGGGGGAAGAAAAAGATGGTCTGTCTGCTGCCACTGATTCCCCACCATTAGCCAGCAGACATCTCGTGGGTCTTAGTGTGCAAAGCAGTGGTGGAGAATTTGGTGGGCATCATCATCACTGAAACTGCTCTGCTCCTAGACTCAATCTACCCATCCCCCAGCCCTTCATTTCCCCTACTTCCCTATCCTTGCCCCATTCCACCTCATCCCCTGCACCAGACATACCTGTTCCAGTGGAATCCTGATATCCATCAGCACATATTGGAGGATTCTGCTTTCCAACTAGTGCGCAGGCTGTTTGCCCTGCCACAGAATGCTTTACTGCAGGCTGCACCAGAGGAGCTACTATTAGTTAGGATTGGGCCATAAGTGTCATAAGTCAGACTGCTATCCTGAGAGCTTTGTTGGGCTGACGTTAAGCGACTTGCCCTGGTCCAAACGTGCCATAAGGCAGCAGTCCTTGGGCATTTCCTTTCAAATTAAAAAATCTCTCCAGGATCAACTGTCAAACTTACTGGGAAGTGACATCATTCTGATACCAGAGCTCCTCCGTGTCTACTCGGAAGTAAGTCCCAGTGTGTTCTGTGGGACATAGGAAATCCCAGTGCCAGATTCCAAGATGGTGGATCCCACCATCTCGCAACCCCTATACAAGATCAAGAGCCCCCCAAAGGGATCCTGACCCCCACTTTGTGTTCCACTACCATAAGGCAAGTCCATCCCACCAGAGAGGAGAAGAGGCTAACACCGGGATTTTTGTCAGACACTCCAAACTTCTCTTGGTAGTGCAACCAGATGAGGTGAGCTTGGCCAGCACAATGGTTGGGAGGGGCAGTAGGCAGAGATGGAGGGTGCATTTTGGTTGGGGAGAGTGTGGGACTGTGATTTGGTGGGATGTGGGAGGCATCCCACATCTGGATCCACATCCCATTATGTCAGATCCAAGCTCTTGTCTGCATCTCCTCAGCTCTATGCCACCTCCAGAAGTGGCTTAGATCCAAGCAGACCCATTGATTCTGCTCTTACCTTACCCTGGAGGAGAAATGATATCCTTCCCTGCAGTAGTGAAGCGGCAGCCCTGATCCTTACACTTGGATCAACAACAACAACATTGCAACATTGCACAACATGTCAGTCAGCCAATAAGCATGGGGAAGAGGACAGTGCAGGACTTGGGGGACAGTGTTTCAAAACTGAAGGATCCGAAGGAGGTGTCAATGTATTTCTGATCAGAAGACACAGAGGGCACAATCCAGAGTAACAACAGGAGCACACTGACATTACGTGCACCCATAGTTACTGCACCACCTAGTTAAAACCTATGGGAAATTCATATTGCAATCCAGAATAACTTGTTCTTACTCCGGAGCAAGGACTACCCAAAATTACTCTGGATTTCACCCAGAGACTCATTGCATCCTCCATAGGGATGTATGTATTCCTTATACACCACATATATGTATTATAATGATGGGTGTGGTGGATGGTAAGACTGGTTCCAGGAAGGGAGCAGGTTCAGTGGTGAAGGACACACCACCTGTCCATCATACTGAGAAGCATTTCACGAGAGTCACAAGAACAGATCTCACTTGTGTGCAGATACCCCTTGCTATGGTCTGTCGTCGTCGTCCCATTTCCCCCTAAGGAAAAGGCTTCCAACAGATTAGAACTCCCCTGCCTCATATCAGAGTCATTAAGGCACCACCAGGTCGGATGCGGCACTGCTCCATCGCAAGAACCAGTTAGACCCCGGGGAGAAGAGGCACCATCGCAATCACAGTAAACACTCGCCTGGTTAAACTTCTGTAACAACATCAAATAACACTTCTGAGTCCACTGCTGTTCTCAAGCAGCCAGTGGATTCTGTTGAAGCCTTCTTTTTTCCCTTCCTTATCTCCTGTAGACTGTGGTGTACAAAAATCAATGCCTCCCAGAGAGGCTGACAAATATACCAACAAACCAACATGAAGCAAGCATTCTTAGCTAGCAAAACCAGAAGCACAGAGGAGGAAAGGATTATTGCAGGTTGGAAATGAATTGGGGGGGAATATCTCAAGATGAGATGAGCAGTGGCATAGCTAGAGGGGGGTCAGAGCAGTCAGTTTCGGAGGAAGCCTCCACAGGGAGCATAAGGGGTCTCTTCTGAACCATTCCAGGTGGGGGAAGCAAAATGAGCCATAGGCCCATATCCTAAAGTCAAATTAAGCCCTTTGCTCGGGAGCAGTTAAGGTGACTTTCCATAAGATAACCCTAGAAGGTGACGTAACTGTGTGGACCTGTAACTGCTCTGGATTTTGCCCATATACACCATTTGTTACCCGGAATGGTTCAGAATGGGAGAGCTGGGGCGAAGCTCCCTCCGAGACGGTCTGTTCCCCCTTCAAGCTACACCACTGGAGAGGAGCAATGCAGCAGACTAGGAAAACATTCAATTATTTTGCACTATTTCAAATCCTGCTGGTGTTTCCTCAAAAGATGAATTGCCCAATTTAGTCGGAATTTTGTTCCTCACATTTTGCTGGAAGAAGATGGCAAATCCACAGAGGGATCCTATAAAATTTAATTGGGCCTAACTTGAAATCCTATAAATAAGGCATTTCACTTCAGAAAAAAATAGTGTCTCTTTCAAACTTTAAGACTGCAATCCTAAGCTCACTTACATGGGAGTAAGCCTCATTAAGATTAAGAATAATTTGGGTTGTAGTTAATTCAGTGATTCTTTTGAAGTGGTAGACCTCATGTAACTGTTTGGAGTGCCAACAGATGTGCGGAGATGTATCTCTTTTCTCTCTTTTTCTTTCCTGTAATGGTATTGAGATAGGGGGCATTTGTGGGTTATTGCGAGCTGGTCTTCTGAAATTTTGCCTCAACCTAATGTCATCCCTAAAGATAAACAGGTGATTAACCATTAAGATAATAATAAATGGGGTTTTAACATGGATAGGTAATTTTTACTGGAATTTGAGGACTATACCTGTGTGCTGATTGAGGCATTGAGGAATTTTGTTTTGCCTTTTTTATTTTCTGTTTTCATATTTGTAAGATCTTGAAATGTTTGTAGGATGTGGATTGTTTTTTTTAATGAGGGCAATAGCTTAAAACAATTATGAAATTTGGTTATTCTTTCTTTGGACGGCGAGATTTGTAATAGTGCGATGATGAAGCAGATGGAATATACAGTGCTGAGATCTTATTCTGAACATCAAATGAAATTGTACCAGTTCCTTGGTTGGGGCAAATGACTTGTATGTTGGAAGGTGTTAGAATTAAACTGAAAGAGAGTTTACAGAGATATAAAAATTGAAAGGATTGAATGTCATTAGAGGATTGGTTGTTTAAAATGAATTTTTTTTTTAATTTGGAAAGATGTTAACTTTGGTTGCTTCTTGAAGGTCCTTATGTGTATTCCTTTGTGTACCCCTTTACTTATTGTTCTACTCTATTCCTTATGCCTGTGTCTGTAATCAACAAAACACCAATAAAAATGTAAATGTAAAACAAATGTAAATATATAATGTAAAACAAAAAAATATAATGAGGCTTACGTCAGAGTAGAAAGGGATAGGATTGTGCTCTAAGTTTCCATGCAAATTATAAGACCATAGTTATGCCTTCAACCTACTCCAGAGACCCCTTCTGAGGATCTTTCATCAAAGTTTGACCTTTCATGAAATTTTTACTATGGATGAGGTAAAAATTTTTCAGCTCATGTCAACTAGGCTTGTAGTACAACCAGTGGCTGGCTTCAGGGGGTTCTCACAGGTTCTATAGAACCCTTTGCTAATGAGCACCTGGTTCTGAGAACCGGTTACTAATGGGACATAAACCTGTTGTTAATTTAGGTTATTGAGACATACCCTACAATCCAGAGTTACTATGGAGCACGCAAGAGACATTCAGTGTACCCGTAGGTCCTGCACCACCTAGTGAAAACCTATGGGAAATTTACATTGCAATCCAGAGCAAATTGTTCTTACACCAGAGCAAGGACTCCCCGTAGTTACTCTGGATTGTGCCTATAGAACCTGTTGTTAATTTATTTGAATCCCACCACTGTCGCAGCGCAACACAGCTGAGGAAAACAACCTTGTTCAGGATTATGTAATGTGATTAAAAACTATAATGTAACAAGCCATAATAGTGACTTCTACAGTAATGTAACACTTGTCTTGAAGGTTCACCCATCACTTGCTAAAAGTACTTCTGAAAAGTATTTTTTTGTTTTGGCCGGGCTAAAAGTGCTTCTGAAAGTCTCCAACCAATTTCTCCTATGACTTTGGAGTTTCCCACCCTAGATTTTGGGACTCTGAATTTACTCACTTTGGGTGCAATCCTAACCTCGGCGAGCACAAATCACTGGTCTTCTTGATCCCGTGGAGATGTAGGGAGGCAAGTGCATGTCTGTGCAGTGGCTTATGAACTCCGCCAGGAGTGGCGCAGAAGTGTCTTATGACACTTTAGTAACTCTTGCAGGCCAGCATGGGAGTGGGTCTTATGCTGTTTTAACTGGGGATTAGGATTGCAGCCTTTCAGTCCAATCCTAAACAGGTATATTGAAATATCATGAGATTTCTTCTCTATGCATTGCCATGTGTAATGATAAATGATTGATTTT
This sequence comes from Cryptoblepharus egeriae, assembly GCA_030015325.1. Taxonomy (NCBI): domain Eukaryota; kingdom Metazoa; phylum Chordata; class Lepidosauria; order Squamata; family Scincidae; genus Cryptoblepharus; species Cryptoblepharus egeriae. The sequence continues at coordinate 3,611,463 of JAREYC010000015.1, read as the reverse complement.
ACTGAAGCATGCATACATCGGTAAACGCATACATCGGTAAAATACTGCTCCAAAGACTGTGATACTGTCTTATGTCCTAAAATGGTTTTGACAGTGCTTTTTCCAGTGCACACATGCATATTGATAACATAGCAATGGGGAAAGAGCAAATAAACTGAATTAGATGCTGTAGCAAACCGTGCGTGCATGATGCACCAATGCCAGAATTTACTGCATTCTCATACAGTAGACGAACCCATGTTCAGGAGGAGTAGAACATTGAGCAGAGGAAACCCATGGAACAGGAAGAGGAATAGAAAGGGAGAAATCTTTGTGAGCCTTGGACAGAGATATACCCTACAATCCATAGTAAATACGGGAAGATGTAAAAGGCACTTATTCTGGATTGCTCAATGCATTTCCCATAGGTGGCACCCTACTACATCGGTGTAAAAGGTCCCCTCGTTACTCTGGATTGTAGGGTTTGAAAGATAAGCTGGACTTTTCTATGATGAGCTTTCTTACTGCACAGTTTTCGAACATAAGCAACGTTGAACAGCAGGTGGTAGTAACAGAAACAAAGTACCAGCAGCGGAAACCAAAGAAAAAGTTTGCTTTGCAGAATGACATACTCAGCATCTCCCAAACAGTTCATGGTTCTGTCTTCTCAGCATAGCCAGAAATAAAGAGTATCTTAAGGAACGGAAAGAGAATCTTGCTCAAAATCACAACATTTTACAGTTCAGGGAATTGGCTGATGTGGAGATTTTGCAAAGACATACACAAATCTATTACTTTATCATTGTTGCTATAGCATCCTGGTCACCTATGTTTTCCACGGATATGATAATATAAGCATAATCAAGACTGAACACTTTCCCCTCCATGGGGAACCTTCAGTTTAAAGAGAGATACAACAGCTCAACGCCAAGGCATATGTTGTGTTTATACTATAGTGATTTTCAATCTTTTTCTTCTTGTGGCACACTGACAAGTCACTAAAATTGTCAAGAAACAACATCAATTTTTTATCATTAACAAGGCACATCATATTACAGGAACAGGTCTCGGATCCCCCAATTGCCCTTTTAATTACCTGACCTTCCCCAAATTCCTGTAGCACACCTGCAGATCATCCATGGCAGTGCCCCGGCACAGTGGTTAAAAATCAGTTATAGAAGGTCCTGGGTTCCAACTCCAAGGAACTCAGGTGGCAAACCAATCAGTATAGTAAAGCTCAACTTAAGATATTGATCTTACCCAACTTTCTAGCATTGATGCACCTGTAATGCAGCCTTCAGGTAAGGGAGCAAATGGCTCCTTACATTGAGGAAGTGGCATCTGTATCGGCATCCTCCACCAGGATGCAGCACACATTTCGATGGCGTAGCATGAAAATTAGATAGGATCAGGCCATTAGAGAATTGATATCCTGCCTTGGACAGTTTTATATGTGCATATTTGCACATGGACAGAGCTTGTAACCCAGTGGTGGAAGATGTGCTTTGAATTTTGGGTGTTGGGTTCCAAATCTAGGGAAAATATAGGCAGCAAGGATGGGGAAAAACTCCAAGCTCTGAGATGCTGCAGAGCTTGGCCAGTCAGAGTAGACAATACGAAGCAAGATGGACCACCAGTCTGACTCAGTATATTCAGATGCTCCTGTTTTTGCAACTCTTACCCATTCCTAGTAGATTCCCCAATCTGTCTTCCCCAGGCAAGCTCTGCCATTGTATTTGTAGTTGAGAAGTCATTTAAGTGTGGGATCTAAGCATCAATGCCAAGATTCAGTGAGCACCAAATATCCAATTTAGGGACATCTAAGCATGCCAACTAATAGGGTTGCCATATGTTCCAGAAAACCAGGAGAGTCCCGGTTTTGGGAGATCGCATTCGTATGCTGACAAGTTTGACAGAGGGTCCTGTCCCAGTTTTGTGGAAGAGAATTATGGCAACCCTACAACTAAGGATACTCTTCTATGGTGTTTAATCATTTACAGAAGCCATCATCAGGCAATCGGTCTGCCTTAGAATCAAGAGGAGAACAGCTTCCCTTTGTGCATCCCTGCATGCAGGTGCAGCACACCTGTCTCACCATGTTGACTGCAGGCAGTGATCCTTTCATCCCCAAATGCCATGTAGGGTTGCCATATGTCCCCAAAAATAGGGACAATCCTGATTTGGGGGGATTGTGTTCACATACTGGTAAATGGGCAGAGGATCTTGTCCTGATTTTGTGGAAGAGAATTATAGCAACCATGGCATTAAGATGAACCCAGGTAGGGCAAAACAGCAGTCATCAAAGTCTTTTGGGGCAAGTGTCCCAGATCAAAGGGCACATCACATGGATCTAACCACCTGTTGATAAGGGGATTTTTAAGAAATGTTTCTGCATCTCCCTTGTAAACCTTTCAGGTATTCCAGGTTTGCAACGCCATAAGGGGTGCTGAGAATGTCAGTCCCTGTGATGAATCTGGGTGACAAAACTGTCAAAGAGGTCAAGGACCCTTAAAATGTAGGACACCCAAGAAAAATGTAGGAAATGACAAAATAAAAGCTAAAAACACACTATTAGAATGTAAACACTCTATTACTTAATTATTATTAAATTTAAACCTATTACATGTAATTACAAGAAGGCTATGTGCTGCCTGATCACAAGGAAATGGACATAATGCTATAAAAGAGAACATTTCCTGGAAGAAGAGGACATATGGTTAGCCCAATTTAAGCAGCAGTATTAAAAGGATGCAGGGGCTCAGAGAGAGAAACTGGTGGGCTCTGACAGTGGCATAGATAGAGGGGGTGGATCAGTCTGTCTTGGAGGGCTCTGTTTTGCTCTTGCCTACCTGAATGACTCCAAAGGGCTGAGCCTCCCTCCAAGACTGACTGCTCCTCCACCCTCTAGCTATGCCACCAGCTCTGGTTCCTTCAGTAGAAAGCCACCTTCTGGATCTGTCCCAGGGGACTCCAAGCTGGGAGATGATCCTGGCTTGGCCCCAGATCCTCTGCCCAGTGTTTGGACTGGGCACCGCACCCAGAGAACAGGAGCCAAAGTTGCCTGCCTTTGCTCTCCAAGTAAAGGTCTTCCCAGTTCTTCCAGGGGCAGGGCAGGGGTGCCCAGGAGCCCCTTGAACAAACCAGGGTAAGGGCTGCACATCCACCCACCCAGTGATAGGATTCAAAGAAATTAACGACCGGTTCTATGCCCATCTGGCAGCCACTCTTAAATGGCTATTTTTAAACTTTATATGTCCTATCTCTCGTTAACAACCTGTTCTATAGAGTAGGTGCGAACCTGCTGGAGCCCACCACTGCACTCACTCTGGTTCTGCTCCAGCAGAGGAGACGAGGACTTGGCTGGCCAGCCACCTGTGCCTCCCAGTGGCATAGCCAGAGGGAAGTCTGAGCAATCACTCCAGGGGGAGCCTCACCCCTTCAGTGGCATAGCCAGAGGGGGGTCTGAGCAATCACTCCAGAGGGAGCCTCTCCCTTCAGTGGCATAGCCAGAGGGGGCTCTGAGCACTCACTCCAGGGGGAGCCTCACCTATTCAATGGCATAGCCAGAGGGGGGTCTGAGCAATCACTCCAGTAGGAGCCTAACCTCTTCAGTGGCATAGCCAGAGGTGGGTCTGAGCACTCACTCCAGGGGGAGCCTCACCTCTTCAATGGCATAACCAGAGGGGGGGTCTGAGCAATCACTCCAGTGGGAGCCTAACCTCTTCAGTGGCATAGCCAGAGGGGGGTCTGAGCAGTCACTCCAGGGGGAGCCTCACCCCTTCAGTGGCATAGCCAGAAGGGGGTCTGAGCAGTCACTCCACAAGGAACCTCTCCATTCAGTGGCATATCCAGAGGGGGGTCTGAGCAGTCACTCCAGTGGGAGTCTAATCTCTTCAGTGGCATAGCCAGAGGGGGGTCTGAGCAGTCACTCCATGAGGAACCTCTCCATTCAGTGGCATATCCAGAGGGGGGTCTGAGCAATCACTCCAGGGGGAGCCTCACCCCTTCAGTGGCATAGCCAGAGGGGGGTCTGAGCAGTCACTCCATGAGGAACCTCTCCATTCAGTGGCATATCCAGAGGGGGGTCTGAACCGTCACTCCAGTGGGAGTCTAATCTCTTCAGTGGCATAGCCAGAGGGGGGTCTGAGCAGTCACTCCATGAGGAACCTCTCCATTCAGTGGCATATCCAGAGGGGGGTCTGAGCAATCACTCCAGGGGGAGCCTCACCCCTTCAGTGGCATAGCCAGAGGGGGGTCTGAGCAGTCACTCCACGAGGAACCTCTCCATTCAGTGGCATAGCCAGAGGGGGGTCTGAGCAATCACTCCAGGGGGAGCCTCACCCCTTCAGTGGCATAGCCAGAGGGGGGTCTGAGCAGTCACTCCACGAGGAACGTCTCCATTCAGTGGCATAGCCAGAGGGGGGTCTGAGCAGTCACTCCAGGGGGAGCCTCACCTCATCAATGGCATAGCCAGAGGGGGGTCTGGGACAGCTTAGCCTCCCTCTGGCTATGCCACTGGTGCCCCCAGCCAGAAATGAAGCAAGTTCTAACTTGGGAAGTGAGTTGGGGGGCAAAGGCTGAGTCCCCCATTCCCTTCCCTGTGAGTGTCCCAAGTATCCCAGCTGCACCCACCTGTGCTGCGCTGAGCTGAGCTGAGCTGAGCAGGGCAGGCGAGGGGAAAGACGCGCCACCTCCTCTGGGCTGGAAATGAGGCGCTCGGCACAGCCCTTCTGGCTTTTATACCAGCTCAGTCAGTGGCCCCTCATTCATCGCAGGCTCCGGAGGAGGAAAGAAAGGAAGGGAGAAGCCTCCCAGTTAGGAGCCCAGCAATGACGCCGTATTCCTTGGAAGACAAGCACCCCACACTTTGGGATGGAGCTGACCACTTGCTGCACAGCCACACACACACACAAGGAACAGAAACACACACACACAGAGACACACTCACAGGCAACACAAAAATACACACACACACACACTCACAAAAATAGACACAAACACACACCAAAACACAGACACACAGACACACAATCACACACACAGACACAGATACACAATCACACACACACACGTAAGAGAACAATCTTAACCATGTCTACTCAAAAGTAAGCCCCACTGTGTTCAGTGGGTCTTACTCTCAGGAAAATGTCTTTAGGATTGTAGCCACAGACACACAAAAACACAGACACACAATCACACACAGACACACACATAGAGATACACAGTCACACACACACACATAGACACACACAATCATACACACAGAGACATGCAGAAACAGACACATACACCCACACACTTGCAAAGACACATACACAGCCTCCCCCTCTTGCACTGCAGCAAGAAAAGCTGTCAAATCCTAACAGATCCCAATTAATCTGGGATCAGTGGGGTAGCCAAAGGGGGATCAGACACTCTTATTAATTTTTTTAAGATATGTCCTGGAAAAAGGGTGACCCTCCCTGCTCTCCCTACACAATAAACCTGACAAATGGGGGGGGGGAGATCTGCTTAGTGGCCTTTGTTTCTGTAGCACCCCTAGTATAACCTTCTTTTCTTATCTTCCCATCACTTTGGGTCTCATCCTGAAATGCACACGCTGGGCCTTGGACTGCAAGATTCCCCCCCCCCCCCCAACACACTGTAGATCCATCTAGTCTGTCCCTTTGGGTGCCCACCAGACCTCAATTTGCCATTCAAACCCTACTTTTTTATTTCAAAAGGGGGGCTTTTGGCAATGCCTTTGATGTGCATGAGAGATTTCTCAGTTGGTTTAACATCTTTTTAACATCTGGCTTTAACAGGCTTTGGACCTTTAATTTTTTTAATCTTATTAATGTTTTCTTGCAGTTTTTTTAAGATGTTCTTGATTGTGAAGGGTTTTCATTGGTGATTTATTTTCTTTGTATTTCTGAACATCATTGTAAAACAACACTGGAGGGTGGGAGTGGGAAAGAAAGAAAGAAAGAAAGAAAGAAAGAAAGAAAGAAAGAAAGAAAGAAAGAAAGAAAGAAAGAAAGAAAGAAAGAAAGAAAGAGTCATTGCGCATGTGCAGACTACATTCTCAGACTACATTCTCTTTAACATACATTAAAGCTACTCGTGTTAAAGAATAGCTACATGGCTTGCATTTAGCAGTGGCATAGCGAGAGGGGGTGGAGCAATCAGTCTTGGAGGGACCATGCACAGAGCACCTCCCCTTCTGAGCCATTCCACGTGGGGTGATGGCACCGAAGGGTAGGCATCCCTTGAATACTCCCTCCAAGTCTGACTGCTCAGCCCCCCTCTAGCTACACCACTGGCAGGTAGCACACATACCGTGTGCACACGTACTGTGCATTTTTGCTCAAAATCTTGTTTATTTAAATTTTGCCCAGTGATTCCAGTCTCAGTCACACTTTTTCCAAAAAGCATCGTAGGAGTAAGCTGAGAACATTTAAGGCTGCAAGCCTATGAGTTACTATGTGCATGCATAGGATTGCACAGTAAGGTCTCTGCTGCTAGGATATCCAGTTCTCATAAGTTTGGGCTGCTTCTGAATATTCTCTGTGCCTGAATTTCTCCAGGGATTTTGAGCACTCCCAGATTGGCTGATGTGTTCTGCTTCCAAAGTGGAGCCACTGCATTCAGAGTTCTTCTGGTTTTCGTTCCAAATTGTGTACATCACTTTATGTATGTTTATTTATTTCAAACAAAACCTAGATTCCATCTTTCTCCACAGATTCTAGGTGTCCCGTCCCGTGGTTATAATTAAAAAACAAGAACTGAGAAATAACATGCCCATCAAAATAAAATTCAATCCATAAGAGAGAGAAGAAAAGAAGCACTCCACAATAAAAAAATTAAAATTAAAAAGTACTCCACAGTTTTAAAAAAATCATGCCACAATTAGATCATTCCTTCTGAAACAAAGGAGGATGTAATCCTAACCAATTTAGGTCAGCACAACTTACCCACTCCCCATTGCTGTAGTGGTGTAGGATGGCCATCGCATGGGCCTAACCCCCGCAAGAGTGGTGCAGAAATGCTTTATTACGGCAGTTTTGTGACATCCCCAAACAAGTACAGGACTTGTGCTGGGATTTATCCCAGCCTAACTGGGGTTAGGATTGCAGACTCAATCATAAACCTTCTGCGGAAAAAATATGTCATCTGGCACTCACATGTCACACCTGGCCCAGAAACACTATGGGATCACAGTAGCCCTCCAAGCTGATCATATGATTCTTCATGTTTTTAGTCTCAGTTCCAGCTCCTTCTGTTCACTCACAGAGTTCCCTATCTTTACATTCAAATTGTGCTATATTCACTGATGAAACCCTGCCAGAAAAAGCAATCATGACAAGCTCATACACCTGATTGCATCGAGATTCCTTTTGTGTAGAGATTTACTGATATGCACATGCATGTGTGAGCGTTAATAAAATGCTGCCCTCCTCCAAAAACAGTCTTGATGTAATTGTACCTATGAATGAATCGAGACTTGGAGATGCAATGTTTTATCAAAGTGCAGCAGTACAAGCACACTTCAATAAAATACTGCACCCAAAAAATCTGAATCCAGACAACTTTACAAATTTATTAATTAATTATTACAAATTAATTTATTAATTTATTAATTATTCAGTGAAGGATTCTAATAGTTTCCTATTGCAGTATATAATCTCAAGCATAAGCCCAATAAAACAGAGGTTCTGCTGTGGTCTATCAATTCACTGGAGCAGTGTTAGCCAATTCTGAATGAAATGGTCTTCCCTCTAGAGGATTGGGGTCATAGTTTCGGGATTTGGCTTGATCCAATAATCTTATATATTATTTTCCAATAATCACTCTAATTGGCCTGTTTTGAATTAAGGAAATTACTTTTTATTACATAAGACAGTTGTATTTTTTATTTTTGGCACTAACTTTTGATGGAATTGAGATATTTCACTCTGTTTTCTTCCTTGCATTATGCTGCAAAATCTTCCTTGCATTATGCTTCATCCAGTGATATGTAGCATGAAGATATTATTTTTAAAACTTTGGTTTTCTTTATTTTGGTCACTAGTGGACCACCATCAGCCCACATGCCTCTAACTATGACACTGACTTGGCAAATACCAATAGGATATGAGTGTAGAAGGGCAAGTGATTCAACAAAGGATCAGTCACCAGGTTAAGGAAATAAGGGCCCTGTTGGATCAGATAAAAGACCGAGGGCACAATCCAGAAGTGCACTTGGTTACCCTATCTATCACTGCGCTGACCCAACTGCAAGATGGGCCACCCTAGTTATTTTGGAAAAGACTTGGGTCAGCTTATGGCAACATAGGCTGCTCCAAGACAAATGGATCTGGGCTGCCCTCGCTGGGCCAGCCTAGGCAGCTCAGTGGTGGCATGTTTAGGGCATGTTTAGCATTGCCTAGGGCAGAGCAGTTACTCTTTATCCAGAGCCTGTTTCCAGGGCAGAAATGCCCTCTTCCAGCCCCTCAGTTATACAACCTCAGAAGCAGGTATAGTAGTGAGTAGACCCAGTGGCGTCACCATGGTGGTGTGGGTGGTGTGGTCCATACTGGGTGACACACCCAAGGGGGGTGACGTGTACTGGGGTACCTAAAAATTGCAACTTAGTGATGGAACATCAAACCCCATCATGCCATATACTGTTGTTGGATTCATATTGAAGAGCAGAATACAATGCAAAATCTGTTTTGAAATAGCGCCTGCGCCTTCCCAACAAAAGTTTTGGCCAAAAAACTAAAATATGCATTGATCTCTATGGAAAGTGAAAGTGACCCATATCACGGCTTTACTCGCAAGTAGGCAAGTGTCCCATAGTTCATTGGAAAGGGAAGGCTGAGAAGAATCTAAGGACACCAGAATTGTCCTGATCCAATGAACACAGCCCCCACAAATCACCCCAGAAAGAGATCTTTGATGATTGCATTGAAATTAATTGAAAATGGATGTGAACTGAACAGCTGTGTTTACTGGTGAGTAAGCAAGCATGCCTTGGCTGGAGTGGAAGGTCAGTCCGGGAGAGTGACTTCCAAAATGGTCCCAGTCAGGGACGTTACTGGAGCGTTAGAAAGGGGGATCCTTGAAGGGGGTGGCAGCATGTGACCTAAATGGCTACAGTCATGGTTTGTAGAAATAATCCTGTCATGTTATGCATCTTTGAATGTGTAATTTATAGCAGAATGCGGTGAAACAAACCACTTTGAAATATCTTTATTCTATTAAACTGTATAGCTAAAAAAATCAGTGGAGGCAGGGCAATGGCAGATAACCATGCCCACCATTCATGTTGTTGCCTCGTGTACTGCATGGGGGTGACACACTGGCCTCATGCACCGAGTGACACAAACCTTAGTGATGACCCTGAGTAGTCCCATAGGGGTCCATGATAAGCTGGCCAAGAACTCAGATTTTTGACCAGCACTGCCATTCTTACTCAGCCTTACCTGCAACCCCTGCCTCTCAACTTCAGGATATGGCACAGCTACAGCAGCCCACTAACCTGGGGATACAGCAGGCCATTCCAAGAAGCCCCTTGTATTCACTGTAGACTGTACTGGCATCTTATCAAGGACTCCTCCTAAGGCAGGCACCACAGCTGTTCCTTGTTCAGTGTGATCTGAGGGGGGTCTCCTCGGGAGCAAGCCCTCCCCAGATGTCACTGACTTGGTGCCTACTGAACATGTTCTGGAGCATCCCAGACTTCCTGACTCTCTGGACGCAGCATAACTTTTACTCTGGATTCAGAATAGTTGGGACAGCCCAGCTGGGGCACTCCTCACTGCCCTAACTCTGGATTGTGCTTTTATCTTGTCCAGGATTCTGCATCTCACAGTGACCACTCAGCATCTTCAGAAAGTCCAGAAGTGGAACATGCAGGTTCCCACAAATCAATCAGTCAATCCATCTAGCCATCCATCAACATTATTATTATTATTATCAAACATAAATACACAGCAAACAATTTCATGCTGGTTTCATTCACTTCACCAGTCGGACACTTCCCAAGAGTCTAGGACTGTGTGACGTAGTGGTGTATAATTTGTGCTGATCCCAGAAGAGTGGCTTTCTGCAGTTGGCAGAGTGATATTCTGTCAATGCCAGGAGTTTTCAGGTGCCTGCCAAGGTCTTTGGGCACTGCACCGAGTGTGCCAATTACCACTGGAACCACCTGCACTGGCTTACACCAGATACGCTGTAATTTGATTCTTAGGTCTTGGTAGTGGGAGATCTTTTCCAGTTGTTTCTCCTCAATTCTGCTGTCACCTGGTATGGCGATGTCAACAAGCCACACCTGACTGCTTTCTATGATGGTGATATCTGGAGTATTGTGTTCCAAGAACTTGTCCGTCTGTATCCTGAAGTCCCACAGAAGCTTGACCTGCTCATTTGCAACCACTTTTTCAGGCTTGTGGTCCCACCAGTTTTTTGCCACTGGCAGATGATACTTTTGGCATAGATTCCAGTGGATCATCTGGGCAACAGATTGTGCCTCAGTTTGTAGTCAGTCTGCGCGATCTTCTTGCAGCCACTTAGAACGTGGTCGATGGTTTCATCCCCTTCTTTGCAGAGCTGGCATTTTGGGTCATGGGCTGATTTTTCAATTCTGACCTTGATGGCATTTGTCCTGATTGCCTGTTCTTGGGCAGCAAGTATCAGGCCTTCCGTCTCCTTCTTCAGTGTTTCACTCATGAGCCACAACCAGGTCTTATCCTGATCCACTTTTCCTTCGATCTTGTCAAGGAATTGGCCATGCAATACTTTATTCTGCCAACTGGCAGTCCGGGCCTGAATTGCACTTTTGCAATATTCATAGTTGGTCTGCTGCACTTTCAGCAACTTTCTCTTGCTGACTTCAGTCAAAGCAGATTCCTGGCTCTCTCGCACATGATCTGCTAGGGCATGTTTTTCTTCTTCCACCGACTGCTTCACTTGCAAAAGTCCTCTGCCCCCTGATCTTCTAGGCAGGTATAGCCTGTCAACATCACTACGTGGATGTAAAGCATAGTGAATGGTCATTAATTTCCTTGTTTTCCTGTCCAAGTCATCCAGTTCCTTTTGTGTCCAGTTCACAATGCCAGCAGTATACCTAACTACAGGTATGGCCCAGGTATTTTAGCCTTTATAATGTTGCCGCCATTCAATTTGCTCTTCAAAATTTTTCTAACTCATTGTATGTATTCTTTGCTGACAGTTTTTACATGCCCGTGTTTGATATTGTCCAGCTGCAGTATGCCTAGATATTTGTAGGCTTCAGACTGGGGGCATTTCATGGTTTGACCATTCGGCATTTCAATGCCATCACTTTCCGTGATCTTCCCTTTCTTTAGTGCCACTGTGGCACATTTGTCCAGGCCAAACTCCATGTTGATGTCGGTACTAAAGACTCGGACTGTATTGGTGAGTGACTGGATTTCTGCTTCTGACTTTCCGTAGAGCTTCAAATCATCCATGTACAATAGATGTGAGATTTTCTGGGAATTTTGGCAGTTTGGTAACCCAGATTCACTTTCTGTAGGATCACTGAGAAAGGGATCATCGCGATGACAAACAGCAATGGGGACAATGAGTCCCCCTGAAAGATTCCCCGTCTAATGTTGACAAGTCCATAACTTTCACTGGCTACGAATAATTCTGTCTTCCAGAGTGTCATTGCATTTTCAATGAAATTTGTTACATTTTTGTTGACCCCGATGGACTCCAGACATTTTATGATCCAGCTGTGTGGCAATGAATCAAAGGCTTTTCTATAGTCAATCCAAGCCAGGTGCAGATTGGTTTTCTGGCTTTTACAATTCTCCAATATTGTTTTATCAATCAGGAGCTGGTCTTTCGTGCCTCTCCTTCTCCGTTTACGAAAGACCAGCTCCTGACTGATAAAATGATACTCTCCTTAGATGACTGGAGCATAAACCCAGCCAATGAAACCTATGGACTTTTTGCCGTTGTGATGCACAGTGGCATTACTATCAGCAGTGGGCATTATACAGCCTCTGTCAAAATTACAGCTCTTGATAGTTTAGAATTGGAGAAAGAGAACTTCCTCTCTGATCCGCTATGTGAACTTTGCCCAGAACCACTGACTGAGCAAGAAGCGAGAGCTATTACTGAGGACTATGATGATGGTGAGGTCTCCTTTAGAGTTGGAAGTGTTCAACCTAATATAGGGGTGAACAAAAAGAACATAGAACCAGTAGGGCTTCTGGGAGGACAAAAAAGCAAACCCAACTATGATATTCCCAGTAACAAAGTAATTGTTACTTTGTTACCAGTTTTTACCAGTAACATAGCAGATTATTATTATTATTATTATTATTATTATTATTATTATTATTATTATTATTATTATTATCATCATCATCATCATCATCATCATCATCCCACCTTTCTTCCTTGGATAAGGAAATCCAAGGCAGTTAACATCATTTAAAAATAATAATTGACAGTATTTATATACTAATTTTCAACAAAAAGTTCACCTCCAACGCCCAGGCAGCCATGAACTCACCATTTGCCTGCCATTGTAATGAAGGGCACTTGAGAGCAGATGAGCATAATGCATCTCAGTCTGAGCATCTCAATCCATCAATGTGCTTAACAAAGCCAAAGGTACTCCAAGGACGTGGCAGCCCTGCTCAAGGGTTTCCTGAGTGTATTAAACCTTAAAATTGTAGAGAGGAAGAATGACAGGGAGGCTGGGTTGTGTGCAGGGAGATGGAATGATATGCTGTCTGGAAGAAATAATAACAGCCAGAGGACAATATTAGCAAAAGAGGACAATACTAGATGCAAAAGAGGACAATACTAGCTCATGCAAGGAAATAGAATCATAAGATGAACGTCCACAGGGCACAGGCTGGAGGAGTATGGTGCTTTGGCATGTTCAGTTTGCCATTGGAATTAATGTTGGGGACAGCCCTGCTTGTCATAGTTGGAAGGCCAGCCAAGCATCTTACGTCATTGTTCAAACTGTGGGTCAGGACCCACCTAGCTCAGCCACTACTGAAAAATGGAGACAAGTACTTGTATAGAGATGGGACCCTCATTAGCTGCTGCCTGAGCCAACTGGATGGGTTGCCACAGAATTGAGTTGCTCAATTGCAGGGCTGCTGACTTTATTCAAGGGAAGCACAGAGTCCTTTTCCAGCAAACTCCTGCATTTGCCTCTTTTTTAGGACATTGGCACTAAAAGTGTGGGTTGAGATCCCCTTGAGATGGTTGTGAAAGGGTGGGATCCACCACCACTCAGAGTGTGGCACTGGGTTTTCCTGGGAGTAATTCTCATTGAACACACTGGGAGTTACTTCTGAGTAGACATGGAGTAGTTCTGGCATCACAGTGATATCACATCCCAGTAAGTTTAACTAGGGGTCTTGGACAGATAAGTTTGGAAGGGACTTCTGGTCTGAAATGCTTCAGTACCACTGATTTAGTATAATGTCTGGGATGGTAGAAGAGAAAGAGGGCAGAAATAGTAAGATGTGGTGTGGTGGTGTCGAGCCTACCCCAGAGGATGGGATGGCAGGAGTGCAGATCCAACCCAGGCCACCGTGGGACAAGGTTCTAGAATCAACGGAGGCGGATCGAGTCTATTGGTCGGACTCCTGGTGGTACCTCCTCCGGCTCTACTGCGCAGGGCGCACTGGGGTTTACCCAGGATGCCCTATATCTGCAAGGCCCAATCCAGGTGTCTCCCGCTCCGTTGGACCACTAAGAAGGCCCCAAGAGAGTAGGAGAGGGAGGGGGAGCGGGCACTGTATATAAGGAGAGGAGGCAGGAGGGCGAGAGGGGGGCTGGAGTGAGAAGAGAGAGAGGAGAGTCATCCAGCGCTGGCGCTGTCCAGCAGCAGGCCTTAGTGTTCACCTGAAAAAGAGAGAAAGAACTGTTGCTTGCTTGTTGCTTGCGAGTTAGACTTACCTGTTATCAAAGGTTCCAATCTGTGGAAGAGGATACTTACCTGAAGTGACCCTGGAGACAAAGACCTGCAAGAAAGAAAAGAGAGGAAGGCTGTATTGAAAGGACTTTGAACAGGAGGGAGGCAGGTGTTGTAGACCGGGGAGGCTGACACGAACAAGGTGTAAAATTGTTCCCCCCTTCTCCTGTAACTTTCTTCCCCAAGGCTATCTGTAAAACCCAAGTCCGTCCTCCCACCACCCTATGTTTCGTCTGTGAAGTTTCTGATAAAACTATTCCTGCTGACGAGTTCTGCGTACCTGTGTGGTGTGAGTCAATCTGGGGGAAGTTCAATCCAGCAACAGGATGGCCGAAGGGAGAGATGACCAGTCCGAGATTGAGGTGTCCATTGGGGGAGACAGCGAGGGGCGTGACACTGGAGGCCCATACGGGGACCGGGGGGAAGACGAAACAGACCTGCCCCGATGGATCAAATGGTGGGCAGACGAACAGAGGAAGTTGGTTGGGACCCTGGTGGACAAGTTGGCGGGCCTCCCTGGGAAAGGGACGGGAGAACCACACCGGTTCCGAATGACAAAGATGACCAAGGACGACGACCCGGAGGCGTTCATAAACGCCTTCGAGCGAATGGCAGTCTCGGCGGGGTGGCCTAAGAACCAGTGGTCAGCGATCCTGATACCCTACTTGTCAGGGGCAGCTCAGACGGCGGTGGACACTTTGCCTACCTCGGAGGCCAGGGACTATGAGGCTGTGCGGTGAGTGATTATGAGCACCTTGAATGTAATCAAAGAGACCTATCAGGCCAGGATGAGGGAGAGCACCTACACGACCCAGAAGGGAGCCCAGGGACTGGCGAATGTGATTCGAGCTAACAGCCTGCAGTGGCTGAAGCCTGCAGAACAATCCACTGAAGAAGCGATAGAACTTGTATGCCTGGAGCAATTTGTCACTGCCTTGCCCCAAGAAGCCAGGAACTGGGTCCTTTGTAACGATCCCCGGACCCTAGAGGAAGCGGTGAGGCTAATGAAAAGTTATGAAACAGCGGGGCGGATCTCACACCCAGGATCCCTTGAGAAGAAGGGGGCGGCGGAGGATCAAGTGACGCGTCCAGGAGGAGCCAAGAACACCCTGCCTCTGACTCCAGGTAGACGCGGAGACGGCATGGAGAGAGAAAGAACCCCTGCGGACGCCAGGCGCCGCGCAGGAAACAGCGGGAGACGGGACCCCGGACCAGCACCTCCTTTGGAGGACATGGAGACGGTTTTGGGTGACGCCACGGTTGGATCCACGCGACCTCACCTGCTTTCGTTGCGGGAAAAAGGGCCACGTGAGACGTGATTGCGGGCGGGGCTCCGCCCCACGAGAGACCGCGTGGACCGAAGCACAGGTAGTGAACCCTAAGGCCCTAACCCAAACTATATGGGTGGAGGGAAAGCCTGGGACGGCGTTGATTGACTCGGGCTGCACACAAACTCTGATCAAGAAAGGGTGGGCCCCGCTCAAAAGACCCGGAGAGACCGTATGGATCAGATGTGTCCACGGGGACATAAGAGGGTATCCTACAGGAATGGTGGAGTTAGAGGTGGAAGGGCTAAAGAAGAGGATGAGAGTGGGTGTAGCCGAGAACTTACCATACGACGTTATCCTGGGTCGAGACTGGCCAGCCTTTAAGAGAGTGGTAAGGATGGAGGAGGAGTGTCTGGAGGGCCAAGAGGAAACAGGACTAGGAGCAGAACAGAAACAAGACCCCACATTAAAACTAGCTTGGGCCAGAGCAGAATCTGGACAGAAGGCCCCAGGAGAGGGAGTCCGGTTTCAGATACGCGAAGGCAGGTTATACAGGGTAGGCTGGGATCCCCATACCAGAGAGGAGGTGAACCAACTAGTTTTACCCAAGAGCAAAAGATTAGAGGACCTTACATTGGCTCATGAATGCCCATTGGCCGGGCACATGAAAGATACGGCTACTCTCGCAAGACTATTGGCCCGGGTGTACTGGCCAGGGATTTATGCCGACGTCAAAAAGCATTGTGGGAGTTGTCCAGCATGCCAGCTCACCCAACCCAAGGGAAAACCCGGGGGTGAGCTTATCCCCATGCCAATCATCGAAGTCCCCTTTGAAAGGGTAGCAATGGACATTGTAGGACCACTACCCAAAGGGAGGGGAGGGTTTCGTTATCTGTTGGTAGTTATCGACTACGCAACCAGATACCCCGAGGCAGTACCCCTCCGGTCCACCAAAGCTTCAGTGATAGCTAGTGAACTTATGAAGATTTTTTCTCGAGTCGGCTTCCCAAAGGAAGTATTGACTGACCAAGGGAGTAATTTCATGAGCGCACTCATGCAGGACATGTGGGGGCAATTAGGTGTAAAACACCTTCATACTAGTGTGTTCCATCCCCAGGCTAACGGGTTAGTGGAGAGGTTTAACGCCACCCTCAAAACATTATTAAGGAGGTTTGCTGTAGAGGAGCCCCAGAATTGGCCAAAGTTAGTAGAGCCGGTCCTTTTCGCCGTGAGAGAGGTACCCCAGGCCTCTACCAGGTTTTCCCCATTTGAATTGTTATTCGGGCGTTCCCCCTGAGGCGTTTTAGATCTGATGAGAGTGCAATGGGAGAATGAGGGAAGAGAACCGTCCCGGGGAGAGGTAGGAGGCATCAGTTTAGGGGAGTTGAGGGAAAAGCTTAAGCAGTTAGCCAGATGGGCCAAGGAGAACTTAGAAGATGCACAGGCCAAGCAGAAAAGGGAACACGACAAAAAGGTAATCCAAAGAGAATTTCAGGAAGGGGATAAGGTGCTGTTGTTGTTACCAACTAGTGAAGTAAAGTTGTTGGCTAGGTGGCAGGGACCATACGAAGTAGTGAGAAGAGTCTCCCCTGTGGACTACGAAGTAAGTACACCAGGGAGAAGGTTTGAGAGGAAGGTGTACCATGTTAATCTACTTAAAAAATGGGTACCTATGGCAGAAGAAGCATGTTCAGGAGAGGAGCTAGGCCCTTCAATTCAAGAGATAACCGGGGACACAGGCAACGTCCGGGTCGGCCCAGATTTACAGGCAGCTCAGGTAGATCAGCTCCGGCAAATACAGGAGGAGTTTTCTCAAGTTTTCTGTAAAAGGCCTGGGATGACTACGAAGGTACAACACAGGATTATAGTCCAAGGGGATAAGGTAGTGAGACAGGCCCCACGAAAATGGCCCAGACACCTAGAGGCAGCCCTTATTGAGGAGGTAGAGAAAATGCTGGAGCTAGGGGTGATAGAACCCTCACAAAGCGAGTGGTGCAGCCACCCCGTAATGGTCCCGAAGCCTGACGGGACGGTAAGAAAATGCATTGACTTCCGCCAAGTCAATAGCGTGCCCCAGTTTGATGCCTACCCTATGCCCAGAGTTCAGGCTCTGATAGAGAAATTAGGACAGGCCAGATTCCTGTCCACGCTCGATATGACGAGGGCTACTGGCAGATACCACTGGCCGAAGAATCCAAAAGGTATACTGCCTTTGCAACCCCGACTGGGTTATACCAATTTAAGAGGATGCCTTTCGGCCTCCATGGGGCAGCAGCCACCTTCCAGCGGCTGGTAGACAAATTGTTAGCTAACCATGGGCGGTATGCAGCGGCATACATTGATGACATAATTATCTTTAGCCACATGTGGGAGGAGCACCTTCATCACCTAAGGGCTGTCCTAAATGAGTTAGCAGCAGCTAAGCTCACCATCAACCCAGAAAAATGCCAGGTGGGATTACAAACTGCCCAGTTTTTAGGATTTGTCGTTGGGAGAGGAGAAGTCAGACCCATACTAAATAAGGTTCAGGCTATTCAAGGAGTACCCCCACCCCAGAACAAAAAGGAAGTGCAAAGGTTCTTAGGGATGGTGGGTTATTACCGGGCTTTCATCCCAAATTTCTCTGAGATAGCCGCACCACTAACAGACTGCATCCGGAAAAGGCGGGCCAAGGTCATAGAGTGGACAAAAGAGTGTCAAAGGGCTTTTGAGGAGCTAAAAGGAAGGTTGTGTAGCGCTCCTGTGTTGAGGGCCCCGGACTTTGCTAAGCCCTTCCGGGTGCTAACTGACACATCGGCTAGGGGGATTGGGGCTGTATTAGCCCAAAACATGGACAGACAAGAACACCCTATTTTATACCTGAGTCGAAAGTTGACGCCAGCCGAAGTACGCTACTCCACCATCAAAAGGGAGGCTCTCGCTGTTAAATGGGCCTTGGAAACCCTAAAATATTATTTGCTTGGGGCCCCTTTCGAGCTTGTGACAGACCATGCCCCACTTACATGGTTGGGAAGAATGAAGGACACTAACGCTAGATTGACTCGCTGGTATCTCAGTTTACAACCATTCAAGTTTACAATTTCATATCGGAAAGGGGTGTCCCATTCAAATGCTGACTTTCTTTTGCAACAGGATATGCCGGGGACATCCGACGTCGTAGACGCTCCTGCCCCCATCTTACCGGGGGAGGCATATGGTGGTGTCGAGCCTACCCCAGAGGATGGGATGGCAGGAGTGCAGATCCAACCCAGGCCACCGTGGGACAAGGTTCTAGAATCAACGGAGGCGGATCGAGTCTATTGGTCGGACTCCTGGTGGTACCTCCTCCGGCTCTACTGCGCAGGGCGCACTGGGGTTTACCCAGGACGCCCTATATCTGCAAGGCCCAATCCAGGTGTCTCCCGCTCCGTTGGACCACTAAGAAGGCCCCAAGAGAGTAGGAGAGGGAGGGGGAGCGGGCGCTGTATATAAGGAGAGGAGGCAGGAAGGCGAGAGGGGGGCTGGAGTGAGAAGAGAGAGAGGAGAGTCATCCAGCGCTGGCGCTGTCTTAATGTTCACCTGAGAAAGAGAGAAAGAACTGTTGGTTAAAAAGGTTGTTGCTTGCGAGTTAGACTTACCTGTTATCAAAGATTCCGATCTGTGGAAGAGGATACTTACCTGAAGTGACCCTGGAGACAAAGACCTGCAAGAAAGAAAAGAGAGGAAGGCTGTATTGAAAGGACTTTGAACAGGAGGGAGGCAGGTGTTGTAGACCGGGGAGGCTGACACGAACAAGGTGTAAAATTGTTCCCCCTTCTCCTGTAACTTTCTTCCCCAAGGCTATCTGTAAGACCCAAGTCCGTCCTCCCACCACCCTATGTTTCGTCTGTGAAGTTTCTGATAAAACTATTCCTATTGACGAGTTCTACGTACCTGTGTGGTGTGAGTCAATCTGGGGGAAGTTTAATCCAGCAACAGGATGGCCGAAGGGAGAGATGACCAGTCCGAGATTGAGGTGTCCAATGGGGGAGACAGCGAGGGGCGTGACATGTGGGTCTTAAGATGTGGGTAATAGTAAGATGTGGCTCTTAAGCATTTCAGCCTGGGATCCCCTCTTGACAATCTATCCAGAACCACCCAGAAGTGATGTCATGACTGGAAGTGACATCAATGAAATGCCAGAGCTCTTCCATGTCTATTTGGAAGTTCCATTGTTGTCCATTGTTTATTGGCCTAATCCCACTAAGAGTGGGGCAGAATCAGTGATGGGCTTGAAGGGGTTCTCACAGGTTCTATAGAACCCTTTGCTAATGAGCACCTGGTTCTGAGAACTGATTACTAATGGGACATAGAAGCTGTTGTTCATTTAGGTTATTAGGACATAGAACCTGTTGTTAATTTGTTTGAATCCCACCACTGGCAGAAGTGCCTTACAGCACTTTTGTGGCACCCTTAGGTCAGCACAGGACTTTTTTCAGGGCTTATGTGGCCTAACTATAGGATAGGATTGCAGCCACAGTGCCCCATTGGTTCCAAGATGGTGGCACCCAGCTTTTTGCTACCCCATGAAATGAAGTTGCAACCTCCCAAGATGGCCCTGACCCCCATTTTGAGAATCACTGCGCTAGGCCATGTTTTGTCAAGAAGGCGGAAGGAGATTGGAGTGCTGCTTGTATCCTAGACCTGCTAGGGCCAGCCATGGCCAGAAACTCACCACTTTGTGAAAAGGGCAGGCGAGGCTTTGGTGAGGCAATCAGATCCCAGGGAAGTACAGCTGTGCTCAGTTGAGCTCCAGATGATCTCAAGAGACATTTCTGCTGGGAGGTGGCCAAGGTTCTGCATCTCCAGCCTGTCCGTATCTTATCTTCACTACTGACAGGTGCTCTCCTTGGCCCTGTGGGCTCCCACTCATCAGAATCTGGTCTGTTACAACAGATCTGCTCCTGGATATTCCTCCAAGTTTCATCTCGACCCCACCAGTCCTCCCACACTAATTATTTGGTTTACTGGTTGGACCAGTATAGGCTGAAATCTCTAACTGCTTCCATCTTCCTCATGACTGTCAGGTGAACGAGCACTGTCGAGATAAGGGGGGGGGGGACACGGACCTGCACACGGCTGTGTTTCACGTCACACTGGGGGAAATTAAAAAGCTTCATGCCACCACCATTCATCTTATTAAAGGTCCATTGCCTGTTAGAGCTGCATTTCACCGTCATCCTGGCACAGCACCTCATAAATTACACCCGGTTCCTCCAGCCCTACTGACAAGAAGGAAGGGGAGGGAGGGAGGAGAGGCAACCATAGGCAATCCAGTGCTCATCATAGGTCTGGCGTGGAGAAGTCGTCGCCAATTTACTTAGAAGTGAAATCTAAAGCAAATGCTGGAGGATGGTTTTCAGTACACACAAATGGGGAGCATCAGAGATAGCAGTCTGGAGGCAGTGCTGCACCCAAATCAGGGTAGCAGGACACTGGTTGTCATTGAGTGGGGGCAGCGTGACCATATATTACAACCGGAAAAAGAGGACAAGATCCCCCTGAAATATAGGACACCCATGAAAAATGTAGGATATGACAAAATAAAAGTTTCAAGCACACGTATATATTTCTTCCATGTGGTTAATTTAATTAATCAATTAAGTAAATATTTTAAATATTATTTTAAATATTATAATATTGCATAATTTAAAATATTAAATTAAATAATTAACTTATAATTTATTAATCACAAGAAGGATACATACTGCCTGTTCCAAAGGAGAAGGAGGACAAAGAAAAAAATTTCAGGGCATAAGGCTAAAAGAGAGGACATGTCCTGGAAAGACAGGACATATGGTCACCCTTGGTGGGGGTTCTGAGGAAGATGAAGCAAGTCAGGCAATCTGATAGCAGTTTCATTGCAGCTTGGTCTAGTTCAAGGTGTTCTCAACTTTTTGTCATCCAACAGCACACGCACAAAGCACTGAAGGTACACAATCTGTTTTTCGACAATTGATAAGGGTGGTGGAGGGTTCACATCCTGCAATGGCTGTACTAATATGACCCACCCCCAATTTCCTGCAGTCCTCCTGCAGAATCTATTCTACATATTATTGGCAGCACACCAGTGATTGGATTCAAAGAAATTAACAACTGGTTCTGTGCCCATCTGGCTGCCACTTTTAAATGGCTATTTTTAAACTTTATATGTCCTATCTCTCATTAACAACCGGATCTATAGAGTAGGTGCGAACCTGCTGGAGCCCACCACTGCAGCACACTAATGTGCGGTGGCACACTGATAAAAAACTAAGCTGAGATCAGAACAGTGTCAGCCCATGCCAAAAAAGCAGGCACTGAAGCAAATTTCTTTTGGGGGTTTGTTTGTTTTGCCTACATTAACACCATTGCCAGCTCATCCATGGGGCCACCTGATTGAGGTTACATCAGGGCACACTGCAAGGCACCCAAGTGGGTGGTGGATCTGGTGCACCTTTCATCCAGTTCTGCTGCCACTATCTCCAACCAACCAATGCAAGCTGCAAAGATCTGCTCCCTGATCACTTTTCCAAGATAATTTCTCCTTCTTCCAGTGCTCTTCATGCACTTGTAGTGAAATGCAAATGCACTTTCCCTGGAAATGAAACCAGAAGTCCTCAGTGGCACAGCTAAGAAGGGTGCAGGGTCAATCGCTCTAGGTGCCACAAGGTGGCTCTCCAGGAGGTGGCATGCCAGGAGGTGGCTCTCCACTCCTGGGTAGGTTAGGCCAGTGCATAGTCATCCGCAAGCCTCCCCACACCACCATGGGAACAGGGAGATGGGAGAGTAACACAGGCCTAAATTGGTAAGGATTGCACCCTGAATGATACATACATTTGGATTTTGCACACCCGAAACAGCATTCTGAGTCACACCCACCCAATGCTGCTGACTCCATCACTTTGGCCACTGCCACAACTTCTCCTAAATTGGTCTGGTAGGATTAATCCTAGAAGAGGAAAAGAAGAAATGGTTTAGAAGAAACTGTTGTGGAGGACAGCAAGTGGAAGAAGATGCATCAAGACCTGAAAGTAGAGACATCAGAACCAGAATAAGAGCAGTGACTCAAGTCCTGCCACCTCAGTCTTCTGCAGCGGAGAAGATAAGTCACTCCCCACATCCTCCTCTTGCTGAGCCTCCAAGGGTGTCACACAAGGAAAGGTTGGATTATGAAATGGTTGGGCAGCCAATGTGCTGGCAGAGATGGCAAGGGAATGTGGGCAGCTGCTTCACCCAGTTTAATGGGGGCTGACCCTTTTTCCAGTCTTTCTAAGACCTACTATTTCCCCCCCCCCCCCATTTATCTATTGACCCTTTTCCCCTCCAAAAGACCACTTCAGGGAATCAAACTGAATCAAACTCTCGAAATGGTTTCCAAACCTAAATTCTCTTGTTTGCCTTAAACCAGAATTCCAAGAACCTAAACCAGAATTTGGTCCTTTGTACCCTGAAAGTAATGGCTTCAGAAAATACACAACTTTGTGTTTCATGGTGGTGTTCCTTCAGGGTTCCTTCCCTGGTGTTCATCTTGTTCCCTGCCTGCTTTCTCTCATTTCCTCCATGAAGAACCTTGTGTTTCTGTACAAAATCTTGCAAACCATGCCAGGACTTTCTTATTCCGTCAGTACGGTAATAGGAGGAGTGACGGGGTGGAGGGGAAGCTAACAAAAGGTGAGTGTTTGTTTTCTCTTGCAGGGGAGGAGGAAAATAAATGCCAGAACAGGACACGTTCCTTCAGAACAAGCACACGTTGTTGGAGAAACTCCAGGTCTGCCCAACTGCAGTAGGTGGCATACAGCTACTACCCTGAGGGGGTAACAACAGCCACAAATGCTGGCATGGAATCCCCAACTTCGTAAGAAGACTGGGCAGATCCCTCAATGAAGCACCTCTCCTTATCTCAGATGTTCCATTCTTTGACCATCAGATGACAATGGCTAGTCAGGAGGGCGATGAGGCTGAACTACTGTAGTATAAACATATCTGAGGCACTGGCACCATAATAGGTATTGGTTTAGTCTGAATTCTTATACCCCACCTGTCCACTTTCAATAAAATGCTCAATGAGGCTAAGAACATACATACATACATACATACATACATACATACATACATACATACATACATACATACATACATACATACGATCAGTAAATATACAATGAACCAGTGAATAAACTGAGCCTGCCACATGGGTGGGTGAGAACTTAAGAAGACCAACCTGATGGATCAACCAAAGATCATCTAAAGTAGTTCAGTATCCAGCTGTTGGATCAACCAAAAGATTGTCTAGTACAGTGTCCCATTTGTCATAGGAGCCAATGAGATACAAACAGGTCCGCAAATGAAGCCAGTATTCTTTCCGTAACCCTTAGAATACCAACCGGGTCCATTAGACCCGGTATGCAAATGTATGCAAATTAGGCTATTTTTAGATGGTATTATTAAATCTGGTCTTCAGAAGATGGAATGCTCCTGGACTGAGCACTTCCATAAGTATGACCACAGCCTCTGGCAGGTTTAACCCAGTGGTGGGCTTCAGGGGGTTCTCACAGGTTCTACAGAACCTTTTGGTAATGAGTGCCTGGTTCTGGGAACTGGTTACTAATGGACCATAGAACCTGTTGTTCTATGAACATAGAACCTGTTGTTAATTTAGGTTATTAGGACATAGAACCTGTTGTTAATTTAGGTTATTAGGACATAGAACCTGTTGTTAATTTATTTGAATCCCACCACTGGTTTAACCCCTGTTTTAAAGGTATCGAAGCTATCAGCGATCACTATATTGCACGGCAGAAGACATGAATCCAATAATAATAACACAGGAAGAAATTAGATCTTGAACTTTTCATGTTGTGAATACAAAAATTTAATTATTATTTACATATGCCACAGCCAATTAAACATGGCTCCTCTGATTATCCAGTGACATAGATATCCAATTCTGTAAAAGGGAAAGTTATAAGGTGGCCACCACATTTAACGCCCTGTTGGTAGTTTGGCCATTGGAGGATGCTAGATTAGATAGATTCAGATACAACAGGACTTATTTAAAATGTTCCTTAGGAGATCAGACTCATTCATGGAAGGAACATAACAATGGTCATTAGCCAAAATATCTAAATGACATCTCCAGTTGTGGGATTCAAATAAATTAACAACAGGTTCTATGTCCCATTAGTACCCATTTCTCAGAACCAGGCACTCATTAGCAAAGGGTTCTATAGGGAACCTGTGAGAACTCCCTGAGAGAGGGGGGTGAGAAACTTCAAAGGGAACCTGTGAAAAACCCCTGACGCCCACCACTGGACATCTCCATGGCCTCCATGAACATCTGAGCAGAGATATATAAGAACTGGCCCTATTTTCTGCTGCTCAACTTCCAAAAGCACCTGATAATTCAGGGCGTTAGACAAGATGGACCTTTGTTCTAATCTAGCAGGGTTCCTTTTTATTTCTTATTTTTATTTATTTATAAATATTTATTTATTTTTATATATAAAAAGAAATTAAGCTATAGTAATGGCTGCTGCAGTGGTGCACTGATTAAGACACTGTCAACCTGAAGATTGGCAAGTTGGTGGTGCAAGACCTGAGTACAGCAAGATGGAGTGAGCTCCTGTCCCTTGCCTATCTCCTGCCACCCTAGCAGTTTGGAAATGCAAGTAGATAAATATGTACCACTTTGGTGGGAAAGTAACAGCATTCCACGCACTTTGGTGTTTAGTCAAAGGGGCATCTTCGCACAGTTTTGGTTCTTCAACCTCGTAATGAGCACCACACCCTTAAGTTGGTCATAACTAGAAGGACAACCTCTGGGGTACTACCTTTACAATTATTAGCCATAGAACCTCAATGTGCAGAGGCAGTCTATCATACAAAGAACTTGAACGTGCTGTTCCCATTACTCCCTTCTTGGATGCTTCCTGAAGACATCTGGTAGGCTACAATTTTAATCAGGATGCTGAACAGCACGGACTTTGGTCTGATTGACTTCAGAAAGTTTTGTGTTCAGTGATGCACAGTTCAGTGCCAATGGATTATCCCTGTTTTATTTGGTGTTTCCCATCATAGGCCAACCTTGTCCAAGATGCTATTTTGAAGGAGATCTCTCCCCTACACATCAAATTTGAAAACCATCAACAAAACAACCTCACAGGTCCTGGGATCACTTCGCCTTTTATTCCCGATGCCGTCACAATGCCGACACCTTTTATTCATTGCCAGGCAGCTATTTCTAGCCTGGCAATGAAACGCCGGCGTCCTTTTTATCTCGTCTTTGTTGCTTGCACAATGGCAACGTGAAAAGTGAGAGAGCCAGGGAGAGAGGTTGCCGGATAAATAGAAACAGGCACCCAAAATGAAAGCCGGAAGGAGGGGGAGAGGAGGACATTCTTGTTTGTTGCTCACCTTTACCTGGGAAAAAGGGCTCGGAAAAGGACAACTTCAAATGATCAAAGACGTGGAGCACCTACTTGACAAAGAGAGTCTAAAGCATTTCAGTTTAGTGGGAAAAAGATGACTCAAGGGGAAATGCAATCGAGTTTTATAAAATGACGATGTGGAGGGAGGGATATTTTTCTCCTCTTACACTAGAATCCAGGAAGGAGGCTTGTAAAATCCTCCACCTTCAGCTGTTCACCTGAATTTTAAAGTTGCAAATTACCTGGCTTGTTTTCAAAATGGAACTACAGTATTATATTTGGGAAGAGGAATCCTCTGTTACTCAATTTTTCTGTTCCCAAATCTTCTACAGGGTGACATTTGCCATCACTTTCAGATCCTTTATTTTTCCCTGAATGATGTGGATGTGTGTACTGAACAAATATTGAAAAAACAAAACTACACAGTCTTAACCTTATCATGTACACTTATGAGCTTGATGGACTGAATTCCTCCGAGTTTTCCAGCAAGAGAGAACCCAATCAAAAGGAAGAACAATGCTTCTCAAAGTGGGGGTCTTCGTTTCAGGGAGTCACCAAAAGCTGGGTGCTGCCATCTTGGAATCTGGCACTGGGTGCTGCAGTTTTCCAAGTTCAGCCATAGGGGCTGGATGCAAAGTATTTGCAGTTTCCTCTTGACCCTCCACTTGAACACAATGGGGCTTACATCCGAGTAGACATGCAGAGGACCAGGCACTCAGGCTGCAAAAATCCTTACTTCCCTGTGAGTAAGGCTGAAATCCTAAAGACACTTCCCTAAGAGTAAGACCCTTTAAACACAATGGGGTTTTCTTTTGAGTAGAAATGTTTAGGATTGTGCTCTATGGCTACAATTCTAAAGACACTTTCCTGAGAGTAAGTCTCAGTGACCACACTGGGGCTAACTTTTGAGTAGACATGATTAGGAGTGTGCTCTAAGGGTGAAATCCAGAGTAGGTATGGGGAGTCCATGCTCTGGAGTCTCTTACGTGCTCCCATAGTTATTCTTGATTGTGCCCTCAGTCTCACTGAAAAAATGGGACTTCCTTCTGAGTAGCTGTGGAGGTGCTCAAGCATCACAGTGATGTTGTTTCATGTTTGATGTCACTCCCAGCCATGACATCACTTACAGATTGATGACACCACTTCTGGAAGGTCCTAGACTAGCGGTCAGGGAACAGGGGTAAATTACCCCAAATGGGGTAAAAATGAAATTTCTGGGGGTAATGGACAGTTGAGCTGCCGAGACACAGCCGGGCATGCATATGACTCTATATGCATGTCTGACTGTGTCTTGGCAGCGCAACTGTCCATTATCCCCAGGAATTTCATTCCATTGCATATAGATCTATAATATATATATAGATTCTATATGCATGCCCGGCTGTGTGTGTTACAGTCCTGTAGCGTACAAGGACATGACGCAATGCACTATGTTAATATATGATTTCTTTCCTTTCAAATCAAGGGGTAATGTCGGCATATCTAAATATGTTGGGGGTAAAAAGTAAAAAAGTTTTGGGGTAAAAGGTAAAAAAGTTCCGTGACCCCTGTCCAAGACAGATTGTCATTCTCAGAAGCTGAAATACTTAAGGACCACTGACCTGGAAGATGTGGAAGGACTAACTAACAGCATGAAACTTCTTTCCCTATCGTACACAATCAAGTGCAACGTACAAAAATAATAAACATAATGAATTGGAGGTTATGCAGAGGGGAAAAAATTCCTTCACAGCTCAGAAAAGGCCAGAGGGAAAAGAGAATGGCAAATCAAATATATGGAAGGAAAGAACCGAGAAACCATAATACTGACATTACCTTGAGCAAAAATATCTCTCGACAGTCCTGAAACTCATGTCTGCAGATCTAAGAGAAAGATCTAAGAGGTGGAATGAGCAAAACAAACAACTCCCTCCCCTAATAACCTGATAACTGGTGAATGGAAATGAACCCCCACCTGCCTTCCTGCACCCTGATTGCATGTTTCCCAAAATTACTTTTTTCCTAACCAACCCTCCTCACAAATGAACAGATCTACCTAGGTAATTAAACACTATGAGGTGTGTGCAGTGGGGGGGGGGGGGGAGAGAGAGAATCCCTCAACAAATAGACAGCAGCAATTCTGGTAGCTAAAAGTCTGAGCTGTAAAAAATTCCATAGTAATTGGCTGGAGGTTTTTAGCAGAAGGCACTAGCAGAAGAGAAGGACGTCTTGAGCAACATTTATATGTCTCCACTCCAGAGGCCAATGCAATTATCTCGACACACACGCAGCAGCGAGATGGAACACAGAAATGAAAAGGGAGAACCTCAAACCACCCCATTATTCCCCTTATTATTTGGCAACCAATGGAAAATTACCAGTGAACTGTTGTTAGAATTATTCCTACTACAACAAAGCCTGCAATCCTAACCACATGTTCCTGGGAATAAGTACTATTGACCCCAGTGAGACTTACTTCTGAGTAGACATGCTTAGGATTGCACTGTAAACAGGGTGATCATATGACCAGAAAAACCCAGATTTGTCCGGATTTTTAGCCTCCTGTTCGGGTGTCCTACATTTTGGCTTCATTGTCCTACATTTTGAAACTCCACAATAGTGCACAGTACCCCATCATGTCACATGTTGTTGGATTCGTACTGAAGAGCAGAATCCAATACAAAAATCAGTTTTGAGATATCTCCTTCCTATCAAAAGTTATGGTCAAAAAACTGAAAAAGAAGGATGAAAAAATACACTTTTTGGCAATTTTTTTAAGCGAGTAGGAATTTTGGCCCTGGGGTTCAGGAATAATCTGGTCACCCTGACTGTAAATCATCTAAAATAGCATTTCTGGAGGGGGACAAGTAGCAATTTCCTCTGGTGGTGCAAGTAGTTAAGACACTGTGCCTGTTAACCAGCAGGCCAGGGTTTGAGAGCTGGGTCCCCACAAGATGAGGATCTTCTGTTAAAGTTGGACTAGAAGATCCACTGGGTCCCTTCCAACTCTGATTCTATGATTGAATACTATGTTTTATTGGGCATAGGAATGCCTGTGTAAAAGACCTCCTCTCCCTGCAAGACAGCTGTTCCTTTATGCCCTCAAAATTTGCTCTTCCCAGAATATTTTGCATCCCTTAATCCAGGGTGATCAGATGGCATAACCAAAAAAAAAAAGAGGACAAGGCGAGAGGACACCCAAGAAAAATGTAGGACATGACAACATAAAAGCTAAAAGCACACATATATATTGCTTTTAAGTTGTTAATTTAAACATATTGCTTACTATTAAATTTTAAGAAATAACATATAATTCATTACATACAGTTTCTGAATTACAAGCAGGTTACATGCTGCATGCACATAAGGAAAAGAAGGACAATGAAGATCTTTTTCTAGGACACAAGGATAAAAAAGAGGACATGTCCTGGAAAACTGTGACATATGGACACCGTGCCTTAGTCCCTATATTCTACTGTACCCAAAGCAATGTTTCTGTACCTAAGACTGAGCCCTGCTGGATCAGGCCAAGGGCCTTCTAGCCCACCAGGTAACAAGACAAGAAACCTATTGCCACTGTCTTGCATCCGGCATTCAGAGATAGGCTACCTCTGAAACCTGAAAGTCCACACAGTCAATAAATCAGTGCATCCTCTTCCTATTTGTGCCTGTCTCATCTCCCCCCTTCTTCCTTATTCTCCTCCTTGTTTGTTATCTAGATCAAACCCAGCCTGGGGGCCAGATGCACCTTTCAGTGAGCCTCAATGTGGCACCTGGCAAAACCCCTTTATCTGGTCCTTGGGCAAGCCTTGTAATCCACTCCAATACATTATTAAATGTATATTTGTGTAAATTTATTCAAATTGGAAATGTAAATTAGTTTTCCAGCCCCCCCTTCCCCGCCCCCATCAGAAAGATGATGTGGCCCATTGGGGTATATAGGTATTGCAGACAAGAACAGTTTCAATGCAACTGGCAGGCATCAACCAGAGGGTTGGATCTAGAATACAGAGTAAGTGATGTGGCTCAGCAGGTCAAAAGCTGACTAATCAAGCAACAACGGATTCAGAATTGGAGGGAGAACATAGCAAACAAACAAAAACAATAAGTAGGTGTCCATTCCTACCCACCAGGTTCCATTGCAGAACCTCTCATTAATTAAAAAAGCAGCAAAAGATATATTTAAAGATACCCTAAGGGTCTTGATTTTTGGGCAACCCACTGATACAAAAAATGTGTTAAAATAAAAGCATTTTAAAAATACAAATAGTGTCCCTTTACCATTATTTAAAAACAGCTTTCTTATGGCACACAGACAAGGCACCAGTGGGGTATCTAAGAAGGGGGCAGTTGCACCAGACTACAAGCTTTAGGGGGGCTACAAGCTGAGCTTGACACTAGTGGCTACAATTATGAAAAATGGAGTACGTATGAAGGATAATACCATTATATTATATATCTGTGGAAAGAAAAGATAATTTATGCAGAATGCAATGAAACAAACTGCACTGGAAGATGTAATTCTGATATTGTATGGAACTAATAAGGTATTAATGTGTCATATTCAAAGCCTGCATTTCCTTTAAGGAGCTCAAGACAACATATAAAACGTTATAACTTATTTGAAACTTATAACCTTGCAAAGATACATTAGGCTAAAAAGAAGTAACCTTGGCCAATGTCTCCTTCTACCTAGTAAGCTTCACCATTAAACACTGATTTGAACTTATCACATCACTTATTTCATAACTTTATTTGTGGGTGGTGTGAACATCATTACAGGTGTACACCTGTGAAAGGATCAGGTGTGCAGCAAAATCCACTTCTGAGAGTGCTATAAAGAATACAACAGTCAGCCATCCTTTCTCAGAATTCTCAAGATTTCACATCACAGCACATGTGTCTGTTCTGATAATAAGGATCAGCTCCTGAGCCACATACCACCCACCCAGTGATGGGCCGAACCTCCCCCAAGATCCGGTTCGCCGGAAGTTGGGGGCGGGGTTAGGGGCAGGGCCAGGGGCAGGGGCAGGGTGGAGGCGGGGCTAGGGGCAGACCCCAACCCCGGCACACTGCGCATGCGCCAACCCCCGGCGCATGCACAGTGCATTTCCTCCAAGTGGAGGAGACACACAACGCTAAGCCAGTTGAGGCATTTGAGTTCATTTGCCAGTTCACCCCAGAGCCTGGACTGGGTGGGCAGAACCCCTGCCTGCCTGCCTGCCTGCCGTATGTATGTATGTATGTATGTATGTATGTATGTATCTATCTATCTATCTATCTATCTATCTATCTATCTATCTATCTATCTATCTATCTACTGTATGTATGTGTGTCTATCTATCTATCTATCTACTGTATGTATGTGTGTGTATCTATCTATCTATCTATCTATCTACTGTGTGTGTGTGTGTGTGTGTGTGTGTGTATCTATCTCCTACCTACTACCTATCTATCTACCTACCACCACTGCAGGAGCCCCAACTGCCTAGTAGACCCAGCCGTGGAGCTGCTCCCCAACCAGTCCCACAGCTCTGCTCAGCCCAGGCCAGGCTCTGAGGCACAGGGCACTGGAGCTCCCTGCTGCCTGCATGGCCTCATGTGGAGTGGGGAACCACCAGACAGGCGTGGGGAGCTGTGTGGGCCATGCTGCCTGAATACCCTGGAGCAGGGAGGGCGGGGAAGCCAGGCGTCCGGAGCAGGGTCCTCTGGAGAGGGCTTAGGAAGTCCCTGCCCGGCTGTGGGTCTCCCTCATGGGGGCTCAGCACACTGATGAGGCAGAAAGGGCAGCAGGGGAGAGTTGGGAGTCACTGCCTAGTGGCCTGAGGGGGGCCGCCTGGGAGCGCCTGGCTTAGCTCTGCTCTGCCTGCCTTGCTACTGTCAATGCCAGTCTCAGCAGTTAAGGGTTCTGAACCATTACCTTGACAAGCACTCAACAACACCTCAGGGGGAGGGACCTTTGTTGCGTCATCCTGCAGGGAGGAGGTGGGGAGAGCACAGCTGATTGGCCGGGACTCTGCCTTACATATTTTCTCCTTCTGGGGTCTCAAAATCCTGGCCCTGGGGCCAGATGTGGCCCTCGGAGATCCTCCATCCAGCCCTTGAGAAAGCCCTACAGTCCTCAAGGAGTTCGACTCCCCACACCTCAGGAGGGCATTTTGAGGACTGGGGAGGCTCCACACCTCTCTCTGTGTGTGTATGAATGTGCTGGTGA
Source organism: Cryptoblepharus egeriae (assembly GCA_030015325.1). NCBI lineage: Eukaryota > Metazoa > Chordata > Lepidosauria > Squamata > Scincidae > Cryptoblepharus > Cryptoblepharus egeriae. The sequence continues at coordinate 3,579,663 of JAREYC010000015.1, read as the reverse complement.
ACATGTTTGAACATCACTGTATTGGAAAGTCTTTATGAACTGATTTGAATCCATTGATTCATTCACAAGTGTTAACCAATTATTTTCTCTTCTGGCCCCAACACAGTATCAGAAAGACCATGTGGCCCGCCTGCCAAAAAGTTTAGAGACCCCTGTAATAGTATAGTACATGAAGTATAGTATAGTATATGAAGAGGAATAGTTGCTTCATGTTAGCAGATTTATGGTGCAATCCTAATCATGTCTACTCAGAAGTAAGTCCCATTGTACACTAATGTAGGGTAAATCCATTCCTGTTTTTCTCCCTTTGTTTTTTGGAGACGATACAGTCAGTGGAGGAAACCGATCCTCATAGGAATCAATGTCTAATTGAGTGGATGGGTGGGTGGATGTCTAATTGGGTGGGTGCAGGGGTGGGCAGATGCCGGTTCGGGCCTACTCGCCCGAACCGGATCTTCCCTTTTCCCTGCCGCTGGCGAACCGTGACCGTCGGAATAAATATTATTGAAGTCAATGGGACTTACTTTTGAGTAGACATGCTTAGGATTGCACTGTTAGTCTTTAAGCACATGGAAGAAATATACATGAGCGTTTTGAGCTTTTATTCTCTACACTTTTCTTGGGGTCCTACATTGGGGGGGGCTTATCCTCTGTCCAATTATTGGAATTTTTGGGGGGTGTGGATTGAAGTTATTCACTTGATTTATTTTAATGTGTTTACATTTATTTGTTTTAATTTGCTTGATGATGTCACCTCCAGCCATGACATAACTTCTGGTGCATCCTGGACAGATTGTCTCTCTAGAAAGTGGGTCCCACACGGGAAGGTTTGAGACCCTGCAATAAGTGGTTAGAAATGTGGCACCTTGAGGGGTGACACCACTAGTGACTGAAATGGCTAAAAATCATGATTTTTTTTAAAGGAATAATCCCATGTTACATACCAGTGGATGCGTAATTTACCACAAAATGTAATGGAACAAACTACTTTGAAATATATTATATTAAAATGTGTGGCTAAAAACAAATGGAGTGGAGCAATGGCACATAACCACACACACCCAGGTTGTTGTCTTGCCCACTGCATGGGGGTGACACGCTGGCCTCCCGCACTGGGTGACGTGAATCCCGGTGACACCCCTGCCTCCTGCCAAAAACATTGGAGGCCCCTGCTCTAAATCATAAGATTATCTAGATTATGTTTTTCTCTAGATTATAAAATACATGTTTGTTTTCCAGATTATAATAATCTGAGGACAGGAATCTCTTCACTTATTGTGGTACCCCGACCCACCCACCAGTATCCCCTGCTAAGTATCATGTGCAAAGATGAGAAAATATGCTAAGTATCATGTGAGATGAGAAAATATGATAACAATAATCATAATGGAAGAGGATTACATGCGGTGGAAACCCTGATGAGGGAAGTAGCTGGAAAATGTGGAGAAGTGGCAGGTGGGGACAGGGTGAAGTGCTCTCTTCCCTCGCTTCTTCTGTTCTCCAAATGCACACTGCTGCCCTCAGTGGCTTTTTCTTGAAAAATAAATCAACCTCACAGTTCAGTTCCGTCTTTGCGTGCCAGGTGTTGTCAAGTCTTTGCTGTTTCATTCATTAGGTAATTTAAAGTGCATTAACATTTTGGTCTCTTTATGAAGCTCTTCTTCAGAAACCTCTCTTACAAGCAGGGATGTACAATTCAACAACAATGATTTCGTTTCAACCAGGATGCATTTGACCCAATGCTTACAGAGATTGCTTGTTCATTGCTAGCCATACCACCACCTATTGGAGGTGAACAAGGAGGCTGTAGTTACATAATACTTCTAGGCAGAGTTTACATTAAGATCAGTGATCTTCTATCTGTTAAAACTCATGGCACACTGACAAGGTCCTAAAATTAACAAGGTGCACCATCAGTTTTTGGACAACTAACAAGACACACCATGCTGCTGATGCTCACAACCCCCAAACTCCGGGTTACCATAATTTTCTTCCACAAAATCAGGACAAGATTCTCTGTCACATTTGCCAGTATTTAGACATAATCCCCCCAAATTGGGACTGACCCTATTTTGGGGCATGTATGGCAATCCTGCCTAATTCTTTCTGTCCAGAGATCAGCCCATTTTCCTGACAGGATGCTCACTAAACAGGGCAGGTGTATGGGCAAAGGAATGAGTTCAGGAAAGAGTATACTCAGCAAAGGAATGAGGGCACCAGGTTTGTTGGGACAGAGCTATGACCCTCTCCCCCCCCCTGCCACCAGTTTTTTGACATACTCTGGAATTGTGCCAACAGTGGCTGCATTCCCAGTCAGCAAGGTTCCTGAGTACGTCCTGACTGGCACCCCTTAAAAAAAGGAAAGGGAAAGAGGTAGCCCAACAGCTGGGAAAATGGTCAGAAGTGGCATTCACTTCTTTTGGTGACATTTTATTAGGTGTCCCCCGCCGGTTATACCATTAGTTGTTACCAACTAGGGTGTGATGGATTTTATTATCCCCATATTAAAGATGAGTGGCTTTGTCCAGGCTACCTAACAAATTCATTGCAGAGGCAAGATCTGAACTGAGGACACCATAATATACTCCACAGTCCTATGCATGACTAATCAGAAGTAAAGCACACTGAATTCAATTGGCCTGACTATCAGGAAAGTTCCCCCTGCTAAATGGGCAAGAGGCACTCCATTTTTATTTAGCCAGGGATGAGTAAGTAGCCTTCCTCACCCCAGCAATGTCTTTTATGGTGGCTTCGGCTGGTCTTCTTTTGCATCTTTTTAGATTGTGAGCCCTTTTGGGACAGGGAACCATTAGCCATTTTTTTCATTTGCTCTGTAAACTGCTTTGTGAACTTTTGTTGAAAAGTGGTATATAAATGCTGATTGATTGATTGATTGAGTGAGTGAGTGATTGACTGACTGACTGACTGACTGACTGATCTAGGATTGCACTAGCTCTTTTAAGTATAAATGACAATAACATGCACATAGTATTAACAATTATAAATTTTAAACCTGGAAATGCCAGTAATGATGATCTTTACAAAGTCATTACAACAGTTAAAGGCAAATAGAAAAAACAAGAAAAGAGGATCCCAAGCTTCATTAAATATTTCCAAATTTAATTAGAAATATATTTGAAATAGCCACGCTTTCTGGTCATTAAATGCGCCGGTGTATAACTACCAACAACTACTGTTGTTATAGAAGATGCAATAAATGTGCTAAAAAGTCTGAAAGAGTTTATTGGAGCAGCATCAGAGAAAGAGCAAAGGATCCGGCTTGTCAGCAACATTACAGATCAGAGAAAAAGCAAGCGCTACATTCCTAGACAGGATATTTTTAATGTACTACCAGAGGAAAGAGAAGCAGCTCCAAATTGCTGTCCTAGAGCCATGGTGCCCTCTGGTGATATATTAGGGAATGCTTCCCATCCATCCCTCGCAGTCCATTATAATAGGAGCTTATGGAAGATTTTGTGTTACGGTATTGTTACTCATATAGCTGCAATGATTCTGGAGTTATCTGTACATTCTGATCAACTCAATTGAGCTATAAAGAATCTACAAGAAGTGGTTGGTTGAGGCAAAAGCTCAACATAATTCTTTCCTCTTCTCCTTACCACAGATCCGTGAAGCCCTTGGAAAGGAGGAGGCAAAACTATTTACAGAAAAGAAAGCTAAGACTACAGGGAGCTTGATGCTTTCCCAAAAAACCACAGGGTTGCCCCACCATCCTCTCCTTAACCAATGTTTGCGTGTGTAAAAAGCTCCGGTTGCATCAGATTTGTAATAACGCTTGAATTGAAACTAAGGACACAATCCTGAGCTCATGTTGGGCCAGTGCAAGTTGTTTGCACTGACCCAAGAGTGTTCTGAAAGTGCCATAAGGCATTCCCGCACCATTTTCTGTGACAGTGTTACGAGAAATACTATTGTTTTCATTAATTTCTGCCTATGAATTATGATGTATAAATCCTGATTTTCAGCTGGTTTCCAACAGGCTGTCTATCTCCACTCTTTTGTTCATTCCACAAACATATCTCCTCCTTACCTTTTTCCCTAAACAAAACCAATAGACCTTTCCTGCCCTGCAGTCCAAGGGGGGAATAGCTAATTCTCTTAACTAATTTTAAAGTCCTTTTGGTAACAATAGGCCAGCACACAGATATACGCAGGTCTCCCCCACACCAGCATGAGAATGGGGATAAGGCGCAGTAGTGGGCTTCAGGGGGTTCTCACAGGTTCTATAGAACCTTTTGCTAATGAGTGCCTAGTTCTGAGAACGGTTTACTAATGGGACATAGAACCTGTTGTTAATTTATTTGAATCCCACCACTGGGGAAGGGGTATGTTGTGCTGCCTGATCTTGGCCAGCACAAGGATAGGCAGGAGGGAGGCATTTCAGGGCAGGTGGAAAGCAGGTAGCAGTTGGAACTGAGGGCAGGCAGACAGGGACAGGGAGCAGGAGTAGGAAAATCCAAGCCCTGTTCCCGGGTAGCTTGCTATGATCTAGGGCTGCTCATATTTGCATAGGTGTAGATCTCAAGTAGATCTCTTCAGGCCACTATAGAACTACCCTCATTAAGGGGAAAAGTTTTCCCTTGCCAGGGTGACCATAAATTCTGTTTTTCCGGGACACGTTTTCTTTTTTAACCTTGTGTCCTGGAAAAAAATATTTAATTGTCCTCCTTTTCCTTGTGAGTAGGTAGCCTTTTTGTAATTCATAAATTATGTATGTAATCGTTTTAAATTTAATAATAAGCAATACCTTAGATGTGTAACTCTTAGATGACCAACAATTATAATTTATGTCCAGCAATTATAATTTATGCAATTATAAAATTACATAAATTATATAATTGTCCGGTAATTATAATTTATGCAAATTAGGCTATTTAGATGGTCATTAATCTTGTGAAAGTAATATATCTGAGTGTTTTTAGCTTTTATTGTCATAATAGGTCCTATATTTTTTTGGGTGTCCTACATTTTCGGGGCCTCTTTTTTGGTATAATCTTGCCCCTTGCCCCACAATAGCACAGCAGCAGTCCCAATCTTGTGCTGTATGCAGCACAGGCATGTCAGCTTGCCGGCTCCAGCGCAAGTTAGGATTGCTGTTCATTATCCAAGGGAGTCCAGTCATTCTTCCAAAGTTGAATCTAACCAGGTCACCATCAAGGGTTAGCAAAATACCTGCTTTGATTCTGTTGCAGAAGAAAACCTTAAGCATCTGGTGCAGCTTGTATTGTACAAGCCAGTCCATGAATTTGCTCTCAGGACACGACCTTCAAGAGAGGTCAATCGGTGCCTCTGCTCTCACCTTTTCCATCCCATTGGTAAAACTGGAGCTGGGGTGAAGAGAGAAGCGGGCATTGGAAAGGGACAGGCAGCTTAGAAGAATATCTGAGAAAAGAAGACAGGAATGATGACGCAAGTGAAATCAAGGATTCCTGCTCTGGTTTTCTTGAATGGGAAAATCGCTTGGTCTTTTGCCAACAGGTCAGAGTCCCGACAAAGCCTGTCATGTATCCTCCTCTGGGCTTGCATTTGTTTGGCTCATAATATGTCCAGAGTGATTTTCTCTGCAGAGGGCTGGATTCCTAACAAGAAAGAGATTTCAAGAAGGATAAATATTCTGGTGAGTCAATAACCATTCACATGCTAGGACAGTGATTTTCAACCTTTCTTGTCTCATGACGCATCATCAGTTATTTTTACCAATGTCAAGGCACATTATGCTGTTCAAATCCCCAAATTTTCTAAATGTCCCTCCCTAAATTCCCATGGCAGATTCGAGGAATATCCGTGGCACACCAGTGGCACACTCAGTGCACTAGGGAAGGGAGGGATAATGTTTATGGTATAGAACATAAGGAAATACCAGGAGGTTGTAAATTGTCCAGCCCAAACAGGATGCCCTTACAGCCATTTCCAGTGGGGACAGCCAATAGTCAATAGTTTAGCCTTTTGACATTCAGCAGGCAGCAACCCACAATGGGGCCTTGCCCTCAAACCTAGAATACCCTTTCCTTGCTGATCTTCTACAGATGTGTGTGTGTGTTTTGTGAAGATCTTTTTAATAGTTCTTTTAATTCGGGTGTCACTGGTTGTGATGGGCTGTTTTGATACAACTGGTTCTTATCATTTTTATTGTTTCTTGTAAACAATCTACAGCTCCCAGACAGATGGAAATGGGAGAGTGTAAATCAAATAAATAAATAAATTAATAAATAAAGGAAGGAAGGAAGGAAGGAAGGATCCTTGACCAAGTGGGCTCACAATTTAAAATTGATATAAAGGAGGGAGTAGAGGAGAGGGAAGCAAGAAAGTGGAGAGGGGATAAACAGGGGAGACAAAGGCTGTAACCACAGGTGGGCTGATGCCAGTTCTGTAGAACCTATTGTTAATTAGGGGCTGACGTTAGCAAACGGTTGTTAATTGGGGGCCATCATCCTTGAATTGTGTGCAAGTGTGTTTGAATTTCTCTTAAAGGACCTCTGGGTCTTTCTTTCCAGAGCTGAAGCTCTACTCCTCCCTCCTCCTCCCCCCCTTCTGAGCCCCCCTCCCCAAGTTTATTTTTTAATTTACCATCATTCAGACAGGGCTTTGCCACCATCCCACAGCACTTTCAGGCTCTGACTGCTGAGCTGGAGGGAGTTTGCATGCTTTAGCTCCATGCTTTCAAGTCAGGGTTAGTAAATTCTTCATGCCCCAAACCTTTGAATGAGGCTATTCAGAAATCCTGTCTTTGCTAAATATCTTATTTTGATTAAAAACCTTATTTCTAGCAAGTTTTCAGAAGTTATTTCCTTCTGCAGTTTGCAAAGCATGCTGGGTTCTCATATGCAAATGAGAAGCCTCTCTGGGATGGTGTGTTTTTTTTTTAATCAGGCACATGATGGACAGCTTTACTAAGGGCTCCTTACAAAGGGCGGGAATACAGAAGCCAGAGCTATTGAGAAAGGACGGCAGCTGAGCATCTGAGCTTCTCCAGGGCTTTTGGTGGGGGCCATGCCTGCCTGCCTTCCTGCCTCCCCAGGTGCCTTTGCAGCCCAGTACTAGGCATGGAGAACTACTCAGGAGTAAGCCACACTGTATAGTAGAGGACTGCAGCCTGTGGCCACAATCCTAGCCACACTTTCCTGGGAGCAATTCCTATTGACTATCATGGGATTTCCTTCTGAGTAGCATAGGATTTGAGGCTATTTTCCCATCCAGACTTTCCTAAGAGTAAGCCCACTGACTATAATGGGACTTACTTCTGAGGAGATTGGCAGAGGATTGCTTGGATCTCTCCCTCCAGCCCTGTTCCTCCAGCTCTATTTTCCTGAGAGTAAGCCCACTGACTATAAAGGGACTTACTTCCGAGAAGATTGGCAGAGGATTGCTTGGATCTCTCCCTCCAGCCCTGTTCCTCCAGCCCTGCCTACTTTCCTGAGAGTAAGCCCACTGTCTATAATGGGACTTTCTACTGAGTAGACATGATTAGGACTGGGCTCTGAGGCTGCAATCATATCCACACTTACATGGGAGTAAGCCCCACCGACTACAATGAGACTTACTTCTAAGTAAGCCTGCATAGGATTGGACTGTAAGGCTAAAATCCTGACCACACAGTTTTGGGAGTAAGTCCCATTGACTTGAATGGTACTTACTTCTGAGTAGACACTGTTAGGATTGGGCTCAGGCTGCAATCCTATCCACACTGTAGACCTTTTGCTCCCCCCCAAGAGATCTCCCCACCTCATCCTGCCCCTCTGAGAAATCTCTCCACCTGAGATTGTGGGAAGTATGGGGGGGCACCTGAAGAAATAGCCCCAGTTCCCATCCTGCCCCCCCCCAGGAGCCCAGTCCACTGCCTACTCTGAAGTAAATCCTATTAAAGTCAGCAGGTTTACTCCCCTGTGAGGATAGGACTGTAGCCTCAAAGCCAGTGGTGGGCTCCAGCAGGTTCGCACCTACTCTACAGAACCGGATGTTAATGAGAGATAGGACATATAAAGTTTAAAAATAGCCATTTAAAAGTGGCTGCCAGATGGGCAGAGAACTGGTTGTTAATTTCTTTGGTGCCCATCACTGCTCAAAGCCCAATCATATGTCTACTCAGAAGTAAGTTCCATTATAATAGTAAAGCTTACTCCCTGGAAAGAAGCTGGTTTCTAAGAGCTTGTAATCCTATGCCTGACTACTCAAAAGTTAATCCCATTTCAATCTATGAAGCTTACTCCCAGGAAAGTGTGCAGAGGAGTGCAGCATTAGAGCCCAATCCTATTCTTGGCTACTCAGAAGTAAGTCCCATTAGAGTCTGTGGAGCTTACTCTCAGGAAAGTGAATAGGATTGCAGCCAAAGGCTGGTTACTAAGAGCTCAGTCCTTTGCTTGACTACTCAGAAGTCATATTATATTCAGTGGAGCTTACTTACAGGAAAGTGTGGACAGGATTGTAGCCTTAAGTAGTGGCTTAGAGGCAAACATCAGCCTGCAGAGGGGACACCACAGACTCTGGTCCTAAACTGTAGATCAGTGTTTCTCAGCCAGTATTATGAGCACCACCTGTGGAATTTGTGGTGTGTCTGCTGTATTAGGCACCTGGATGCAAGTGTCATATGTGCTCCCTGAGGCAACTGGTGGGCTGCTGTGTGATTCAGAAGCTGGACTAGATGGGTCTTTGGTGTGATCCAGTGGAGGCTTTTCTTATGCTTTTATGTTCTTATTTGTGGCACACATTCCCTCTGAGAGCACAACAAGGCATAATGCATAGGAATAAATTACACAGAACCCAGGGGCTTAATACTGATTGATGCTGTCACAAGTGATACAATTTTTTTGGTAACTAAGGGTTAAGGTGGCGTGCCCTCCCCTGCCCCGACCCTGACCTATCCTGGCCCCGCCCACTTCCGGAGAACCAGTTGTTAGGGCAGGCTGGGCCCACCACTGGCTGTAACTCCTAAGCATACTTTCCTGGGAGTAGGTTCCATTGAACACAATAGAACTTACTTCTGAGTAGACATGCTTAGGATTGCACTGAAAACCTTCTTTCATTTACACTTTCTTAGGCTTGGTTACAATAGAGAAAGAGGAGTTGGGTCTTGGAAAATGGCTTTATATTGGTCACATTATTAATATAAATAAATTAGTCACCTACATAATGTTTAATTCTCCCCCTAATTTTTTTTAAATACACTGCCACACTTATATTAATAGTTCTTACATAACTGGTAGTGTTCCTAGTGGGATATCTGCTTTTGTTTAAACCGTTTTTAACTGTGCCTCTGATCTTTGAAATACTGTACCGAGATTGTTAATCCATAGGTCATTTTCTGGAGTGTTCTAAAGAGCATTCATTTTCTCGATTATTCTACAAGGCACCCCTTCCCCCCAAAAAACTTCCCTCATTTTTGAGCACTGTGCATTGAATGTAACATGACGTTTGGCTCCAGTTTTCTGCCCGAGGAGGGACACCCCAAATTCATTTTTGATTTATTTTGATTAATGATTCCTGCAAAGGAAGGGGGCCAATTTGGCTTGCCTTCACCAGTTCTCTTTCCTCCCTGGGGACTGACAGGTAGCGGTGAGCTGCAGATGCCGAGAGGGAAAAAGTGTCAAGGAGATGGAGGTGGAAGAGGAGGAGGGTGAGATGATAAAAGGTGGCCTGCTGGAGTGGAAGAGCAAATAAACAGGAGGATGTGATGACGCTGCAGGGTGGAAAGAGAAGAAATGAATGGGCACTGGTCCAAAATGAAAAGGGAAAAAAGAGAACGAGATAACAAAGTAGGAGGAACTTGAGAACAGGCAGCTGCTAGCAGTAACTCAATCCAGAGAAGACAGATAACATTAAATGAATACAAAGGAGAGGGATGAGGTCTTAGGGAAAGATTAGTAGAGCCCTTGTGGATCAACTGAGTTGTCCAACTGACCAGAACGAATGCCTCTTCTCTTTGTGGAAGCCCACAAGCAAGGCAGAGATCTAGTAGCTTTCTTTATCTTTAGCAGAGCATTCCCAGGTATATTGCCTCTGGATAAGAGGTTTTACTGACCGCCTACACTTTCTTTTTGTAATAAAACTCCTCACTCCATGAAAAAAGGCAAGCTTTGCCCTCTAGAGTTTGACAGGCCTCTCAGACTCTCCAGTTTGAAACTTGAATAGATAGGCTGTGATCCTAACCCCAGTTAGGTCAGCATAAGTCCTGTGCTGGCCTGGGGGTGTTTCAAAAGTGCTGGATGGCATTTGACATCAGGGGGGTAGACCAGTGGATAAACATGCGCTAGCCTCCCCATACCACCATGGGAATGAGGTTGTGCTAGCCTAAGGCTGCAATCCAGAGTTAGGGCAGTGAGGAATGCCCTAGCTGGGCTGCCCCTACTATTCTGAATCCAGAGGAGAAAGTTATGCTGGACCCAGAAAATCAGCAAGCCTGGGCATGCTCAGTAAGCATCAAGTCGGTGACACCTGGGGAGGGCTTGCTCCTGAGGAGACTCCCCTCAAATCACACAAGAACTCAGATTTTTTTGTCAACACTGCCATTCTTACTCTGCCTTGCTATGGACCCCTATAGGTCTACTCATTACTACACCTGCTCCTGAAGTGGTATCACTCTGAGGAGCTGGAAGAGGGCATTTCTGCCCTGGAAACAGGCTGTGGATATAGCATAACTGCTCTGCCGTAGACAATGCTGAACATGCCTTCAACATGCCTCTCCTGAACTGCCCAGGCTGCCCCAGCTAGGGCAGCCCAGGTCCACCTGTCTTGGGGCAGCCTATGTTGCCTTAGGGCACAATCCAGAGTAACTACAGGGAGTCCTTGCTCCGGCGTAAGAACACTTTACTCTGGATTGCAATATGAATTTCAAATAGGTTTTCACTAGGTGATGCAGTAACTACGGATGCACGTAATGTCTCTTACATGCTCCTGTGGTTACTCTGGATTGCAGCCTAAGGCTGCCCTAAGCCTTTTCCAGAATAACTAGGGTGGCCCATATTGCAGTGCTGGATGAACCAAGGACGGATTCAGCAGAAAGCAGCTTCATATGTCCATAAGGGAATGTATGTTGGATATCCAGGCGGTTTCCCATTTAGGCCCAAGCCGATCCAACCCACTTAACCAACAAGACTGCTGCTTCATTGGTCACCATCCCAGCCATACATACCCATTCATCACTGCTTCCATTTCACCACTTGTCGCAGGTGGAGTTCACTCTCTGCAGCCACAATGGGCTGCTCGTTTTGTAAATGATAGTTAATGAGGTGACTGATGCTTTCAAATAAGGCATCCTTGGTTCTCACCTAGAGTGACAGTAAGGAAAAGAGGAGATTGAGTAGCTACATGGTAAGAAGGTTCTTGATCTGTCTAAAATATGGGGAATTAATCCAGTGGGATAATTAAAGGGTGAGGGGAGCTCTCATACGGGTAGTATTGAACGAACTCTGCCCATCTCTTTTAGCCATAACCAGTCAGCACCATCCTCTCCCATCCATGGTCTATCCCCATCTATCTATGGTCATACCTTTCTTTAAAGAAACAGATACAGTAACTTCTCTTTGTCCGCTAGAGTTAGATAAGAAAAATAAAATAAAGTCCTACTAAATTAAACCAAAGGTCATAAAAATGAAGTCCTACTAAATTAAAATAGAATAAAGTCCTATTAAGTCAAAGGTTAATCTGGCATTCTACAACAGCTGATTAGATGCAACTGAGCAGCCTGCAAGCAGGGCATGAAAGCAGCAACATTCCCTGTTGCTGATTTGGCAGTCAGAGGTAGGCTGCACCTATATGAGGAGGTTCTACCTCTGACTGCCAAATCTTTGCTACCCTTCCCAGAGCAGCTGCTACCCCTTGCACCCCCTTAGCTACGCCTCCGGCTGTTATATATAAACCTATCACTCTGTTCAAAGTGTGTAAACAAAAAGCAAAATAATGGAAGATTAATTATGCAACCAAACTAGGTAACTTGAGAGTCTAGAATACGGAAAGAAATTTAAATTAGCATTTCAGAAGCATCCAAAATTTACTTACCACTCCTTCAGGATCTACCAGAAGCAAATGTTTGGGTTGGCCACTGTGCATCCCTGTCAAGACATACTGTCCAGGGTTGGTAATGCTGTCCCTCACCAGGAAATCACCATCCATCTGCAACAACTTCTCTGCATCTCGCCGGCTCATCTTCCCATGATACCAGGGCTCCTGCTTTAGCTGCTCTTCTGTAGGGGCAATGGGAGCCTTCCGGGTTGGGGGGCTGGGCCACTGGTCTTCTACCTGGGCATCACTGTCTATACCACTAGCTGACATGGACTCATGAAGTTTTAAGGCATCTTCAAAGGGCCCTGGGAGAAGTCGAAAAGGACCTTCATGTATGGACTTGCCACAATTGTGAATCAACAATATGTATAGTACTTAAGCAAGTTTCTAGGTTAATATTATTTATTTATTAGATTTGTACTCCGCCTTTCTCCCTGAAGGGCATCCAAGGCAGCTAACAATCATTACACACACCATAGAACACCTCAAATACTGTACTATATCAATGGTGGTAGCTGCTGTCACTAGTTGAGAAATGCTGGACTAGATGATCTCCATGATCCATTTGTAACATACTGGACTAGATGATCTCCATGATCCATTTGTAACATGCTGTCCATGATGGTGTTGAAATTGTGTAGGCTTTTTAAACCTATTTTAAAAAGCAGTGCCAGCACTGTCACAACTCAACCAATGTCAGATTGTAACCCACATCTGGGCCCTGAGACCTGTGGTATCACTAGGTCTTGTGTCACCCGTGAGGCCAGCACATCACCCCCATGATGGACCTCCTCATATAAAGCGGGCATCCTGTTGGATGGTGATGTACCATCATCTGCGCCTCTGGATTTATAGGCTATATAACTTACCCTACAATCCAGAGTAACTATGGGAAGACGTAAGAGGAACTTACTCTGGATTGCTCTATGCATTTCCAATAGATTTCCCACAGTTGGCACCGTAACTATGTCATTGTAAAAGGTCCCATAGTTACTCTGGATTGTAGGGTTAGGCTACATCTTTTGATACACTAGAGATATTTCAAAATTGTATTTTTCCTTGCATTCTATTGTAAATTACACATCAAATAGTATATAACATCATGGTATTATTCCTAAAAACCATGATTTTAGCAATTTTGGTCACAACTGGTGTTAGCCCCCCATGGATATCACCCTAATAAAATTTTATTGGTTCCATGCTGTGTCATAATAACATCTCATTGGCTCTTAAGCAGTTTTAAATTACGGAAGTGTACTTATTAGTAATGCAAAACATTTGCATTTTTGCTTTTTGGACATAACTTTTGCTAGCTATTTCACTCCAGATTTTTTATTACATTCAGCTGTAAATTACAGATTGAATTGTATATAAGATGATTCCTACAAATCATGTTTTTGGTGACTTTGCTTGCTAGTGGTGTCTTCCACCAGTGCGCATTCCCCCCCCCCCCCCCATTTATGTCAACCAGCATGGGCCACATATCTTACATACCCCCAGTGCCCCACTGCTTGAGACCCATTGCACAAATAGGATATTTTAAAATGCCTCCCCCATTTTTAATATTCCATTCACAAGAAGCAAAAATAGGGGAGATTTTGGCAAAGAGTGGGAGCTGATATAGAAAGGGATACTGACCTGCAGCAGTCTATTCCAGTGGCTGCCACTGTATTTATTTACCAGGCATCTGGTAAATTTTTTTCAGGTTGTCATTTGGCATTTCCTGGAGCAGAATCTTAAAAGATACCCTTAAAGTATCTTTTTTATCTTAAAGATGTAAACTAAATGCCAAAATTTGTACCAGCACTTGTTGATAAAAATTAACTTTTCTTTATAAAGAACAAACTTTCCTCCACTGGAACTCCATGTGTCATGCTTTAAATGACATTTTGTTCTTTCATCATTGTTATATAATGCACCCTGAGCATTCCTGGGTGTAGGCAGGCGATATTAATAAAAATTATCCTCCAACTTTGCAAGGTGGGAGTAGTGTTCTGTCCAACTTTTGGCTCCAAACACACGCCTTTGCAACTTGGAAGAAAACAACAGCAAGCTAACCTTTCTATGTGGACCCCCGCACTTACTCATATCAAAGAGGTCTTTTGTGGGGCTCTCGTCAGGTACCTGGTGCCCCCCAGCATCTGCTTCCCAATTTTCCAGGTTCTGGGTGTTGACGTACATGTGCTCTTCATAGTCTCGGGAACCCAAAGGCTTTCCATCTGCTTCTACATAACCATCGCGGCTCTGGTCTGCAAGACACCAAGGCAATTTATACTAGTACATCAAGCCTCAGCCAGGTCTGGAGGCAAAGGGTGGAATTATTGCAGATCCTGAAAATATACATTTAATACTTATTTGGCTTTTGGTGTTGACAGGTCTAAGGAGGATCTGGCTCAGAAGCAGAATGACCGCTGGCAAACTGGAGAGGGCACAACATTCTTGAAGTTTTTCCACTGGTTTTCACAATCACAGCATGTTTTCTTTCTTGCTTCTTATGATATGCTAATTTTGCAGCTCAAAAAAATCTTCTAAAATATCATGCCCTCTGAAACTAATGAAAGTCCCCCCCCCCCCCATTTTGCTACTTGAAAACCACTTTATTTTGTCATGTACTACATTTCTCGTGTGTCCTAAAGTTTGGCAGCCTTGTCTTCTTTTATGGTCATGACATATGGTCACTCTGGCTTCAGTCTAACTTTGGATCTTGTTGGAGCAAATTCTTCTCTAAAGCCATATCCAAAATCTTGCACCTCTAGCTTGCCAGTTGTGCTTTGAGAATTCTTGCTAGTGGAAAGTTCAGAACATGACAGCAGTATAATAGCATTGTAGTATAATAAAGAATGATTACCATGAGGATCAGCAACCCAGTGCAAGTTGGAGTGACTGCTCAGGTCCCTCCTGGCTGGAGATCCTACCTGCGAAACAAGACACCAATAAACTGACAATTCACCATCTGTTGTGAGAGCAAAGTCCTATTTGCACAATCACATTTACAGAGATGCTTCTCTGTTCTTCAGATGTGTCAAACTGCCTCTATGAATGAGGAGGTGCAGTTGTTTTTTGTGGGTGTGTTCAGTCATATACAGGCACCCCTTCCCCAGACAGTTCATTTTCTGACAGTTCCACCCTTTCAACACCATTCAATTATACCCGGAACTCATTCATTCAACACATGCTTCACTCTTTCAACTTCTCTCTGCTGGTCTAAAAACTAAAATTGTCTTCCCTGATGTTGATTTCCATGTGACATTGTGATCAAATTATTTTTGGCATTTTCTTGTGACTTTCTTCAATAAATAACTATGATTTAAATCAGGGGTACTCAAACGACGGCCCGCTAGGGTCCTCAATCCGGCCCGCTGGCATGGAGGGGCTTGTCCGGGCATGGGGGGCTAGTGTAGTACTTGGCAGGACAATAAGGCTACTCAGATCGGCGTGCATTGAAAGCGGCCATCCGAGCAGCCATGTTTGAACCTAGAGGCTGTGTGCATGCACACAGCCTCTCTATGCCTCTCTGCTCTGTTTGTATAATAACTAGAGGTTGACCCCAAACAAGGTAAGGAGTGATTTTTTAAAACGTAGGGCAAAATGTAGGATCCTCCTAAAGTCGTTCATTTCTTTCCAAACTATAGTCCTGTCCCGACAGTGTCTGAGGGACAGTGAATCGGCCCCCTGTTTAAAAGGTTTGAGGACCCCTTATTTAAATACTAAGATGTTCATTATCCACACATACCTTTGTTCATTCTATCGTAATTTGGTATGTATTTTGGCTATGTGTTAATAAATATCTCTTATTTAGGCTTTTTTAAGTGACGTGATAATTATGTCTTCTTTGGTTATATGCTGATTTTTTTTAAATATATGGATTTGACTCAACATGAATGGCCATTGCAAATGAAAAGGAATGTGCTGGTCCCTGGAGAAGGGGAAAAATGCATCCCTTTAAAATTGCAGGTTAAAAACAGCTTTTCTTCCTGTTGTAGAGAAGCAGTCATGCAAACAATCATTCCATTATTCAGCTGAGTCAGGCAAAGGCAGAGGCATTTCTAATTCCTGATTGCCTCTCTACAACAGGAAGAAAATCTGTTTTTAAACAATTGTAAAGGGATTTATTTTTAATTTTTCTTTTTTTATAAACTGCTTTTTAAACTTTATTTTAAAAGATTATTTTCCTTTTATTTTTTAAAACTGCTTCTATTTAATATTTTATTTTGAATCAGTGGGGAATCCAAGGCTCAACCACCCTGCAAATGTCACAGCCTTATTTCATTAAGAGCAAGGGGGGATCAAGAAGTAGATCTTTAAATATATTTTTCCACAGTTTTTTTTTAATCCATGGATTTTCTTTTCATCCACTGGAGGTTCTTGCCTTGTTTTTGTTCTCTTGCCTTTTAGGTTCTCCTTAGGTTCTAACCTCAGAGAGAAACCATGGTACTTGCTCATCATCCAGCTGGCTTTCTGCAGTTACCTATAGTCCAGTAATGCTAATATTAAGAGCAAGCTTTTTTTAGTTTATATTGCAATTTTTTATGCTTCTTTATGCGTCTCTAAAAACAGATGGTTGGAAATAAGCCATTAAAATCTCATTAAATGTAATGGATTACCCTGTTGCTCTAAGGCTAATTTTACATCAATGACGTCGTAACTTGTTCAATGCTTGACATTCTTGGGTTTTTTACAGGTGGTTCTGCTTCTCATAGAATAGTAGGTCTGCTTCTGATACAGATGAGAATGCTCATCCAGGATGGTCCCCTAGCATGCTGCTGGAAGACTTCCCAGATAGCATACCCACCACAGCACTGTGACACGGGTCTTCTTGGATATGGAGAAAATCGTGTTTCACTGAAAGATAGGTGGGGAAAAGTCCACCAAATATAGATGTTTGTTTTCACTGATCAGGGGGTGAGTTTCAGTGACATCCAATGTCCCTTCCAATTCTTGCTATGATTCTATAGCAAGGGTTCCAACTCAGGATCTGGCAAGCCATTGATGCCAAGGGCCCCACTCCACTCATCCTGAGACCATGAAGACCAGAGAGGTCTTTTTCATTTCTCATGAGAGCTGGATGCACCTTTTAAGAGTTTGCTACTTATCTTACCAGTAGGCAAAAAGGACAGTTGAGAAGGAGAAGCTGACAGTTTGAATCTTTGGGAGAAGCAACCAGATAGAGCCAAATAAGAAGAGGAGTGTTTGGCACCTCCTCCTCTCCCATTCTGAGGCTCTGTAGGGCACGACAGAGAATCAAACAGGAGGGAATTGGGGCCGTCTCAGAGCCCAACGGGGCACTCTCACAGAAGATCACACCCTATTACATTTTACTCTATTATGTTCTATATTATATTATAGTGTAAAATCCACTTTGTATAAAGGACGCTTTGTAAGACAAACATGCTTCCAGAATGAATTATGGGCACAATCCAGAGCAGCTACGGGGAGTCCTTGCTCTGGTGTAAGAACAATTTGCTCTGGATTGCAATATGAATTTCCCATAGGTTTTCATTAGGTGGTACAGTAACTACGGGTACACATAATGTCTCTTACGTGCTCCCGTAGTTGCTCTGGATTGTAGGGTTTGTTTGTGCTACATGGCATCACTGTAGTTCTCACCTGGCTAAAATGACTTGTGCATGAAAGCTGTGAATGTGCATGGCAGAGCGATGCACCATGCCTGAGACGGGAGTCCACAAGGCCCCCAAGGGGTGGCTCCTTTCCTGGTATCCTGTTATAGTAGTCATGCTCAGAGATGTCCTCATCATCACCCCAGGCAGAATCTCCTGTTCCCATTGACCTGAGCGGAAGACAAAGGGGGAGAACAGAGTTGGAAGTACAGCAGTGGTCAGGTGATACAAGTTCCAACTGAGCCTAAAAAAACTGTCCCCCACAAATTTGATTCAAGAAGCAACTAATGGTCCAATCCTACACTTCCTGTGCTGGCATAACTAGCATTGGACTAGTGGATACTAGTAGTGGATACCGCTGTCAAAAAGCAGTCTCCACCAATCTGTGCTGCAGGTCCACCAATAGGAAGGCCAGCGTGGTCTTTCCTGCACTGGCAGACCTACTGAAATCCACCAGAGCAGGTAAGTCTGCACAAGAAGTTAGAAGGAGGTGGAGAGGAGGCTGAATCAGGGATCTAACCTGGGATCTTCTCCTGGGATCTTCTCCAAACCAAACAAATGCTCTTCCACCAAGGTATCAAAAGGTAAAGGTGTCCTCTGTAGGTTGTACTGCTAGTCATGACCGACTGTAGGGTGCGGTACTCATCCCTTTTTCTAAGCCTTTAGAGCCAGTGTTGCCCAAAGACATTTCCATGGTCATGGGGCCAGCATGACGACCGAAGGCACACGGAATGCTCTTTTATCTTCCCAACAAGGTGGTACCTATTTATCTACTTGCATTTGCATGCTTTCGATCTGCTAGGTTGGCAGGAGCTGGGCTAAGGATGGGAGCTCATCCTGTCTTGTAGGATTCAGGTCTCGAACCATGGCCTGCTGGTTAACAAGCACAGTGTCTTAACCACTTGTTTAAGACCACTAAGGTACAGGTCCTCTTTTATCGAACTGAGCAATCTAATGTTTCTAAGGTAGAGAGAGATCCTTTCCCCAGTCTAGGGGAAATAGGAGCTACTGTGGGCCCTATACCCACCAAAAGCCTTGCATTGCTAATGCCTGCAAGCCAACCACCCACCTGTCCTGTGGTGCCATGGTCTTGGGGGGGCTGTGTAGGTATTGCTTGAACCGGAGTTCAAAGGCCTGTCCCACAGTGTTGATGACACTCTGTGCCAGTCCATCACAGCATTCCAAGATGTGGCATGCTACGGTAAAGAGAGAAATTATTAGGCATATGCATTTATTTTCCAAACAAATGAATACAGATACAACTAATGGGACTTTTTCAGAACCAAGGGGTCCCATTTGTACCTGTTGGCAATGCACTGGCAAAAGGTTACTAGTACTATGCGATTGGATCTATCACTTGGGCTGAGCATGCCATTCACTGGCCCAGGCCACATGTGTGTCTAATTCAGTGTCCAGTGTTCTACAACAGCCGAACCAGATTCCCATTCAGTATAGTTTCCGTTCATACTGAAATAATCAGTGGACGGCCTTAATGAGGAACAAAATAGGATTTATTTTCAGAACCTTGTTTGTGTTCATCCTTGTTTAAAATTTTTTTTTTAATTTCACTGTCATTTTCACTGTCTGTATCAGCAATGAAAGGAGCTTCCTTACTCAGATCAGCCTTGGCAAGAGCCAGTTTGTATAACTCTTCTGCCTTAAGATGTAGTCCCAGAGCAGGAGGGATTAAAAAAAATGGCAACCGCCAGTGTATTAAGTGGGGGAAAAACAAATCAGGACTTCTAAAAGGTTCCAAAGCAAAAGGAAGAGAGCCAGAATAGAAGCCTGAAAACCAATGGGGCTCCAAAACAAAACTTTTTGAGCAGAGTAGGTAGGAGGTAACATTGCGGCAACAGTGCTCATAAGGTTAATATAACGGCAAGCAACACACTACAAAATTTCAATCATTGGATCAGTTCTCGGTAAATTTGTCTAATCATTTTTAAAAGTTTTCCTGAAGACTTTAGGTAGCTGATCCTCCAAAAGGCAATTGCTCTCACCTCGCTGATTGATAGGATCCTTTGCAACATAAGCCACATAGTCAGTCGTGTCCTAAAGAAAAATACATTTGAAGAAGAGATGGTTGTTATTAATGATGCTGATCCTAATGAGCCAAAACTAATGAAACAAATGAGAATGAGGAAAGAAAAAAAAGATGATAGACAGAAAGGCAGGAAGACTTCTGGGTGTTGATGTTAACATTCATCCTTTGACTGAGTTTTTAAAAACCTTTTATCACTGCACAGAGCAACTAGGTGCCTGGAAAGGCAGATCATTTTTTTAAAAGTAATTCATTAAAATGAAGCCTTGCCTCACACTTTTCCTGAATTTAACTACTGTATCACCATCTAACTTCAATTAATTAATCTAAACTAGCTGTGCATGCTATATCTTGCTTTTTCTTCTCCTGGAGTAACTCTTTTGTTCCAGCTGCCCTGCAAGTTTTTGGCTTGGTCTAGATTTTTATAATATTGGGTCAAAGTTTGCTTCGGGGCCGATCTTGATCCATTGCTAAAGGGTGTGCTAGCTGATCCACAACCGACCCATTTATCCTTATTTTACAAGGAAATCCAACAGATGTGTCTTGAAGCTGAGCTATAAGGGGTACCTACTCTCAAGGTTGCTCTCAGGCTCTTAACAGCCACATTAATGCACACTGAAAGGCAAAAGATTTTAGGGGCAGCTCAAACAAAATGTTCTGTGAACTTTCAACTTAAGCGCACACTCGGTCAACAATCAAAGTATTTGAGCCTGTTAGAGCACCGCTAGGTGAGATGGGCTTATATACTGGCATATTGCAATGTGTTGCTGTCAAATGATCTCTTTGACAGGTTTAGGAAAGCCCCCATGGAAGAGCACCTTTGTAGCTGCAGTCTTGGTGAAATAGTGTCTCTTGCACACATTATGTTGTGGTGGATTAGAAATTAAGCACTTCTGCATAAACATCTTTCCCCATTGATTAGAACTTAAATGGGGTATTCTGAGAATGCCATCATACAGTTTCTACTGGCAGGTCACTCGGAGTATACAGTCTTTCCAGTGGTGCAATTTTTATATCCGAATAACTTGAATCATGCTAACCTACCAGTCTTAAGTAATATGGGGTAATTATGTAAATCGATATTCCACATTAACATAATTACTCCATATTATGGAGTAATATCGAGTAATTATGTAAATCTATAGGGTGATAGTTTGCCTCCTCATGGTGCACCCCAGATACCATGAAAGTGTGAACTAAGTTTGAACACCGAGACTACATTGAAGAATTGGCAGTTGGTGATAGCTGGCATCAATGTGTAATTCCTGGCTCTCAAAATACATGGCAATGAAATATTAACATCTGATTTACCATAAATCCATGTATTTCCCATATGCAAAAGCTACAATCCTAAACTCACATTCCTGGGAGTAAGACCCAATGAACACAGTGGGGCTTACTTTTGAGTAGACATGGTTAGGATTCTGCTCTAGATAAAATAAATGTAAACTACGTAGGGCCATGGGGGGCGCAAGTGGTTAAGACACTGTGCCTGTTAACCAGAAGGCCAGGGTTCAAGACCTGGGTCCCCACAAAACAGGGTGAGCTCCTGTCCTTAGCCCAGCTCTGCAATGCAGCTGGAACCAATCGTATTGGCTCTTCTGTTCCATTGGACTATTTCAGTGATGTGGAGAGGAGGGATTTGCTGCTTGGGTAACAGCCTATCCTCCATATCAACCTACCCAGGCCTTCACATGCAGTGTCGAGTACGATACCATAGTCTTTCAAGACTGATGGATGCCAAGTAAATCTATGTATAGTTATCTCTTGCCATATTTCAATGATTTTTGTAAAGGTATGTATGTATGTGTATACATAAATATATGCATGTGTGAATATATTTACACATATATATACTTTGTGTATCTTGGATATGCACACACACAGAGCTTAATATTAATATTATTATTAGTAGTAGTATGCTATTTGCTTGGACATGTAGATCAGTGATGGGCTCTAGCAGGTTCACCCCAACTCTACAGAACCTGTTGTTAATGAGAGATAAGACATATAAAGTTTAAAAATAGCCATTTAAAAGTGGCTGCCAGATGGGCATAGAACTGGTTGTTAATTTCTTTGAATCCCATCACTGATGTAGACTACCAAACATTTATGCCTAATAAAGGTTTGTAAGTGTAAATGTAACTACAGTACCACCTCTCCTTCCTCTCTGTCTCAAAGCTGCCCCTTACCGTATCACCCCCGGAAGCGAAGGAGATGGATTGCATGTGGTGATTCGCGATGATCTACGATGGAAACAAACAAGCAGAGATGATGATGGAAGAGGGTTTGTGAACAAGAAAACAGAAAGTTTCAATGGGGGCATTAAGCAATTGCTCAGAGATTGGATCAATGTGGCTGCAAGAGAGGGACTGAACTGATCAACCTACATACAAGCCTTTGGGAGGAAGGCAATTTCTGGGAATGTTTTTGTGCTTCTGGCTACTCCCAGCCTATATCTTTAGAGGATGTCATATTTGTGTAAATGGCAGCTTACCTGGCGAGTTGTGGGAATCATGAGATTTAGTCCATCAATGGAGATATTGACAGCAATGCTTATGCCCGCAAAACGGAGATTACTTTTACCCAGGATAGAGAAGAGGGCTTTGTTTGGAGCCTAGAAGAGAAATCACAACAGCCAACCTTTTGAGCTATTCAAACTGTTAATTCCGGTTAATACATTCAAGAGAATCAAGTGACTAAGCCTACAATCCAGAGTAACTACAGGAAGATGTAAGAGGCACTTACTCTGGATTGCTCTATGCATTTCCCACAAGTGGCACTGTAACTACATTGGTGTAAAAGGTCCCGTAGTTATTCTGGATTGTAGCCCAAGTCTATAAAGAATTGGGGAGACCTGGCTTCAATCCTCCACTACTTGGAGCCCTTGCACCAGTCACTCAGCCTAACATACCTCGCACGGTTGTAGTGCAGGCAAATGTGGGTGGGAGTGGGAGGAGAAGGGTCACACACACTGTTCTGATCAACCTTCAAGAAGTGTTTCCCACACTATGTGTTGGGACCTACCAATGGGTTGTGAAATATTTCTGAAACTTTTTTTTAAAACTTTGCAAGCACCCTTGCCCATTTTGCAGAATTAAATTATTATGTGGCATGCTAATACTAGTGGTACCCCCAAATTAAAACATCACATTTTCGGATTTCCTCTAATAATTGCCATGCCATAGTTCACACGTGAACCTTTTGTCTGGCCTGGAAGTCCCTAACTGCACATCATACTCTCCAGTTCAGCCTTGTGAGTACCTTGGAATTTGGGGTAACAGACCTTGAAATCTGTTTCAGATAGAGAGGGTCTATTATGCATCTGGCAGGCTTAGAAGCACAGGACCCCAATTATTATTAATAGTATGCACTATCTTAGAAGGTAAAATCTACTCCTAATAAACAAATAAAATGTCCTGCTGTTCACCTGCATAAGCAGTCAACTCATTGAAGACTGGGAAACACACTGAGTTAGGAAAAGCAGAACCCATTCTACACACAAGGGCACTTTATCCATGAGAGGAAGCATTCAGTGATGCCACCTAGAGATGCAAATCAGGCTCAGCCCCATGACCTTGAAGCCTCCACTTTGACCCTCATCTGATTTTGCTGTCTATCATTTTCTTATCAGTGTTGTGGAGTCTGTGCATGCAAAGAGAGAAAGATGAATTGGAGTTAGGAGTATAACACCTATCATACACCTGGTTGTGGGATATGGTAAATAACCCCCAGAGCTCACTGCTCAGTGATATGAATCACTGGTTCCCATCACGCTTAATCTGTTCATCCACTTTAGCCAGCAAAACTGTATTTACTCAAATGTAACGCTGACCTTTTTCAGCCAAATTCAGGGCACAATCCAGAGTAACTATGGGGAGTCCTTGCTCCGGTATAAGAACAAGTTACTCTGGATTGCAATATGAATTTCCCATAGGTTTCCCATTCATTTCCCATATGAATTTCCCATAGCTGGTGTTGTAACTATGGGTGCACGTAATGTCTCTTACATGCTCCCATAGTTACTCTGGATTGTAGGGTTAGTCTCCAAAATCAAGGTGTACATTAGATTTGATGGTGAATTAAATTCGAGTAAATGTGGTATTTTGATTATAAGTGTAGGGTATGCATTAGATTTGATGGTGCGTTACATTTGAGTAAATACAGTAGTTCTCCAAACCCTCAAGCACATCTTTGACCTCTGATCCTTTAACTGGAGGTTACCAATAACTGTGTCTGCCCTCCCACCGACAATGTCAACAAATGCAGACATCTTCAATGCGTGGGTTGCAACCTGACCTCAACTGAGTTCACAGCATAGAAGCACTTTGCTTCGACAGTGCAGTCCTAGTCCCCAGTTAGGCCAGCGCAAGTGCCAGTACAAGTCCCATGCTTGCCTGGTATCACAATAGTGCCATAAGACACTTCTACTCCAGGGCGGGTTGGTTAGGCCTGTGCACAGACATGCACCAGCCTCCCCTTGCCATGGTGTGAACAGGGAAATGGATGAGTTAAGCTGGCCTAAATTAGTTAGGTTTGCACTGTCAAATACAGGGGGCAAAATTCAGGGGGCAATTCAGAACATAATTTCCTAATAATAAGTTTTCAGGGGCATCAGATCATTTGTATCATGTTATGAAAATTCTGACTCATACAATATCCTGCCAGTAATTATCTTCTTCATTCATATATTCATAGGCAGCCTAAACCTATGCTGGCCTTCAATGGTGAGTTGAGTGCCACACTGCTGCAAATGTGCTATGAAGCCTGCATCTTTCTTCTGTGGCAGGTAGCACAGGACAGGGGAAAGGTGTGGGGAAGGCACAACAGGGCAGGGTATAACAGGGTGAGGGAGGGCAGATCAGGCCCACAAAGCGATAGAGATGGTGGAGGCTTCTTCTGCCATGTCCTATCTTTTCTTCTGAGCCTGAAAGCCATATATGAGGCTGATTGGATTTCTGCCAGCTGTACAGCTTTACCTGGGGTAGTGGTACTTGGGCATTTCAGCCAAGGACCCCCTTTCAAACTTAAAAATCTGTCCACCCTATTGGGACGTGACATCATTATGATGCCAGAGTTTCTCCGTGCAGTGCCAGGTTTACATACTGAATTTGGTTTGGTTTGGACTCTGATGTACCTGCAATATTATGCATATTTACATGGAAATAAATCCCACTAAACATAACAGGTCTTACTTCTGAGTAAGCAAGTATTGAATAGCAGTGTACTGCTTATAATTAGCAATATAAAGAAGTGGTTTGTGTTAAATAAGTTAACAGTATCTTTTATTACAGAAGGGACAGGGAGCCTGGCTCAAATTAACCCTGAGGCAGTTGCAATCGTCTGTCTGTATTTCTCTGGAAATTGCCCAATTTGACATTTGATTTGTGCAATTTTTCCTCTTGAGAAAAAAAAAAAAACAACGCACCTTTTTCTTCCAAGTTCCTTTTACTCCTGGCACTGCCTCATAGAGTCTGTTGATGGCTTCCCTGAAGCAGAGAATAAAATTAATTACCAAAAAAAATCAAATGGAGTCCATTTCTATGAAGCTGCCTTACGCTGGATCAAATCATTGAAATATCTAGCCCTATATTTGCTCCGGCAGCAGCAGCTGTTCAGTAGGAAAGAACAGATTTTCCCCATTTTGTTCCTTGATTACCCTGAATATTGCTCTGAGGTGTAATGTTTTCCTGATAAGCACACATGTGGTGATTAAAAAAACACAACTAAACAATCTTGATGCAGTTGTACCTACAATCACATCATGATCAGCAGCTTCTGGCTGCTGTTCCACCTCAGAGGTGGCCAGAATAGGGTGGGCTGACACCCGGGGTCAGCCAGAGGAGTGTCAAACTCCTCCGGTGTATCACCCCCTTGCGGCACATCACCTGGTGTGGACCGCACGAGCCGCACCACCCTGGTGATGCGGCTGCTACCGGTAAAGGAATTGCAGAAGCAACTCCATCTCCAATGCTTCATGCAAGAGCATAGTCTACTCTGTAGCCAAGATCAGGGGTCTCCAAACTTCTTGTCAGGAGGGCAATATCATCTCTCTGACACTGTGACGGAGCCCAGAAGACTAATTTACATTTCAAAATTTGAATAAATTTACATAAATTTACATATAAGAATGTATTGGAATGGATTACAAGGCTTGCCCAAGGGCTAGATACAGGACTCTTGCCAAGGGCCACATTGAGGCTACCGAGGGCTACATCTGGCCCCCAGGCCAGGGTTTTGAGACCCCTGGTCTAGAAAAGTGATTTTCAACCACTGTGCCATGGCACACTGGTGTGCTGTTGATAGTCAGCAGCTGTGCCACAGGATTTGGGGGAAGGTCATTAATTAATAGGGGAATTGGGTGATCTGCACCCCCTACAAGCAGCATGGTGTGCCTTGGCAATGGTCAAAAACATTAGTGGTATGACTTGACAATTTTAGCCCCTTGACAGTGTGCCATGAGATGAAAAAGGTCGAAAATCTCTGGCCTAATTCCTCAAATTGAGGTTTAACCTCAGACCACCTAGCCAGCCAGATCAGCCAAATCAACCATGGCGATCAACAGTGTGACAGATGTCGCAGCCAGATCGCCCTCACATCTAACCACAGAACACAAACATGCCAAACATTTATTTTACCCTTAAGCTCTGCTCCATCTCCGATTTAAGGCATACATGGGGCAAAGGGAGCAAACCAGGGAGGTGGACTGACCTCTGGGGCCAACTCTACACCGAACAATACTTTCGCAATCCACAATTCCACAACAACCACACAGGAGCAAATCTAATTTAAATTGTAGGGTGAACGCTATCCTAGGCTTCTGATTTAGAAATTATGTTTTGGGTTGGAAATTCTAAATTGGTTTGGAAATTCTAAAGGCAGAGAGAGCAGACCCAAAGGGGTTATAACTGGAAAAAAGTCTCTCTCCTTTCTTTGCATAACTTCACAGCCTATGCATTTGACTCCAAAGTCATTGGGGTCAGTGGATGGAGGGACAGATAAGCAGTTAATAATGCATGACCCTCCAGGCCCACTCAGGAGACACCTCCCGTCTCTGGTTACTAAGATCGATCCATGCTGCAGATTAGCGAGACAGGGCTATCCCATTGTTGTGCTCTCTCTCGCTCTCAAACTCTTGCTCGCTCACTCATTCTGTCTCTCCTTTTGTCCATGGGGCATGCAAGTTGAGCCATTATATGCAATTGGGATGCTTCCAAAATTCCCATCTCAGTTGCTCCTCAGCTTTCAGGATTCTAAATTAGTCTGACTTCTTTCCAATCAAAACTGGTGCACAGGGAATCCTCAAATTGTATGTTCTCTCAGAATTTTGTACCGACTCCTGCACGTGTGCAGCATACCACAACTTTGGGATCTTTTGGTTTGCTTTCTACTTTTCACATACATGATGTGCACGTATGCCTTGGCTAGGATCACTCACAATTGGTTGGGACCACCCTAACCCTAGGGCTGTGGGTGGCAAGTGGTTAAGGCACTGTGCCTGTTAACCAGAAGGCCAGGGTTCGAGACCCAGGTCGGCCCCACAAGACAGGGTGAGCTCCTGTCCTTAGCCCAGCTCTGTGACACAGCTGGAACCAATTGTATTGGCTCTGCCTTTCCATTGGACTAATTCAGTGGTGTGGAGAGGGGGGATTTGCTGCTTGGGTAACAGCATATCCTCCATAACAATCCAACCCAGGCCTTTGCGCTTTGCATACAGCGTCAAGCATGATACCATAGTCTTTTGAGATTGATGGATGCAAATATTACCCTAACCCTAATTAGGATCACTTACAGGACAAAACCAGAAAGCCACTTGTCTACAATGCTAAAAAGCAATAACTAAAAACTAACAAGCCCCACTAAACACAAGGGGGCTTGTTAGCAAGTAAAAATGCTTAGCATTTTTTTCTTTACTATATTGCCATAATTCTCTTCCACAAAATCGGGACAGGAAGCCTCTGTCCCATTGGCCTGTATGTGAACAAAAAAAAACCCAAAATCGGGATTGTCCCTATTTTACAGGACAAATGACAACCCTGTATTAGGAGATACAAACCAACATTTATAAATCATCACATTTCAGGCACATGATTTTGTGTACCTATATAAATTTACACACAAACAATATCTAACTTATAACTAATAGTGTAAATGGTTGAGTCATATTTTGAACTTCAGCCATTTATGGTAAAGCCACATCTTGAATTATTCTTCCAGTACAGAATGAACTAGGTCCAAAATAGGCATAGGGCTGTGCTACTGTGCTATTAATCTCCATTGCCCTCAGGGATTATTTTGTCCATTAGTCCATTGCTGATTGGCTGAGATCACTCAATAGTTGTGGGGGGGGGAGCAGAAGGGAGGAAATGGAACCAAACAGAATTGAAAAACGGTGAATCTTCACACCATCTAATTGTCATTCAGAAAATGTCTCTGGGGGTGGCATCCATTAGGTGAGGCGATGTGGTTTGCATTGATGGCAAATTGTGGGGCAGGGGGGAGAGTGGTGGATCTAGGGTGCCCTTCATCCCAAGTCTGTCTTTACTGCTGCCTCTCTCCAGCCTGTTGCAGATGTAACCTCTCTGATCTATTTTTCACCCACTAAAAGTGAGCAGAATGTGGATCACCAGCCTCCAGTCAAAGGACTGATTCTTCCATTAAGGAAGTGCAGGACTTCCAGTTTGATTTACTGGGATCACACAATCAAAATTTTTTTTATTTGTGTGGTCCCTTTAAATCAAATCAAAAGTCTTGAACTCCTGAAACTGAAGAAACAATTAAGGAACATGGTAAAGGTGGTTGATGACAGACCCAAGGTAGCAGCAGGTAGCGTTCTGGGTTACTTAACATGTTGCTTAACTTCCCTGTTTCACTTTTCATCCACTTTTATCTTGAAGCTTTGACCTGGAGAATATTCAGCACAGACCTATCAATATCTGGAATATTCAGGTCAGGCTTCCATTTTTACATAAGAACAGTAATAGTTCAAGAGTCAGACTTGGAAGATCCTGGTCAAACACCTGTTTTCAGGTTGACCTTGAACTGACCATTATCAGCTTCCTTAAAGGGTTGTTGTGGGGACAAAAAGATAGGAGTCACATGCACCACCACAATCTCTTTGGATTAAGGGCGGTATTAAAATGTGTAAAATGAAAATATAGGATTGTCCCAGTATCTGGAGAAGTTCTGCTCTGGAACTCCATGCAGATATCTGAAACCAAGGATACCAAGGGATATCCCTGCCCTATAGAGGATGTGGGTGACATGGGGCCCTAATAAGGAGAAACATTCTATAAATCTATGGTATGCCAAGTCTCTGTCACAAGCCAAGGTGGCCCATCCAGAAATTGCCCTAGAAAGGAATTTTTAAAATCAAAAAGACAGAGACAGAGACTGGCAGGTCAGTACTTACTTGGTGACTTGTGTCCGGGTGTTGAAATCCAGCGACCGCATCGAACGTAGGATTTCTATGCATCCCATATACTGAAAGGGGGAGGGAGAGAAACCAGATGTTAATCTAAGGAAGGGATTCATTTAGTATAGGAGACCCATGCAGTATCTCGAAACTTCTATAGGGACCCTGTGTGTTCTATAGATCTTTTATACAGGCTCTGCTGAAAGGCATTCATCTGATTACAACTCATAGATTTCTATTTTGCCACAGCATCTTGAAGGGTCTGCTGAGTCATCCAGATGCAGTGACCATTGTTCCTGTTCTGTTGTTGACCTCCTTCTTTCCCACAGATCAGTACATAAAGAACTTGGCTTTGCTAGCTCATTGGACCATGAAACTCATCTGATTTCCATGAACAAGAAAGTCAAGTAGCTCAGGTGATCTCCAGTATCCACAGGCAAAGCAAACACCCACAGGTCACAACAAGTGGCACTGTGCACCCAACCCCCCTTGCTTCATTTTCCCATTTCCACCTCTGATGTTCAATGGTGTTTGATAGCAGGAGATCCTCGTCTTGTGGGGACCTGGGTCTTGAACCCTGGCCAGATGTTGACAGGCACAGTGTCTTAACCACTTGCGCCATCAGATTTTTGGTCAACACTGCCATTTTTACTCGGCCTTATCATAGACCCCATCTAGGGCAGCCCAGAACCACCTGTCTTACAGCAGCCTTTGTTGCCTTAGGCTGCCCCAAGACTTTTTCAGATTAACTAGGGTGGCCCATCTTGCAGTTGGGTTAGCCCAGCGATAGATAGGATAACCCAAGTGCACATCTGGATTGTGCCCTTAGTGTCTTACTCATTATTTTTACCAAACTACAAATTTTGGTAAAATACCAAACTACAAAGTTTGGTATTTTTTTTATCAAAATACAAAGCCCCAAATATGTTGCCCCAGGAGTATTAAACATAACACCCAGTGGCTGGATGTACCCCCTCCCTAGAAGGTCTTCATCCCTAGAAACCCCCCATGCCTGTGTTTTCTGGGCAAAGCCCTTCCACTTCCATCAAGGCTCTGACATAGTAGGCGAGAGTCCAATTATGTGCTGCCCTTTTAGCAACACTGCTTCTGCAGAAGTGACACATTGCAGACCACCTCTCTACTGCTAATAATTGCGTTCTCCCATAACTTAAAAATATGATCAAGAGTTACACATTTTCTCTTATGCCCTTTGCAGCTAATTAGTTTCTATGTGAAAATGAAATGCTTATTTCTTGTGATCATCTGCTTAATGATATCACTTCCTGCTTATATCACTTTCAGCCCTCAGTAGGTGCCATTAATAGTAATCAGACCAATATATAAAATGAGTTTGAAAGCCCTGTACTAGCTTATCTTTATAGGGAAGGTGATCCAATCCCCTGATTATTTTTGGTTGCTCTTTTCTGCACCTTTCCCAGCAACCTGATCTCTTTCTGGACTATCTCCTTGCTCTTAATTTTAATTAAGACTAAAGTCAGACTAAAGTCTAACTAAAGACTCAAGTCTCCTTAGTTAATTTAACATTTTCTTTGCCTGGCATGTGGCATTTATTTGATGCTGAATGGATTCAATAGGAGTCTCACTAATTTCCGTGCCTCCACCCACATCAACTTAGAAACCTTCTGCCAGGGGAATTGCTTCTGTCGTCCAGTCTTCTGGAAAGCTACTTGCTGTTCTTTCAAGTATCCCTCCCCTGGGCTTTGAATTAGAGATTACTGAGGCTCCAGCTACAGAATTTATCACATGGTACAGTCCCACTGGGATTGTACCATTTCAAACAGCAGGTGGTAGCTCACATTTCTGAATTCTTACACTTGGGGAGAAAATGTGGATATAGAAAAAAGTCGGACTACAGAGTAAAAGGATTCTTACCTTCTTTCTGAAGTTCAGTGGCATACCTAGAACCTTTGTACCCAGGGTGGGACTCTCATCATGGATAGACCTGGACTTCACCTTGAGATTGTTGAAGGCCAGCAATACTGGCTGCTGAGTGGTGCATTTGACACCATGGACAGATTTGATATCCAGGGCAGACTATCCCCAACCTTGTTACGCTACTGCTGAAGCTTCAGATATTCTCCCTGACACTCTAAGCAGGATTTCCCAGTACTGAAAACAGCACATCTTATGCACAGTCCCATACCTGGCTGTGGTGAAAAACAGCATCATGCGATCTTGATTCTAAAAGGGCTGAGCAAACAGGGTAGAAGAGGAACTATGGAAGAGAGTGGTGAGCTAGACACTCTAGCTCAGTGGTATTCAAAGTGGGAGTCGGGACACCCTTGGGTGGTCACGGAAAGATCAGTGCAGCCACAATGGATTCCAGGGATGTTGAGGATGGAAATCCATGGAGTTTTGGAAATTCAAGGGCTGATGGTCTGAATGCAAAGCATATATGTAATCTATAGCAGTGGTACTCAGGCCCGGGACTCCCTTTCAAACTTAAAAATCTGTCAGGGACTCCCTGTCAAACTTACTGGGATGTTACATCACTGTGATGCCATAGCTCTTCTGTGTCTACTTGTAAGTAATTCCCATTGTGTTCATTGAGACTTACTCCCAGGAAAGTACTGTCAGATTCCACCTTCTCGCAACCCCTCAGACTCCCAAGGGGGTCCCAACCCCTACTTTGAATATCACTGATCTACAGAACTGAGCCCAAAGTTCTCTGAAGAGAAGTTTAGGCTTGAATTTTTGCATGATTGGACAATGAAAAACTGGAGACCCTATCCTTTTTCTCCTTGAGATGTTCTATTGTCACCATCAGTTTCACAGTGGCTGTGCATTTTTCGGTGGCTATCATATTGTCCTCTTGGAACACTGCTGTGTGACGTAGCATTATTCATATATAGGGTGAAATAGCAGCCTTTGACATATGGGAAAAATGCCACTGTTACTGGCGGGTAACCTTCACTCTTTTCCTCCCAAACTCCCCCAGCTCCCTGTATTGAGTTGCCAGAACTACAGATAGGAGCATCTCCCTAGATAGCAAGGATCTGCCAGGTATTGGAATGGCTCTACCTACCCTGGCCCAGACTGACATCAAAAGGAAATATCTATAAAAGCTTTTGACTGGAACTTTGCCTAGGCAATAATGTTCTTTCCTGCTGTCGGCTGTCCTCGGGATTTGACCTTGTGGTTCGAATTCCTAACACTGACCCCCTCCCTTAACCCCCCCCAAGTTACTCCTACTCAGTAGCTTCCTTTAACTCAGATCTGACAACAAAGCAATGATCAAGTAATGATCAAGGCAGCTGCTGTCACTGATCACATTTGTTCTCCTGATTCAATTAGATCCTTTAATTTTTTTAATATTACATCACCAGCCACTTATGTCTACTACAATACAGTAACCCCCTTAGTGAAGACATTTACCCCATCCATAACTGCCCCAGGACATGATATTATCCCAGCGAAGTGTGGTTATCACAATGAACATCACCAAGAACTAGCTGCAAATTGGAGCTACTGCAAACACAGAAGGCTGTGAACAATCCCTTGAGAATGAACAACATGAATGGATATGAATGGAGATTCCTCAAATGAATCCTATTATTACCTATTTGTGACATTGCCCCATTTGTGTCATCATCCCCATTTGTTTCAGGACAAATTGTACCCAAACTGGTTCCCTAGTACCCACAGATGCCTATGTAGAGAGTGACTATATGTCCTGTTTTCCCCAGACATGTCCTGAATTTTTCCTAGAAAATATTTTTATTGTCCTTCTTTTTCTTTTACATGGGCAGCATGTAACCTTCTTATAATTAATTTTATGTAATAAATGATATGCAATAGTTTTAAATTTAATAATAATTAGTATAGTGTTTAAATTAACCATGTGAAAGCAATGTATATGAGTGTTTTTAGCTTTTACTTTGTCATGTCCTACATTATTCTTGGGTGTCCTACGTTATGGGGGTCCTTGTCCTCTTTTTTGGTCATGACATATGGTCACCCTGCCTATATATCTCGATGATAGCTCTGTTGAATTGTACACTTCCATAGGAGGGAGTGTCATATATCAGCACCATGGACAGCATGGACCACACAAAACTCAGGAGTAAATCTGTACCTGCAATCCTAATCTCCGGTTAGGCCAGCACAAACTCTGTCACAATTCCTGTGCTGGCCTGGAGGTGTCACAAAAATGCCATATTCTGTGCCACTCCTGGGGGAGGTAGGCCAGTTCGTAGACATGCGCAGGCCTCTCCCCGCCACCATAAGAATGGGGCGATGGGCACGCTGCGCTGGCCTAAATTGGTTAGGATTGTATCCTGTGTCCCTTTGTCCCCCCATGTACCCATTAATAAATTTTTGGACTAACAAGATTCTGCCTAAGAGCACAATCCTAACCATGTCTACTCAAAAATAAGCCCCATTGTGTTCAATGGGTCATACTCCAGTGGTGGGCTCCAGCAGGTTCCCACCTACTCTATAGAACCGGTTGTTAACAACAGATAGGACATATAAAGTTTAAAAATAGCCAGTTAAAAGTGGCTGCCAGATGGGCATAGAACCGGTTGTTAATTTCTTTAAATCCCATCACTGTCTTACTCCCAGGAAAGTGTCTTTAGGATTGCAGCCTTTGTGTACTTTCTATGGGTTCCCACCAATAGAGTTAGTCCACTTGAACGTAACAGAATTGAACTTTTTAATAAACACAAATCATGTACAGTCTATGTTAGCGGCTAGTTTGCATCCATCATAAACCCCAAAAAAGCAAAATGGCAGTGGGTACAAGATCACCAATTTCAGGTTTTCAGCCACTATTCCATGGCACACTGGTGTGCCGTGAGTGCTTCACAGGTATTTATTAGCAAAGCCAATTGGGGGGGGGGTGTCTCCATTGGCAGCATGGTGTGCCGTATCAGTTGTCAAAAATCTGATCATGCGCTTGCCAATTTTAGCATGTTGTCAGTGTGCCATGAGTTGGAAAAGGTAGACAATCACTGCTGTAGGACATTTGTTGCTGGCTCAGCCTCTGAAAGGGGTGATGCAGCAGAATACCTTCTGGCTTTCCCTCAAAAAACCAGCCAAACAAGGAATGATTTATAATTGTTCCTGGGCAAGGCCAGCTGAAAAAAAGTGAAGAGATGCTCCAAGGCTTGACTGCCCCAATTTATCTGTCAACATAAATTACTCCTAAATTAATTAAGAGTGCAGGGTTAGCTATGTTAATTCACTTCAGCTAATTCACTTTAAAGGGCTCCTTTCAGAAGGGAGCAGGACTTCAGAAGCACAGGACTTATGCTGGGGCTTAGGCTGGCCTAAATATGGATTAGCATTGCAGCCTTAGAAGCCTAAAACAGATGCCAACCCCTGGTGATGGTTATAACCAGATATAAAAGATAAACAAGAGTCCCTTGATTTGAGTCAGGGGACAGTCATGGAGGCCTCCTCAAAGTAAGGAAATGTTTGCTCCCTTACTTCAGAGTTGCACTGTCCTCACCCCAGTGCTATAAAGTTTGTTCAGATTGCATCCTTCCTAGTTTAAGCCAATCTGTTTGTAGTGGGTTTAATGTTACCCATGCAATGCAATTTGGTCCTAGGGACAGTACACACAAAATTTTCTTTATATTCACACATCTTAATACATTATGGCCTTGTGTTGGTGAATAAAAGTACATTGTAATAAAATGTATGTTGGTAAATAAAATGATCCACTTATAAGGCTGAAATCCTAAGCCTCAGTTAGGCTGGCCTAAGTCCTGGTAAAAGTTATGTGCTGACCTGAAGGTGTCACAAAAGTGCTGTAAGGCAGTTCTGTGAAACTCCTAGGGGAAAGTTGAGCCAGTGCACAGACATGCGCTTGCCTCCCTACATCACCACATGAACGGGAAGACCAATGAGTTGTGCGGGTCTAGGTTAGGATTGCACCCTAACTCTATCAGTTGTTCTGCCTTCTCACACCGACCCATTCAAACGGATGACTTCATGTGTGAATGTTTGTACTGAGCTCTCCTATATTGTCATCCCAGTTTCCAAGAAAAGGGAAAACAAGGATCTATCGGAGCCAAAGCAGAAGGAAAATCTCAAATCTATGACAGACAGTTGTTTAACTGCTGAGAAATAAGTTTTGGGTCCCAGCTGCCAAGAAGTTTCACCTGGAATAACTAATGGAGATATGAGTGTGGGTTGGACTTCGTGGTGAAAGAACATGTGTAGTATATTACACTATGAGTAACTGCCTCTGAGAGGATGCAGAAGAATGTATTTCCTGGAAGTATAATCAGTTTCCACAGATCCCAAATTGGTGGACAGAGCTTCTGACCACCAAGGAATCCTTAACCTCATTACCACTCCTATTAATTAAGGATGCAATCCTAGTGTGGGTTGGCATAACTCATTGGTCTTCCAATTCCCGTGGTGATGTATGGAGGCAAGTGCATGTCTGTGCACTGGCTTAATCCCATCTAGGAGAGCACAGAAGTGTCTTACAGCTCTTTGGTGACACCCCCAGCTCAGCACAGAACTTATGCCTGGGATTAGGCCTGTCTAACTGGAGGTGAGGTTTGAAGCCTAAGTACTCCAAATAACTCCATCACAATGGGCAAAATTACATATCTGGGCATGCACTGGACTTGGGCCAAAAACGAGCTCAGTACATGCAGGAAAATCAAATTCTTCAAATAGATCCTGAATACATATTCAACTTTATCAAGGTATGCATGTCAGTCAGGTTACACAGATAATAACTTTTGTTCCTTGAGGAATAGTTAAGGAAGGAAGAGACCACTTACCCGAACAATGTATGAGACCCCTGGACCTGAGACTCTTTCGTCCGGATGAAGCCAGCCTTGCACAGGTTTACTGATGAAACTCCCCTTGCGGCTCCACTCATCTCCAGCCACTTTGGCCCCCTCAGTCCGTGGTGCCTTCCTCCCGCCCCCTGCCCCTCCTCTCAGCCTGTTCATCACCTGCAAGCTGCAAGGAGTGGCACAGACAGGCTCACAGGCACTGAGGACAGCAGCTAGGCCTGATGAAGATGAGGATGAGGCCGAAGAGCTCCCAGCATCGCCAGGGCCACCAGTTTTGGCAGAGGCTGAGAGATCTTTGCTGGCACTCGAAGGACTGCGACTAAGGAAGCCCGACGGGCTGGAGAATTTCCACTGGGGCATTTTGGGGATCAACATACAGAAGGTGGTGACCGCCTCCTGTTCCTCACCCAGGGGAGGAGGGCAAGGGTGGGTCAAGGTGGTGGTGGCAGGGGGTGGTGGGGATGGAAGTGGAGTAGCCGCGGCGACCTTGCTGCTCATGGCTGCCTTCTCCGAGGGCGTCAGCGAGTCGTTCCAAAAACGATCATACTTGGGTTCTGTTAGCATGCCCAGCCGTTGCTCGTCTGGCTAAGTGCTTTTAGAGTGCTTGAGATGTTCCTGTTAGCCGTGCGTGCGCTCTGCCTCTCCCTCTCTCTCCAATCGCCACCCTCCTCTTCCCTCCCATATACATACACAACCTCCAGCAACCATCCCCCTCTTGGGAAGATCGGTTCACGCTATGATGTAATGGTGTTGTGGCTATTCCACCAGCGGGCCTACGGCTGCAGAACTCCAGATTCTTCCCTAGCGTTGAGATCAATGGCTCCCTCATTGCAGAAAATGATGAGCTGGGCTGTCACTTTCTGCAGCCTCAAAACAATGATGGGAGGCGAGTCTTACACTCGAGTCATTTAATCAAAGGCAGAAGGACAAGATAATGCATGTAAACTATTATTTGCATTGCTAGTTCCAAGAAGTTCAGAGTAGGACACTAAATTTTTTCTTCCCCCTCCCATCATTTTATCCCCACACTAACCTTAAAAGGTAAACTCGGCTTGCCTGAGATCACCATTTCAGTTGGCCTCATGGATGGACCGGTTCTGACTGCATTGGTTCAAATCATCCCCATCAGACTCAAGTGCTTTGCTTATCTGAGTTGAACTTTATCACGGAGTTTTAACTCCGTGACTCGCTTTGCCAATTCCGTGTCTTCATGACTCAGACTGGAGCATGACCTACCAAAAATTGGACTGAAACCCAACTGGTGAGTTGACCTACAGTTTGAGAACCACTGATCTGTTACAATGATATCCCATTCTTCCTTCAAGATGTTCAGGGCATCCTTAGTCTAGGGCAGGCTAATGATATTCTAAACCCTTAGTAAGAGTGGTGATATGTAATGCACAATTGTGCAGAAAAGAAGCATCCTGCAGAACTGAGCTTCAAGACTTCCTGCAACCTAGTGGCATACATGTTCTCCCTCCTCATTTTATCCGATAATCCTGCAAGGTAGGTTAATCTAAAAGAGATTATCTGGCCAATATATGTATGGAGATGAGAGCAGTTTTACTCCCACTCTTACGATCCACTGGCCTTTGCTCCTATCACTCCTTGGATTGGAAAAGAAAGGAATAGAATAGAAGAGTTAAGGGTTAGTACTGCAGGTGCCTCAATTCACTGTCAGAGCCATTCCAGGCAGTGATGGCAATACTCCGGGGCACAGTAATGACTCCAATGGAGTGTGGAAGAGGCCATGTCTCATGGCTAATGGTGGCTCCAAATCCCGCACCTCTAAAAATCTGTCCAATCAAATTTATATATTTAATATTTCCTATTCCACACTGTAAATTTTTTTAAAAAAATTCAAAGCTTTTAAATTGAAAAAAATTAAAAAATTTTACATTGGAAAAAAATTTAAAGCTGACAGCTTACTTAAAAACCACAAACAGCAACATAGCTAAACACAATAAATAAAATAAACAACACTTAAATCTTCAGCAGCTATCATCATACCTTGTGGCTGCAAATTTAACCCCCAGTTAGGCCAACATAAGTCCCAGCATAAGTCCTCTGCTGGCCTGGGGTGTCAAAAAAGTGTCATAAGGCACTTCTGTGCTACTCCTGTGGGGGTTAGACGAGTTCACAGACATGCGCCGGCCTTCACACACCACCACAGGAACAGTGAGAGAGGTGAGTTACGCAAGCCTAAATTGATCAGGTTTGCACCTTCAACAAATTCCATAGGTCAGTTATGTACTGTGCGCTGAAGAACTTTTTGTCTCTTCTGAACCTAGTGATGATCAATGTCATTGAATGACCCTTACTGTGGTTTTAAAATGGATGGAGAGTCTAAAGATCCAGATCATCAAACACAATTCAGTGGGCAGGTTCATGGTCAAAACCGGGTGGTGGTCCCAATCCAATGCAACATTCAGGAAAAGTTATTTCAGAAGTGGAACAAGGATGCTTAGGCAGGCTGATACTGCAACTTAGGTGGCACCCTTGAAGCCCAGAGATCAATCTGCCAAGCGTTCCATGAAAACCAGGTGGAGGAGGTCAGGCACTGGAACCCGACTGCAGGGTGATCATCCAAGACCAATTCCTGGAGTCTTATGCTGCAATCCTAACCTCTAGTCAGGCTAGCCTAAGCCCCAGCATAAGTCCTGTGCTGACTGGAGGTGTTACCAAAGTGCTGTAAGACTTTTGCGCCACTCCTGTGGGAGGGTTAAGCCAGTGTACAGACATGCACTTGAGTCCCTATATCATCACAGAAATTGAAAGATTGATGAGTTAGGCTGTCCTATGTTAGGATTGCACCCATACAGTCTCATCCTAGTCGCCTAAGAGCCAACAACTTCAGCAGGAAGATGTAGAAGTTACTTCTCTCTGCAGTCACAAACTGCAGCACCAATTTTCAACCTTTTTCATCTCTCAGCACACTAACAAGTGTGGGACTCCCATCTTCAATGGCCACATTAATAAATTACCTTCCCCAAACTCCCACAACACACATCCAGACTGCAGCGCATCTGTAGGCTAGTTGAAAATCAAACACTCTGCAGCGGTTTGCCATGGAGCTCTTCTGGTCCATTACATCAGAGCCCATCAGACTCTACTCCTCTGGTAGGATGTGGGAAGAATGGTTTTTAATGTGTCCTGTGATCTTTTAAAGGCAACTGGTACTGACACATGAAAGAGCCTTCACAGAAGTGGCCCTAACTATGTGGAATTCCCTCTAGTGTGTGTCTGTCTTACTCCTGACCAGCATATTGCTGTGGATTTAAGATCTGGCTCTTCTCACAGGCATTTTTTGAGATTTTATCATATAATGCTGTCTGCCAGTTTGTTTCTCATGTCCTGGATGCCTCCTCCTTTCTCTTACAACTGCATGAGATGCAGCAGTGCCCATGGATTATGCACGGCATCCTATAGTGCAGGGGTGTCCAAACCCTGCCTGGGCACCAGATGCAGCCTCCAGTGGGCCTGAATGTGCCCATAGCAAGATCTCTCCATTTGGTCCTTGGGCAAAACTTGTACTCTTCCAGATCTGTCTCTAATACACTTTTATATGCAAAATTATGTAAATTTATTCAAATTTGAAATGTAAATAATTTTTCCTGCCCCCAACACAGTGTCAGAGAGTTTATGAAACCCTCTTGCCAAAACGTTTGGACACACCTGCTACAGCAGGACAGTGACCAAATAGATCAGATTGCTGTCCTGTTTTTGAGTATTTCTTCTGCTTCTGACTCCTTGACCTTCATATGATAGCTGAAGAATAGGACATGTTCTGCCATGGCCTTGACAGTGGGCCAGTTTCATTTTGGGGGGTCAGCAATATTGCAGGGCTGAGCAGCCACATGCTTCCTCTGGAGGTCTTCTTCAGCTACGGCGGTGGAGCATCTATGACAAGAGGCATGAGATATTCAGAGTGACGAACTCCTAGAGAGTATGAAGGGGCTCTTCTCCAGTGAATTGTCACCTTCTCTGGGCTATGCGCACCAGGCCCTGGAGGACGGAATGTTCTGATAGGTTTCCTGAGTCTCCCCAGCATGGAGAAAGCTGGAGCACGGCACAAATAAATATTGGGGTCAGTGGTCTTGTAGTGACCTGGACCTGGTGTTTTGGACAGATCTTCTGAATAACTGCCTCTCTTGTACTGGCGAGAGATGGAGAAAGAAGGGCTAGAGGGTTTACTTGGAATCCGAGGGCCTAGCAGTGAGGGAAGGGTGTAGCTGTTGGGAGCTGGGACAGGGTCCACAATGCGGTACTTAGTGCGGGCACCCATGGAGAAAGATGGCGGTCTTTGTTGGGATGGAGGTGGTGCTCTCTCAGGGCTGTAGGTGCCTGGCCCAGGAGTCTCAGGCAGACCTAGAGGAGAATGCATACAGTTGTATCAGGATCCTTCTATGAAATGAAGCAGTTTTCCTTAATAACGATGGGGTATAGTGATGAATGTGTTGGGTTCAGTTAGAAGAGCCTTAGCTTCAAACCCTGAGTTATGAACCTCAATGAATAACCTTAAGCTGATCACATTTTCTCTTGCAAAATAATCTTTCAGGATTTTTGAGAAGATAAAAGGGTTACCTGTCCATAGATGAAAACCTTGATGCCACTGATGAACCTTTTCCTAGTATTCTACTCCTGAACATATATGCTCATTTTTTCCACTCGAAATAACGTACACATAAAAATACTTCTGCTACCACTGGTTTCACACCTTCTCCTTGCTGCATCCAGCTTACCTGGAGGCTTTGCTCGTGCCAGCATGGAAAAGGCAGGACCTCTTGCCCTGCCAAAGCGGGTGAGCTCAGGTTCCACATGGTAACAGGGACCAGGGCTTGAATCTTTCCTATATACTGAAAGCAAAAAAAGCCATTAAAAAGTGATCCTGCTGTAGCTGTCACAATTAACCATTCATGCCAATCTGCTTTCCTATTGATAATAGAAAGGAATCAAGCCAGCGTGTACCTCTGTATAGTTTCCAGCTTATCAATTAATTCTAATTAACTCTAATTATCTAACTCAATTAACTCTAACTCTTTAATGGAGACATACAGAACTTTGGATAAAATAGGTGCTGGAGGATTTGGAACCAGCTAAAAGGGCACAAATGGGTGTAAAACAAAACCCCTGGCAGATGAATGTTCAGTGAGTGGCCATGGTTCTGCCAAGCATTAGCATGCCCTAGAGCAGGGGTACACAAACCTTTCGGCCAGAGAGCCACATCAATCTGATACTGTGTTGGGGGGTCAGAAAAAAGAATTGATTTACATTTCAAATTTACATAAATTCACATAAATGAATATATTATAGACAGAACTTGAATGAATGAATGAATGAATTCAAATCAGTTCATAAATAATACAGAAAAAGGTGTGATCTTCATGCCAGTTCATAAACACATTCACACATATTGAAAAGAGGTGTATGTAGGCTCCCCAGTCTTCAGAACAGCCTCTGGAGATGAGTGGAGCTGCTCCCTGACTGGAGGATGGCAGGGCGCCCCAGTAGAGTGGGTAGAGGGGGCTTGCCACAGGTCCCTCAGAGGCTCCACGTGTGCTGCATCTAGCCCCTAGGTCAGGGTTTGGGCATTCCTGCCCTTGTACTAGTTCTACTCAGCACCAAGTACTTACTGCTGTTGTTGAGTCTCTGGTGGAAGGAATAAGCTGGACTGGTGAAGCGAGTGTAGTCATGGTTGAGAAAACCAACTGTTGGAGGTAAACTGTAGCACCCAGGTCCAGGGCCTAGTAAGATGAGTAAATGAAACAATATTTGGCAACAGTATGGATCAAATCTTAATTCAGTGTAATTTAGCATCCTGGTGGCTAAAATCAAATAACTTCATAAAACCCACAAGCATGGTAACCCTCCCCTGTTGTTAGTCCACAGCAAATGGTATTCAGACATTACCTCTGAAACAGGAGATGCTATTCAGCTATACTGTTTAATGCCCATTAATAGGCTTTTTCTTGCTCTATGAATTTGTCTAATTTACTTTTAAAGCCTGCAATCATCCCCATATCTTGTGGCAATGAGTTCCATAAACAAATACTGCATCATATGAAAAAGCATTTCTTTAGTCCTGCCTGCTGCCCATCAGTGTCCCTGAACAATCTACCAAGAGATCTAACTGTATGAGTGAGAGAGTGACTCTAGCCCCCTTTTCTGCCTTATGCATATGCCCCTCTGGTAGTGACCTTATTTTCAGAACCAAAAAGTCCCCAAATGCTTCAGCTATAATCAATGATGCTCAAAGTTAAAAGCATGTTTCTTTGTAAATTTTTAGTCAACTTTGTATCTGTATCTTTCACTGTTTCTCAGAAGATTGAACCCAAATATGTTTTCAGTTATTTTCAACCTTTCCATCCTCTGCGAACATTTTATCTGCTGAAGATCATCGGTAGAAGATTCTGGGACATGGTAGGATTCATACTCAGCTCACAGTTGTCTCTGGCTGTACATGTCCAGTTTTCCCTGGAACTGTTTGCAAACCTCTAGCCTGCCACTTCACAATTCTCCCCGGGGCAATTGGAGCTTGGCAACCTTCATACCCGTCTCGTGAGCAGCAATCGCGGGCACTTGTCTGACTTCTGAGTCTTCCATCTCGAAAGCATGAATTTCTAGCTGACGAATGGTCTTTATCAAAGGGTGGGATCCTTCCTTACATCCGTGCTACTGGTCCCCCAAAATCCCCTTGCTGGTTAGGGGCAAACAATTTTTCAACAGAAAAAATTTTGTATATATACCCTATATATCGGTATATATATTTGTATATTGTCTCTGAATGTGCCAAAGACCCAAAGAGAAAGAATAGCTTGCTCTTTCAAAGGAGGATATGCCTGGAGAAGCAGTGTTCTCAGAACCCTCTGGAGTGCTGAAATTTAACTCAGTGTAGAGATCCTAGAGATAAAAAAGATGCGTTGAAAGGAGAT
The DNA here is from genome assembly GCA_030015325.1 of Cryptoblepharus egeriae. Classification (NCBI taxonomy): domain Eukaryota; kingdom Metazoa; phylum Chordata; class Lepidosauria; order Squamata; family Scincidae; genus Cryptoblepharus; species Cryptoblepharus egeriae. The sequence continues at coordinate 3,536,860 of JAREYC010000015.1, read as the reverse complement.
ACGCAGCAGGTGGCCATGGAGGCCTCCTCTCAGTAAACAGATCTTCCCCTCCTTCAAAAGAGCAAGGTGGCACAAGCTGCTAGGTTAACACCTACCTGTCTGACAACCCTCCAGGATTGGGCTGAAATCTCCTGGAATCTGCATTGATCTTTGGATGACTATTGAAATCCAACCTGGAGACTTTTAAATACAATTGCCAGGAATTTCCAACATAACATAATATTGGGGAAACATATTTCCAGGAACAGTTTCATGCCAAGTTAGCAACCCTATGCATGATGCCGAGAGGGGAGGACTGTGATCCTATGAAGCTACATGTTGTGTTTGTGAAAAATGCACGTGGATAACTGGCAGGCAGGCACATGTAGACTCACCTGCATACCCTGTTTCAGTGGTACTTGGGCATTTCAGCCCAGGACACTCTTTCAAATTTAAAAATCTGTCCGGGATCCCCAGTCAAACTTACCTGGATGTGACATCACTGTGATGCCAGAGCTCCTCTATATATACTTGGAAGTATGTCCCATTGTGTCCCACCCTCTCGCGGCTCCCCTGCTACAAGATTGCAACCCCCATTTTGAGTATCATAGCCCTGTACTATGCTTCCCCTAGACTTAAACTTAAAGGTATCCCCACAGGTTGTCCTACTGTGATCTGATTCTAAGAAGTGGTGCTCACCCCATTACAAGGCGAAAGAGCCAGTGTTATCCAAAGTCACCACTATGATCATATGGCTAGCAAGACTAAAAACCAAAGCACATGGAACACTGTTACTTTCCCACCAAAGTGGTACCTACTTATCTATTTGCATTTCCATACTTTCAAACTGCTAGGTTGGCAGAAGCCGGGCAAGAGGTGGGAGATCACTCTATCTTCTGTACTCGGGTCTCAAACTGTCAACCTGCTGAAAAGCACAGCACCTTTAACCACCTATACCCACACAATTTCTTAGTGCATTCCCTGCTGTCACTAAGCCTACACATAAAATAATGGTTGTTCTTTGGATTGCTCTGCATTCAGAGCCCTCCCTTTTCTCTTCTATGTCTCCTATTACTATCCTCAGCAGAGACAGCAGTGGGAATGGCAGACTGGATATTGGCCAAGGACATACAGCCATGAAAGAGCACGTCTGAGCACTCTCCTCTATAACCAGACATCTACTCAACAAGGGAAAAGAGAAGCTACCACCACCTGTTGCCACAGGTAAGCTGCAGGGAAGCAAGCAAGATTTTCAGTAATTTGGAAGCAGCCCAGATTCAAAGCAACAAATGTGCACACCTGATTCTGCAAATTTGGGTTTATTCATATCACAAAAAATGTGCTTTCTCTAACCTGGAAGATGAGGTTTTTGTAAACATTTTTATTTTCATTTTTCATTTTTTTTCCTCCGAGGAGAAAAAAACGCAGAAATGCTATGTCCATGCTAGAGAGTTGATAAGGATTGTTCTGATCACCTACCAATCCTGCTACTTATAGAAGCTTTTTAACACAAAGAGTAATTGCAATGCCTGCATCCTATGCATGTCTACTCAGAAGTAAGTCCATGAGAGTCAATGGGGCTTACTCCCAGGTAAGCGTGGAGGGGATGCAGCCTCAGAGCCCATCCTTTGCAGGTCTACTCAGAAGTAAGTCCGTGAGTGTCAATGGGGCTTACTCCCAGGTAAGCGTGGATGGGATGCAGCCTCAGAGCCCATCCTTTGCAGGTCTACTCAGAAGTAAGTCCGTGAGTGTCAATGGGGCTTACTCCCAGGTAAGCATGGATGGGATGCAGCCTCAGAGCCCATCCTGTGCAGGTCTACTCAGAAGTAAGTCCATGAGAGTCAATGGGGCTTACTCCCAGGTAAGGGTGGATGGGATGCAGCCTCAGAGCCCATCCTGTGCAGGTCTACTCAGAAGTAAGTCCATGAGAGTCAGTGGGGCTTACTCCCAGATAAACGTGGATGGGATGCATCCTCACAGCCCATCCTTTGCAGGTCTACTCAGAAGTAAGTCCATGAGAGTCAATGGGGCTTACTCCCAGATAAACGTGGATGGGATGCAGCCTCAGAGCCCATCCTGTGCAGGTCTACTCAGAAGTAAGTCCATGAGAGTCAATGGGACTTACTCCCAGGTAAACGTGGAGGGGATGCAGCCTCAGAGCCCATCCTTTGCAGGTCTACTCAGAAGTAAGTCCGTGAGTGTCAATGGGGCTTACTCCCAGGTAAGCGTGGATGGGATGCAGCCTCAGAGCCCATCCTTTGCAGGTCTACTCAGAAGTAAGTCCGTGAGTGTCAATGGGGCTTATTCCCAGGTAAGGGTGGATGAGATGCAGCCTCAGAGCCCATCCTGTGCAGGTCTACTCAGAAGTCCATGAGAGTCAATGGGGCTTACTCCCAGGTAAACGTGGAGGGGATGCAGCCTCAGAGCCCATCCTTTGCAGGTCCACTCAGAAGTAAGTCCATGAGAGTCAATGGGGCTTACTCCCAGGTCAATGTGGAGAGGAGTGCAGTCTCAGAGCCCATCCTTTGCAGGTCTACTCAGAAGTAAGTCCATGAGAGTCAATGGGGCTTACTCCCAGGTAAGAGTGGATGGGATGCAGCCTCAGAGCCCATCCTGTGCAGGTCTACTCAGAAGTAAGTCCATGAGAGTCAGTGGGGCTTACTCCCAGGTAAGCGTGGATGGGATGCAGCCTCAGAGCCCATCCTTTGCAGGTCTACTCAGAAGTAAGTCCGTGAGTGTCAATGGGGCTTACTCCCAGGTAAGCGTGGAGGGGATGCAGCCTCAGAGCCCATCCTATGCAGGTCTACTCAGAAGTAAGTTCCTGAGAGTCAATGGGGCTTACTCCCAGGTAAGCGTGGATGGGATGCAGCCTCAGAGCCCATCCTTTGCAGGTCTACTCAGAAGTAAGTCCGTGAGTGTCAATGGGGCTTACTCCCAGGTAAGCGTGGAGGGGATGCAGCCTCAGAGCCCATCCTATGCAGGTCTACTCAGAAGTAAGTTCCTGAGAGTCAATGGGGCTTACTCCCAGGTAAGCGTGGATGGGATGCAGCCTCAGAGCCCATCCTTTGCAGGTCTACTCAGAAGTAAGTCCGTGTGTGTCAATGGGGCTTACTCCCAGGTAAGCGTGGAGGGGATGCAGCCTCAGAGCCCATCCTGTGCAGGTCTACTCAGAAGTCCATGAGAGTCAATGGGGCTTACTCCCAGGTCAATGTGGAGAGGAGTGCAGTCTCAGAGCCCATCCTTTGCAGGTCTACTCAGAAGTAAGTTCCTGAGAGTCAATGGGGCTTACTCCCAGGTAAGCGTGGATGGGATGCAGCCTCAGAGCCCATCCTGTGCAGGTCTACTCAGAAGTAAGTCCATGAGAGTCAGTGGGGCTTACTCCCAGGTAAGCGTGGATGGGATGCAGCCTCAGAGCCCATCCTTTGCAGGTCTACTCAGAAGTAAGTCCGTGAGTGTCAATGGGGCTTACTCCCAGGTAAGCGTGGAGGGGATGCAGCCTCAGAGCCCATCCTATGCAGGTCTACTCAGAAGTAAGTTCCTGAGAGTCAATGGGGCTTACTCCCAGGTAAGCGTGGATGGGATGCAGCCTCAGAGCCCATCCTTTGCAGGTCTACTCAGAAGTAAGTCCGTGAGTGTCAATGGGGCTTACTCCCAGGTAAGCGTGGAGAGGATGCAGAACTAAAGGAGACAGTCATCCAATCACAGCTATGCATTCAAGTAACCAGGAAGTCCTGAGAACAGAAGTGGCCGTTCTAGGACTTCCAACTCCGTGGGTTTGTTCCTGCGCGCGCACAACTGTGAGGTGAGTGAGAAATGGGCGGAGCTTTGGTGTTGGGAGGAGAATGTAATGGGCGTGGCCGAGAGTGGGCGTGGCTTGGGCTTGTCCTGCTGACTCAGGGCTCGCTCACGCAGCTGCCGGCGAACGTTAGGCCAGTGTGTGGGGCTGGGTGGAGGCGATGCGCATGCGCAGGATGGTCTCCCTCTGCCGGGGGAGGCGCGTGCGGGCGGAGCCGTGGAGCGAGGGAGGGGGTGATGGCGGAGGAGCAGCGGAGGGCTGGCGCGTGAGGGCTGCCGGCGGAGGCGGAGGATGGGGGAGCCGCCACCACCACCTCTTCTCAGCCGAGGGAAGGGCCTGAGGGCCTCCCTGGCCTCGCCATGACCGGCGAGAAGAAGAAGAAGAAGCAGCAGCAGAAGCAGCGCCTCCACCGCAGCGTCCTCCTGGCCAAGAAGAGCGTCCTCCGCGACGGCACTGGCGTAAGTGGGGAGAGGAGGGAGGCTCACAACTCCCCTGCAAGGCAGGCCGCTGAGGCTGTTCTTCCACTGCCCTCGGCCTGGCCTCCCTCGCAGGGCTGTCGTGAGGAGAGCAAGAGGGAGGCAGACCTCTGGGCCTGGCTGTGTCCCTCGGCCTGGCCTCCCTCGCAGGGCTGTCATGTGGAAAGCAGGAGGGAGGCAGACCTCTGGGCCTGGCACTGTCCCTCGGCCTGGCCTCCCTCGCAGGGCTGTCGTGAGGAGAGCAAGAGGGAGGCAGACCTCTGGGCCTGGCTGTGTCCCTCGGCCTGGCCTCCCTCGCAGGGCTGTCATGTGGAAAGCAGGAGGGAGGCAGACCTCTGGGCCTGGCACTGTCCCTCGGCCTGGCCTCCCTCGCAGGGCTGTCGTGAGGAGAGCAGGAGGGAGGCAGACATCTGGGCCTGGCACTGTCCCTCGGCCTGGCCTCCCTCGCAGGGCTGTCGTGAGGAGAGCAGGAGGGAGGCAGACATCTGGGCCTGGCACTGTCCCTCGGCCTGGCCTCCCTCGCAGGGCTGTCGTGAGGAGAGCAGGAGGGAGGCAGACATCTGGGCCTGGCACTGTCCCTCGGCTTGGCCTCCCTCGCAGGGCTGTCATGTGGAAAGCAGGAGGGAGGCAGACATCTGGGCCTGGCACTGTCCCTCGGCCTGGCCTCCCTCGCAAGGCTGTCACGTGGAAAGCAGGAGGGAGGCAGACCTCTGGGCCTGGTACTGCCCCTCGGCCTGGCCTCCCTCGCAGGGTTGTCGTGAGGAGAGCAGGAGGGAGGCAGACCTCTGGGCCTGGACCTGCCCCTCGGCCTGGCCTCTCTCGCAGGACTGTTGTGTGGAGAACAGGAGGGATGCAGACCTCTGGGCCTGGCACTGCCCCTCGGCCTGGCCTCCCTCACAGGGCAATCGTGAGGAGAGCAGGAGGGAGGGAGACCAAATCAACAGGCATATCACCTTTAACCACAGAGCCACAAGCGGTCCCCTTTGTGTGCCAGTTAACAACAACCCTGTAAACCAGCTCTTCAGCAAAAGGAGGGAGCATATAAATTTGACTGGCCTAATATGAGTGGCAGCTTCAATTAGCCTCCTGGATTCAGCATTGCTCCTACTTGCCCAGATGTCAGGAATGGCCAAGAGAGCCTTTGTTGAGCTTTGGCTGGGGTGCCAGGTGCTATTCCTGAATGAAACCAATTACTCATATGTTGGTGGTAGTTGCTAAATCCTCACTACAGCAGTGGTATTCAGCCCAAGACCCCCTTTCAATTTTAGAAATCTGTCTGAGAACCCCTGTCAGGCTTACTGGAATGCTCCTCCATGTCTATTTGAGAGTAAGTCCCATTGTGTTCAGTGAGGCTTACTCCCAGGAAAGCCAAGTGCCAGATTCCGATATGGTCTATCCTACCCTGTCCCTGACCGGAGGTCACGACCCCCACTTTGAAGACCACTGCTCTACAGTGTTTACATTTTCTTGTTTCTGGGAGCTGCCTTGAGTTTCTCTGGAGAGAAAAGCAGCATCAGGTATGTGTATTTTAATAAGTAAAATGTTTGGCATTTACATAGTCCATTTCACACTTCAGAGAGTTGTCATCATCATTCTTTGAAGTCCATGATTCATACAACTTTTTTGTAATGTAGACCAGTGGGGCCAGGGAAGGGAATGCTGGAAGAGAAAGTTGACTGAGAGTAATAATGCCTAGTGATTAATATGTATATACATTTTCCCTGCTCACAAACCCTGTTACAAACCCTGAGTAACATTTAGCAGGCTTCAATCCTACCTGGGTATACAGATCTACTGCACCTACTGCACACAATCACAGGTATTGTGAACCCCAGTTTGTGTAAATGTGAGCCTGTCCCTTTAAGGGCAGGGAAATGAGGAAAAGCAGCAGAGCAATCTCATCACCCTGCTGCAATGAAATGGGGGTGATTTTATCCCCCACCCCTAGTCCTGTCAGGTCATGCAGGTGGTGGTGTCTGCAGTTTGCTAAAAATGTGAAAGTTTTTTACATAATTCAATAAGTGCTTTGGGGAGGGTCTGCAAAGCAGTGTGCAGATCCCAAGCCTCGCTGGGATCCCCCCAGACCCTGCACTACTGGCAGGATTCCTGGGGTGGCAGAAAATTGCCTCCCATTCACCTGCAGGGGCATGATCTGATGGATCATGTCATTATCCCATCTCCTTGCCTGCAAAGACAGGGTGGGAGTAAATCTCTCCCTAAATTTGAGTACTACTGCTTGAGTGTAACACATGTTGGGATGCTACTCAGCTGGCACAGTGCCCAGTGCAGGTTAGGATGCATAATATGTTATGTACTGGACCCAAAAGCAAGTGGGAGATGATGACCTATAAACCTCTCAAGGAAAAGTTTTCTCTTGATTAAATCTTTAAGTCTATTGAATTGATCAGGCAGAAGGCTTTTTCTTTTGGTAGCCTGCTGAGAAAGAAAAGCAGGACAAGCCCAGAGATGTTGTCCTGTTGCTGCATCTCCACATGTGTCCTCATCGGCTGCACCTGCTCCTAAACAATCTCCAGTAAGCCAGTCAATGGCTGCCATAGTGCAAAACATGCTGGGCACTACCCAGCTGAAACGGCTGGTGCCAATCAGCTCCAACCCCTTGGAGGAAGGAATCAGTCCAGGCCTCATTAGCATGGCCCTGGAGCAGCCAGGCAGCCTATGAGTGCTTGGTCTTTCCTCCAGATACTCAGCATAGGAGAGCACAATTCAGGAAATTGGAAGTGGTGAGGAGTACAGAAGGACCTTTTGAACAAGAAATTGGTTCATGGTGCTAAAAGATTTGTGAACTACTGAGCTTGATGGTCGCTAGCTTATAGGCAAAGAACAATCAACACGTAGACTAGGAAATAATATATAATTTTGCTTTGATGTCATCAGGCTAGCTGACTGGAGAAGTGGAACCCATCTGATCATTCTCTTCCACCCTTTATATCTACATTGACAGGTGTGGCTGCCCATTTGCTAAGCATGAGCTAGTCCTGGGAATGGGTAGTTGTAGCCATTCTGGGCAGAAGAGATGTCTTATCCACATATTACATGTATGTGGGGAATAATAGTTTCCAGACAAAGTCGCCCTGCATGGAAAGCTCAATAGCTTTTTTGGCTATTGAATTGCACGCTAGGAAATGTGTTAAAAAAGTGGTGGGGGAAAATAAGATAGGGAGATTGGGACATTCATCATTAGTGGTAATATCCCTCTTTTACTGGGCAGCTGGTGGGGTCTGTTGCTTGAAGTTCCTTTGAGATTGAAGTGAGACTCAAAAGTTGGGAACTTCTATCATATGGTTTTAATGTATGGTGGAAGATTTGGGGATCCTTGGAAGCAGAGGTTTATGTAGAAAATTGGTGAACTAGAAGAGAGTATAACAACTTGTAGGAGCTTTGGAAATCTGTAAGTCTTTTAGAAGCATGAAACTGATAGAAAGGTCAATAGGATTAATTTGAGTAAGCACAAATTGCTCTTTTTAAGACTGATTTGTCTCAGTGCGGTGTCTCTCTGTGTTGTTAGCTGCAATCATAGCTCCTTCCAGAGTCTCAAGTGACAAAGGTCTCAGGGGTCCAGCAAGTTATTTGCTTTAGCATATGCATCAAGTCTGGCAGCTAGACTGTTCTGTATATAACAGGTAATAGGTGTGTAATTATATATGTGTTGTTTCTTGTCAATGTCCCACTGCTGCAGGGCTGAATGCCCATATTACTGCAGCTTCACTTTCGGTGCAATCCTAAGCCCATCTACTCAGAAGTAAATTCTTTTGTATTCAATGGGGCCTACTCCCAAGAAGGTATATTTAGGATTGTAGCCTTCTTAGTTCTCCTATGGTCATCTGAATCTTTGGCTGTAGATGCATGAAAAAGATAAATGCCATTTGAGTATTTTTGAATGACTTATTTAATAGGGAGAATACACCATGCAGATCATGGCAATTTGTATGTACGAGCAAATGAAAAGCAAATCAAGGATTTGGGTCAAATATGAAGCATAATGGCTGAGTTTTACCTGTTGCCTTGCAATATTGATATAAAAGTCAAGCACTCCACCTTGTTTCTTCATACAAAGCACATGCTATACCACAATGTCATAGCTTTTTTATCTTCCCGAGTAGGTACTGACATTCTTTTCTACTCCCTCCTTTGTTTTTCAGCGACAAGGAATTGGGGATCCCAGTGTATACCATGCTGTGGTGGTGATCTTCTTGGAGTTCTTTGCTTGGGGGTTGCTCACTACACCTATGTTAACGGTGAGTAGCTTATCTATGGTCAGCAGCCAAGGATGGATAAAGCAGTGATTAGATAGTCTTGAGTGTAAAACAAGTGTGTTTCTGTTCAGTCTTTCATGTCAGTTTTGTTCCAGTGCCTTTCTTTTTAGCACCATAAATAACTAGCTTAAAGACTAGTATAAAGACAAATATTTTTCTGCTTTTGGATAATAACCAGAATTTTGTGCAAAGCTGATCTCTTGTACCACTGAGCATTGGCTGTAGAGTAAATTCAGCACCATATTTTGTGGGATCTATTTCATGTTACAAGCCATTCAGCTCCTATAAGGTTTCTTTTTGAGGAGAGCTGTTATTTCTCAGCTAGAGGAGTGCAGTCTAGGACATTCAAAGGGAAAATGCTCACAATCAGGCCTCTGATATCTTATCTCAAACTGGGAAGCTGAGTACCAGGAAACTGCCTCTCATGGGATGTTCCAGAACAGATTCTTTGCTTTGTTTTCTGGAGGCAGTTTGCCAGTTTTTGTTGACAAAGTTCCATGACCCTGTCCAGTTAATCTGGTTATCTAGGCAGTTGGGCTTTCTACAAGGAGCTGATTGTCAAGTTTGGGGAGTGACACAGTGTAGATTGCCAACTCTTGACCAAAGTTTTTCCTGAATAATTCTCTTCTCTGAAAGGCAACTTCTTCACTGTTTGTCTTGTATGGTGTTTGGATCTGCTATTCTGAATCAGTCATTCTTATCCATATTTTGATGCAGCATTGAGGAAACAGGCTAGCCTCTTGCCGGATCATTACCTTCACACTGAAGTGCTAACTGTTTACTGAATTTGCATGGTTTTGAACTGCTATGTTGGCAGGAGTTGGGATGAGTCTCAGGTCTCTAGAGTTGGACACACAGTTCTCAAACTGCTGACCTACCGGTCAAAAAGCACAGCATTTTTAACCACTGAGTCACTGCAGTCCATTCTCCAGCATGATATAATGTTGTTTTGGGAACTCCTGGTGATTGATCCTGATTCCCGAAGACTGATTCCTGAACAATCCTGCAGAGTTGGCAGTCTGGGGTTAAGTGGGATGGTGCAAAGATAAGCCAATGAAACACTTTAAATAAAAACAACTTGAGATAGTAGCTTGAGGCAAGAGATGGAGGGACTTGAGGCAAGAGATGGAGGCAATAAGATATCTTCTATTTGTTCTGTCTACTACTGATAACTTTCCAAACTTATCAAGCATATTGCAAATAAATGCTTTTGTAACCTGTCTCTTAATACAAATAAATTCTAGTTAGATTGTACAGTAAGCATGGTGTAGTTACGATATAGCACTTGTTTCTAATGTCAAAATTCTGGGACATAGTTTTCTCCTGTCATGGTGACCTCATCCACTCTGTCAAACTACTGGGTATAACTTCTATAGTACCCATTTCAATCAATAAATCAATCATAACCTTTTTTAGTACCCATTTCCTTTCCTTTAAAGAGACCTAAAGACATAAGCCTCATATGAACACTTCTTTACACTGGGACGGAGTAGATCAAGATCTGATTGATGTGCATCTGATTGATCAGCATTCATTAACATCAAAAGCTAGTTGATTAATTTGTTTCATTAATTAGGTTCATTCAGCAACCTAATTTAGGAAAAAAAGCAGGCTCAGGAAAAAAATCATGTGCTCAGGCTCTAATCATTCACATATGTTCATCACTGGAGCTGTTTTACTTTTTTACAACTGATAGCCTCATGTTCCGGGTAGGGGACCCCATGCTAACAATAGCAAAACAGAATGAAAAAGATTGCTTTTTTCCTAAATTTGAGTTTTGAATGACGAAAGCTTGAACAGAACCAAAAATAAATGTATGCATTGTGCACAGTTCTGGTACAGTAAACCAAGTTCTAGAGACTGAGAGTGAACATGTGCTCAGGTCTCTGATCATTCACATATGTTCACTGCTGGAGCTGTTTGTTTGTTTTTTTACAACTGATAGCCTCATGTTCTGAATAGGAAACTCCATGTTAGTCTGTCATGCTAGCCATCCAGCGTATGATAGGATGAGAAGACTATCACCAGCTATTGCAAGCAGACTGGCAGGATAACATCTCACATTGTCAGGCAATCTTTTGTTCAAAAAATTGGAAACATTGACTTTATTGGCATTGTGACTGTTCTTACAGGTCTTGCATCAGACTTTCCCTCAGCACACCTTCTTAATGAATGGACTGATCCATGGAGTCAAGGTATAGAATGTTCATCCCTACATGTGTGTGCATTCACTAATTCTCTAGTCATATAAATCCAGGTAGTTCTGTCCATACATGCAGCTAGCCACAGGTTTGGGAGTAAGCAGCTGTAACTAATGGTCAGACCACAGTTTGGAAGTTAGGGTTGACAGGTTTGATATCTTTGACATAGTATTTTTTTTCTGTTTACTTATTTATGGAAATAGTGATGGAAGAAGACCTGGGAACAATGTTAGGAGCAGTATAATGCAAGGAAAAATGGGGAATTGGTGCAACTATATGCTGGCTGAAGTAAGATTTAATTCCCAGTGTAACTGAATTTTTAATACTTAGTTGAAAAAGTATTCAAAGAACATTAGTAATTGTTCCCGATTTTCCCAATTCTTATATTTTTCACCAGGTCCTGCCTGTTCTGCTCAGTATTAGTTGCGTTTGTGTTCTGTTTACAACAAAATAAAATGCCTAATCAGGACATACATTGTTAGTAACATGTTTTTGTGCTGTTGTCCTTGGTTTACAGGCCCCCTGCTGTGCTAACAGCTGTCTTACTCTGCTTGTAATCCAAATGGTTTGATAATCATGAAAGGAACTCCTGTTCCTTTATGAGCAAAGTGTGAATTCTAATAAGTCATTAGTCACTAAGTCTGCATAGATCCTGCTTTACGTATTCTCTCATGGCTATACCTGATCAGCAATAAACTATTCCTTGCCAGGCTGTACAGACAACCAGACTGTCACAGAGCGAATGGACTTTACCTTGGACAGCACAGGGGGATAGCACCTAGGACCGCACATTATGAGCACAGTGTAAAATGTAAAAGGGCTTTATTCCTAAATGTTATGCCACAAACAGTGTAAATTGTCCCCTTTCAACACAGAATCTTACTTGCAGCATTTATTGTCATTTATAAAAGCACTCAAGACAAATTTCTAATGCAGTGATTTTCAATCTTTTTCATCTCATGGCACACCATCAGTTGTTTTTACCATTGAAAAGGCACACCATGCAGTTCATGTTTTCCTGTTAATGTTCCTCCCCAAATTCCCACAGCACACCTGAGGACTATCTGCAGCACACCAGTATGCTATGACACACTGGTTGAAAATCACTACTCTATGGCTTGTAGTTTAAGATATGTGATACAAAAATCTTTTTCGGAAGGAACACCTTTTGTTATAAAATCTTATTACCAGATGGAATGGCTATTAATGGGGCATTCTAGGGAGATAGCCAAATGTCAACTGATCCATGCCAGAATGATGAAGTTGCCTGAACTCTTCCCCCTTCCTTGAATGACTGCTGATGGGGATAGATCTGAGAAAGGAAAGGACCTTTTACTCCTGCTAAAACTGGTGTAAAAGATCTCTTGACTCAGCTGTGCCAAGTATATGGGTGCAAATCGATATATTTGATGTTGACTTGAAGTGAATTTTCCCTCTCCAATTTTTCTTTGTAGGGTCTATTATCTTTCCTAAGTGCACCATTGATTGGGGCACTATCTGATGTCTGGGGTAGAAAATCTTTCCTCCTTCTTACTGTGTTCTTCACTTGTGCACCAATCCCTCTCATGAAGATCAGCCCATGGTGAGTTGCTGGCTTGGGGTGTAATACCTGCAGGACTGCAGGGTTAGGACTGTAGCTGAAGAGAATTTCCCAGATCTTGGAACTGTAGCTTCAACCTGCGTCATATCTAAAAGACGCATTATATGAAGCCATCTGGGATGTAGAAGGCACAGTAGCAAACTGCTGAAAGGCATTTAAAGGTTCAGGATTCATTTTCCAAAAGTTTTGAAGAAATGGGTTGGGATCTTTAGCTCAGTGGTAGAGCACATGCTTTGCAGTTGGAAGGTACAGATTCCATTCCTGGTGTCTTTAGTTAAGTTTCATTCCTGGTGTCTCTAGTTAAGACTCTTTTCTGTGTAAAACCCTAGAGAGGAACTTCCAGTAAGTGTTCTGATTTGGTCTCGTATCTATTCGTATATATATAAAATTGAAAAGTCGTTGACTGATTCACTCACTCATCAATGCCCAGTCAAAACCGCTGGGCCTAGAAGCATGAAATTTGGGGAGGGTGTTCCTTCTGTGATGGAGGCACCCACTAAGAACAAGTTTTTGGAAATTCCAACCAGAAGAAGGTGAAAAGGGGCGCAGCACATTTTTTCCTTATACATTGAAAAATCCCTAACTGAGGGACGTTCTGATCCAACCCCAGGAACTAGAAGCATGAAATTTAGGGAAGTTGTTCCTCATGTGACATCAACACCCACCAGGACCAATGTTGAGACATTTAACACTTTAAGGGGCTGAAAAGGGGTACAACATATTTCTGTCCTATGCTTAACATTGAAGACTGACTGAACAATATCCAGCCAATTTGGTGCCCGGTGCCTGATGCACTGGAAGGGATGTTGCGCATCAGTGGGGGAAAGTTGCACATCAGTGGGGGTTGATGCACATGGAGGGATGTTGCGCATCAATGGGGGGTCAGTGCTTAGGTGGGGATGGAGTGCATGGGAGGGACGATGGGCAAAGGGGGATGGCACACGGGGGGCGGGTATTTTACTCCTGCAATGCATGCATGTTTCACATATGAAAGCTGTTTCATATGTTTGGATCAACGCCATGTTCTGAAGTTCATAAGCAGACATGCAAAATAACAGCAGAAAAGAAATATGCTCTTTAGAAGTACTTTAATTATACATTATTTAAAAGACTAAAGTCTTTAAAAGACTCAAATTCCTTGCTTCTTAGCTCTTAATTGATGCCTTAATGTTAAAGAGGCTTTGAATCTTATTGCTTCTCCTCTCAGCTTTTTGGTTACTGGTGTGGACTCTCTGAGTCCATGCCCCTTTTGTATTTACTTAAGTTTTGGCATTCACAGTGTAGCTTGACCGTGAGCTGCCCCCAACTTTTTCAAGCAAAAGGAAGCCACAAATGAGGTGGAAAGAGGTGATTTCTTCACATCTGCTGGTAATTTTCCCTTCTCTTTGATTGCCTTCAGAAGGGAACTTCTCAGAACTTGTGCATGTTGTGTGAGGTGACAGCTTTGGCTCTTCCTCTCTGCTGCTAAAAGGAGCCTAGAGAGGTGAAATGCACATTTTGCAAGTGCAGATTGGACTTTTCTGAGTTACGAAAACATAAATACCCTTTCCTTGAAGCTAGATATAGGCCATTGAACAAGGGCCCTTTTAGTGGCAGCAGCACAATTATAGATGTCCCTTCATTGTAGGAGGTCAGGCTACCTCCTTGTCATTGTCTTTAGATGACTGTTCAAGATCTTCTTGCCCTTAAACCCACTAGAACCTAATTTTGTGCTTTGAATGCTTTGCTACTTCAGAAGTAGTGGTTTTCATATCCTTTGTACTTTTTAAAACTTGTTAATAGTTAGGTATCTACTTTGTTGTATATCACGACAGTGTACTGACTATATAAGCCCAAGGGGGACCTCTCCAAGTGACTTACACTACAGTTTAAAATAGACCAATAAATCATCTGTATATTGCATTGTACAGCAGGTATTAGAGAGTTTGCCATTGATATTGTACGAAGCTGTTTCTTTCCTGAAATGCAGCTACTGGAGCTGACTGTTCTGCCCTTGGGGAAAAGGAATCAACCCTTCTGCAGCCAAGCAACAGAAATATCCACCTTCCCTCTAGTAGATCTGCTCCACCTGGCTTCTTCACTTTTCCCCCAGAACAAAGGAAAGGCTCACAGTCCTATAGGTTAGGAGCAAGGTGTGCATAGTGAGGCAAGTAGTTGGAAGGAGTAAAGTGAGATGAAGGTGATGAATAATGACAACTATTGACAGCCTGCTAAGAGAACACAGGATGGGAAAGGGGTTATGCTACCCCAGATCAAAGCTTTGTTTTGGCAGGAGATAGTGCAGCTTTACTGTTAATCTGTTTTTTTTTTGTTTCAAGTTAGCTGGTTTGAGCAGTCTTACAGAACACCAAATACACTTCACTGGGTTGTTTGGATTGTACAGTGCCTAATAAGCATACTAAATACAACAATAAACATACTGAAATGGCATTCCTATTCACACGACTTGAGAGTAACCCCACTGAACGTAGTGGGACTTCTGTGTACTTGCATATAATTGCACTTTAGATACTGGTTGTCTGTTTTGGATTGACCAATTGATGTGTTGCCAGTGCAGTGTCGTTTCAAAGAGCAGCCCCCCCCAAGCATCCTCAAAGCACTAGAAATGTTTATGGTCAGTTTCTGATTTAAATATTCTACACTACTGTTTAAACAAAATGTGTGAAGGTTACAATGTATGTTTTTTAATTGAAATTATTTATATCCTGTCTTTCCCTCTGAATAAACAGCATTTGAACAGCATTCAAAGCTGTTTCCAAACTGTGCCTCACATTGTTTCTACATAGTGCCTCACAGTATTCAAGTTTCAGTATCATGGACTTTTTTGGTTAGATCCAATCAACACAGATACAAAAACAGCTGGCTCACCAACTGGGCAAAGCTCTTTCCAGCTCCACCACCACCTGTGCATCCAGGAGCAGCAAAGATTCCTGGATGACATCTCCCCCCTCTCCTCTCCCTTCCCCCCTTTCCAAAAAATGCAAACCTGCTCCTACAGGGTGAGTGCAGCCCCATTCAGCCCCATAAATATCTGACTCAAGAGGATTTCTGTTTGTCCCAATTTAATAACAGCCATATTAAGATCCTTACCTGTTCTAGGCAGTGCTGTAGAGTTTCAACTGCTTCCCTAGCATCAGAAGACAAGGAAATGTAAAAGTAGGTATGATCTGCATATTGGAATTCCAGCTCTGTGCGTGTGTGTGCATAAAGGGGACAAGATGGAGCCCTCATGAAGCTGATATGCTGAAGGCCAGAGTACTCAACAGGACTTACTCCAGAAAAGACCACAACCACTGCACAAAAGCACCCATGCACAATCTGGCCAAGCATCCCAGAAGATCACCTTGACTGATAGTGCTGAATGCTGCTGTTGAATGTAGGACATGACCCATATGACTTGAGTATCCTGGTTTTGATGCAAGACAAGTAGCAGGCCCTTCCCCTCCATTGTTGTCTCTGTTTTGGAGCCATGTGCCATCTTTTCTCCATTTTCTCTTCCAGGTGGTACTTTGCTGTTATTTCAGTGTCTGGAGTCTTTGCCGTCACTTTCTCTGTGATCTTTGCCTATGTTGCTGACATCACTCAGGAGCATGAGCGCAGCACAGCTTATGGCTTGGTAGAGTCTCTTTTATTTGTTTCACTTCCCTTACTGTTCACACCATATAGGCTCACCAGATAGGCCTAGCTTTGCTTCTGGGCCTAGCTTGAATGCAAAGGCCTAGCTCACTGGATAGGCCTAGCTTTGTATAAAAAGTTCATTCTATGCCCAATTTTTCAGCCAAGATTGGTTTTCAGAATCCATATAAGCAATATACTATAATTTATATGTTGCTGTATGGGAGAGAGTATGATGGTTAGTGTAAATGTTGTTATTAATAGAGTGAAAAGGCACATCTGTGTCCAGAGCACACACAGTCTAAAAGGAAGCAGGATAAAGCTGGTGAAGATTATGCACTAATTTCATGTACACTTGATTACATTCAGTTAGGGTATACTAGTATAAACAAAGAAAGGAAATACCATTAACCATGAAAATAAACAAAACCTAATGTGGAGGTCAAGATGTTAGATAAATGCTGGTCATCTAAAATAACCAGTAGCAGAGGATGTGGAGAGGTTAAATATAAGCTGGACAATTTACAAGACAGACTGTACACCAAAAAAATAACACACCAGAGTGTCCTTGGATACATTATATGTTATATTGCATAATTACAATAGAGCCACAAACTACATGAAGTCAGTTTGTTTCAATTTATGTAAACTCACCAATTATCTTTATAGGCAAACATTTTTCAAACAGTGGTTTACTGGGTAAACACACAAGATGATAATCTGGTTCCTCCAGTATTTAACTAATTCCCCTTTGATGAAATATTTATTTCAGTCTCTCCTACACAGAGGTTATAGCTAAGGCATCTTCTCAGGAGTAATGCAGAAGGTCAACCAAGGTTGAATAAACTTTCTGACCGCTTTTTGGGTCACCTTGACCCATGCCATCTATGAGTCCTGTGTTGGAAACCAGAAATAGTTTTGGCCGGGCAGCAGGGGCACATCATCTCTCTGACACTGCGTCATAACCGGAAAAATGTTTTACATGTCAAATTTGAAAAAAAAAATTACATAAATTTATATATAAGTATATTAGAAAAGATCTGGAGGATTATAAGGCTAGATCATGGGCCGAATGGGGGTCTTGCTATGGGGCTTGTAGTGGGAAGGGTTTGAACACTGCTGTGTTAAAGGAATAAATGACTGGACCACTCTAGATACATCATCTGGAGGCCAAGCGTATAATGCATTACATTTCAATCCATTTCACTAAATGTGTTGCAGGTATCAGCCACATTTGCTGCCAGCCTGGTGACAAGCCCAGCAATTGGTGCATACCTTTCCCGTGATTACAGCGATACACTTGTTGTTGTGCTAGCCTCTGGGGTAGCGCTGTTGGATCTTGGCTTCATCCTATTGGCTGTGCCAGAGTCCCTGCCAGAGGAGATGCGGCCTGTATCCTGGGGGGCTCCCATCTCATGGGAGCAAGCAGATCCTTTTGCTGTAAGTTATTGGGATGGTGATTCCTTTGCTGTTGATTTCATCATCTTTGATTATTAACTGAAGTTAAGAAATGGAAAATTGTGCTGAAGGGGTTTACCTACAGGTCACTATGGGTTGATTCAAGAGTGCCACAGTGTCTCAACTGAAAATCTTGCCTAGGCCTCAGCTTGCTAAGTGAATGTAAGAATCCTGCTGGATCAGACCAAAGATCTATCTAGTCTAGCAGCCTGCTTTTCACAATGACTAACTAGGAAGGCTTCAAGGAAGTCAACAAGACTTCACATGTGTTAACTCTGATGCACTGAATTAGGAATTGCAGCTTCTTCTGGTCTCTTTTTCTCAGTCTCTCCGCAAAGTGGGCCAGGATTCCACCGTGCTTCTTATTTGCATCACAGTCTTTCTCTCCTACCTTCCTGAAGCTGGACAGTACTCAAGCTTTTTCCTCTACCTGCGCCAGGTAAGCAAAAGGAATGAGATTTGGGGGGCGGGGCGGGGGAGGATTCAATGGGCATGAGATGTCTTTCTACAAGGATCACATTTTTTTTACATTTTGCTCCAAGTGGTAATACAGTGTTCCATCATTAGTGAATGGGAACTTAGGGGAGGGGCTGCAGCTGCCTTGTTCAAGTGGGCAGTTTTGGCAATGTAGTTTGTGTTCTCCATGTCCCTGCTATGGAAAGAGTTGCCACTATTTCCTCCTGTTTTGCTTGTGAGTAGCTCTATCTAAATCTTAAAAGGGAGTTTTCATTTGGAGAAAGGCATGGCATAGAGAAATTGCTGACGGTGAGGGCGGTTCGGCAGTGGAACAGATTGCCAAGGGAGGTGGTGGACTCTCCCTCACTGGGGATCTTCAAGCAGAGGCTTGACGAGCACCTGTCGGGGATGCTCTAGGGGGATTTCCTGCTGCAGGCAGGGGGTTGGACTAGATGACCTACTGGGTCCCTTCCAACTCTGATTCTATGAAACATTATTTGCACTTTTCCATTTGTCTGCTCTTTGTGCTGGGAGTTTCTAGCAGTAGGGGTGGAAATGCTTAAATGAGGCAGTTTAGAAATCTTCAACTGCCATCACCTGAGCTATATCCAGAATGCAGAGCATGGTACCTGTGCTTGTTTGCAAACTTCTGAGCATTAGAGTCTTGGCTCAATGTATCAGTCTTACAACAGTCTCCTGGCAAACCAGCTGACTATGGCTGCAATCCTAACCATGTCTACTCAGAAGTAAGCCCCATTGTTCTCAATGGATCTTACTCCCAGGAAAGTTTATTTAGGATTTCAGCCTATGACTATATACAAAGTGATTGAAAAGTTACTCACTATATTGTAATTTATAAGTATTTTAAAATACAGAATTACTTTTCAATCACCACATAGTTGGGTTGCCTGATACTATCAAGAATTAAGTATTACTGTAATTTGGTTTGCTTTGTCTCGGCAGGTCATCAGCTTTTCCTCTGAGACAGTGGCTGCTTTTATTGGTGTGGTCGGAATTCTTTCAATCCTGGCTCAGGTGACTATCTTGTTGCCTCCTTCCCCTGCCTTCAGATTTTGGTTGAGCGTGCTTTTGCCATGAACAAACTTGCAAACAAATCCTTCCCTTTGTCTGTCTTATGTCATTTTAAGATTGTGAACCGCTGGGGCCAGGGATCTTGAAAAGTGCCATTCACACAGTAGGCACTGTGCAAATTTACTATGGGTTATTATCAATACTTAGATATTGTTTCAGGAAGGCATGAGAATTTCAGCTCTTTTAAACATTATTGTTCCCCACTCATTCTCTTCCAGACTGTCATGCTAGGAATTCTCATGAGATCTATAGGAAACAAGAATACCATCTTGTTGGGTTTAGGCTTCCAGATCCTGCAGCTTGCCTGGTATGGCTTTGGATCTCAGCCATGGTAAGTGTTTAGTTTGTGTGTAGCTTTTTTAAAGCAAACTGAGGATGGGGGAGACTCATGAAAGCTCAGGAAGCTTTAGTAAGCAAAATAAGTCAAGCAAAATTGGGATAGGGGTGTAGGCAGTGTGAGATGCACTTTTCTAGAAGAACCACTATTCGTTCATATTGTCACCGGAGTGGAGATGCTGAAGAGAAATGAGCTGGTTTCCCCCATCCATCTTTTCCAGTAGCTTTGTCAAAACCTCTCAAATTGTCATTTACTATTGTGTCTTTAGTTAAAAGCTACACTGGATTTCACCTTGTCAGCTAAATGTTGTGCCACCTTTTCTGTTCCCCATCCTTTTCTTTCATATTCAAATTTAATCACCCTAACAAAACTAATAATAAATTGACTTTAGATTTATTTTAATCAGGTGACAGCTCTATTAATAGTCACATAATGGGGAATCTCTTTACTGCCCTGTACGTTAAGGCATGTTGCCTCAGTCAGAGCACAATCCTAACCAGTGTAGGCCAGCATAACTCAGCTGTCATCCCATTTTCATGGTGATGTGGCAAGGCCCAGTACATGTCTGTGCACTGGCTTAACCCACCCAGGAGTGGCACAGAAGTGCCTTATGGCACTGTAGTGTCACCCCCAGGCCAGCAAAGGATTTGTGCCGGGACTTATGCCAGCCTAACTGGGGATTAAGATTGCAGCCTTACTCTGGTTCTTTCTTTTTATTGGGTTTCCTCTGTAGTCCCTTCTGCTTTTACCCAACTGCCTCTGTTCCAGCTTCCAGGACAATCCTTGGTTCACTGCCTTTTTTTCTTCACTGACAGGATGATGTGGGCAGCAGGAGCTGTGGCTGCCATGTCAAGCATCACTTTCCCTGCCATTAGTGCCATGGTCTCCAGAAATGCAGACCCTGATCAGCAAGGTGCATATTTATTTTTACTGTATTATAATTTTTGTTCAAAATCAAGAATTTGTAAGGCTGATAACGTGTTATCAGTTCCTTCTTAAAAAGCAATTTCAGTCAACTAAAAAAATGAATCCACTACAAGTAATAATCATGATTTTTATTGCTGCAAGTACCACTTTGCAAGAATAATACTTTTGTACCACTAATACCCTTAAGAGCAGGTGAAGGAAGAAATTGGTGGTTTTCTCCACAGTTAGAGCTTTACTCTATACCCTCCTTCTCTAAACGAAAGCCTCTTTTGGCAGGCCAGGTAGCTGCACAGCACATACTACTCACTGCCATTGTTCCAACCATCACTTTCACTATTGCTGGGTCAGATGAGGTGGTGTGATGTGGTCACAATGATAGGGTCCAAATACCATCTAACATAATGTAAATTACAAGTGGTGTCTTGGCATCTGCTGGATTCTACTACTGCCCGCCAAATGCCAAATCCCACAGTGCAGTCCATGGAGGACTTTTTCAGGAGGGACCAAACCATTGTCTGCTTCAAAGCAAGTGGTAGCTTTCCCTCTATTGAAGTTGACCACCCTTCCTGTTCATGCAACCAGCCCCTCTTGAGCAGCCCTAATTAGCCATTCTTGGCAAGAGTTGAGCAGGCAGATGGCCTTACACTCCAAATGAGTCTGTCCCCATCTTCAGGCTGTACAAGCTGAAAAGAATCCCATAAGCAATTAACAAGGGATATCATCAGACATTGTCACTGGCATTCAAGTCATGACAAATATGATTGATTTTTATCTATGAAATGTTTTACAAACACATCACAGCGGGTGACCATGTGTTCCACCTGATCTGTTGATAGAGGGGCCAGGTGGAGTAAGCCTTTCCGCACACGGAACAGATCTGCCAGATGGCATTGTCTTGGGACTAGTTTTTTAATAATGTCAGAGACTATGCTGGTCTCATTTAGAAAGCATTAAACTGGCCTGTCTTACAGTTACAACACTCAAAACACGGTTACAACACTTAGATCACATCAGGCAGTATATTATCTTTACCTTGAAGATTCTTCTATTGTTTATTTCATACCAGTTTCTATATAGTAACAATGACTAGAAAAAAATCTTGACAAAGCTGTAAGGTTGAGGTCAGCTCATTCCATTATAAAGAAGGTGTATGGCTCTGCATCACCTCCCTGTTCTGGGTTCCTATGACTAAACGTAATAGTGTTAGAGTGGAGGGAAGGTGTTGCAGAAGAAGCCCAAGTATGTGGAAGCTGAATACTGACTTACTCTGCTACTACCTCTCTTTGTCTAGGTGTAGTTCAAGGGATGATCACTGGCATCCGCGGACTGTGCAACGGACTTGGCCCAGCCCTCTATGGTTTTGTGTTCTACCTTTTCCATGTGGAACTGAATGAAATGGCAGAGGTAGAAGCTCCAAGCAAAGCCATGAAGCCCAATATGGCTAATCCTACAGATGAGGTAGCTCTTAATTTTTGCATGTCTCCCTTTCTCTTGCAGTGGGGACACTTAGTAACTTACTTAGGGCAAGATATATTTTTCTCACTGCTTTGATTTGCTGTTTTATATTTTCCAGAGAGGCATCATCCCTGGTCCCCCTTTCCTCTTTGGAGCATGTTCAGTCCTCCTGTCGCTCTTAGTGGCCTTGTTCATTCCAGAACACAGCCTTGCACTGAGATCAGGCAGTCACAAGAAACACAGCAATGGGGCGCAGACCCACCTTCATGGTACCCAGCAAGGGGGATTGGACAGCAAGGAACCCCTACTAGAGGACAGTAGTGTATGAGAATAAGAGGGTCTCATTTGGGCTGTGACCCCTTGCCAATGATGGACTGCTGCACATGGGCTGGCAGTAGAAGAACAAGAAGGTAATGAAGTGTGCTGCTATTTCAGTTCCAGAGGGTGGCAGGAAACCTATCCCTCTTGGAGCAGAATATGTTCAGCAGGTCCAGAAGAGGAGGAAGCCTGCACCGTTTGGTGCTGCAAGGACACTTTGCCATATGAAGGATGTTGAAATGTTCTTGAACATAGATGTCATGAGGAGGGAAGAACAGCTTGCCATTAAAACTTCCTTTCCTTTGCAGCGATGAGGAAGAAGGAGGGTTATCTTACTCCTTCTCTGGAGTAAGCCAAGATGTCTGCTCCCTGCCCCTTCCTGTGATGTGGAGACTAAACACACAAATGTTGCTAGTAGCAGCCCTCTGAAACCTGCTGGTTTGTAACTAGGCAACGTGTCTGGCTTTCAGCCATCGGAACAGTGTCTCTGGTTGGCAGAAGAAACAGGCCATGCCGTGCTTTGGGAAAGAGACAGTAGTGCACAGCATGAAGCAAGTCAACTTGATTAGGGTAGTTTCAGACATCTGAAACAAAGCTCAAAGAGTCTGTCACTTGTTCCTTAAGCACACTGTTATTACCATCACTGTTTATGCTCATCTGTTCACTCATTCAGACACATGTCCCCGTCCCCATTTTTATGGACCACAATCTTTCTTCATTAGATTTGGCCTGTAGAGCTCCAAATCCATCCCAACACCTGATAAGGCATTTCTGGCCAAGAGTGGTCTTAATCACCCTCTGGCATTGAGTTTAGTCCATTCCTGTTTGCATGAGCTCTTCAGGCCGAAAGGATGTTCATGTGTGTTAATATGCATGGTGCACATTTGGGGAGATGGGTGGTTGCAGGAGCCAAAGCATAGATAGCTGTGCCAGCCCCTTGGATCAGAGAAGTCCTCTCTTTCTCAAGACACAGAAGCTTTGAACTCCCATGTAGAGACAACAGGGAATGTTTTCAGGAGCCAAAGAAATGGGCTATGAGTTTGGGTTGATAAAGCTCTTCTTTGCATCTGTCTAAACTTGCAATTGGCTGCTTCGGTGGTTCTCAGAGTTCTGTTCCTGGAGCCTCCTAAGAAGCTTGTTGCGTTTTTTGACTAAAAGATCAATGGCTTTAGATAAGCTTTCATTCAGACCAGCTTGTCTACCCTTTTCAATCTTACTGTGTTATGTATGGCCACAAGGGAGTCCTGGATGAACACTGTTTAGGAAACGACGATTATGCATCCCTTACGCTCCTTTCATCCCTGGGCCTAGAATTTACCTCATGAGAGATAGGGATGAAATTGGTGCCAGTTTGTACAGCTCACTGTCCTTCATCAGAAAATACCTGATCTCACTCTGACATGGGCCTGATCCCTAATCAAACAATAAGTATATACATTTTCTTTATCCAGATAATAGGGTTTTTTACATTCATTTCCTTGCTCTAATTGGCTCAGGATGTCATACCATACTGCCTTCTCCCCATAGCACTTAAGAGCTTGGGCAGCATGACAAGGAACCAAAGCTACCAGACCTAAATGAAGAATTGCTGTATTCTGAAGGGCTGGAAGCCATCTGTAGTTACTGCCTGGGATGAGATTTGCATGTCAAAAGCCCTGCCAATTTAGCCACCTTCATTACTGCTGTTTTCTTCGCAGGCAGCTCTTTCAAAAATAAATGGGCACAGAAAGTTATCAGCTAAACTGAAATACAGGATAGCTGGTTCTTCATAAAGCACCCCTTCCTGTCTAGCTAGTTACAGTATACCTTTCCTGTCACCATATATCTGGTTGTAGAGCTGCCTTCTAACACCAACATGCTTTCTGCTGCTTGCAAACTCCCCTAGGGATGGATGCATTTGTGTCTTCTGATGTGTGGCGGTGACTCCTTATGGGAGGGTGTCTGGAATTGGCAGGCAGCTGGCTATCTGTTGGCTTCCCCTGAGATATTATTCTTGCCTTGGGTTTGTCTGTCCCTTTTATATAGTCAAAAGCCCTGCAGGTATGGGAATAGGAGTCTCAGTGCCAACAAAGCAGGAGTCCCCATTCTGCGGCTCAGAAATACACATGGCTCAGAAATACACACGTACTCTAGTACTTTCTCACGGGACATCTAAAAGATGAACATCAGGGTCACAGTGGGTGAAAACTTCACTATTCCAAAGCACCTAGTTGCCAGATTACATCTCAATCTTTTTGCATTTTTAACATTTAGTTTGAGAGTTTAATAACATTTTTTTTACAAAACTCTCCAAGCCAGTAACTTTTCCCATTTTGTGTTTGGACTATTTTTTTCCTTTATTGTTCTGGATTCCTTCTTTGTTGTCTGGATAAATATTAATATATGTCACGTTTGTTTATTTGTGGGATGAAGTTGAGAAAACATGGAGCCACTCAGAGATAACCTCATTATATTTAAAATTGGGTTTTAGTGGCTTCTGCATTCAAATAACTGATGCTGATTCCTGTGTCTTGATTATTTGTACTTCGTTTCCAATGAAATGTGAAACTTTTTTATGTTGATTTATAGAGTTGGCTAAAATTTTGTGGATTATTAAATTTTTCTGTTATGGAAAAAATTTGTCTTTTTCATGAATCTTTCTAAAGGGTTTTTTAAAGAATGGAAAAACAGTTTTTCCACCGGGGTTCATGGAGAGGCTCCCTCTTGTGGCTGTTGTTGCATCTGATTGTTTCCTTATTTGACACAATCTTCCCCCAATCTTCATTCCGACAGTGCTTTAGACTGCAGTTTGGAAGAGATTTTTCCAGAAATGCTAACTTTCCACATTAAAGTAGTTTGTCACTGCCTGGGTACAGCAAACATACACAATATGATCTTATATACAGAATTCAGATCCTTTAGACCAGCATTTCTCAAAGTGGGGGTCAGGACCCCTTTGGGGGTCACCTAGAGCTTTCCTGGGGGTTGCCGAAAGACCTCTGGTGCAGGGGGCCAGGTCAGGCTTGCCAGACCTCTGGCTGTAGCTGTGCGTGCACTGGGGCTGACTGACAGCCTCAGGGCCCAATCCTATGCATGCCTATTCTGAAAAAAATCCCATTATAGTCAAGGTGGCCTTTAATACCATGTAAATATGGATAGGATTTCAGCCTCAGGGCCCAGTCCTACACATGCCTACTCTGAAATAAATCCCATTGTGTTCAATGTGTGCATAGAACACACATTTCATTTGTAACAATGAAAATACATCCTGCATATCAGATATTTACATTACGATTTGTAACAGTAGCAAAATTACAGTTATAAAGTCGCAACGATTTTATGGATGGGGGTCCCCACAACATGAGGAACTTATAAAGGGGTCACGGCGTTAGGAAGATTGAGAACCACTGCTTTAGACTTTCCATTTTTCATGGTGGGCAGGAAAGTTTCTACTCTGTGGTGGTGTTGGTGATTGCTTTACATACTGCTTTTTGACTGATAGTCCTCCATTCATCTGTAGCAACTCCTCTGAAGCAGAAGGTGTCTGATCTGCAATGACCTGGCCAGGGACCAGAAAAGACTACCACAAACACTCGACATGTATCTCTAATTTCAATGTTTTTATGTGGATTGAGGAGCTCTTGAGGAACTAGCCTTGAACGACAAGTGTGTTTTAAACATTAATAAGGAACCTTAAAAAAAACAATGTGGAGAAGGTGGACTCAAAGCTGCAAGAACATCAGTAGAACAGCTACTAATTGTTAAAAGTATGTTGATGTTATCAAAATGCATGTATGGCACTATACCAGAGGTGTCCAAATGTTTTGGAAGGAGGACCACATCATCTCTCTGACACTGAACTGGGGGCTGGGAAAATGATTTACTTTTCAAATTTGAATAAATTTACATATAAGAGTGTATCAGAAACATACCTGAAGGATTACAGGACTTGCCCGCAGGCCAGATGGAGGGGTTTTGCCATGGGCTGCATTGAGGCTCATCGCAGGCTGCATCTGGCCTCTAGGCTGGGGTTTGGTCACCCCTGCGCTATACAAAAAATGAGAGGGCAAAGTCCTATTCTCAAGTGGTGCACAATCTAGGAAATAAATGATGAAGGATAGGAAAGGGGAAAGAACAGCATTCATTTCAGTGCAGCAGGAGAGGACTCTCCCTCAAGCACAGAAGGGCTGTGATGGGGAGCCAACGTGTATTTCTGCCCAGGACTAAATGTCTGCTTGGTGCACACTTCCCACCATCTGTTTATATGTTGAAGAACCTGAGTGATGGGAATAAATTCCACAGGTGCACTGAATTCAGTTGATCATTTGACATGTCTCTGTGGGGGCTGCAGTGGCTCAGTGGTTAGAACACTGCTTGACCAGAATTCTGCTCAGCAGGCCAGCAGGCCAAATGGTGTGAGCTCCCATTCTTAGCCCAGCTCGTATCAAC
The DNA here is from genome assembly GCA_030015325.1 of Cryptoblepharus egeriae. NCBI lineage: Eukaryota > Metazoa > Chordata > Lepidosauria > Squamata > Scincidae > Cryptoblepharus > Cryptoblepharus egeriae. Next base: position 3,510,448 of record JAREYC010000015.1, on the reverse strand, counting down.
CTAGCAGTTTGAAAGCATGCAAATGCAAGTAGATAAATAGGTACCACTTTGGTGACAGGTCCCTGTGACAGGCTCCCCAGGTTTCCCCATGTCACGTCCATTGTGGATTGGATGAAACTCCAATCCACAACAAGTGGACACTGTCACCATGCGGTACAAACGCTGAAGAAGTTGCTTTTTATTTGATATGTCTCTCTGCCTTTCAGGTTTTGGCAGCCTATATGAAAAGCCAGCATCCTAAATGTTGTGACATTACCCTTGCTAAAATATCTTCCAATTAGTTTTTGTTCCCAAGGTGAGCACAAAATCCCAGATAATGAGAAATTGTACGTGAAACCTGCATTCCCTTAACTGAACCAAGCGCTTTACTAAAAGTTTTTTTTAAGTGCTGCTCAGATGTTCTCAAAAGCTTAGACTTTAACCCATACTGCTGTCAATCTGGCTAATTAGAAGTCTTGCATCTGAACAGGCAAGAGGCTTCTATACGTGTTTCGAAGTGAGTGGGAGACATGGAAGCTGATATGGCGTGTCTAATTGCAGACACTTTCTGATCAATCTGCATGGGTGTCCGAAGTTTTTGGCAGGAGGGCCACATCATCTCTGACACTGTGTGGAAAAATGATTTACATTTAAGATTTGAATAAATATAAATAAACGTACATACATGTATAAGTGTTATTAAAAACAGATCTGGAGGAAGCGTGCCTGAAGGCTGCGTCTGACCCCGAGGTCAGGGTTCAGACATCCCTTGTTTAAGGTGATGCTGTTTCTCTCCTTTCCCCAAAAATATGGGTATGATGGGGAAGCTGCATTTCCTTCTCATCTAATCCAGATCCTCATCTTGCAGCATAAACTAATTTGCAAATTGTCTAATTTGCAGAGATGAGTACATGGTAGGAAGTAGGTATCCCACCTTATCCCCAGCCCTGCTGTGAGGTGCTCTATTTAGTACAACAGCCTTTGGCTGCAATCCTAAAGACACTTTCCTGGGAGCAAGACCCATTGAACACAATTGGGTTTACTTTTGAGTAGACATAGGATTGTGCTCTGTCTCTTTTCACTAGTAGTGGTTAAGTATACAAATAGATTTGTATTGAGCTAGATTACAGTGTTTCTCAAACTGGTATTCACGAGGGTATCTGGTTCTATATGCAATGCCCCCACCTGGCAGCGAGACCAGGATTCAGTGCATAGAACAACAGTAGGAGGATTAGAGTGGTGGGCAAAGCTCAAGCATACTGTTTTCACACACAAAAAATCCCTCCTGCCCACCCTAATCCTCTTACTGGTGAAGGGGGAACTATATCCCAATTTGCAGGCGCAATTAACAGTGCAATCCTAAGCATGTCTACTCAGAAGTCCCAAGCTGTTCAATAGTACTTGCTCCCAGGAAAGTATGGTTAGGATTGCAACCTAAGGGCACAATCCAGAGTAACTACATGCAGCCCCTGCTCTGATGTAAGAACAATATACCCTACAATCCAGAGTAACTACGGGAGCACGTAAGAGACATTACGTGTACCCATAGTTACTGCACCACTTAGTGAAAACCTATGGGAAATTTATATTGCAATCCAGAGCAAATTGTTCTTGCACCAGAGCAAGGACTTCCCGTAGTTACTCTGGATTGCGCCCTTACTCTGGATTGCAATATGAATTTCCCATAGTTTTCACTAGGTGGTGCCATAACTACGTTGACGTAAATGTCTCTTATGTGCTCCCGTAGTTACTCTGGATTGTAGGATATGTTGCATGACATCCCAGTCTTGCAGAAGTAACTGACAAACGTCATCACCAGTTATTTCCAGTAGACCATAAGGTAGGAAGACCCATGTGAAGCGGTACATCTTTTCAATAACTTTGAGAAATGCTGACCTGAACACTGGCGACTGGAGAGGGAGCAGTGCCTGACATACGGTAATCTGGTAAGAGGGTTTCAATTTAGCATTCAACTTCAGGCGTCAGGATGTCTTGAGCTGGCCCTGGAACCATCCTGTAGTACTTCTGTAATCAGGACAACAAGCGGAAGCAAACAGCTTGAAGATAGATAGGACACTATTACAGAAAATTGGGCCTTTCCATTGTTTCTTTGGCTGCTCCATCCACTACCTCTAATGTTGCTCTCTATTATCTGAAAACCATATTTCAGGATGTGCCTTCTTCATGGCTACTTGAGGATGCTTAGAAGTAGTTCCAAATGGCATGAAGGAGAGATGGATGCTGGAAATGAGCTAATTTCCAACAAAAAGCTACTTAATGCTCAATTTTTAAAAAATCTTCCTGCACGAGAAACATGGTACCAAGGGAATTTCCTTTAAAAGAACAGTATTTGACCTTTTAGTTAAGGTGAGATATGGAGACATTGCGTGGGTATGCCATTGGTCAAAAAAACCCCAAGAAACAGGAAAATGCATGTTATTATTTTAGGCAGGGGATAAGGCACAAAACTCCTACAAACTTTTGCCTTCCTAATTTGTGGGGCCATATAAATGCCTTATGAACAGCCTAATATCTGTTTATATAGGACTTCCGTTCTCATGAGAAAAGCATTATGGTGTTAAGTGACCCACCATTAATCATTAGTCATCTAACGGGAAATCAGATTTTTTACTACTACTTCCCACTCCAGGGGGATTTTAAAATACAGAATTTCTCTGTAAATGGGGTATAGGCCAGCAGGAGAAAACAAAACTTTCATTCCAGAAATCTCCTGGAAATGTCTTTGGGGCAAAAGGGCTCCGCTAGAGATAATGGGGTTTGTGTCACACAGAATCCAAAGGAATAGAAAGCTATTAAAAATAGACATAGAGCACAATCCTAACCATCTCTACTCAAAAGTAAGCCCCATTTTGTTCAATGGATCACTCCCAAGAAAGTGTCTTTAGGATTGCAGCTACAGAGTCAGTTAAAAACATCCATTAAAAGCATCATAATAGAAATGCATTGTTAAAACTTCATAAAAACAGTGTTTAAATATAAAAATTCCCACAATAAAAGCAATAAAAAGCAGTGTATCTTTAAAATAATTCTAGCTGTCAAAAACTATTGTATTCACTTTAAAATAATTTAAAAGGCCAGGCGCTCAGAAGACCTTTCTAAAAAGAAATGTTTTTAAGTCTTGCCGGAAGGGTTCTAGGATCAGGGTGATCATATAGAATGGAAGACAGAGTGCCTATATCTTTAACTATTGCATAAAAAAGGGAATTTGTGCAGGGGTTTAAAAACAGCACTTGCCAAAATTTCCTCTTCTATACAATGCTTAAATATATACTCTGTCCTCCATTCTATATGTTCACCCTGATTCTGGGGAGGGAGCAGTTTTAATGTCAAGAGGGAGGGAATTCCATAGTGTTGGTGCCACTAATAAGAAGGTCCTATTTCTTGCCGCTGCCCTACGCACCTCTCTAGGCAGTTGTACTTGTAAAAGGGTCTTCTCTGATGAACTAAGGAGGAGGTCAGCAAAGGCTCTTTGGCTCTTCCATTGGAGGAGGAGACCAGCTAGGGTTGCCCTCCCAGCCACACTTTCCTGGGAGTATTTTTGTTATCAATTTAAGAATTGTAATTATTTTGTGTTTTCTTACACTTTCCTGGGAGTAAGCCCTTTGGCTGTAATGGGACTTACTTGTAGATCTGCCCAAGAGGGAACCAGGCAATCAGGAAGAACTAATCCTTTTCTTAAAGGGACCCTGCTCTTTGGGGAGACGGGGACAGGAGAGGCTTCTTAGCCTGGCACTGGAGGACACAGGCAGGGCTGTGGAACTCCCTGCCACTAGAAGAGGAGAACAGCTCAGGCTGCCCTCCCAGTCACACTTTCCTGGGCGTATTTTTGTTATCAGTTTAAGAATTGTAACTATTTTGTGTTGGTGGCTTTATTATTATAAAATGAAACTTTTTTTAGGTGCCCTGTTTGACATGGCCAGCTTAGGAGTACCCTAATTAAGTTAGTAACAAGTTAAGTTAATAACAATGTACGTACCTATATAGTTTAGTTTAAAAAATTTGGCTCTTAAAAGAAATTTCATTTGTTGTACTGTTGATATTTGGCTCCATTGACAAATGAGTTTGCAGACCACTGAACTAAGGGAACAAGCCAGATTGTTTGGAAGTACAGTGGCGCCTCACATAACAAAATTAATTCGTTCTGGAGGCAGTTTCTTTACGTGAAGCGGATTTTCCCATAGGAAATAATGGAAACTCAGACGATTGGTTCCACAACCCCCAAAATATTCATATAAAAATATTAACTGGATGTAAAAATGATGACAGAACACTGGGATTGAATTCAAAACATGCATTCAATGTGCATGATCTTATGAAGTCTACTTCGGCTGCAGTCCTAAAGACATTTTCCTGAGAGTAAGACCCATTTAACACAATGGGGCTTACTTCTGGGTAGACATGGTTAGGAGGCTGCAATCCAAGACACCTTCAAAGTGTCTCCCCACTTTCTCCTTCTCTCCATCCTGAGCCTCTCTCTGCCTGCTCCCTTCTGGCAAGCCCTGAGCTGCTTCCCTCTTCTCCACTGCTCTTCTCTCCCTCCAGCCACAGGAGGAACAGCATGGAAGTGTTGCTTTCACTATGGGCAGGTGCGATAGGCAGCCCTGACGCTTTTTAAACAGGTTGCCAGCCAGCGCGTCTGTCCCAACTGCTAATGAATGTGTTCTTTACGTGAAGTACTTTCTTTACATGAAGCAGAATCCTAGAGAAATTTTTGTTTGTTACGTGAAACTTACTTTACGTGAGGCGTTCTTTACGTGAGGCACCACTGTAGATGTTTTCTTAGATAGCCTGGCCCCAAACTGTATAGGGCTTTATAGGTCAAGGCCATCACCTTGAATTGGGCCCGTAAATGAATGGGCAGCCTGATAGAGTCAAATGTCCTACCTCTAGCAGCCATCATGTTTAACTTATTTAAAATTGGACTTTTATCTTCTCCATCAAGGATGGGACAAGTACAGCCTGTCCTTCAACAGGACAACAAAATGGATATCATCTCAATGCCACAGTTCTGAATCGGACCTGGACTGGCGTCGTAGGTTTCCTGTGCTGGAGACCACAAGATCTGGCATTGGGTCTCCAAAAGTCCTCTGATTGTTGCTGCTGTTGGCATTTTTCATAGTTCTCTCCCCGGTTTTGGAAACCTTTGCCCTTCACTTGTGCTAGGCCTGTGCAATCTCATTGTTTCTGCAATTGTGGGACAGGGGTTTCGTTCTTGAAATGGGGGGGAGGTTTCCTTCCTCTTGAAGGTTAAAATGCTTAGTCCCTAAATTTCCTTGCAGTTCTTTGTGGGGTTGTGTTGGTTCAGCAAGCATCTGCTGCTTTTTCCTCAATCTTACTATTCATTCTAATGGTAGAAATATGCCGGGGGGGGGGGGGCGGTGAAAGCACTTTCTAGCCCTTGTTTGCATGTATCTGTTTTACTATTTCTCCATATATTGAAAATTTTTCCACTGATTCCATAGACTAGGCCATCAATACAAGGACTATTTGGTGGTGTTTCTTCTGCATCCTTTTAGAATAGGCCTTTTGAAACAGGCAACCATTCACTATAAGCCACCTTGCACCCTTTTTGTTGAAAGGTAATCTGTAAATAGTCCTGATAAAGATGGGTGGTTCATATCTCCTCCCCAAACTCAATTTTATTCCCCACCACAACCCTCTGAGAAAGTTTGGGCCAAGTGACAATGGGTGATCCCTACTGTCATGGAAGGCGCTGGAAGAATGATGGCTGACCAATGGAAGTAGCATTTAGTGGTTAGAGCTCCTGCATCCCCTCCTTTTTACTTGGCAACAAGTACATGGGGTAGAAAACAGATAGTTCAATGTGTTGCCACTAATCAGATCCAGGGGGGAGCATCTTGTTTTTAGCTTGTTTTTAATTGTTCCTAGTCTAATTATTCTAACTGTATTTTAATTGTATTTTAATGATGTTTTAATTTGTATTTATTAGCAATTTTAATGATGTTTTATTCTTCTATGTTAGCCGCCTTGGGCTCCCCCTTATGGGGGAGGAAAAGCGGGGTATAAATTGAGTTAAATAAACAAACAAACAAACAAACAAATAAATAAATCTGGGGAAAAATCCCTCTTGCTTGGGACAGCACAGAACCCCAGATTTCCTATTTAACATCTACAGTATTAACAATCCACAGCTATTGCTTGCAGAAGTACAACACTGTATATCTTCAGTATTCATCTATCTACAGTATTTATATGCCGCTTTTCAACTAGAAAGTTCAGAAAGCGGTTTACAAAGAAAATGAAAAAAATTAATGGCTAATTAATTAATTAATTAAAATTTGTATATTAATATAAATTAGTATATTAGTATATTAGTATATTAGTATATTAATATATTAATATATAATATACATTTTTACATTTATCAATAAAAAACCATCCTTTTTCCCAGCATCTCATCTTTCCATATTTTCAATGGTAGCTGGAATGTTGTCATTTGGAATGTTGACAGTTCCCTCTCCTCAGTCTGCTTGATTGATACAGAATGTTGGCCAGACATTCTGGCACAGACAGGTTAAGGCATTTAGATAAACAGAAAATTAATCAGAATGAGAAGTACCCATATGGTAGAGATGTTTGAAAACTTTTATAGTATTTATTCAAAAGTAAAACCATTTGGTTCAATAAGACCAAGGATGATCACAAATTCCCAAACTTGGCAGAATGGATATTTTTTTAAAAATGGACTTATGGCTACAATCTTAACCTCCACTTAGATCGGCAAAAGTCCTGTGCTGACCGGGGGGTGTCACAAAAGTGCTGTAAGGCATTTCTGCTCCACTTGTGGGGGGGTTAGACCGGTGCACAGGTATATGCCTACCTCCCTACACCACCATGAAAAGATATGCCACGTGAGTTGGGCTGGCCTAAATTTGTTAGGATTGCGGCCTTAAGCAGATATTGTAACTGATTACACCCAGCAGACTGAGCTGTGATGCTGCTCAAGACATTATAGTTAAGAATACTAATATACCACTATTTATATGCTGTATATTGCAAATGTTTGAGCTATAACACTAGTGAGTCCACGAGCAGAGACCAGTTTTCAAATGGAGTACATCCCAACTTAAAATGTAATTTCCAATGCTACATTTTCAATATAAATGACTTTTCTGCCGTTTTGCAAAAAGTAGATGTTCAGAGACGCTAACTGGGGACAAATAATATATTTTAAAACTCACAGCAGCCTAGGGAAACAATAAGGGAAAGCCACACAAAAGTCAGGCTTGAAAGTACCCTTGACAAGAAGCCTTCGAGTGCAGTGATTTTTGTCCTTTTTCATCTCATGGCACACTAACAGTGTGCTAAAATTGCCATGGCACATCATCAGTTTTTTTTGGGGGGGGGTACCATTGACAGGGAACACCCTAGGGATTCCTATCCCCCAATCCCATGACTTAAATGATCATCCCCATGTCTCACAGAACACCTGCAGACCATCTGTGGCACACCAGTGTGTTGAAAATAACTATTCTAGGGTGGGTGGGTACCACCAGCATTGGATTAGTCCCTTGAAGGGATTACCTGGACCAATGCCAGATTTAGGTTTGATGAGATCCTAAGCTATTGAGGGTGGGTAATGGGGTCTTTTATATGTCCAGCTGTCCTTTGTCAACAACAAATTGTCACTGTTTTCTGTGTTGAATATATGCTGTGTGGTATTTACGGACCCACACAACACAAAACACTGTGGCTGTATGTAGGTTTTATTTTACTCTTGTTTTCATTCTTATATTTTGGAAATGTACAACAAAGTTTGTTTGCTCTCCTTTAAATTTTTTTTGGGGTCCCCACAAGAGTGGAGCCCTAAGCTATAGCTTGTTTAGCTTATATGTAAATCCAGCACTGATCTGGACAAGTAGAGTAACTATGGAGGGGGTTAGTATGATAAGTATTGCAGGCATTGCAAAGCACCGTGTAAGTGGCCATCTTGCCATCTCAGCCATCCTGGACAGCGGCGCGCCAGAGTGGCTCCAAAAGCAAGTAGCAGGAGCTGCTTACACAGCACATTGTGGCACTTGCAATATCTACATAAATATAAACATATTTATATGTTATGCTATGGATCTGGACCTGGACAGAAAAGCTGGATCTGTAATACTCTTTTTGGTAACTGCCACTCTCTCCATCCCAGTCCCAGCGGAAGCACAGATCTGAAAAACTGGGAAACAAAGGCTGCAATCCTAAAGATACTTTCATGGAAGGAAGATCCATTGAACACAATAGGGCTTACTTTTGAGTAGACATTGGGCAAAATCCACAGTAACTACGGGGAGTCCTTGCTCTGGTGTAAGAACAACTTACTCTGGATTCCAATATGAATTTCCCATTCGTTTTCACTAGGTGGTGTCATAACAATGGGTGCATGTAAAGTCTCTTACATGCTCCCATAGTTACTTTGGATTTGGGGGGTTTTTGTATTGTGCTCATAGACAGCAAAGCCCAGAGCACAGGCATCAGTTGTGGCCCAGCTAGAGCCCCTCATATCTATGCCCCATATCCATACCAGGTCTGAAGACCAAGATATCTGCATCTTCCTCATTTTGTTTCTGTTCCTTGTTCACAGTAACAACCAGAAATGAACTAGCTTAAAAAAGTCCGCCAGCAACTGATTACACTTGTCTAACTGATTAATCTTCTGATAAAGCCTGCATCTCTAGCAAATGTCCAATCTACTTTCTGGACGCCGCAAATTTGTGTCTCCAGCCTTGTACTACCAATCCGGTCAGGATGATGATCCTCCCATTTGGCAGTCACTAGTTTGGCAAGAAAAATGATCTGTAAGCCAGGGGATTTTTTTCTTCCTAAAGATGCATTACAGAAGCTTAACTTTAAACAATAGATGGAATTTTTTTTTTCTTCTTGGCATGTTTGCTGGAACACTTTTAATGGCCCACTTTTGTGGTCTAGTATTAAGACTCATTGCTGGAATCAGAACTAATTTCCCCTAGGATTTTGGGATGAAGGCAAAGTCTGCCAGGGGTCAGAAGGGGAATTTAGGGAAAAATTGAAATGGGAAATACACGACTGGGCCTGAATTGTCAAATTTCATAAGATATGATCTAATAAATTGGTATGCCCTCAAATGGGTCTCCTATGGCAGTGAGTTTCAACTAGTGTGCTGTGCCACAGATAGTACTCAGGTGTGCCGCGGGAATTTGGAGATTGACATTCATTAATAGGAAAACTAGGGGATTTGTAGCGCCAAGTAAAAAAAAGTAATGATGTGCATTGACAATTTCAGTGCCTTATGATGTGCCATGAGATGAAAGAGGTTGAAAATCACTGTCTTAGCTTTTCTAGTGAGAGAAGCAGAAAGTTTCAAGAAATTTGGAGGTGCTCTATCAATACTGCTGTGTCTGGAATGGCTCCAAAGGGCTCTCCGAGATTGACTGCTCCTCTCCCTCTAGCTATGCCACCATATCTCATTCAGAAATACAGGTGTCCCTTGTTATCCACCAGAGTTCCGTTCTGGAACTTCTCATGGATACAACAATTTGTGTATAAAGAAAACAGTGGAAAAATAGGTTTAAGGACCAACTTCCACGTTTCTTGATTATTAATTGTGCCTAACTGAATAAAGTAGCGCAAGTTCAATATCAATATCTTCAGGCACCATGTTGAGTCTTCCGGGGTTGAGTCTGGTACTGAAAAATGGAATGATTGCTTATATGATTGTTGCATCTACAACAGCAGAAAAGCAGTTTTCGAAACTGTGATTTGCAGTAGCCAATTCGTGTTGAGTCAAATCCGCATATAAAAAAATCTGTGTATTATAAGATTGGAACTGTACAACAGTTAAACCTTTCCCAGAGTTTATTTTGCTGTATTGCTGCCTTAAGAGATTAAATAAGTTTTAACAGACAGGATATGATCAAGATAGCAGAATTTCCTCTCTCCAGCAAAAGATGGTGGAGAAAAAGGCAAGGGTAGAGCAAGAAATCACACAGAAATCCAACGTTTATAGTAACCACGGGGAGTCCTTGCTCCAATGTAAGAACAATTTACTCTGGCCCTACAATCCAGAGTAACTACGAGAGCACATAAGAGACATTATGTGCACCCGTAGTTACTGCACCTCCTAGTGAAAACCTATGGGAAATTCATATTGCAATCCAGAGCAAATTGTTCTTACACCGGAGCAAGGACTCCCCATAGTTACTCTGGATTGCGTCCTGGGTTGCAATATGAATTTCCCGTAGGTTTTCACTAGGTGGTGCCATAACTATGTTGACTTAAATGTCTCTTGCATGGTCCCGTAATTACTCTGGATTGTAGGGTTAACTTAAGTGGCGTATGAGTAATTTGGAGGCATAGGAGACTTTGGATTTCCTGTTTGAAGGCTTACCATCATTTATGGGATGAAGCACAGAAAAACCTTAATGTGCATTAATTACTAATACTATTAGCCCTTTGAAAAGCTTCAAAAATAATATAAAATAATCCCTCCTTCCCCAGTGGTTTTTATGTCATTTTTCACAAGCCCTTTTTTTCCTTTTTGCTCCCTGCCTCATTTTCCTACTATTCTGCAGTTCTCTGCAGAATTTACAGTATATAAATTTACAGTATATAAATTTAGATTGTAAGCCCTTTGTGCAGAGACCTAGGTCTTATTCTATTTATAGGGGCAACGGCAAATATCATATATAACGTATATATATGTTTTGATATATATATCAGATATAACAAAAATCTGCAATAACAAAACTTAGCATAGGCATGCAGTGCAGGATTTCCATATAAGCGGTGGTGGGTTTCAGGGGGTTCTCACAGGTTCTATAGAACCCTTTGCTAATGAGCGCCTGGTTCTGAGTACTGGTTACTAATGGGACATAGAACCTGTTGTTAATTTATTTGAATCCCACTACTGTATATAAGCAAAACAAGCTATAGCTTAGGGTCCCACTCTTTTCGGGGCCCTCCCAAAAAAATTTAAAGGGAAAAAACTGGATGTAAAAAACAATTATTTGGATAACATGCGTATTTTGTTATGTGCAAATAGCTTTAGATACCTATTAGGTCCATAAATTACCATCGAGCATATATTCAACACAAAAAATGCAACAATTTGTTGTTGACAACGGACAGCTAGACATATAAGGGCCCCATTACTTTCAGTAGTTTAGGGTCTCATCAAACCTAAATCCAGCCCTGTAGGCATGGAAGAAACTGGTTGGGAGTTTCAAGAGTTTGTTGATCTCTCTCCCTGACCCCAAAAATAAAAATAAAAATATGTTAAGACTGGAATTCTGTCATTATTGAGATTACAGTAGAAGGCGGGAATTTTTTTTTCTCTTTCAACTGCAGGGGGATGGTGTTTCCCAGTTAAGATTTAAAAGGACTCAGCACCAGCTGTTTAGGTCCAGAATAAGAACTGACACTGGCTAAATTAGACTTGAGGCTTCTGGAAGGAAGGAAGGAAAGAGCTAATAGGTGGACAGGTCCTGGCTAAGACAACCATCTGGAGGTGCTACATCCTGTAGTGAAAGGAATGGAGACAGTTTATTTTGGGCTCCTGTTCAGCCTGATCTGGACCAGCTCTGGTAAGTTTGATCATCCCAAAAAACAAAGAATTACTTTTAAAATTGATCAACCCCAAAATTGATTTGGTTTGCTGCCTCTTGTTGTAGCAGATCTCCTGTGCATTGTAATAGATTAGAATAGCCCAGCACGGTTAACAAATAGTACAGTGGAAATAGACAAAAGACGCATTTTCATGTGTGAGTAACCTGTGGAACTCCTTGCCATGTGATGTTTGTGTTCCATAAGTATAGATTTAAAAAAAACTTTTGCTGCATTTCTCTTGACAGTGAAATTGAACCTTCATGTCATCTATACATTAGGTGCAAGTGACGTGACAGAGAAGGGTCTTATGATTTTGTATTAATGGGCAATCAGAAGCAAAATGCTAGATTAGATGAACCCTTGATCTGTTGCATGAAGACTTCTGCTTTTCTTATAAAGGATAGATTGAGGAATAGATATCAGGACAGCAATATGCAACCTCCATTTTCAAAGTCAACCTCTCCTTTACTTCCCATCTATAGATTTTCTTTGTAAATTCTTTTTAACTTCATAATTTATCTTATCATTGATTTTTATTAGCACTGACACTTTTAATATCATTTCATGTAGACAGTACAGTATATTGCTCTGTTCCATCTCTTGCCCAGCTCCTGCCAACCTAGCAGTTTGAGCGCACATAAATGCAAGTAGATAGAGTCAGTCATGACTAGCAGGGCAACCCGTGGGAGGGATCACCTTTACCTTTAGACGCTGGTACTGCCAAGATCCACCACCCTTTCCACCTTCTGGCTTATCAGTGAAAGGTGGTGAGCAGCTTCTCCATTGGCATTCAGATGCAGTCACCAACTATGTACGCTGGCAGCCTTGTGCACTTGCGCAGCAACACTTCCTCAGGCACAATGCATTTTCCACTGGTAGATCCATCAGTTAGGATTGGACCCTTGATCCATCTAGGTCAGTCCTGGGTTACACAGGCTGGTAGCAGCTCAGAGGTACCAAAGGAACTTCTGCGTGCAAAGTTGATGGTCTCCCAATGCAAGTCTCCCACTGCTCTGTAGGGTGGTTGTTATTAGGTTAGGTACTTAAGAGCACAATCCTATCCATGTCTACTCAGAAGTGAGCCCCACTGTGTTCAATGAGACTCCCAGAAAAGTGTGTTTAGGATTGCAGCCTAAATATATAAGATACCTTGAACTTATGGCATATACAAACCCACAACAAAGGCCAAAAAACAGAAAATCTTAGTGTTCCCAGGAACACAAAGAGATTCTTTATTCAAACTTCAGCATCCCGTTTAATATTTTAAAATGTTATTTAAAAATTTTCGTTTGTCATCATCATTGTTGGCATCATATTCCAGATGGGGAAGGGGGAATGGGAAATTGTAGTTTGCCTATGCTACCAGGAGTGCAGACTTAAGGCTTGAACACAATGAGACTTACTTTTGAGTAGACATGTTTAGGATTGTGCTCATAATGTTGTTGTGGATCAGTAAGGATTATGGTCAATGAGTATTCAATGGCAGCCTCAATGAATTCATGGTAGGGGCAGTATGTGGCATGAGGGGAATTCCCCCATTATAGCAAAGTTTTCCTGTTTGCTTGGGAAATGATAGCATTTCCAGGCTCCGAATCTTTACTAACTGACCTCCACTTGTTCCCTTCTTCAAGCCAAATGTTTCCCTGAAGGAAAGTTTCTGTGTAAGGTTCAACAGGAAGAAGGCTATCAGGCTAAAAAAAGTCATTGCAGAAGTGCCATTGCAGAAAAATGCCATGATCTGGCAGATCATACTGAGTATTACTTGTCTTTTATGAGTATATCAGTCCAATCAGTAAAATAGATGTAGATCAGCCCATCTACTAGCACTGGCATCTAACCTGGCACATCTGACCAGGTTAGAAGACAGATAGGAATGCCCAGGTTGTATAAATTCTAGGCAGATAAAACAATGCTATTAATTAAGGATAGTATTGCTTAAAGTGTTACTTAAGGGACACATTTAAAACAAAAAAAAACCAAAATAAAGCAAATGGGATTTTGAAAACAGATGTATTACATGTGTGTACACATTGCCATTTGTTCCATTCATTCAGTGGCATTTTGGCCGCGGAGCACATTAAACCTGATATGAATACAGATTTTTTTCTATCTGGTTTCATTCATTCTGAAAATGAAGCATACAAATTCTTCCCCCAGTAGGTCTGCCCCAGTCTAGAACATCTATGCTGATCATTCATCCTCCTAAGCCACTGGTGGAACGCGGAGGCTCCATTCAACTGAACTGTTCCATAAACTGCCCAGGAGGCAAAGTGCAATGGGAAGGCCTGGACACCGAACTGGGAAATGTAATTTCTACTGACACCTACAGCATCCTGACTGTGACCAGTGCAACAGTGAGCAGCGAAGGGGTAAAGATCTGCACCGGGCAATGCCAACGGAAGCAATTGCAAAAGAAAGTGGATTTAAAAGTGTATTGTAAGTAATTAATTAACTAGCAACAGCCTGCAGCTGAACACAGTGGGACTTACTTCCGAGAGGACTGCTCTGAGGCTGCAGTCCTATCCATGCTCTCTTTGGAGTAAGCCCCATTGAGCACAAGGGGACTCACTTCCAAGTAGACATGCAGAGAATGGGGGAACAGGCTTTCTTGGGAGTAAGGGCACAATCACTAGAGTCACTACGGGAGCACATAAGAGACATTACGTGCACCTGTAGTTACTGGTTATTGCACCACCTAGTGAAAACCTATGGGAAATTCATGTTGTAATCCAGAGTAACTTGTTCTTTCTCTGGAGCAAGGACTCCCCGTAGTTACTCTGGATTTCACCCTAGCCCCCAAATCCAGAGTAACTACGGGAGCACATAAGAGACTTTACGTGTAGCCGTAGTTACTGCACCACCTAGTGAAAACCTTTGGGAAATTCACATTGGAATCCAGAGTAAGTTGTTCTTATACCGGAGCAAGGACTCCACATAGTTACTCTGGATTTTGCCCTAACGCTCATTGAACACAACGGGGCTTACATCTGAGTAGATATGGATGAGTTCTGGCATCACAGTGATGCCACTTCTGGTGTGATTTCAATCTGGTCACAACATCACTGCCAGGTTGACAGCACATTCACATCCCAATACATTTGTTCAGGGGGTCCTGAACAGACTTTTAAGTTGAGAAGGGGGTCCTAGGCTGAGTGCCCGAGTCCCACTGCTCTAACTGATGATTTCCCCCTACCAAGTGGTTAGAATACTGGTGGATTAACATTTTGTATTGTCACATTGAATCAGGCAATGGCTGAAGACTGAAGCAATTTGTAGGTTAAAAATGATGGTGATTGACCCCCATTTGCCATATTAAATACATAATGTATTAGAGGTAGGACGGGAAAGCTGCCTTGAGGACAAATATCATGTAAAGATAATGTAGGTTGCAGTCCTATACACACACTACATTATAACCAGAATATACACATTATACAGGTGCATTCTATACACATCATATCCAGAATTCACAAAATATGGAATTTCCTCGTTTAGAGGCAATGTACCATTACATAACCGCTGTTGAGAAGCAACAGAGGAATAGGGTAATGCCTACATGCCTTTCTTCTGCACCTGCTGGCTGGTCACTATAGGAAACAGGATGCTGGGTTAGATGGAGCTTTGCAGGATTCTTAAGTTTCTTCTTAGTACTGATTCCTAAATTGAACCTCCATCTTCAGAGGCAGTATACCTCCATCATCCCCTCCTCCTTCCCAGTGTCATTTGCTCAACCACTGTAGGAATCAAAGGTTCATATAATGTAGAACCTCCATGTTCATGAGTAGAATGCAGCATAGGAGTTGTTGAGGAGCAACAGTTTATGGTCATTATGGGAAACCGGAGACAGGGTCTGATAGACCTTTGGACTGAGCCAGCAGGCTCTTCTTACGTTCTCCTCTGTTGTATTTCTCAGCCCTTCCAGACACACTCCAACTGGAGACCCAGCCCAAGAAGTTGATAGCTGGACAGTCAGCCCACTTCTTCTGTTCAGTGAATCATGTGTACCCTCCAGGCTCCCTTACGCTGAGCTGGTTCCAGGGAGATGATCCATGGAAGGATCCTTCCAAGGATGATGAAGAAGAAGAGGAAGAGGAGGAAGAGGAGCAGCTGTTTGTGTATCGCTCAAAATTAAAGGTCCCAATAATTGCAGAACACACAAGCTATAAGTGCGAGGCAAAACTGGAGGTCGGACAACAGACTTTCCGTCGAAGCAAAATTGTAATGATTGACACCAAGGGTAAGTTAAAGATAGAAATGGCAGGTAAAGCTGCTTCCCATTGCGTCAGAATGGGGGTCCAAATAGCCCCGGAATGGCTACACTGATGGAGAGCAACTCTCTAGGGCAGGGGTGTCCAAACCTCACCCCAGGGGCTAGATACGGCCCACAATGAGCCTCAATATAGCCCACAGAAAACCCCTCCATCTGGCCCTTGGGCAAGCCTTGTAATACTCCAGATCTGTCTCTAATACACTCATATGTACATTTTTGTAAATTTATTAATTGGAAATGTAAATCATTTTTCTACTCCCTGACACAGTGTCAGAGAGAAGATTGTCCCTCCTGCCACATCTCCATTTGGGAAACCCTGCTCTCTCGGGCACATCCAGAAATTGGGACCTTCCACCTGCATAGCAGATGCTGAGCCAGTTTCCTATGCAGGCTTACCAAGTCAGGTCCTTGATACATTGAGGCCAGTGGCTCTTCAGGGTCTCTCCAGAGAGAGATCTTCCTCAGCCCTACCTGGAGGTAAGGGATCAAAAACCTGAGACCTGCTGTATGGCATATAGGTGCTTTGCCAACAGATTGTTATCCCTCCCCTTGATCCATTCACTCATCCCCTCTAAGCTGGTGCACAAAGTGCAAATATGGGGTCAAGGGCTTCTGTGTGAGTTGGAATATTCCCATATTTACTAGAAATTGTTGCATCACTGAATCTAATGCGCACCCTATACTTATAAATCAAAATACCCTATTTGCTCAAATCTAATTTACCACAGAATCTAATACTCACCATGATTTTTGAAGACTGAATTTGACTGAAAAGGGTGAGCATTAGATTTGTATATAGTACATCAGCAACATGGAGCATTTTATTGTAAACAGCTTGCAGCCGCTCACTGTTCCTAGATCTATGGTGGACCTGAACCTGCAGGCATTTAAGTCAGGATCCCAGGTTTTGGGTTGCCTTGCCATCTAATTTTGGCTTCAACCTTGTTTTACTAACCTTCTCACTTTCTTTTAGAGAACACTCCACAAAAAAGTATTTAACTAGTGGCTCCACTGGCCTCATCACCCCATTTTTCCCCATATCTCTTTCATGTCTTTTTTACACTATGAACCCTTTGGAGCCAGGACACCATGTATTTATTTGCTCAACTAATAAAATTATAAATTTCACAAAATCACTTTGTGAAAAGTTTTTTTTTGTTGTTGTTGTTGAAAAATAATATCAAGATATTCTAAGAAATTTAATTGATGGATCCACCTAAATAGATACCGGTAGATAGATTTCTTTATTGCGGTCTTAGAGCAGTGCAAAGTAGATTAAAATCAGCTCATACATAAAAAATATAGAGAGCATAAAATATATAATAATGGATATAATAAATTATGAAGTCTAAAATAATAAAAGCTAACGTAGGAGACAATATCAGTTAATATTAAAATACAATATATTACATAAATTCAGGTCCTTTGTCATAAGCTTTCATAATAGATTTTCGAATGTTTATAGTAGCAGCAAAAAATTTAGCAACATTACGTACAAATAGAGTTTAAAGTCTCATAATATTTTAAAATGGAAAATGTTTGGTTCTTAGTGACACAGGTGATGCCCATTGGGATGAAGACTATCTCTACCCTTGAACCCACTGGAACAAGCCATAGAACTAGTTCAGAGTTGTCAACCACCACAATTGATGAGAAATTATCAGTGGCTACCACTGACCTTCTTATGGCTCACCATTCCACCAAGAATCCCACAGTTGCAGCAACTGAGGCCACAGACACAGCTGCCCCCACACTGGAGTCTTTGGCAAGCACCAGTAGTTCCACTATGTTGGGGGAAATTTCCACTGGATTATCTTCTCCAGCACAGGACCTTGTGGGAGAGATGTCAAGGATGGCTACCACCTCTACGTCAAGTTCTACCTCAACTTTCCCACTGCCCACAGAGACCTTTGCCAAAGTCAGTTTTACTTCTCCTGGTCCTCCAATAGCAACCAAGCAACCAAGAAAGCCTGTTTCTACCAAATTCCTCTCCACCGTGGATACCACTGGAAGGCTGAGCCCCTCTGTAAACCCAAAGATCTCCTGCCGCCCTGTGATCACAACTATCCCCCAGCAAGGAACTACAGGTGAGAGCCTCCGCATCTCCTGCAGTGCCACAGAGTGCAGCAACAGTGTCCAGGTCCAATGGGTGGAAACTCCCCTAGCTGAATCACAATACTATAAGGAGGAAACTGAAGGCCACTCCACCCTGATGGTTGAAAGCATAAGCCTGGAGCACCAAGGCATCTACCAGTGCATCACCCTGACCAGCCAGCCCCAGATGGCGAGAGTGCGAATTATGGTGTCCCCTGGTGAGTAAATTTGGGGGTTGCATTGATGGGGGCATCTTACCCCACCTCAAAAGTTTAATTCCTAATCAAAGAATTGCAGATAGGATGGTGGATTTTGGGAGTTTGAAAATAACTGAGCCTTTGGGTTGGTCCATGTGCACAGCTGGCATAGGTGCAATTTGAAATGAATGTAAAAGGTTGAGAGTAGAACCACAATGGAATCTGGAAAGGGGTCAAATCAAGCTGGAACCTGGAAGATCCCGCCACACTAGGTCTGGACATTCATGGGTACCTGTTGTTAATTTATTTGACTCCCACCACTGGTCATGATGCAGCTGGGACCCAGGAACTGGCAACCTTGCAGGCATTGACAAGCACTGCCACAGTTACCCAGTACAGCACTGAGCTGCCAGCCAAACCAACACTGAGCTGGGGGAACATGAAAGCCTGGCATATGTACATTAGATCCCCTAAGTCAGTGCCAGGCTGCTGGGCAAGCCAGCAAGCTTGATGCTGAGCTGGGGAATGTGTGCATACATGCAAGCTTGGTATGTGCACTTTGGGTTTCCTGCATCACACACATGAGGACAGAACATGTGCCTTGGGCTTGCTAAGCAGCTGCTCAGTGCTAGGCTATAGAGGACGAGGCATGTCAAGGGGAAGGGAATTTGGAATTGTTCCGGATTCCCCTCCTCCTTGTCCCATCTGGTTCTGCAGGAGGGAATTATGGCTTGGAAATGCATGGTTCAGTCTACATTAGTGTGCTGTAAAGCTCATGAATTAGAGATTTCTGTAGATTTCATAGAAATGCGTAGGAACTGCTGGATTGTATTTCTCTGGGATTCATCTTGCCTCTATCTCCTTCCCTGTTTCCCCCACCTTTTCTCACAGCTGTATTCAGCACAGGATCCATTGTCGCCATTGGGACTGCAGGTCCTCTCTTGGGGCTCATAATCACCGGCTATGTGTCTCGTCGTTTATGGCGACGCAGCAGCTAGTGCCTCATGGCTCCACCGAAACAACTTTGCGACTGTCCTCTCTTCCGCAGCTACTTGGCTGGGCAAAGGAGACTACTGTGGCTGTGGTCCTTCTTCATAGATCAGCTTTGTCACAAGTTCTTGCACCAGTTTTCTCACAACGAGCACATCAGAGAAGGTTCATGGAAGCTCTTTAACCAGCCCACATGATAATTGGGTTCTCCCAACATGAAAACTGGACTCTCCCATATATATTGAAAATATGATCAAACTGCATATTTTCTGTTAGGTGCAGCAAATGAGTTCCTCTTTGAAAATAAAATGCACTTCCAGCCCTCAATGCTATATGGACCACTGTATGAAATGAGGGTACAATCCTAAGCATGTCTACTCAGAAGTAAGTCCCATTGTGTTCTATGGGACTAAGGGCACAATCCAGAGTAACTATGGGAGCACGTAAGAGACTTTACGTCCACCCGTAGTTACTGCACCACCTAATGAAAACCTATGGGAAATTCATATTGCAATACAGAGTAACTTGTTCTTACTCTGGAGCAAGGATTCCCCATGGTTACTCTGGATTTCACCCTTAGACTGCAATCCTAAAGACACTTTCCTGGGAGTAAGACCCACTGAACACAATGGGGCTTACTTTTGAGTAGACATGTTTAGGATTTCACCCAAAGAGCACAATCCTAACCATGTCTACTCAAAAGTACGCACCATTGTGTTCAGTGGATCTTACTCCCTCGAAAGTGTCTTTAGGACTGCAGTCTTACTCTCAGGAAAGTATGTATAGGATTGCAGCCAATACACATTTTAGCCATGCACTCTTAACCCTGCACTACAGAGACTAGGGCAAGACTGGACCTGTTAACATGCAAAACTGGAATCTACCCTGAGCAATATTGATGGCTTTCTCCATATAACATGGAACTAAACAAATGGTCTTTATCACCACAGCTTGTGGCAAACGTCACAGGCTGAGTCTTTTCAAAAACGGGGTTCAAACACAGTTATAGTCCTATCCAGTGCTATTTTTCTGGAAAATAAGTGCCGGCACTCAACTGCCAGTACTCACAGGTACTCACCTGTGTGTTTGTGTCTATATATGTTTGTGTGTGTGTGTGTGTTGGTACTCACCCACAGAGGTGCTGGTTCTCCTTATGGGTGCGTACCCCCTGAAAAAGACCACTGGTCATATTTATAGACCATGTTTGTGATGGCTGAGAAAGGAGCCTCTGTTCTTAGTAGCCATCTCCTGCGGCCTACAATAAAGATGAGCTAATCATAAGATATGGTCTGATATATATTTTTACAGAGATTTCAGACCCAGCTGTGGCAAAACTTCTAAATCAATTGCTTGTACATGAGCTTTTTATTTTATATTATTATTATAAAGCATGGATGTTCTCCATGAGAAATTTGTTGCACTTTACATATTATTGCCTTTGTAATAAAGCTGTGCCTGTTTTTCTATGTACTGATTCAGTTCTGTGTGATTACTGCCTAATGAGTCTACGGCACACTAAACCTACCTAAAACCTCAAATCTTCTGTTTTCTGGGACGTTATAATGAAATACAAGAGACATGGTAATAGAGAAAATGCTTTGATAATAGTATCTTCACTTTAAGCAGCCAGATACTCACAGGCGTTATATGGCATATTTAGAAACTCATCCAGGACCCCCTTTCAAACTTAAACATGTCAAACTTACTGGGATGTGGTATCACTGGGATGCCAGAGCTCCTCCATGTCTGTCCCATTGTAAGTAAGTAAGTCCCATTGTATTCAATCCCAGGAAAGCCCAGTGCCAGATTCCAAGATGGCAGATCCTATCCTCTTGTGACCCATTGACCTGAGGTTGTGACTCCCAGTTTGAGTACCAATCAGAGGTACTGGGACTGGGTGGGAGACTGGGGTGGGAGAGTACTGGGAGAGTACTGGTAGGAAAGAAGACTGGGTTGGGAGAGTAGCCATACGGAACCACCTGAGCACCTGACCTTCTCACAATGTTCCTTGCTGAAACGGTCACAAAAAGAAGTGCCAAAAAAATCTTGTTTCATGACTGGTCTGAACCCATTAGACCAGGGGTGTCCAAATTTTTTAGCAGGAGGGCCGCATTAACTCACTGACACTGGGTCAGGGGCTGGAAAAATGATTTAATTTCAAATGTGAATAAATTTACATATCTCAGTATATAACACAGAACAGTCACTGACCGACTCACACACATATCAACACCCAGCCGAAACTGCCGGGCCTCGAAGCCCTCGAAATTTGGGGAGGGTGTTCCTTCCGTGGTTGGAGGCACCCACTAGGAATCTGTTTTTGGAAATTCCAACTGGAAGGAGGTGAAAAGGGGTGCAACACGTTTTCCTCCCTATACATTGAAGCATCTCTAATGGAAGGATGCTCTGCTCCAACCCCTGGACCTAGAAGCATGAAATTTGGGAAGGGTATTGCTCATTTGACATCAACACTCACCAAGAACCAGTGCTGAGAAATTTAACCTTTAAGGGGCTAAAAAAGGGTGCAATGTGGTTTTGCCCTGTACTTAACACTGAAGACTGATCAACATCCAGCTGATGCACTGGGAAGGAGGGTGCACAGGGGGTGATTGTGCACATGAGGGATGGTGCGCATGGGGTGGTGTGCATGGGCGGTTGATACACATGGGGGAATGATGCATGTGGGGAGATGGTGCGCATGGAGGATGTTGTATTCATGGGGGATGATGTACATGGGGGACGGGGCACATGGGGATGATGCGCATGGGTGGTTGATGCACATGGGGAAATGTTGCACATGGGGGATGATGTGCATGGGGGTGGTTGAGCATGGAGGGGTTAATGAGAATGGAGGGGTTGATGTGCATGGGGGGATGCTGCGCATGGGGGATGATGTTCAATGGGGGGTGTTGCATATTGGGTTGTGACATATGGAGGATATTTTATTCCCGCAATGCAGATACATTTTGCTAGTGAGAGATATAAGATACATACCGTTATATCTCTTTGCCTTTTTTGAACTCCACTCCCCATTCTAATATGCTGAATCTGCTCAGGACTTTCTGGGAAGTTAGCAGAGTTCAGCAATCAGTTGCTGTGACCCCACTGGAGTCATGACCCACAGACTGAAGAACAGTGCCTTACATAAATGATTTCCTTTGTATTTATTGGTACTTTCCATCCTGTGATAGGGACTTTCCACTACGCCTCCCACTGCCCAATACAATTGTCTTTATTCACTGATGAGGATGGAACAAAACTGAATTAATATGAACTAAGCATCTAGGGCTGTAAAAAAGATCTAGATAAAGGCTTCTCTGTCATCATAGCTACAATCCTATGAATTTTTACCTGGGAGTAAGCACCAATGAACACAATGGAACTTCAAAGGAAACACCTATAAATTCGATGAATGAATGAATGAATGAATGAATGAATGAATGTCATAACCACAAAAGAGGACAAGGCCACTCAATATAGGACACCAAAGAAAAAAGTAGGAAATAAAATAAAAGCTAAAAACACTTATACACATAGTTTTCATGTGTTAATTTAAACATTGTATACTATATGTTTATTATTATTACGTATTACTTATATATAGGGTGCATTCCAGAGTCCTTGCTCCAGTGTAAGAACAATTTGCTCTGGATTGCAATATGAATTTCCCATACGTTTTCACTAGGTGGTGCAATATCTACGGGTGCACGTACTGTCTTACGTGCTCCCGTAGTTACTCTGGATTGTAGGGGATAGTCTATATAATCTATATATAGTATATAAACTATACTATAGTATACTATACATACTATACACTATATACTATATATATAGTATATAGTATACTATAGTGTATATATATAGTATCGTATATATAGTATATAGTATACTATGTTGTATTTATTTATTTTATTTTAAAAATTTGTATCCCACCTTTCTCAGGTCATAAACCGACTCGAGGCGGCTCACATAAAAATATAATTAAAAACATAAATAGAACATTCAATTAAAAACAACTAGTATGATATATAGTAATATACTATATTATATTATATATTACTTTAAAGTCTTCATTGTGTTGCATATCATAATGACGAGGCAGCATGTAAAATGTATAAATTAAATATAGTAAATGAAATTAAATAATAAATGTATAAGTAATATTAAATATATCCTAGAAATATGTTCCCCCTCAGTGAATAGTCTATGCTTTTCTGAGTCTATGGACACAGCAGCTTAAATGATGTGCAGAGGATTTCATAGCTCTGTGTGTCCTGCATCCTGATTGGCTGCTGCGTAGTCGCGCGAGAGTTGTCCCAAGAATTCCAAATCCTGCCCTCATGCCCGTTAATGGGTGTCAGAACTCAAACGAGGTCACGTGGCGTAAAGGGCTTCAGGCAGGGCTGTCTCTCCTATGGCCTCCACTACGGGAAATCTCCGCTCTGACCTCTGATTGGCTGCCAGTAAGAAAGATGGCGGCATAAAGGAAAGCCCGTTCAAGATGGCGGCTGTAATGCCCTTAGTCAAGATGGCGGCGGGGGAAACGGGCGCCCACAGTAAAGATGGCGGCCACTGAGAAGCGGCGTTCTTCTCCGGCGGCTGGAAGCGAACCGGGCCGGCCGAGCCCGGCAACGAACGCGGTTCCCGGGAGCGAGGCCGAATTCCTGGCGCAGTCCGGAGTGAGCGACATAGTACGGGAGGCGCTGTTGAAGGTGCTTCAGGCGCGACCGGAGGAGCCCATCGACTTCTTGGCCGGATACTTCGAGAAGCAGATGCAGAGCTGCTCTGAGGCGGCCTCGACAGCCACAGTGGACGCAGGAGACCCTCAGCAGCAGCAGCAGCGGCGCCTCGAACGGGCCTTGTGGTACCTTCGCCTCGCCCACCACTCACACAGGTGAACCAGCAGGAGACGGGTCGCCGTCCCTCAGGCTACGGGACTACATTCCCCACAGTGCTCCGGGACAGTCCCGCACTTCCATGTGCGCCCAGGCGCGCGGGGCATTATGGGAAATGAAGTCTTCATGCTTTGAACGAAGCGTCAGGGAGGTGGTTGTACTGTTAATTATGGTGCCTTCGCCTCGCTCACCCCGCCCACAGGTGGAGGAGGAGGAGACGGGGTCGCTCTCTCTCAGGGTACAGGACTACATCCCCCACAGTGCTCTGGGAAACTCCCGCACCCGCATTTGTGCTCAGGCGCGCGGGGCATTATGGGAAATGAAGTCCCCATGCCTTGAATGAAGTGTCAGGGAGGTGTAGTTTTTACTCTTGTATTCATCACAGGCACCTTTGATCACATCAAAATGTTTGTAATTGAGACAGTAATTGAGAATTAAGTTTAGCAGCCCTATCAAGTACAGTGTGCCTCACATAACAAGTTTAATTCGTTCCGGAAGCATGCTTGTTATGTGAAACGCTCTTTACGTGAAGCGGATTTTCCCATAGGGAATAATGGAAGCTCAGATGATTCGTTCCACAACCCCCCAAATATTCATATAAAAATATTAACTGGATGTGAAAATGATGACAAAACACTGGGATTGAATTCAAAACATTCATTCAATGTGCATGATCTTATGAAGTCTACTTAGAGCACAATCCTAATGACACTTTCCTGGGAGTAAGCCCCATTTAACACAGTGGGGCTTACTTCTGAGTAGACATGGTTAGGAGACTGCAATCAAAGACACTTTCCTGGGAGTAAGACCCATTTAACACAATGGGGCTGATTTCTGAGTAGACATGGTTAGGAGACTGCAATCAAAGACACATTCCTGGGAGTAAGCCCCATTTAACACAATGGGGCTTACTTCTGAGTAGACATGGTTAGGAGACTGCAATCAAAGACACTTTCCTGGGAGTAAGCCCCATTTAACACAATGGGGCTTCTGAGTAGACATGGCTAGGAAACTGCAATCAAAGACACTTTCCTGGGAGGCTTACCTGGGCTGCTGCTGGAGGTTCAAGGTGGCTGGTGGGGACATTTGGGAGCAGTTAGAGGCAGCAGCGCTGGCCAGCAGCCCTTTAAAACAGGCTCTGCGTGGAGCGTCAGCACAGAGCAAACTGGGGGCAGTTGCCTGGGGCTTGTTATGTAAAGCAGGGTTGTTAAGTGGAGCACACTCCCAATGGGAATTTGTGCCTGTTATGTGAATCGCTCTTTATGTGAGGTACCACTGTACTTAAATGAGTCTTTTACTCCCATAGGTCGGCCTTTACCAACAATGTCAGCATGGCGTACACTTCACTGAGCGCTGGTGGGAGGCGAAAGAAGCCAGGTGTCAATGGAAAACTCTATACTGAGCTCCTGAAGATGATATGCCAAGATGGGGGTACATCTGAAGAGACTGTCCAGCCTCTGCTGCAGAAGGTCATGTGCCGAGATCATGAGATGGTGCCACTTGACATCTTCCGCTATGGAGTGCTCACCTGTCTAGTGTTTCTGGAGTTCTTGGCAAAGACAAACATCTTGTACAACACACTGGAAGGTGGGTCTGGTTCTGTGGATAGAAGAGTGTGCATGGCAGTTCTTGAACCCTTAGAAGAAGCCCTCCAAACCAGTGATGTCTTTGACCCTGTTCGTTATTTGGAGGCTGGATCTAAGCTTGGGCCTGACTGCTTGACTTTGGCCATGGACAAAGCATTGACTGAGAGGAAGACCAGTATACCCATGAAGAAGGAAGAATTTCTCCAGAAAGCATCAGCAATCTTTGTGTCAAAAGTAAAATCCATTGACTGAGTTCCAAGACGAACAAATGCTTGATCTATTAGTCCCTGATTGACAAATGGGTTAATCTGAGGTGGAGAGGGAGAAGCTATAGGATGGAGAGGGAGTGGGGAGAGGCACAGATGGATCAAGACAGGTTTCACATTACCTATGGTGTTCAGTAGGATTACAACTTTAGGAGATGTGATGTCACACAGATAGTCTGGTATGAATCTTGTTAGATTTTTTTTAAAGCAACGCGGGATGGGTTTGAAGAATCCTGAGCTATTCAAAATGGGTTACTCTTCCTGCAAATTGTTTTTTTTAGCCAGTCCTGCTACATGCCCATTATTGTTCATCTTTCACTAGAAATTGCTCCTTCTTACATCTTAGCATTGTTAAAGTGTGTGAGGGAGATGTCCTTCTTTGGCCCATTTTTATGAATCTTAGAGTTGTAAGGGGATCTACAGGATCACTGAGTCCAAACATTGAGTGAAGGCAGTCCACAACTACAGTACTGCTGATAGACAGCTATCTAGGCTCTGCTTGAATGATATTCTCCAATGATGGAGAATCTATTGCTTTCTGATGCACTGCTGAACAGCTGTAATTATCAGGCAGTTTCTCCTATCATTTAATTGAAATCTCCTTGGTTGTAATGTAAACACATTTGTCTTGGTCCTGTCCTCTTGAGCAACTGAGAACAAATCCATCTTTCACAACAGACCCATAGATACCTGTCCATAGTTATGACCTCTTAACTGTCTCTTCTCCAAATTAAACACGCCTAACACATTAAACTATAGTCAATGGTCTCCAGCCCCATTTCATCCTCGCCACTTTCCTCTGGACACATTTCACTTTGTCAATATCCCTCTTTAGAGTAACCCCATCAGATTGTTCCAGGCTGACACCTAAACTCCTACCTCCCTGAGTTCATGGTGGATTTTGAAACTCCACAAACCAACATTCCTTTCTATCTGGTCTCACCTAACGTATTGTTGTCCATTGTGAGACCAATTTTGATATCCTTGCTTTCAGATGTTTGAATGCCTTTAGCTTTGTGGCAGGGCATCTGCTTTGCATGAAGAAGGCCTCAGATTTACTCCCTAGCAATGCATGGTACAACTAGTTAAAGACCTTCTGTGTCTAGAATGCTGCAGAGCTACTGCCAATCAGTGTAGATAATACTAAGCTAAATGAATAAATGTTCTGATTCAGTTGAAACTGTTTTTGGAAATTTTCAGGACTTCCAGTGTCTTGGGACACACATGTACATGACAGTACAACTGCCTGTAGGGTGCAAAAAGTACTATTTGGTATGCGTCGGACGTACTGTTTGGAGGCAAATTTATACAAATGGTCTGTGTTCAGATGTTCCTAGTAATTGGAATGTCTTGGGTTTTGTTTTACATGACATTTTGATCTTATACAACAAATTGAGGGACCATGACAATCTTGGTACCTCTGAGAATGTGTCTGTTAGATTAGAATCCAGACCAATTACCCCAGCTCTGGGGTAAGGGCAGTGTAATTCCATGGGAACAAACCTTGCCTTAGCTTGATAGGCAAAGGCGTCTTGATAGTGGGGTGTCTTCCACCCCACTGCAAGATACAGCCCATGCCCCACTGGCAAAGCTATACTTGTGCTGGAAAGTTGATTAGGATTGAGCCCTGAGTGAAGTCCAAGTGCATGCTTCTCTTTCTATGACTTAAATAAGGCAAGCAAAAAGGCTGATACAAGAGAGATAGACTATT
This sequence comes from Cryptoblepharus egeriae, assembly GCA_030015325.1. Taxonomy (NCBI): domain Eukaryota; kingdom Metazoa; phylum Chordata; class Lepidosauria; order Squamata; family Scincidae; genus Cryptoblepharus; species Cryptoblepharus egeriae. The sequence goes on along the minus strand of JAREYC010000015.1, from coordinate 3,482,853 downwards.
CCAAACACAGGATGTGAGCTAGCGCAGTTAGGACCATTCATTTTGGTACTCAGGTCCATCCCACCCATGAGACCAACTGAACTAATTGCTTCAGGAGGCAATTGGCAGTTTATATGCCCTCCTTCTGTCTTCCCACTTCTTCGGAAAAAGGGGAATGATGCAAAAAAGGGGAGTGTGGGCTAGATAGTTCTTCTTTACACTTCTACTCTGTCCTACTTCTCCTCTTCTAATCCAGGGAGTGAGAAGCAGAGGCTAGCACACTACTAGAGAAGGCAGAAGAGCACTTGGCCTCAGGCCAGTCTTGGGCACTTTTAATGTTGCTTGCCCCTATGGAACTATTCTGTTGGCTAATGATTCCCCCTGCATGAAATATGATCCAAGCTAGTTGCACTGATTTTTCCTAGATTGGCCAGCAGTTGTCTGGCTTTGGCATCACCTATTCCCAGCCAGGACATTCTGAATATATCAGTTGGAAGAAGATCCATTGAGCAAGGAAGTGCCTCGTAATGGAGCTGCAATGTTGAGAAGGCATACGGTTTGGCTGAGGGGATTGGCAGGTAGGTACAGATAAAGTGTGAGCACGAAAGATGCCGAAAAAAGATGAACAAACAGGATTTGGCAAACATTTGTGTCAGTAGGAGAAGCAACGAGAGACACCAAAGGTGTAAGGATACTTGGAATTCCCCATAAGCTTTCTGGAGCTCCTCTCTCTGGAGATGAGGTCAGATGAATAATGATCTATGTGCCCACTTTGCATGCTCTTCTTTTGTTAAGAACATCACTGCAAGGAAACACTGGGTGCCTTCAAAAGCATGCTTGAGATTTTGTAGGGGCCCAGATGAAAAAGCTGTGCTGTAGAATTGCCTATGACTCCTTCCCTATGACTGTGGTTCCCAGAAAGGATGATGCTGAATGTTTGGAAATTGCTGGTGTGCCCACAACAATAATGTACTGTCTCTAAACTTCTGGTCGTCTGCTTTATCACTTGTCTGTTTCATGATTAAAACCTTATATTTATAATTTTATATCCTGCTTTAGCTCTCTGATGGGAGATGATTGAAGCCTACAGAACAGCAGACCTGCTTTTCAAAGCAGTGTACGTATTTACTTTCCTTTTTTGAATGCAATTTCCAGACCCTGGTGCATCTGCTGTTGAAACATACTCAGTTGTTTAAAAATGATATCAAGTCATCAAAGTAGTGAAGAACTCCTTTTAACTGGCAGGTATGTAAATGGGGAACTTGAGTGAGGAATTTCACTTACGGGCCCAATCCTTCCCAACTCTCCAGTGCAAATGCAACTGCAATGCAGATGTGAGGTAAGGGAACTTGATGAAAGATCCAAGACAGCCTCCACCACCATACAATGTAGTGCGCACCTTTATTGGCACAGCAACTTTTGCGCTGGAAGTTTGGATAGGATTGGCCCCTAAGCAGAGTCTTCACACACATATGCATATGGAGAGAGAGAGAGAGAATGCTGCTGCAGTCAGCTGGAGGTGTGCTGGATTTTAAAACCCTACAACCAACCAGAAAAAGCATACAAACATAATAAAGCAGAGACTCTTAAAAAATTGAGTTGGACATTTCAGTTTCTAGATTCACTCAGTGGTGATTTAAGTGAACATTTTAAGGTGCGGTAACAGTTTACAGCAGTATTTTTTAAACTGCGTCAGGACCCAATAGGTGGGTCATGAGCCAATTTCAGGTACCTATATTTACTCAAATCTAAAGTGCCATCAAATCTAATGCATACCTTATACTTACAATCAAAATGCCACATTTGAATCTAATTGACCATCAAATCTAATGCACACCCTGATTTTGGAGACTAAATTTGACTGGAAAGGTGAGTGTTAGATTCGAGTAAATACAGTAGATTGTCATTCATTTCAACATTTTATTTTAGACTCTATGCTGTCATGGTGTGTGACTGCATTTGGGGAAATGTGACAGATCTGTCCTTTAACAGGCGACTATGATATTCTTTTAAGAATAATGGTAAATGAGACTAAGGGCAAAATCCAGAGTAACTATGTGTACTCCTTGCTCTGGTGTAAGAACAACTTTGGATCCGTCCATCCGTACATATCTACATATATATGTACATATATACATTATATTATATATGTATATAATAGCTAATTAAAAGCTAATGGGGCCCTGTCCCAAAAGGGCTCACAATCTAAAATGCAAAAAGCAGCAGAAGCCACTTGAACAGACACTGCTGGGGTGTGTAGGGCCAGTCACTCTCTCCCTGCTAAATAAAAGATGAACACCCATTTGAAAGAGTGCCTCTTGCTCAGTTAGCAGTGGTAACTATGATCGATTGTCGATCTATTTATCATATTTATATACCACTTTTCAACTAAAAAGTTCACAAAGCAGTTTATAAAGAAAATGAAAAAATATAGCAATTTCCCATAGGTTTTCACTAGGTTGTGCAGTAACTACAGGTGCACGTAAAGTTTCTTATGTGCTCCCGTAGTTACTCTAGATGTGGGGGCAAGAGCACAATCCAACCAAGTCTACTCAAAAGTAATCCCTATTGTTTTCAATGGGTCTTACTGCCAGGAAAGTGTCTCTCGGATTGCAGCCTTGTTCCTGGAGTAAGTGCAGGTAGGACTGCAGCCTACAATTGTTAAAACTTTTTCCTGCTTGATGACTTCAGTTCAGTGGGTCCTGACAGATTTTCCATTAAAAAGTGGGGGGCAGTACTAAAAGTTTGAGAGACACTGGTACAGAATGGTGAGAGTGGCTGAAATAATTCAGCAGAGAGAATTAAACACACTCTCACTCTCCACAGTTTTCTTTTTTAAAGCTGAGGCAATGGGGTTCCAGGGTCTTAAAAATGCATACACCCAGAATTTCTAGTTTTTTAAATAGGAAATAAGCAGGTTTCTCTTTTAAAAGTCAGAAAAGTGGTGGCCATCAGAATTAAAATAATTTAAAGCAGAAGATTATTCAAGCCTTGGGTTCAATTATACAGGCATCCTCCCTTACTGGATGGGTTGGAGGGTGAAGTACAATCCAAAAGTGAAAACCATTGAAAAGTGGAACCCAAATTTTCGAGTTTATGAATGTTGCCCCCAATATAGTGCTGCTTCACATAACAAGTTTAATTAGTTCGAGAAGCATGCTTGTTATGTGAAGCACTCTTTACGTGAAGCGGATTTTTCCATAGGAAATAAAGGAAACTCGGATGATTGGTTCCAAAACCCCAAAAATATTCATATAAAAATATGAACTGCATGTAAAAATGACGACAAAACACTGGAACTGAAGTCTACTTAGGCTGCAATCCTAAAGACACTTCCCTGGGAGTAAGCCCCATTTAACACAATGGGGCTTACTTCTAGGTAGACATGATTAGAAGGCTGTAATCAAAGACTTTCCTGGGAGGCTTACCTGGGCTGCTGCTGGAGGTTCAAGGCGGCCGGTGGGGGCACTTGGGGGGCAGTTAAGGGCAGCTGCCTCTGGTGCTCCCAGGCAACTGCCCCCAAGTTTGGAGCAGTTAGAGGCAGCAGCAGTGGCCGGCAGCTGTTTTAAAGAGCTTCTGCATGGAGCGTCAGGGCTGCATAGCACACATGCCCATTAGGCGCCAGAGGAGTATGCTTGTTACGTGAAGCAGATTTGTTATGTGAAGCAGGATTCCTTGGAAATTTAGACTTGTTATGTGGAACATACTTTACATGAGGCGCTTGTTATGACAGGTACCACTGTACTTCTATAGTTAGCAAATTACAAATGCTCCTTTTGTCTTGCAAATTCTGCTGCCACACAAAAATTTCTAGAAGTGGATTCTTATTAAAACTCCTTCAGGAATGGGATTAGACCAGGAGCAAAAACATGCGAGAGGGTAATTTTAGCCTTTAGAACGGCAGATAAAGGTTGAAAGAGCAGAACATGCACTGAATGAATGAAAGAAATTGTCGGAAAACAAACCTTCAGAAAGCAGGGGATGCCTGTAATTATATATAATACTTATATTTTTAAACAATATGCTGAGTGACCAAATGCCATAACCAAAAAAGAGGACAAGTCACCCCCAAAATGTAGGACACCCAAGAAAAAAGTAGGACACAACAAAATAAAAGCTTAAAACACACACATACATATATTGCTTTCCAGTGGTTAATTTTAACATATTGCTTATTATTAAATTTAAAACCATAACATATAAGTTATTGTATGTTATTTATTAATTACAAGAAGGCTATATGCTGCTGGCTCACAAGGAAAAAGAGGACAATGAATATTTTTTTCTAGGATACAATGCTAATAAACAGGTCATGTTCTAGAAAAAGAGGACATATAGATTACTAATATAAATATATATTATTAATAATAATATTATTTTTATTATTAATAATAAAATTATTGGTAATTATTAATAAAATATTATTTGCATGATTATTATATTTACTGTATATACTTTATGATAGTCTCTTATTTATAATATTAGTCTCTTAAATGTACAACTACATTTATATTTATATTTGCAGTCTTAAAGATGCTTTCCTGCGAGTAACACCACCCATTGAACACAACAAGGCTCAATAACATTTACACTCTGCCAAAGGAGCTTTATAAAGCTTCAGTCCCTCCAAGTTTTCACAACAACCTTGCAAGGTAGGCAAGGCTGAGAGTGAGTGTCTGGCCCTAGAAAGGGTCTTCTCCTCCTTTCCATCAGTCTTCACAACAACCTTGCAAGGAGTGACTGACCCAAGGAAGTACCCATGGCCAAGGAGGGTCTCGAACCTGGACAATTCCAGGTCCCCAGTCCAACTCCTTACCCACTGCCCCATCCAGCCTCACATGGGGAGTCTCTAATAAACTACAGTTAAGTTTTGGAGGCCAGTTCTTCCTCCTGTAGGTGCTGTTTTCGCAAAGGCTGCTGGTACTTGTAGTCCGATCGTCCACAAGTCGGTTCCCACGCTCTTCCTTCTGACCCCGCCCTCTCATCAGAGTCGTCCTCTCATTGGCTGACGTCATTGGAGGGGCGTGGTTTGGCTCCTCCTCTAGAGGAACTACGTGTCCCATCCTGCCCCGCGCCGCCTTCGTGTGTGTGTTTTTTTTTCTTTTTTTTGGTCGAGTTTCACTGCCTTGGGCCTCTCGCGGTGGTGTTTCAGGTCTGTTGGGTCGTGCCATTCTCTTTTTCTCGAACCCCCGGGTTGGTCTTCTCTTTCTCGGCTTCTTCGATCACGCGAGTCCCCGGCTTCGGGTGAGGCCTACTCTTTCTTCTCCTGACGGCGGAGACATGGCGAGGCCGTCGGTGCCCAGTTCTCAGAAGGCGCTGCTGCTGGAGCTGAAGGGGCTGCAGGAGGAGCCTGTGGAGGGATTCAGGGTCAGCCTGGTCGATGAGGGGGACCTCTACAACTGGGAGGTGGCCATCTTCGGACCCCCCAACACACACTATGAGGGGGGATACTTCAAGGTGAGCACTCAGGGGGAGTGTGGGGGGCTGAGGAAGGCTCCGGGCCTGTAGGGGGGTCTCCACTCAGTGGTGACATAGCTTGAGGGGAGTCGAGGGAGCCAGTCTTGGAGGGAGGCGGGCAAGGGGTCCCCCCCTTTGGAGCCATTCCAGACAGGGGAGGCCAAATGGAGCCTTTGGCACCCCCTGCCTGGAATGGCTCCAAAGGGGGGGACCCCTTGCCCGCCTCCCTCCAAGACTGGCTGCCTCAACTCACCCTCTAGCTACGCCACCACTGAGGGGAGACCGCCCCCACACCCACCTTCCTCATGTCTTCAATCCTCAAGGAAAACACAACACACCAAAGTCAACGGTGAGTACAAAACAACAACAACGTGAACAACAAAGTCTGCTCTGTGTGACTTCCACAACAGCAAATTGGATATTCCACTAATATTCAGTATGGAAATAGGTATACTGGGAAAGGTGCGGACACACATATATACACACACCTATATACATGCCTATATATATATACACACACACATACATATATATATATATACACACACACTCTCTCTCTCACACACACACACTGGTGAGTACCTCCAGAAAAAAGTCCTCTGTATATACCATGTATGTATATGTGTGTATATAGATAGATATATACACACACATATTTAAATACACACACAAACACAGGACTTTTTTCTGATCATGTGGGAAAAGTACCCAGTACTGGTGAGTATCCCCCAGAAAAGACCCTATACACATCTTTATATATAAAAATAATATATATAATATATACACACACTCTCTCACACAAACACACTGGTGAGTACCTCCAGAAAAAAGTCCTCTGTATATACCGTGTATATATATATGTGTGTATATAGATAGAGAGATATGTGTGTATATATATATACACACACACACACACATATATATATATATATACACACACACACACACACAGGACTTTTTTCTGATAATGTGGAAAAAGTACCCAGTACTGGTGAGTACCCCCAGAAAAGACCCTATACACATCTTTATACACACGCGCACACACACACCCCTTTTGTACTCCTTTGTTTGGAAGTGTGCACAAAAGTGTAAGCGACTTGCGGAAAAGACTAATCTACTCCATAATGTCATTACCTTTTGTTAAATTATCCTATTAGACCTGTAAATATATCAATAAACACCTTAATCAAAGTTAAATATAAGTATAATGGCCAGTTAAAGTGTGAGTAAATTTTTTTGGGACACCCTGTGTGTGCGCGTGCGCACATGCGTGCACTGGAAAAGGTGTGAGCAGAGTCCAGAGTACCATATACTAACTCTGTTAACTCAGGTATACAGTAGATGTGGAAAGAGTTCTGTTTGTGTTGGTCGTAGGATTTTGTTGACCAGGTACTGTTGTTTGTAGAGGATATTTTTACAAGCCTGATCATGTCTTAATTCAGGCTGAGTAAAATAATCACGAGTGGTCTTTGGAGTTATCCATAGTGGGTGTTAAGAAACAGTGGGACAACTTTATAGATAAATTTGAAAAACGTGAGAGCTTGCTTGAAATATGCACACATAAGGTAGACTAGTGAGTAGTGTTTTCAGTTATCCAGGGTGGGTGTTAAGAAACAGTGGAAAACTTTCTGGATAAGTTTTTTTAAAAAGACACAGAGTTTGCTTGAATATTTATTTATATAGACAGTCAGTCACCCAAGAAACTTAATGGCCAAGGTGGGGTTTGAACCTGGGGCTTAATGGTCTAAAAAATTTGGTGTCATTGAAGAATAAGAAAGAAAAAGAACAATCAAGCCCTTACTCGATACATCATATTTGTGTCCTAAGACTATAATTCCTAAGCATATTTCCTGTAGAGTAACTCCCTTTGAATACAGTAGGCCAATTTCTGTCCTGAGTACCAGTAATTCCAGTTACTGGTACTGATTTATTAGTAATACTTAGTACTGAATTACATCTGAGTAAGTAAGTTTACTCATGTCTTGTTTGCCTTCTTTCCACTTGACCCAAAGGATGGTGGTAATTCATGACAAAAATAACACATGCTCCCAATAATTATAGGAATGTCATTTGTTTTGCAACTTACCGTAATAAACTTAAATAACTCTGGCTTGCCATTTCCCTATGTATGATCTTCCCTGTCTTTTGTTGGGGGGGGGGGAAATATGGGCATTGATACATCATTTCTCAATTCCCTTTAAGCAATTCTGACAGTATTCTGTGTACAGTATCCTGGCAGTAAGCCTCTCTGAACACAGAAGGTAATAGCCATTGTCTATTCCATACACCTATCTTTGTTGAAATAATTTTCCTCAGTAATAGCTATGATTCTCAAAAACAGCTTCCTTTCCTCAGAACATATTTGAAATCATTTAAATAGGTATAAAGATTAGAGTAAGAGCACAATCCTAACCATGTCTACTCAAAAGTAAGCCCCATTGTATACAATGGGTCTTACTCCCAGGAAAGTGTCTTTAGGACTTTTCAATCCAGAGTAACTACGGGGAGTCCTTGCTCTGGTGTAAGAACAATTTGCTGTGGATTGCAGTATGAATTTCCCATAGGTTTTCATTAGTTACCCGCAGTAACTACGGGTACACGTAATGTCTCTTATGTGCTCCCGTAGTTACTCTGGATTGTAGGGTTAGCCTCCTTCTTGCTTTTAGATAATATGCTCTTGTTATATCTCTTCCCCCCCCCCCCCCAGGGAGGTTGCTACAACTATCCTCCCAATTATGAACTCAAATTATGAGTATGGTTCGGCTCTCCAAGTAATTCAGTAGGATATTGTATTCAGCAGGATATTGTATTGGTGATAGTTCTTCCTTGAGCTTTCTTTGAGAAGGGGTGGGAATTGGATGTCACCAATAAGAAACCAAATAGCTGTTTTCCCCTCCCTTGTGCTAATCTAAATGAAGTGGAATAAGGGTACAGTTGATAACCACTATCACCACTGTGTGCCTGTGATGTGTAAGAATTGCTTCCAAACAACCAAGATGGCATTTTTGAACATAAAAGAAGGTGCAATCCTAACCAGCTTTCAAGCACTGGCATCACTATGCCAGTGAGGCATGTGCTGCATTCTGCAGTTGGGGGGACAGGGCAGTCATGGAGGCCACCTCAAGATATGGGAATTTTCACCTCAAGATATGAGAGTTGTATTACCCCCACCCGGGAGCTGGAAAGTTAGGATTGCATCCTGAGTTTCGTTCTTTTAGGCTACTGCTGTGGCACAGCCAACCACCAGAGGCACATGTGGACCTAAAGTTTTTGAGGACTTCTTTGCATGGTTAGGACATTCTGGGTTGAAATGTATGTTTGTGTATGGAAAAAGGAAGTCTGGGAAGGAAGCACAAACTGGTAGCTGAGATATGTTATCTCTTAGAGTTTCTGTTGCTTGAAAAATGAATGAGTAAAACTTTAACTTCTATAGAAACTGCAATAAGAGCCATAGGTGGTAGGAGAAGCAGAGAACCTTAGGCAGTGTCCCAACAGGAGCATGAAATGGAGGATAGATATGCTTTTGATCACTCAGACCATATGCTCAGGAAAGCAAATATTGTTGAGTTTGGACATATAAAGAACATATTAAATTATGATCTGAATAAGTATTACGGTATATTATCTTGTTCAGTATTTTCTAGTGGTGACGTTTTAGGGTTTTGTGCAGGTTTTCCCAACCCTAATTGGAGTGGAATCCAGGACCTTCTGCCTTTTGTTCTGCTGGGGAGTTCTGGTGAGAAATCTACAGTTGGGGAGCTACAAGCCTTTTCAGTCTGGAACATGGTGTTTTTTATTCAGCTCTCTCAAGTCCACATTTTGCCTTTCAGGTTAAGGCTGACAGCCAGAGTAGGTAAAATATGAGGCAGTAAAGGTTTTGTTTTTCTGGGTAGTAGGTCAAATGATTCGAGGAGGTAAACACAAGGGCAGCTTCCTCTGGGCCAGTTTTGGCTGAGGAGATCACGTTGGGTAAGTTTATGAGCCTGTTTTGCAAACTAGGCTTCCTGCCATGCCCCTTTATTCCTGGTGAGATTAGGTGGAGCCCTAACCTGTTGGAGTCTGCTTGAAATTGGATGAGTCTGCTGGGTGAATTTGAGTGACTTTTTCATTGGGGAGATGATCTCATAAATGGTACCCCCAGGCAGGAGACCCAGGCAGGTACTGCCAGGCAGGAGACCCGAAGGAAAGAAAGAAGAATTGGGATACCATATAGCATATATTATTTGCTAGTGTCAGTATTTAGAATTCACATAGCCCACTTAAGTGTTCCAAGCACATTGTATAAATTCTCAGTCATGCTTACAAAGCAGCCCTTTGAGCCATTAAGAACTGGAGTTCAGTACTGGCTTGAGTTCATTAGCCTATTTTCAACTTTTCAGGTGCATTAAAAATGAATTAGTAGCTGTTTCAGATGCTGTAAATCAGTCTAAGGCCATTTCATGCAGAGTACTCTTATTTGTTTCTTATAATCTTTAAAATGATCTTAACTTTTCCTTACAACTTGGTATGATGAATGCACAGACAATTGTTTCACCTTGGAGAGGTGACAATTTTCAAAACTTTTTAACAAACCAAATGCACACAATAGGTTTTTTTACATACTGTAGGAAAATAACTGTTAATCTTACAGTTGTGTGTGTGCTGAGGGCTTTGTTGTTATAGATACTTGAGACTGATTACCTGTTTGTGGGTTTTTTGGGGGGAGGGGAGGGATTTCATCCAGGCTTACGGTTAAGCAGAGATTTGAGGTATGGGTTCAGTTCCAGTTCATGGGAACTGGAAAAATGCTTGCTGGGCCTGTTTTTGGGTTAGCCACAACTCTCTGTCTATAAGTTTGACTGGTATTAGTCATTATTTCTGGCTTGCAAATGTGAGGTCAGTGCAGAGATAATGGAGCTCGCCAAGTCCATATAGCAAGCTCCTAGAATCATAGAATCCTAGAGTTGGAAGGGACTTAGTAGGTCATCTAGTCCAACCCACTGCCTGTAGCAGGAAATTCTCCTAGATCATCTCTTGAGGGAGATGAAATTCAAACTATACTTTGACTGTTTTTTTAAAAATAATTTTTAGTCCTTTCCCCAGTTCTGCGACGCAGCTGGAACCAATCATATCGGCTCTGCTGTTCCATTGGACTATTTCAGTGGCGTGGAGAGGTGGGATTTGCTGCTTGGGTAACAGCCTGTCCTCCATCTTAATCTACCCGGGACTTCGTTCTTCACATACAGCATCGAGCACGATACCATAGTATTTCAAGACTGATGGATGCCAATGCATGCATATGTGTGTGGAGGAGGGGGGCGTTTATAAACCCTATCACTAAGTGAAAGCATCGAGACCAAAAAAGTTTCTTTTCTTATGCAGATACTATGACTTCTATTCTCACTTACTTCAGCAGGGTTGCCCTGATTATCAACTCAGACATGTTTTAAATATTGGAATGTGAACATTATGGAGGGAGGCAGTTAATTCAGCAGTTAATTCAGGAAATCATATAGATTGTGAGGCCTTGGTGCTTCTCCAACTATAAAAGGTTATTTTCCACTAGCATCTTCCTAATTTTTTACTTTTGAATGTGTGGCTTTTTCACTGTATTTTAGCTGCAGGGGTGAGGGTTACCTATCAATAGTTCAAACCTTTCTGGAAGTGTGCAATCTCCCTCCCTTGCCTAAAGGCTCAGCTGATTTTACCCACCCCACAGCTTTTAAAATGTATGGGTAGCTTATCTCCCTGAAACCAGCTCTCTCTGGAAGTAAAAAAAAATCCCTGAATGGAGCTTCATTTTCCATGCAGCATGTTTGAACTGGCTTCACTGTCTGCCAGCCAAAGGAACCCTGGGGGATGCAGTTCTCTCGGGTTGTGAGAAGAGCAGTACTACAGTTTCTAAGGTTCACTGAGGTTTAGAGACCGTAGTGACCACTGTTGAACCCAGGCTTGTTGAAAGCTCTTTTTTAATCTTTCCTTAGGGAGCAAGAATTGAACAGATGAAGCTGTCCCTATACTGAATACAGGATGTTTTGACTGGAAACAGCTATTGAAGACCTCAGGTGTTTCCCCCTAGCCTTGTTCTCTGAAATCTGGGAATTGAACATAGCCTTCTGCAAGAGAAGCAGATGCTCTGCCATGCTGCTAAGGGCAACTAAAATAATACAGAGTTGAAGCACCTTTGCTTCAAGGAGAGGCTAAAGTGTTTGGGGCACTTTTCTTCCAGAAAAGGACAGTGCTGGGAGGGTATGGGTAATAATAATGCATAGTGTAAAGAGGATAGGGGGAATATTTTTCCATAATCTTAGAACTTGGTAGGGCAGAAGACCGCCGCCCCCCCATGAAACTGACTGGTTTGGGATAGTCAAAGTAACATACTAGTGTTGGCCCTTGTTGTTGGTGGGGAAATCTGTTCTAAGTTTCCCATGGATGCCAAAAACTGTGGATGGTGAAATCACTGGAATAACAAAACACTGTGGTCCTGTTGAAAATGTTTACACAGGTTTTATAAAACAAAAGCTTCCTTTATTTTAGTACGTCAAACAGGAAGGCTGCAGGGCCATGTATAGGGTTGCCATAATTCCCTTTAACAAAAACTGGTACAAAACTGGGTCAGAGCCTTGGGGACGGGGTACAATCCTGTGCATGTCTACTCAGAAGTGAGCCCCATTATAGTGAATGGGGTTTACACGTGAGAATAATGTGCCTCTATAGGCACATCCCTCCCTGGTCCCCTCTTATCTGTGGTACCAGCTGGGGAGAGTCTTCTGGAGCTCACTCACACCACACACCCCCACATATCTCTTTCACTCACATCACCCACCCTCACCCACCACATCACCCACCCTCTCCTCTCTTTGGCATTTGGACCTAACCATATGGGAGGAGATCTCCCCTAAATCAGAAAAGTCCCAGTTTTTCTGGGCATGTGAGAAACCTAGCCATGTATGGTGCTTCTGGAAGCTTTTACAGGGTTGACCAAAGCCCCCTTCCCCACCTTTCTAAACACTTCTGCCATGCTTTCAGAGTGATGCAAGATTGGGGCAGGGGACCTCTGTGTGACCTTACGATAGCTTCCAGGAGTACCATAGACTGCCCTGCCACCCCTTGTCTGCTGCGCTAATGTAAAGGAAGCTTCCCTCCCCATTTAAAACTTGTTTAATCATTTTTAAAGGTAACACTTTTTTAGTGATTCAGCACTGTGTTGGTCATCTGTGTTGGTTCAAATCTGCAAATCAAAATCCATGGCTGAAAAGGGCGGACCTATACAGAACAGATTCATCAATGATTACTAGCAGTGATGGTTCAATGAAACCTCTGTGTTCAGAGATGGTGTACCTTTGAATAGTCGTTCTGAGCATGTAAAATGTGGGGATGGAGAGGCTTCCTGCTTTCACCTTCAGCTTCTTGGCTTCCTGCAGGCATCTAGTTAGCCCTAATGGAAAATATTGGACTTAGTTGTTATTGAATTTGTTCTAATATGACACACTATTTCCTGTTTGTGTCATTACATTGATTAGCCATTTGTTTACCTGAATGTAAGGTTGGTTGGTTGCTACCAGCATCTTAGACTATAAATAAATATAAAAATTAATTAAAATTGCACATCTGCATACTTTGGGCATTTATGCCATGCTGTTGGTCAAGAAATGAAAAAAAGGATTGTTCTGCTTTCATTTGGTTTTCTGATGGCTTTCATTTAATGTGAGACTGAGGCCAGTCTTGGTGCGGAAAGATTTGGGTGGACCTAATGTCCTATTATAAACTATAGGGTCTGATGCAAAACTGGGAAGGGTTCAACAGTTATAAATAGCAAAAGGAAATTTGGGAGGCAATCAGAAAGGAGTGGCTTTGTTGACATCTCCTTTGCATGATTCACTATGTACATAAGACAGATTGAAGTGTTGTGGGGCAGCGGAGAAATAAACTAAAAACAAACTTTGGTGTATATGGAAGCCCTCTCTAGCCTTTGTCTGTCGTGCTGTGATGTCATAGGTTGTTAACAAGCACACTGTGTGACCTCTGAGGAATTAGTTTGCTTCAGGTGATACTTGAGGAACAGCTAGGAAGCAGGAAGGACTATACAGAATGTTGTTGATATGAACAGACAGGTGTAATGAAAAAGTTGAGGTCTGATGGACAGAGATCCACTCCTGCAAGAGAGACACAAAGAAGGCTAGAGTGTACATTTATGTGATCTAATCATAACCATCTAATCTTAAGTTGCAGATCTTAGGATAGAACTAAAATTTAAGTCACTTGTTAAGCCACCTGCACGTTGCTTGATTGTTTCTGTTCCAAACTGCACTGTCTTTTTTTCTGGCATGCAGATAGGAAAGTCAAGAGGCCAGGGTTCAATCCTAGGTTATTGAACCAGCTAGACTGGAACCATGCCCACCTTGTCTGAAATCCTTGGGAGGCAGGGTCAACAGCTGGTGCAAGGTGAGTTCATCCAGCTTGACAGGCCCAGCTGGCATAGAAAAAGGCCACAGGAGAAGTTCACAAAGAAATTTTTCTTGGAGAATGCAGCCGCTGGGGAAGCAGGGTGAGCCACTTATCTGTACTTAGCAGTGCTTGGATAGTCATACAAGCAATATTTGTCATTGGTGGAGCCCTTAAGTAGCCTTAAGCTTGACCTGCTAGTATCCTTGTGGCGGTGGCTAAAGTAAGAATGAACTACTGGAAGCCCATATTGTGTAGGCTCCTGTCAGCAGGCTCATTAACTAAAATGCCAATTTCCCTTTCCCAACCTTTCCCCAAAGGCATTTCACTGTTTGCCAGCAGTCTCCAGATTGGAGTTCACATGGTCCTGTTTAAGAAGGTAGCTTCTGTGTTCTGGGACCTCTACCAAGTGTCCCCTGCTGTCTTCCCTCTGCGGTTTTATTTCACAAAAAGCTGTAACCTCATTGTCTCCAGATGTTTTAGGAGATGGCTCCTTTGGGTATGGGCATTTCCAAAGCTATATGAGAACATGAGTTGGGAAGATATGCCTACACTTCCATGTGAGAGATGGTGCCCTGCACCACTTCTTGGAATATCTATAAAGCCACACGCTTTGACAGAACAAGAGGCTCAAAAGGCAGAGGGATGATGCACTCAAAGTGCCTGAAGTCATTAAAAGTATGAAGGTAAAACTGAGACAACTCAGTTCATTGGACGTCACTGCTACAATATGCTGTGGTGGCTGCTGAGTTGAATCCCTTGTTGAATCCCTTGTATGGAAGAAGTAGGCCAGCATGGCCATGCCAGCATCTATATTTATTTCTTCTTCTAACTTGTCTCTTAGTAAATTGGCAATGGTTGTGACTTTCAGCTTAGGCAAATAGAATGCACTGCCTTTGCGTTGGCTACCAGCCCTGACAGAACAGTAATGTTCATATTCAGATTTTAAAAAAAAAATTAAATTCATAGCTAGCCGCAATATGAAGATTCAGAGTAATAAACTGGGTAGCAAATTTCCCCAGGCAGAGCAGATAGTAATCAAATAATTTAGTAAGTAAAGTAGCCTGACATGAGCTGTGTTTGGATTCCTCAGTTGCTACCAATTTCCAGCTGAGGAAGCCTCAGGCAAGCTGTTGTTCTCTTAGCCTCTCCTTTTACTCTGTGAAATCATAGCATCATAGAGTTGGATGGGACCTAATAGGTCCTCTAGTCCAATCAAATTTCCAAATGGGAATGTGTGAAGTACTGTCTCTTGGAGCAAGATTCCATGCACTGATGAAGGCAAGGATTCACACCTTTCTGGCTGTTGCTTCGCATCTGAACTAGTGTGGCAACCCATGTTGTCTAGGATTGGTGAAACACAACATTTTGAAGGGAATCTAGTATTACTCAATTCTTGGGATGCAGATTGAGATAGGTGATTAAGTGAATTTTTAATCCAGAAAAGAAACTCTGGAGAGATGCAGATCTGTCAGAAGTTTTGTTGGAACTGATTGATATCCATACACCACCTGGCTGTTTTTTAAACCTCTGTGATTATAATCATCAGAAGAGTGACAATTTCTGCACATTTGTCAATAGCACTGTCTTCCACTAATGCTTTTCTCTCTTCCCTCCTTTCCAGGCTCGTCTCAGATTTCCAATAGACTATCCATATTCACCACCTGCCTTCAGGTTCTTAACCAAAATGTGGCATCCAAACATATATGAGGTATATGATCGTGTTGGGACTGGATGGAAATTCTTAGTTCCATTCTGGCATATGTGAAATTGGTATATGGTTCTCCCTTTTCCCCCTGTGCCTGGAATGTCTTCCAGAACATTTACCTGAGGCTGCTTTATGCACTTTCCTACACTTCAGGTCCCTCTTAAAAACTCATCTTTCCTCTGAAACTGTATCCCTTTAGTCATCTGCAGCAAATACAACCCCTGAGTATTGCTGCACCCCTTAACTTGGTTATCTTCCCTAATTCTAGTTTGGAAATGCCTCAAAGGCAGAGATATGTCTATCTTTTTTTTCTTTTATCCTGGAAAACATTTTACCCGGTATACATCAGTCAGGGAGAGTTTGGAAACTGAGAAGTCAGTGGTTCAAACATGTACAACTAGGAGTGAATCCTATGAATATTGCTGTGAATGAAACAGACCCTTTGTTCTTGTTTTTCTCTCCTGTCCTTCCTGTAAGGATCCAGGGCAGCAAAGATATACTTGCCCCCTTCTCATTTTATCCTCCTAATAATTCCATGAGGTAAACTAGGCAAAGAGTGTGTGGCTGGCCCAACGCTAGCTGAACAGCTTCATTGCTGAACAGTAATTGACATCAGATCTCCTCATTGCATGCAATACCCACTATTGCAACTCAATGTGTGTTTGCAGCTTGGACAAAATAGACACTAGAATTCCTGCTACCAATTCAGTGAGCCTCGAGTGTAATAATAACATAGATTTTTGGTTTGCTAAGTATTTGATAATCGATAACTCACATGCACCCTTTCTCCAAGCATATTGTGGTAGAGACCCAAATATGCTATTTGTAATTCTCCTCCACATATGCAAAGATCTTGGAGAAAGGGAGGAGTTGGTTGGTTTCTCAGTGCTAGCCTTGGAGAAAGTCACAAACTGCAAGACTCATACAGAGTCTTGGATTGCATTGGCTTGCTGAGGGTTCAGCAGGGACAGGTTCTCATGGGTGGCACAGCTGGAGGTGCAGGGGTGCCTCCAGCTATGCCATTACAAGGGCCAGTTGCATCTCTGCCTCAAAATGTCTGGTGGCATTTTGAGGACTGGAAAGGCTGCATGTGGCCTCTCTGACACTCAGAAAGCCTTCTGAGGCCTCCAGAAAGCCTTAATGTCATTTCTAGTTTTCAGAGGACTCCATAATTGATGCAACGGATAGTGATACTGACAAGCTCACCCAGGATGGCATACTGGCCAAAATAATTACTGTTGTGTCATGCAGTGGTGTTGGGGAGGGGTGATAAACGGAATTGAGGCAAACTGTTGCAGTCCCCTGAGAACAGATCTTCCCTGTGGATAATCTATAATGGATAATGGTGGCAAATACTGCCAATGGATGCCTTGATTTTTAAAATGGGTTCATTTTTTCACCATTTCTCTTTCAGACTGGTGATGTTTGCATCTCCATCCTTCACCCTCCAGTGGATGACCCACAAAGTGGAGAACTGCCTTCAGAAAGATGGAATCCTACCCAGAACGTGAGGTGACGTTCTTTTCTCTTTCTGTACACCTACTTGCCCTTGAAGTGCAAGGAGAATGGCCTGTAATTTTTATATGTAAAAAACACATGCTTTTTATTTACTTGTAGTTTTAGAATAAGACAAACATTGGTTGAAAACATTCCAGTCCTGGATTTCCAGCCTCAGGGGTTGGACTAGACTAAGATCCCCACTAATTCTAATTTTGTTAATTCTCTCTGTTTCAGTATCAAATACCACAAAGACTGAAAAAACAAAGTATGGGTGGTGTGTGGGTGGGTGAGAAGATTTACTTCATGTATTATTAGACCTCCAGGTGACCAATGGCACTTAGAAGCCAGGTGACCAATGGGTTGAGTGGGTAGGGTTAGAAGGCAGAGTCATTTACTTGCTGATACAGTCCCATGATTCATGCACTGGTATGACCTGCAGCAGGAAATACAGCTGTTAAAATCAGGCATTCTAAGCAGGAACTCTAAAAGAAATCAGCAGAAGTGCTACAAGACTTTCTGACACAAGCCAGTTCTTAAGAGACCCACAGTTTCATTTGCCACCTTTCCATGATGCTTGTCCCATCATTCCCAAATGGGTCAGAGATTGAGAAAGGCTGGGAGTGGCCATTTTTATAGGTTGATGGCAGTGAAAACAATCATGTCTTGGAGGGATCAGGATGCAATCCTAAGCCCATCTACTTGGAAATATCAGATATTCTCTTTAAACATATTCCCTTTAAACATATTTAGGATCCTGCTGAAATGAGGGGTTTTTTTTTTTGGCATTCTAGCAACCATAGGTTTTTTACTTTGGTAGTGCAAGTGCATGGAAAGCAAAGCAAAGGTATTGGGTGGAAAACACCCAAAATGGGGCCCTTCTCCATCAGATTGTCAGTGCCTGTTGTAAATAAGTGGGGTTTTCTTTGACTGAGAAAAGGGTAAATTAGAGTGAAGAGACAGGAGACCATAAGAGTCTTGCTTTTATATTAGCAAATTCAGACCAAAATTTGGTCTGATGCAGAACAAAGGTCCAATCTAGTTCAGCAGAATGTTTGCCAGTTCCTTTCAATAGTGGGCTAGCCAGGTGCCTCCTTACCACAGTTTGCTCAGCTCATGTTCTGTGTTTGAAAGGGTTGCTATCCTTGTAGCTCTTGTCTGGTTTTCCTCTTCATTGCCTGTTAGTTATTTGTGGTGTTTATTCTTGCATCAGTGTACTGTAATGACTTTTTTCCTCTATTGTTCCTTTTCTCAATCAGGACAATCCTCCTTAGTGTGATCTCACTACTCAATGAACCAAACACTTTCTCTCCTGCAAATGTTGATGCTTCTGTGATGTACAGGAAATGGAAGGAGAGCAAAGGAAAGGATCAGGAATACACAGACATCATAAGGTGGGCCCGAATCCCAGCTTTTGGATGAATGGGTTTGTTCCCTTTTTCTCAACTGAGTCATGCTCCAACTTCTAGCTCTTATTGCAAAAGTGCAGATAGGCTGATACCAGAACTCCTTTTAATGTGAAAAATCATAGGAAACCAATATTAGGATCACACAAAGTGCGATAAGTGATAGTGATAAGAAGTGATAGTGCAATAGTGATAAGAAGCAGGGCTTTCTTACTACAGTGTAATGGAACATTCTTTTGGAAAGCTCTCAGTCTTTTATGGTATTTTATGGTATTCAGAAAGCTGGCAAGCACCTTTCTCTGGCAAGGGCAGCAGTCATAGTATTATAACATTTTTTTTAATATTCCACTTGTTAATAGGTATCTTGAAGCCTGATCAGTTTATTATGGTACATAATCTTTCATGAAAGCCCTCTTCTGTTGACAACTTGATCCTCAGTGGGACATGGTGGGTGGATGATTATGTGAACAGATTGAAAATAGGTATAGAGAAGAGGAGGGGTAAAAGCTTGGCCCCACACATTGTTCGTGTTTTCCAGTATGTGACACACACACCCTCTTCTGATGAAGCAGAAGTTGGCATGTCCAGTGAAGTTCCACAAAAAGCTTATGCCACAACAAATTAGGTAGTCTCGTCAATTACCTAGGCTTGTCAATCCTAATGGTGTTCATTAGTCTTGGCTTCTGTTCTCAGGTGTTGTGGTGATGCTGTAAGCAGGTTTGACAGTGGGTCTGGTCACCTTGGCAAGTCAGTAACATTTTCTTAATTGGTATGAAAAATCTGGCTCTTTAGGCCTTGGATGTGCCACCAGTGAGGAATAGGGTCATGTGTTGCATTATGAGTTACTAGGGCATAATTGAGCTATGAATCAGGAAGTTCCTCCTTCACTTCTCTCCTCTGCTATGAACTCATGCAAGGGCCTTAGGCCACTGACTCCCCATCAGTGCTTCCATCTGTGATACAAGGGTAAACATCCTGACCTACCTTACAAGGGTGGATGACAAGAATAACCTAGGTGGAGCACTTTAAACAGAAGTGTGTAAATCTATATATATAAAAGAGAAAAGTCACTGACTGACTGTCTCATCAACACCCAGCCAAAACTGGTGGGCCTGGAAGCATGAAATTTGGGATGGGTGTTCCTTCTGTGACTGAGGGAATCACTAAGAACCAGTTTTCAGAAATTCCAACCAGAAGGGGGTGAAATGGGGCGTAACACATTTTCCTCCCTATACTTTGCATTGAAGAATCGGTACTGGGATTCTCTGCCCCAACCCCCAGACCTAGAAGCATAAAATTTGGAGAGGGTGTTCCTTCTGTCACATGAACACCCACCAAGAACCAATGTGGAGAAATTTAACCCTTAAGAGGCTGAAAAAGGGTGCAACGTGTTTTGTCCTATACTTAACATGGAAGACTTACCAACATCCAGCCGATTGGGTGCCCGGTGCAGTGTGGGGGATGTTGTTCCAAGGGAGGGGTTGCACTGGGAAGAATGCTGTGCATGGGGGGTTGATGCACATGGGGGGGATGTTGCACTGTGGTGGGATGGCGTACAAGGGAATTTTGCTTCCGCAACGAGGATATGCTTTTCGCTAGAGCTTATTATATGTGAGCTAGCAAACTGGTAAAAATTACTGCGAGCTAGTAATTTGCATAGACCTATGCAAGTTTCTTAAGTATCCTGAGGCGCTCTGAGTCACCTGCTGGGAGCAACAGCAGTGACAGTAGGACTGGGTGGACCAGAAAAACAACTCGGGGAGTCCTAAAATTCCTTCTAGGATTATCTTGGTGCTGTTCCCCCATGCCTCTTGAAGGCAGCAGAGCCAGAAAACAGCATTGTTGGTTGCCTCCAACAGCATCTGGTATTTCAGATCAATCATTGTGAAAGCAGCATCATTTGGCATTCATTATTGTGAGCCATTCTGAGAACAGATATGATCCAACAGATGTATATTGTGCTGCAGCATAAAAAATAGGTTTATAGGATGGGTATAACCACAACTACGCTGTAGTACACTTCTTCAAGGTTTTGTATGACACATGCTGCCAGCTCGTGTATGTGTTCTCTCTCATAGAACCCTCCCACAGCATTGAAATAATGGGATAGACACACTTTAAATCACAGTTGACTTTTATATTAAGGCTAGAGCAGCTGTTTTCAGCACTTTCCATGGCACAGAGACCTCTATGATCTTTTCTTGTGATATTGCTTCTAGGTTCTGTGGCTCTATTTCTAGAGCAACTGAGTGTTGTAAGGAATTGTCTGTCCCTGTTCTTCTGCAAGCCCCACAAACAGAGCCACAGAAGAGTTTTTCAGTGATTTTCAACTGTTGAGATTCAAACGTCCACAATGGCATACCTTGGAACATTTCATAGCACACTGGTTGGAAATTGCTGGGTAGAGAGATAATCACAACTTTCTGGCTTCTCTAAAATTTTGGGTGGCTGAGCATCCAGTTCCCAAAACACACTTGCACCTTCAGTAGAACTTGGATATCATCTGCAAGAAGCTAGAGCAAGAAGTTCTACTGGAGCCCACACCAATAAATCTGCAGATCTTCTCCATGTCTTTTTAAAAAAGTGACGGTGTATGTGGTTTTTCTTCTCCCCTTCCAGGAAGCAAGTCCTGGGAACCAAGGTGGAGGCTGAACGGGATGGCGTCAAAGTCCCCACCACCCTCGCAGAGTACTGTGTTAAGACCAAGACACCTGCGCCGGATGAAGGCTCAGATCTCTTTTACGATGACTACTATGAAGATGACGAGATGGACGAGGAGGTGGACAGCTGCTATGGTGACGAGGATGATTCTGGCAATGAAGAGTCTTGACAAGGGATCCCCTGCCGGCCCCCTCCGCCTTCCTCATCTTTTTCCTCCCCTTCCCCTTGCACCACCTCTGCGTCCTGCTGCTGCTCCTGATGGTAGCAATAAACTGTGTTGACTTTCTCTTTACTTGAACCCAGGATGCAACCAGCTGAGACTTAAAAACCCTCTTTGGCCCTGAGACAAAACTCTCTACCTCAAAAGGGAGACTTGGCTTCTGCTTGAAGCGGGGATGGTGGGTGGGAAGTGGGCAGGGGGACAAAGCTACAACTTGGCTTAAAATGCTGTGTGTTTTTGTTTTGTTTTTTAAATTAGGCCAGCAGGAGGGAAAGATGATAATTTCTACATCCCTAGTTGCTGCTGGCGATTTAGCAGATACTTCTGCTTGCATTAAGGAGGATTCTGCCAGTCCCTCGAGGATCCAAATGGCACTGTGTGTATGTGTGTTTTCTAAATAAGACCATATTACCCGTGGAAATTTTTAGCAAGGGCTATCTAGGAGGAAATAGATTGCAAGTGTGGTGGTCTTAGTCCTAGCTAGACCGTTCTTTGTCCAACCTTCCCCACCCCCAAAAAACCACTTCAAAATTTTTCTTCAGTTCTGAGCGGGTATGGTACATCCTATGGTACATGTTGCAGTACCTCTCTCCACCACTGGAGGGCAATGATGCCCTTGCTTGAAATTCCTGTAGATAGATCTGCCCTATTGCACCCCTTTATTTTTATTTTGTCTGGGACTCCTTTTGCCACTGCACTGTGCAGGTAGGAGCCTTGGGAGGGGGCTGTTGGAAAAGACAGGACTTCACAGGCAGAAAAGGGTGGTTTTGTGGAACTGGTAGGGAAATCGGGGTGGGCTTTTTTAGTCAATGGGAAGTAGAGGGAGGGATTTTTGTTTTTGGCTTTGTGTTTTTCTTCCTGGTTTTGAATCTATTTAATAAAGGACTTTGAAAGGAAGCTCCATGAAGATGCTGGCATGGCCAAAGTGCTGCCTTGCATAAAAAAAAAACAGTCTGGAGTTTATTGCACATTCACAGTTGTTTCTCAAGAGGTAGGCTTTGACTAATGGTTTTCAAACTCTTTTCTGGGATTCTAGGGGACAGTGTGGATCAATAACAGTGGACAAACATCAATCTAAACATGTTGTGAAGGAAGGGTCTAGATTTTATAGAACTTATATGATACATTTCAGGCCAAGCCCCTCCAAGCAACTGGCATAAGTGTTCAAAGCAACAGCCAAGTGTGCAGCATAATGAAAGTGGTAACAGAGCAGCAGGAAAGATTAAGCCTGCTGGGATCAGACCAGCGCTTCAACCAGTGTCCTGTTTTTCCCCTTGTGACTAGCTAGATGCTGCCAGAAGTCTACCAGCACAGAAAACACCAGGCCTCCCTTCTCACTATTTAGCCAGAGGTTAGCTGCTCCAAGTATGAGTGTGGGGTTTTCTTTTCAGCTAATAGTAAACTTCTGTAAGAGGAGCACTGCTTACACCCTCTTTCCAGTACTGGCCAACTGGGAATACTATGCAAAGAGCATGAAGTCCTTGAATGTGCCCTTAGCTGTCTGCTAGCAGCCTGTTCTCTTTTACTTTAACCTTTCTTCTTGGCAACTTGCCTGAGTGATAATGTCCACCATCCATATTACAAAGGTCACCTGCTCTATTGGCAAAGATGTAACTGACTGCCCCAGGTCTCTTACTGCAAGGAGAGATTTACTGTCTAATAAATGCAGTAGTGCCTTGATTTATGAGCATAAGTCATTCAGGAAGCATGCTTGTAATCCAAAGTGGATTTTCCCCTAGGAAATAATGTTATTTTGTAGGATGACTTTTTGCTATCACTAATGGCTCAATGCTGTCCATTGGCCCAAGCAGCTTTTAACATTCCCATGTTGCTGATCGGGAGCAGGACTGTAACAATGGTGAGGCACTCCTGCCGCACACAGATCCCACATACCCCTCTCATTCAGGCCGCACCCCAGTCCTTCCTGTGAATTTGCTGGCCATGGAAGTCTGGGTGACTTCTCAGGTGAGTTCCTTGACCATGGAAGCCTCAAAAGTGCTCAACCTCCAAAACAGTGCTCTTAAACCAAAATTTTGTTTTTAATCCAAGTCACATTTAAATCAAGGTACCACTGTGTGTGAATAGCTGTCAATGAACAGGCTGTTAACTTGGCAAGGAGGCTATAGCTGAGCCCCTGCTTTGCATACAGACTTGATAGGTTTGGTACCTAAGAATTTCCTCAACCCCTTGAAGCATGTTGATCCTAGATGGATCAATTGAAGGCACCTTTAATTGTTGCTCTTTTCATCTCCTGGGGGAAAATAGCTCTTCGATAGCCTTGTCATGGCAAGGGGGAGTGAAGAAGGGAGAGTGTTGTAGGATTTGCATTTGGACTTTCCACTCGTAGACATGGTTTGCAAAATAGATCCAGCAGTGGAACCACCTTCCTCTCTTGATAACAGAATAGGTGGTCTTGCACCTTTTACTACCTTCAGGGAAAGACAGTCACCAGTGGACTTTGTCTACCAGTGAAGAAGGTTTCCTCTTGTCTTGGAGGACAGGCAAGGAAGCCTATTTAGCAATCTGTTGTAGCCCCCACGGTTGGCTCCAGATTCAATGGCTGTCTACTTGAGTAGAAGGTGGTTCACACAAGTAACAACTGCAATAACCTGGAATTCTTTCTGGCCACCATCTTTAATGCTACAGAGCAATGTCTCCCAACCCAATGCATCCTCCTCGTTAGTACTGGAGATGTAAGAATGCACTGCACTTTGTGTAAAAAGATTGCCAGGGAGAAGAGCTCTAGTTATTGGCAACAGCAATGAGCTCTTGTGCCCCAATATTAGGATGATCTTTAAGGTGCTGAACTGTAATTTGGGGGCACTGCCCTTCTCAGGCATGTGGCCCAATTGCCCACCTTCTTCAGTCATATCCAACTACTACTTTTGAAATCAAGATGCAGTAGCAAAGAGTATACAATGAAACTGGCTCTGAACTCACCCGTTCTGGCATTTTGTATCTAAAAAGAACTGTAGGCATTCCTTTCCCTTTTTCCCTCAACTTCTGTTTCAAATTGCTGCACTCTGCAACTCTTGCTTGAAAGAGCTGACCCACAGTTTGTTTGTGGCCTTTCCTGAACTGTACACTGCATGCCAGACTCTTGATTCAGTATGAACTTTGGAGGAGCAGAGCAGAGAGTACAGCGGGTATAATTGCTGCCTCTATAACTGATTGTGGCAAAGCAATGTGGACTCACTGCCAGCAATTGATTGAAAAAACATTTTTTATCGGAGTAAATATTTTCAAAAAATATTTTTTTCTTAAAATATTTTGCTAACCCAGGGGGACGATTCAAGGAAGCTTACAGGATAATACAGTGATACAAAACCACTTTCAATGCACTTTCAAAACGACTAACTGCTAGGTTAGCAGGAGCTGGGACATCATGCAGCACTTGGATCTTCAGCTCCTGGGAGGGTTGATCTTGGACGTCTTCATGTTCAGCATTTTAACAACTAAGCGACTGCATCGCTCTATCTACAGTATTTATATACCGCTTTTCTCACCTGTGCTAAATGAAAACATGTTTTAGAATGTTTCATGTATCATCTTAAGACTAGCAATCACACTTTAAGTTTACTTAGTTTTGAATATTAAGATGATCCAATGAATTTTATATATTGGAATTAAAATCCAATGATCATATAAAAGAGGTAAAGGAGATCAAAAGAATGTAGAGATCAAAAGAAGCCGTGCCTTAAAGCACAATCCTAACCTAAGTATGTCTACTGAGTGGACCCATTGTTTTCAATGAGGATTACTCCTAGGGAAGTGAGTACACTGTATAGGATTGTGTTCTAAGGCAAAGTACTTTCTTTGCATTGTTGTAGGATATTTATGTACCACTTTTCACCAAGATTAGTTCACAAAGTGCTTTATATAAGAGAATCAGTGGTTCTCTGTCCCCAAAAGGCTCACTGTTCTTAAAAATACAGAAGAGATGCTAGCAAGAGCCACTAGAAAAGAGGCCATGTCAGGGTGATATGATGACCATAAATTCCTGGACAGAACCGGAAAAGAGGTTTTACCGGAGTAGTGGAAAAACCTATTTGTCCATGTTCCGAGTGTTTCCCTGGCCATTTAATCTTATTGCGTGCACAGCTACAGCCACCTTTGCTGTGTTGTCCACTGCCAGATAAGTACGTACTCCCCACCCAGCTGAGTGACAACAAAGTAGTGACCCCTATCTGCCCTCCACCTATCTGCCCTCCATCCACCCACCTTAATCCCCCCCAGCCACCTACCTATCTACCCTCCCAGCCATCTACACCTACCTCTCAGTGATGGGCTGGCCCCATCCCGAGATCTGGTACGCCGGAAGTGGGAGGGGCCAGCGGGGGTCAGGTGGTGTGGGCGGGGCAAGGGGTGGGAGGGGCAAGGGGCGGGGCGACGTTGGCGCCTGCGCAGTGCCTGCTTAGAAACCGGCCTGCCAGGCTGGCCAGCTTCTAAGCAGGCTCTGCACAAGCACCGACACCGGCGCTCACGTAGAGCCTGCCTGGAAGCTGGCCTGGCAGGCCGCCTCTAGGCAGGGTCTGCGCGAGCGCTGATGTCGGCGCTTGTGCAGAGCCTGCCAAGAAGTGGCCTGCCCGCTTCTAGGCAGGCGGCGGTGGGCAGAAAACATGGCGGACCGTACCGGTCCGCCATGTTTTTCATTTCCCTGTCGCTGGCGGTACGCTAGTGGCAGGGAAACGGGAAGAACCGGTACGGGCACGTAGGCCCGTACCGGTAAGTGCCCACCACTGCTACCTCTGCTTTGAGTCACTTTACATGTGCATTGTTGATAAAAACAGCTCTTGCAAAGAGATTTTCAAAAGAAGTGCTATAGTTTTGAAATTAAGTACAAGAAAGCAATATGAGTATATTTAGCTTTATTCCCTATATTTTTGGGGTGTCCTACATTTTTTGTCTTGGATGACAGGAATTTTGGGGAACTTCTCCTCCAGTTTGGGTTCAGACATCTGGTCACCCTGGGTCATGTGGGGCCAAATTGGGGCAGTTGCTGTCTCCCTTAATAGGACACCACTTTAAGAGGTGCCTCTATGGTTAGTGGGGTTATGAGATAGATTACACAATATGGGATAACACTTGAAAATAACACAAAGTGCTTTGGACGCTCAAAACTGGTAGGGAAATGCTAGTTTTTATCTGTATTTCTGACCATTTCCCAAATTCCCAAGAAACATGAAAATGTGTGATCTGGTTTGTCTTCAGTGAAGTCTCCAAGTCAGAGCCTAAAAGTAATAAGGAAAAAAATTCCATCCTAAATTATGCCTTCTTGTTAACCCTGTTCTTGCCTGGAGCTTACCAGGACCTACGTGCTAACCCTCAGCTACACTTTTGGAAAGACAATGAGCAAGTAATTAACAAATGAACAGCCTTCCTGTTTGTGCTCCAGGCAGAGAGAGGAGATTATCTGAATGAATCTGAATCATAAAATGTCAAGCCTGAAATGTAGTGTTTGGGAAAAATTAGCTCCAGAGTATGAATAGAATATATGGGAAAATACAGAAAACAAAAAGAAAAATGATCTGTGATGAAATTAAGAGCACAATATCTACTCAAAAATAAGCCCCATTTTGTTCGATGGGTTTTACTCCCAGGAAAGTGTCTTTAGGATTGCAGCCTAATTGTCACAGGCAAAAAGAACCTACATTCAGAGCTGCAACTGGAAGCTTCGGGTGCAATCCTAAGCATGTCTACTCAGAAGTAATTCCCATAGTGTTCTATTACTCTCCAGAAAATGTGTCTCACTGTTGCCTATCTAATGGCACATCATAAGCAGCAGCTTTATTTGGACGCAGGCTCCTCCTTTGAAACTGGCTATGTCTGTTCCCCCAAATTCCTGCACTTAAAAGTTTCAGGGACCACTCATTAAAGACTGGAGCAGGGTTGAAAAGCAGAACACAGTCCTGTTTTTTTTAAGTTTACAAATGTTGCTTTCAATGCTTTATGATAGCAAGCAAATACCTTCTTTATCTTGCAAATTCCTGCTGTCACACAAAGATTTTTGAAAATTGACTCTTATTAATGCCAGGAATGGAGCCAGACCTAAAACTGGTATGTGTTCTCTCTCTCTCTCTCTGGCTGCAAACCTATCCATACTTTCAAGGGAGTAAGCCCTGTTGACTTTCATGGGAGTAAGCCCCATTGACTATCCTATCCATACTTTCATGGGAGTAAGCCCCATTTGAGTAGACATGTATAGGATTGGGCTCTCTTTTTCTCACACAAAGTGTGTGAATTACTTTTTCTAGCAAACACAGAGTGTGAATTACCATGTCATGTGCAAATTAACATGAGGGCAATTTTAGCCTTTACAATAGTAAAGAACGTAGTATATGTTGAATGAGTTCCAAGTGTTATTAAACTGTGTTGAAAGAGTGGATTGTTGGAAAACAAATAATCAGAAAGTGAGGTTAGCCTTCAGCTCTCTCACAGTGGTTTTGGCTGGGCATTGATGAGTCATTCAGTCACTCAGTGACTTCAGTTTTATATAAAGTATAGACTGGGGAGGAAAGCAAAGTGCTGGGCACTGTCATCTCAGAATTGGGGCAGTCAAGCTGCTTTTGTGGGAGTAAGTCTCACTGAATACAATGGGACTTACTTCTGAGTAGACATGAAGGAGCTGTGGCTTCACAGTGGTGTCACTTCCTGTGTGATGTCACTTAAAACCATGACATCATTTTTGAGGGGTCCCTGACAGATTGTAAATCTCAAAAGGGGGTTCTGGGCTGAAATCCCTGTGAAGTACTGCTCTACGTTTAGCTGAAGCATGCGTAGCAAACAGGGAAAGCAACTATATTTACTATATACTGCTTGTGCATTATTACATAGTTTACATAAGCAATTGCTATGAAGACCAAAGGTCTAAGTTGAGTTCATGTTAATTCTTCCAAACGTTAACTTAGGCTTAGCTCAGTTTCCACAGCAATATAGTGGTGTCCTCACCAGACATACTTTCATGTTACATCTTTTTTTTCTGGGGACACCAGTTCCAGGCGGAAGCTTCAGTTTTGTACACACTGCCCTGAATGGTTCTGAAGAGGTGGGGGTGCCATATGACCAGTGGTGGGCTCCAGCAGGTTCGCACCTACTCTATAGAACCGGTTGTTAACAAGAGATAGGACATACAAAGTTTAAAAATAGCCATTTAAAAGTGGCTGCCAGATGGGAATAGAACTGGTTGTTAATTTCTTTGAATCCCATGACTGGGCAGCTGCTTGCATGCCCGGACACTGCTCTCTTCCAAACACCATGCTTCTCCACCCTTTGGTCTATCACTAGCAAAACCCCTTCACCCATAGTGAACACATTTCCATGCTGTGAAGCAAAGAGCTCCTGAACATGCACAGAGTGCCTTTCTTTTGGCCGGGGTTGGCAAAAAAGCAGCTAATGTCAATAGCATAGCCTAGCTGACAATCTTGTGCGTTTCTCCTCAGAAGTAAGTGACACTGTGTTCAATGAGACTTGCTCCCAGGAAAGTATGGATAGGATTGCAGCCTCAAAGCCACAGATCAAGAGGATAGGCTGCACCCTAATCCACATTTACCTAGGAGTAAGCCCCATTGACTATAATCTGACTTAATTCTGAGGAGACATGCCTCGGAGTGGGGACACTTTTCTTTACATAATTCTTACTTTCAGCCTGCAATCCGATCCACACTTTCCTGGGAGTAAGCCACATCGACTGTACTTAGTAACTTACTAGTGAAAACGTACCCGTGTTGTGAGAGTAAAATTTCAACTTATACCATCCCGCATGCACATCAACCCCCGCATATGCATCAACCGCCCATGTTTAGCGTCCTCCCCAGTGCATCCCCCTCCCTCCAAACTCCTAGGGTCTTAGGAAACTGTCTTTAGGATTGCAGCCTAAGTCTCATTGAACACAAGGGGACTTACTTCCTAGTAGACATGGAGGGAGCTCTGGCATCACAGTGATGTCATTTTACTTTCGGTCATGACATCACTGACAGGTTAATAACATCACATCACTAGCAGTTTGACGGGGTCCTAAACAGATTGTGGTTGCAATCCTAAACTTCTGTTAGGCTGTTATAAGTCCCAGCATGAGTCCTGTGCTGACCTGGGGGTGTTGCAGAAGTGCAGTAAGACTGCCCCACTCCTGGAATGGGGAGTGGGGTTAGGCCAGGCATAATGTACAGGCATAAGCCAACCTCCCCACACAATCACAGAAAGATAGGCCAAGTGAGATAGACCAGCCTAAATTTCTTAGGATTGTGCTGGTATGTCTTAAAAGGGGATCCCGGGCTGAAATGCCAGAGATCTATAGGATTAGTATTGTGCTGTAATGCAACACTTGTTATTTGTTAGGGCGCTTTCGTGGTCTGCTTGATGTGTTTTCTCTCCCTCACCCCACGCTTGCTGAACTGCTCCAACCTTTTCAATTTTTTTCATCTTATGGCACACCATCAGTTGGCACACCATCATTGACAAGGCACACCATGCTTTTCAAATCCCCAAGGTTTCCTATTAATGAATGTCCCACACAGACAAAGAAATGCTGGAACGTTTGAATTCCAGGATAACAGCACAAGTGTGCTGTGTAGTGGGATCTTTGGATGACCACAGCTTAGGTCTGAAGTCTAAATTGATGACATTTCTGTCCGTGATATAACTTCTAGAATAGATTCGGTGTGCCCTGACATTCTAAAAAGTGGGTCCCGTACTAAAAAAGTTGACAACCGCAGGGAAACTAGACATGGCAGAATATTGGCATTTCAAATTTCTGCTGTTTCATTCTACTGAAATCTGGTGGAAACTATCACAATTGTTAGTAAATGTGTCACCAGAACTTTTGGCTACAATCCAGAGTAACTATGGGACCTTTTACACCAATGTAATTACGGTGCCACCTATGGGAAACCTATGAGAAATGCATAGAGCAATCCAGAGTAAGATCCTCTTACGTCTTCCCGTAGTTACTCTGGATTGTAGGGTTAATAAGACCAGTACAGTACATCACATTTTGTAAAACTGTCGTTATTAACACCTGTTCTTTTTTCTCTTTATAGTGAAATAGAGATGGCAGAAGCAGAAAAATCAAAGATGACGTGGAGACAGTTTGTAATATCTGAAGTATAGATTTATACCAGCTGCAATCCTAAACACACTTTCCTGGGAGTAAACCCCACCGTATACAATAGGATTTATGTCTGAGTAGACAGGATTAGGATTGCACTGTTCTACATATTCTATATTTCTCAACTAGAAAACACAGTATGTAAAATATTTCGCAAAGGCTGATTAGAATATGTAGTACTGTATAGTTTTAATTCCACTGCTGGAAATAAGCACAATTACATAAACAGATTATTTCCACAGGTAAAGAGGCTACCAGAAACAGCAGGTTTTTGGACAGAGGCTTTATATCAAACATGATTAATTATCACTTTTGCTAACTTTGACAACTACATCAGAGGAGATGTGCCAAGGACAGGGCTCTGAGGTGGGACTCCGCTCCACACTGGGCTCTGGGGCAGAACTCCTCTCCACACTCACAAGGGAGTAAGTCCATTGACTGCAGTGGGACTTATTTCAGAGGAGACGCGCCTAGGACTGGGCTCCTCTCCACACTCACAAGGGAGTAAGCCCATTGACTGCAGTGGGACTTATTTCAGAGGAGACGCGCCTAGGACTGGGCTCCTCTCCACACTCACAAGCGAGTAAGCCCATTGACTGCAGTGGGACTTATTTCAGAGGAGACGCGCCTAGGACTGGGCTCCTCTCCACACTCACAAGGGAGTAAGCCCATTGACTGCAGTGGGACTTATTTCAGAGGAGACGCGCCTAGGACTGGGCTCCTCTCCACACTCACAAGGGAGTAAGCCCATTGACTGCAGTGGGACTTATTTCAGAGGAGACGCGCCTAGGACTGGGCTCCTCTCCACACTCACAAGGGAGTAAGCCCATTGACTGCAGTGGGACTTATTTCAGAGGAGACGCGCCTAGGACTGGGCTCCTCTCCACACTCACAAGGGAGTAAGCCCATTGACTGCAGTGGGACTTATTTCAGAGGAGACGCGCCTAGGACTGGGCTCCTCTCCACACTCACAAGGGAGTAAGCCCATTGACTGCAGTGGGACTTATTTCAGAGGAGACGCGCCTAGGACTGGGCTCCTCTCCACACTCACAAGGGAGTAAGCCCATTGACTGCAGTGGGACTTATTTCAGAGGAGACGCGCCTAGGACTGGGCTCCTCTCCACACTCACAAGCGAGTAAGCCCATTGACTGCAGTGGGACTTACTTCAGAGGAGACGCGCCTAGGACTGGGCTCCTCTCCACACTCACAAGGGAGTAAGCCCATTGACTGCAGTGGGGCTTACTTCAGAGGAGACGCGCCTAGGACTGGGCTCCTCTCCACACTCACCAGGGAGTAAGCCCATTGACTGCAGTGGGACTTACTTCAGAGGAGACATGCATAAGATTGGGTCTTAAGCCTATTGTTCTCAGCTATAACCCAGGTTAAGAGGTTATCGCAACGCCTCTGAAGGTCCCTGGTCCCTCCTCAGCGCCCGTCCGCGTGAGACTGTGAGAGGACTAAGAAAAGGTAAGAAGACTAAAGGAAAGGCAAGCGACCGTTAACGGTCCCGTCTCACGCTCAGCTGCCTACGTCACTCGTGGGCGTGGCGTAGCAAGAGGCAGGGGCGTCGCAGCAACCTGATTGGTGGAACGACCGGCCTACCTGGGAATGGCGACCTCTGATTGGTCGAAAGGCTCGCGCTTGCCTTTGCTGTGGACGTGACCGAGCGGCTCCATCGCCTCAGAGAGCGAAAACCCCGCCCTGCTTGCCCTCCGCTCACGGATTCTCTTCTCTTATAGGTCCATCCTCTTGTCTGTCATTTTAGCTTCGTCCAATCATAGCTTGGCTTTCCCAAATCCCGTTTTTTGATTGGTCTTCGAGTGTGGCCCCTCCCCTTCGTAGTGTTTGTTTCGAGCGGTGATTGGCTGCATGTGGCCTCCTCGAGTCCCGCCCTCCGCTTTCCCTCAGCTGAGGGGAGAGAGCTCCTCAGGCAGACGGAGCAAGCCGGTGGCGGTTGAGGGAGCTGAGAGACGCGGCTGAGGAGGACAGGGAGCCGGGATGGGGGTCAGGCCGGTGATGCTGCTGCTGGGCCTGCTCTGCGCCAGCGGGGGGGCCTTCGGGGCAGGTAAAGGGAGTGTGAGAGGAGAGGATCTGAGGTGAGAGGGGGTGGAGGGAGAGGGGGTGGGGTGGCGTAGCTGGGGTGGGGTCGGAGCAGCCAGGCTGAGGGGGAGGGTGCAAGGGGGTCCTCCCCTTAGGACCCCCTTGCACCCTCCCCCCCAGCCTGGCTGCTCCGACCCCCCCAGCTACGCTACCGGTGGGAGGGGTCTTGAGGCCTTAAGGGGGGCTGTGGTGGGAGGGCCTGTGTGGTGCCTCTTAAGGCCCCCCTACCTCAACCTGGGGGTGGGTGCATGTGAGGGAGGAGACCACTAAGACCTGGGTGGTAGGGGTTGTTGTGGGGTCTGAAGAAGCTGCCATCTTCTCCAAGGAGGGGTGAAATTCCACACCACCCTTAAACTCCCCCTTTACACCTTTCTTACCTTCTGAGAAGCTGGAGAGAGAAATCTTGTCCTGTTTGAATAGAATTTTTATTGGGGGCCTTATAATATGGGGAGAATTAAGGAGATCTTATGTGGGGGCTCTCAAGGAATTTCTGGGGGAATATTGGGGGCCTTGCAGTGTGGGGAGAATTGGGAAGGGGGTGTCTTATGGGGGCTCACAAGGAAATGGAATATGTAACCCTTAAATCCCCATCCGGATCCAGAGTCCGGAAATAAGGCTATTT
Source organism: Cryptoblepharus egeriae (assembly GCA_030015325.1). Lineage (NCBI taxonomy): Eukaryota > Metazoa > Chordata > Lepidosauria > Squamata > Scincidae > Cryptoblepharus > Cryptoblepharus egeriae. Next base: position 3,449,675 of record JAREYC010000015.1, on the reverse strand, counting down.
TTAGATGGGCATCTAATTATTGGGGGAATATTGGGGGTATTGCAGTGTAGGGAGAATTGAGAAGGGGAGGTCTTATGGGGGCTCACAAGGAAATGGAATTTTTTAAAGGGGGGTTAGTGGGTGCCTTGCAGTGTAGGGAGAATTGAGAAGAGGATGTCTTATGGGGGCTCACAAGGAAATGGAATTATTTTATGGGGGAATATTGGGAGTTGCCTTGCAGTGTGGGCAGAGCTCTGAGGAAAATGAAGGTGGTTACTGAGATGCTGTTGAAGGAGTTATCAAGGAAATTGTCCTGCTTATTTATTTTGTTTATTTATTTAAAAAATATATTTCCCATCTTTCCTCTGAAAACAGATGCCCAAGGAGGGGAGGGGGTTTCAAAAGGAGATGGAAAATTACACCAAGTTTTTATGGACTTTGTGGGGCAGGGGTGGGGGGGGTGGGGAAAACAATTTTGTTGTTGGGGATGTGCAGAGGGTGTGAATGTCCATTTTTTTTGGGTGGGGGAGTCTGGATGGAGTGTGTTTGGGGAATCTTCCCTTAGTGTGATGTGAAGGATGAGGTGGGTGGGTTTATGAATGTTTTGGTGGTGTTGCAATGTAACATTAAAGAGAACAAACATGAGGAAAAATGGGGGGACGTATTTACATAGGGATTTATATCCTTCCTAAATCATGCTATATTTATGTTGTATGGGCCATCTTGGATAGTGTATCCATGTAATGGTACTTGTATGCAGAGGAACATTTCATATACCCCTACAGTCCTTGTGTAATCAGAGTTGGTGAGGCATAGGTCATGCCAATGATACAAATAGGGAAGCAGGTCTTTTGCTACACCGACTTTCCATTGGGTCACTTTTTAGTTTTTCATGGAAATTGATGGTTGTGTTTCTAGAAGGGAAAAAAGTGTAGTTGGATACACTATTGGAGCGAAATCTTACCCTCTTTCTCCCCTCCCCCCCCCCCCCCCCCCCCGGTGTTACCTCCACTTCCTCCTTTGGGAATCAAACCAGATTTTCATAGCTATGTGCTGGTTTCTTCCTTCTAGTTATTGAGGTGGTGAAAGTATCATTAAAATGAAGACAAATCTGTGGAATTGCTAAATCGCGCAGCAGATATATGTCCCCTGGGAAGCAACCTGACAATAAATGCAATTAAAACAGCAAATGACACTCTTGCAACTATATTTTGTAGCACTTGTAGGACACTTTCATGTTTAGCATGTTGCAGAAATCCAAATGAGAGGTGATTTAAGGCAGCAATCTTATATGCATGGCTGGTCCCAATTGAATTCAGTGGGATTTACTTTTAGGTCAAGGATTTCCAAACTTTTTAGCACAAAGGGTCACATCCTTTAATTCTGAATAGTTGTGAGGGCAAGAAAATTGATAAATTTACTTAGAAAACATGTGGGTCATTTGCATCCACTGATTTTACTTGCCACTGATGTTGGGGTCAGCTTTAAATTGTTTGTAAGAAGGAAAAAGCATAAAAATCCAGTTTCCTTCCTTTGTATTGTTAAATAATTAGAATTTCATTCCATTGGACTCCTTTATTCATCATATCTAGTGGCTGAATGTGGAATAGTGTTTATACCAATGCATTCTGGGGCAACAATGCAGCAGCAAGAAACATTGGAGTGGATCTTTAAAGAAATTTTCAGTGATTTGGTATCCTATCCACTGATATTTTTTATGATGAATAACAAGGCATGAGCTGTACCTTGGAGATATAAGGATGAAAAATGAATTTTGAAATGGCTTGAAGGAGCAAAAATCAGAATGATGAAGAGGGAACTTAATTTTGGGAGAATAGATTTTTGAAAGAAATGTGATAGAAAATCAATATTGGGGAAAATTGAAGGGCAAATTATTTGGAGAGAGAATTAATGTGTTGGAGGCATAAAGAGTTGTGGAGTAAAATTTGGGGAGAAATCTGAAATATAATTTGAAGAGAAAATGTTTGTAAGTATGTATTGGATAGATGGGAGTGATTCGCTAGCTGTCTAGTCAGAAAGTTGAATGTATGTGCAACTGGAACTACTCCCTTTCAGGTTTCCAAAGGATATATTATAATACTGGGGAGCTGAGAATCAGTCAGAAGGTACTCTTGCATTTGCCTCGCTTTCAACCCATGCAGCGCGCTCTCTCTCTCTCTCTCTCTCTCTCTCTCTCTCTCCCTTCTCGGGCAGTCTTCAGGAGAAGCTTCTCTCTGCACAAGGCTGTGCCTTTCTAGCTGGTTGCTGCAGGCCTGCTTCCCCACCCCTGGTGGCTGCATCCAGTTCTCCTGTGGAAGGGATGTGGCCCGCCAGCCTGGGTTTGGAGACCTATGTTTTAAGAAAATATATATAAAATTAATTGGAATGTAAAGAGTGGTCCATCACAACCATGTCTGACTTTGTCAGAAAGGAGTACAGCTGACGTACTAGACTAGACAACTATGGACCAAAGACCACCCCAGTTTCTAAGAGCAGATCCACAAACATCCAAGTTTTGAACCAATGTCCTCTAAAAGCAGTGCAACTCTGTCCAGCACAGGGAAGTTCATCACCTCCTGCTCAGGAAGCCTTGTCCTGATTTCATTTCGGTTTATTTGCCTACACATCCAGCCTTTCACTGACTACATACACCAGTTCAAGACATCTCTACCATCTTAATACTGTACTTTCAGTTGTGGGAACAGTGTTAAACTTTGGGAGTGGTGAATGAGGAGTTAAATTCTCAGTGTGATTTCTGGGTGCTGAGGGATAATGTGATGGAGAAACAAAGAAGGTTCAGTAACCTTATACTCAGTGATGGGCTTCAAAAAATTTAAGAACCGGTTCTCTGCCCATCTGGCAGCCACTTTTAAATGGCTATTTTTAAACTTTATATGTCCTATCTCTTGTTAAGAACCGGTTCTATAGAGTAGGTGCGTACCTGCTAGAGCCCACCACTGCTTATACTGAAGTGGTAGTTGTAGAGGGGGAAATGGAAAAGTGCATAGAGTAAAAGCAGATGATATCCTTTGACTGCATTCAAGGGAGCAGCAGCAATTGGAAGTAAACGGTAGTTGTTGGGTATCACTTAAAGTCGAAAGCACTTCGCTATCTGATTAAGGTTTTGTCCACATATAGCTGAGATCGGGGACACTAGAGTAAGACCCTTTTCATTTGTCCCCAGAAACAGGAACTTGTCCCGTGAGAGATGGAGTTAAAGCGCGTATTATGATACATTTTATTGGATCTCTTTTCAGTACCTTTTCCCTCTTACTTTAATCTGGATCTATGAAATTCGTTAATGGAAACTCTCCCTTTAGTGATTGAGCTGCATCTTTCTATTCAAAGCTGGAATGGTCTCCTTTCTACAGCTTTTTGTATTTTTTCCTCCCTCACAGTTTTCAAATAGTTAAATCCACCTCTGTATATACTGTATGCTGGCTTTATGCTGGCTTCTTGCTAATTGCTTAAAACTACTGTAGGTAGGAGGATTTCACTAGCTTGCATAAAGCATGATTGGGTTGTAAAAGCAGAAGAGATCTCCAGTTTCTAGAGCTTTTTTAGCATGTACAAAATTCTTGGTGATGTATCGGGGAAGAACTCGGCCATAATGTCTTCCCTCTACTGTAGAATAGATTAATCTAAATGCCTGTCCAGTTACCATATACTTTAGCATCTGTTGATGTTCATTAAAAAACAAACAAACCTGTCATTCATATTGATTCTAAATGATGCTACATTCAGATACTGTATTTCATTATGTTTTATCCTTAACTTTCTTTGAAGTAGTAGGGGTCTGAAGGGGTCTTGCTGTACAAATATGCTTCAGCTTCCTGCAATTTTATTATTCTAAGTCTGAAAACACCAGGTTTTTATAGCAGAGAAAAACAAGAGGGCTAAATGCATTGTTCTCAATTTTCACCAGAAAGCATATGATAGCAGCTGGAATCTGTGTGTCTGTCTTTTCAGACCACATATGGTGTCAAACTTAAAACAAAAAATCTGCAGTGTAATTCAGATCTTGACGCATCATGTACAAGATGACCACTTAGTCTCTATTTATCCTTGAGAATTGGCACACTCTTTTACCATTCACTAAACTGTTGTTGCTTGCAAACATAATTGTCTTCCCCCTCAGATCTTTATCTTCAAGAAGGAAAGTCCTATCCCACGAAATACTCTGCAGCTGTTGGCTTTCGGGCTGTAAACACCACTACTATCACTGTGTTTTTTTGCATGTGCTGCTTAATTTTTTAAATTATTGACCATTAGTTTAGTATGTTAATCTTTAAAACCCAGTAAAGTTCTTTAAGATTAAAAGTCTCCAAATGTAGCCTGGTAGTTAATCGGCTCGTATTTAAAGATCTTTCCCATGAGAGGCTTAGTATCTCTTACACTAGCTAGCCTCCCACATTGTTCTGCCTTTTGCTTGTCCTGGTCCCTGTATCAATACATGTTTCTTATGTCGTTGTTGGCTGACATACCAGGGTGTCTTCCATTGCAGTCCTATACATGTTTACTCAGACGTAAACTCCATTATGCACAACAGGGCTTATTGTCAAATGTTAAGGAGTGCATTCTTCTTGGATATATGTTAAACTGTCCATTAACTTGCATATGTCAATGGTTTTTACACTCAATTTTTTTATACTTGAATTCACTTATATGCAAGAGACAGAACTGCCACCCATCTCTCTTTATCACAGCTCTGTCCATAAATACTGTGTTAGGGCACTGGGAGGGTCAGCCTAGCTGCATGCTGTCAGGCAGGATGGGAGATTATAAAAGGAGGAGGACAAGAAACAGTGGTCTCCTTGCAAATAGAAGGCAAGGCCAGCATCCGGTGGGGAGAGATACCTATACAGTATATGGCTGATATACTTATACAGTATATGAGGCTGAGGGGTTTGTGGTAATTGAATCCAGCCAATTATACTCCTCTTTTTAAAATATGGTCTGGGTTGGGTCAGTTTTCTACATCAAATTGACATTGGTATCAGCCTATGGAGAATCAGACATATTGGTGTCCTTTTCCAGACTTGCCCTACCATCACGGGGCGCAATGCATTTTCCTCCTTATACTTTCCATTGAAGAATCTCTGACTGATCAAGGCCGTGCCCTAAACCCTGGACCTAGAAGTGTGAAATTCAGGGAGGGTGTTCCTTCTGTAACATCAACACCCACCAAGAACCAATGCTCAGAAATTTAAACTTTAAGGGGGTGAAAAGGGGTGCAACATGTTTTTCTCCTAGACTTAATGTTTAAGACTGACTGATCAACATCCAGCCAATTTGATGCCTGGGGCCTGATGCACTGGGAGGGATGGTGCACTGGGTGGGGGGGATGGTGTGCATTGAGACTGTTTTCCATGGGAAATGTTGCCCATGGTGGGGATGATGTGCTTCAGTGGGTTGTTGAGGATGGATGTTGGTATGCAGTGGAGTTGGTGCACAATGGGGGGGCGGATGGCGTACAAGGGGTATTTTACTCCCACAATGTGGGTACATTTTGCTAGTAGAATATATGTTGAAGGGCCTCTAGGGCCTTACTACATTTTCTCCATAGGCTTAATGATTCAGTATCTGCTAATTTTGCATTTGCTAGGTTTATCAGAAACCTAACCCTAGAGAATTGACTGTATTGTAGACAATATGTAACACAATAATCCATATAATAATCCTCACTCACTGACTCATCAATGCCCAGCCAAAACTGCAGGACCTAGTAGCGTGAAATTTGGGGAGGGTGTTCCTTCCATGATGGAGGCACCTATTAAGAACCAGTTTTTGGAAATTCCAACCAGAAAGGGGTAAAAAGGGGCACAACACATTTTCCTCCCTATACTTTACAGTGAGAATCCCTGACTGATCAAGGCCATGCCCCAACCCCTGACCTTAAAAGTGTGAAATTTGGGGAGGCTGTTCTTTATGGGACAACACCCACCAAGAACTGAAATTGAGAAATTACATCCTTAAGGAATGCAATGTGTTTTTGTCCTAAACGTAACATGGAAGACTGACTGATTTACATACAGCCAATTTGGTGCTTGGTACCTGATGCACTGTGAGGAAAGGTGCACTGGGCAAGTATTGCGCATGGGGGGGGGGTGATGCACACAAGGGGTATTTTACTCCCGCAACGCGAGTTCATTTTGTTAGTAGATCAATAACTAAAAAAGAGTGTCTCGCATATGCAATAGCATGGGAAGTAGGGCTTCCCTTTGATCACAGTGTAGTAGTATATAGTGGTATCTCAAAATGGTTCTTTATGAGATTTGGAAGTCTATCAACAAGTAGCCCTGTTAGCTGTATGGAAACTGCATTTTCAAAAATAGCATTTAGGTATCAGATGTTGGGCACATGTGGGGAGAATGATCTGTGCCATCAGCATGAACTTTCTGAAGACATCTGGAAAGACAAAAGGGTTTCCCTTTTTAGAAACTGGATGAGTGTTGTGTCATCCAATGGAGTGCATGTTGTATTATTATTCCCTATGCTGTGGCCTGAATGAAAGTGCTGAAGATCTTGGAAACCTTATCGGTCATTTAGACATCCCTTAAGCATTATCTGGATGGTGGAAATTGCAAGCAGCTTTTTTAGTACAAAGTGCTCAAATAATTCTTACAATAACTTTGTAAGGAAAAGTATTGCTCTGAAGTAGGTGGGACTTCATTCTTAACAGAATTTGTTAACCCACGTTAACTCTTGGCTCTTGAAGGATATGTCTACATGTTGAGGTACATCAAAAACATCTAGTTGGGTAACTTCACTTCCAGCACTGACCTCTGTGAATGAACTGGCAGATTAATGTTTGACCAGCCAGTCTTTGAGCAGATCATTAGCTTAGCTGCTCTTAGAATGTGCATGTGACGCAGCTTTATAGACCTTCCGGCTCATACTGGGGGAAAAACATTGAAAGGCTGGAGTTACAAAATGAAAACTGAGTAACCATCTGGGAAATGACACATATTCTTCCAGAGGTTCTTTTTTGTTGTCTGATTCTTGGTACAGCTTGTGGCATAGAATAAATGCCTAACAGATATCAACACCAACCCTTACTAGCCATGTTGGTGTTAATGCTTTGATTCATTGGTTTAAGTCAAGCATAAGAGCATACAAAGCTGCCTCATGTGTCAGTCTGTTGGTTCTGGTGGCTGCTCTGGGGCAGAGGCTAAAATTCTACTTCGAGACCCTAAATTAGGGTTGAGCCTTGGTCCTTCAGCAAGCAAACCATGTGTTCTGACACTAAGAAATACAGTTCTTCAATCCATTTGTAGTTAAGATTTCTTCACCTTTCTGTCAGATGCTGCAATTCTGCTCTTGATCCCAGACTTTATCTGATCTCTGTGAGCAGTGTCAACCAGTTATGTTTCTAAGGAAGGAGTGGCATGATGAGGTTAAGGAGTGCCCTATGGCAGATACAGGCACTTAGAACACAGGTTGTCACTTCTCACTAGAACTGACTTGCTTAATCAACCAAGTTAATGCTGATGGTAGAAAAACATATTTACTGAAACATACTATACATCCTATTTTGTGACTGTGTCCAGAATTGAGCCTCATTCAGGCATTAAAGCAGATACATTCAACCTTTTCCAGTTCACCACACACTGACAAAATGCAAAAATTGCCAAGATGCACCATCAGTTTTTAAGACAATTGATAAGGCACACTGTGCTGCTGATGGGAGGCTCACACTGTTAGTGGCCCTAGCAGTAAATCATGCGCCCCCAAACTTCCACATTGCTCCTGCAGACTATTTGTGGGAACACTGGTTGAATTCAGGGGTAGAAGATATAGTATTCTTAATTATTCAGAGTGGAGTGTTTTGATTCTTTGCTTCATGCTCCAAAATGGAGCCAACTCTGACCATCCCTATTGCAATGTGAGAATTCTATCCAGTAGAAAAAAATGTACAGTAATTATTGCCAGAGCACCTCCTTGTACCAGGCTAGGTGCGGAGAAACAAGATTAAAAAGTCATCATCTTGACTTTCTTCAGCTACTTTAGTATGTTTAATGCTTTTTTGCAGTGCCAAGAGAAAAGAAGGAGCTTGGCAAGTTCTAACTAGAATGGTCACAGCTTCACAATCTGACTGCACATAATTGTATCATTTGTGTGAGAAATCGTTGACAGTTTATGACGTGCTGCTCTGGGTGGCAGGCTTGTTTTCCTGAGTAGGGATGAGAGACACTATCCAAAGAAGTTCAAAAGGATAGCTGGAACTTCTAAAAGAAAGAAAAATCAAAATTGGTCGTTTTAACTGTGAAATGGCGTTCTGCCAAGACCAGCAGCAAAAGACTAGCTTTATCTGCCATATATTGTCTATGGTCCAGCAGCTCCTCCCTCAGCGCAGAGTGGGGAGTGTTTTTAGTTGAAGGTGACTTTACTGTGAAGTGAACAAGCTGATCATGTGTTTTTCCTTAGGGCAGAGTATGTACAATGCTGGGTGTAAACAGCCAAAAAACCTGTGTGTACCACTTATCTTAGAGTGCCCAGTTCTTTTGTTAGTTTCTTCTCTGTCCTGATCTGGGCTTTTCTAAAAAAAAAACTAAGCACTGAAAGTAGAGCCAAGAGAAAAGATTTCGGTGCAAAAAAAATCCGGACTAGGCTCTGCAACCAGCAGCATGCTGTCTGTATAAATAGTGTGTGCTGAAATTATTCTGGAATGCTATTGTTGGTTTTGGAGGCAGGAATATTAGTTGTATGTGTGCTCCTCGCATTTAAAAACAAAACCTGTCCTAGGCACTGAAAAAAGTGTTGCAAGAAAAAGGACCAGCTAGAATTTTCTCCCTAATGACGTGCTTGTTTTTAAATCTTGCAGTGTTTTCTCCATGTGTCTAACAATTGCTTAAGTACATCTTTTTAAAAGTTTAAAGTTATCTCCCCCCTTCCATGTTTTATCTAAAACAAACTTATCTATGCAGTCAAGGTGAGTTTATAGTACTGCTAGGGAAGGCCAAGATTTGTAATTGGTCCTTCATTTGCTTGCAACCTCTTGGGCAACACATTTTTTCCCTGGTGGTTGGTCCCATTTTGGGCATCTCTGGAAGGCTGTCCTCTGACTTGGCCCAAGTTTCAATACATCTTGTGCTACAAACATGAGTACTATTTTAGACTATCTCCCATGTGGATTTTAAGGTTTACTGGGAACAAGAAGTAACAACTGGCTTGTGTAGCCTGCCTGACTTATGCAAGGGAGTGGTCCTTTTAACCTTTAGAACAGTGATTTTCAACCTGTGTGCCATTGCACACTGGTGTGCCGCAGATAGTCCTCAGGTTTGCCATGGGAATTTGCGGATTGACGTTCATTAATAGGAAAATTGGGGTATTTGAACTGTCTTGTGTGCCTTGTCAGTGGTAAAAACAATTGATGTTTGACCATTTCAGTGCCTTGTTAAGTGTGCCATAAGATGAAAAAGGTTGGAAATCACTGCTTTAGAACTTAGTGGCTGTGAAGATTACATAGTGAAGATTAAATGGCAAGTTTTTGTTTGGAAAACCTAATCTCTACTACTGTAGTTGAGATTTACATAGGAATGACCTAATCTTACTGATCATGACTTTATGTCATTATGAAAATGAGTTGAAAAAAATTTCAAAAAATGAAAAATTATGCTTTAGTCTTCAATTTAACACATTGCACACAGTTGTTTTTTTTAAATTTATATACAGTATATATAAGCAATTAGGCGTCATATGAGGCAATCATGTCCTAAGCCTGGATTCCCAAGAATTGTACCTCAACAGCATGATTGCCAAAGCCATGCCCCCTAATGAGAACACTGGAAAATTTTCTTCCAAGAGGTAACCAAATGTTTCACTTGTAGCAGTATATTTTGGGGTGTCCCCATGGAAACAATGAGATAGACAAGCAAATTGACCAATGAGGATTCATCTGTAGGTTAAAAAAGAATAGAAAAAATACACAGTTTCCCAGGAGCCTCCTTCAAGGGGGCTGCCTCCCACTACTCTCAAAATCCTCCCTTTTCCTGACATTGAGACTGTATTCCTAGACAATCTGAAATCTGTTGTGGCTTCTAAGAATGTTCTGTAGAATTCTAATAAGGAATGTATTGAACAAATTGCAAAAAAAATTAAGGAGTATTTTAAAAATAATTTTCTTTTATAAGGTGTCATTTGGAGCAGCAATGCTGCGAAGGTTTTTAAACGTGTTTTATCCTCATCCCGCAGAATACTTTTCACTTTCTGTAGAAGAAGGTAAAAGGGTTTTACTTCCATAGACCCAGATGACTTGTTGAGACTATATTATACCTCAGATTAATTGGGAGGATGGATAGTTAAGTGGTTATTGGAACATGTATTGAAGGGATAATGCTATGTGTTAGGAATGTGAGTCCCTGCAGGATTAGCAGGGCTAAGCAGAGTAGTTGTGCAGAGGATGAGAGGGCAGCAGCACAAAGTAAACACACAGCTGTTTATAGTTCAAGATAACTATATTGTTCAAAAGACAGGCAGAAGATAAGTCAAGTAACACAGTCCAAGGTCAAAGCAGTACATCAGTCATATACATACATCCAGTTGCAGGGTTATTCCAATCTCAGTAATCCAGTTAAACAGTCCACAAGTCAGTCCACAGATTCAGTCCAGTCTTTCAGAGTATCAAACAGTAATAATACTCCTCCTCAGTAACCCACACTTTGCAATAATCTCATACATACTTAAATATAGTGAAACACCAATCAGTTAAAGATATTGCAGTCATGTGACCAGTGACTCAGCACTTCCAATTCTGCTGAATCATGCTGTAAGAGCATGCAAAAGTGTGCAAGAACATTCAGTAAATGGTTAGTGCACATAAAACTTTCACCCCAAAAATTATTAGGGAGACCACTGTCATTCAGCATTGTTCTTGCCATTGCTTGCAGAGTCTGACCCCTTCTCTCAACAAATGAGTTGTGTTGAGGCCGATATGGGGCAGAACGTTTGTGGGAGATGCCTGCCTTTGCCAAAATATTCTGCAATTTTTGATTGCAAAATTCTAGACCATTGTCAGTAATTAGGCATTTTACCTTTTTATTGGTTTTTCGCTCTGCAAATTTAATCCAGTTGGCAATCTGCTGAAAAGTTTCATCTTTTGATTTTAGCAGATAACAGAAACCATATCTGGAATAATGGTCCTCTATTTCCAGGACATATTTAGCTCCTCCCAAACTGGGTTTAAAAGGACCGAGTAAATCTGCGAACCCGATTTGGAGCACGTCAGTAGTTTTAAATTCACTGCCGTGTTTGGCTGGAGCAGCTTTTGTTTTCTCTTCCTTGCAAGCCTCACAGTCCAGATATTTGCTGCAAGGTTTCAGTTTTATTCCTTTTGACAATTCTACAGTCTTTTTTAAAGTTTTGAAATTAGCATGACCAAGGCGCCCGTGCAGCAAATGAATACAGTTATCATGGGGTACCTTGTTGTCATATACAGACTGAGCAGTTACATGGTTCAGTACAAATAGCCCATTTTGCAGTATAGGAGATACTTGGATAAGGCATTGGTCCTCTTCAAAAGATACTTTGGATCCTTCTTTTACCAGAGCACCCACAGATAGGAGATTGTATTTTAGTGTAGGCACACAAATCATATTTAAGGATTTGGCTAAACAAGGGAGATATACAGTTCCTTCCCCAGTCACATTTACACATAGCCCATCAGCCAAAGATACTTTTTGAGTACTTACAGGCTCAAATGATGCAAAGATTTCCTTGCGCTTTGCAATGGAGTGAGAGGCACCACTGTCTACGACCCAGACATCGGAGCCCAGACCATCTGTGCCTGTTAGAGCCAGATGAGCCCCAGTATGGGTTTCAGCAGCACCAAACTTTTTTCCTTTCTTTGATTTGCAGTGGCGTGCAATATGCCCAGTGGCACCACATTTCAGGCATTTCTTAACAGTGTAGACTCTTGCCGCTTGTCCTGTGCAGTCCTCAGTTGGCTGTTCTCTGTCACGTCGAGTAGTGGAGGTCTGGCGGGAATCACAAAGCAGTGCAGTGTCTTTGCACCGTCTGGCTTCGTCTAGCAGCCTGCTGGTAATACCTGCCATCGTTATCTCAGTGCGTGGCAATACCTCCATGTTGGCGATGAAGTTGTCATAGCTTTCGTCCAGCGATGAAAGTACAATGTACGCCTGCTGGAGTTCAGTAAATATCAGCTGCTGCTCCTGCAGCTCATAGAGGGTGTGCTTCATAAACTCAAGATGAGCAAGCATGTCCCCTCTGGGAGCGAACCGTGCTCGAAATAGCTTGCGTGTCAGGTGTATTTGAGCACCTGCACTATCACGAACATAGGTAGTTTTTAGAATGTCCCAGCACTCTTTTGCAGACTCAATCCCTCTGATGTGGACCAATTGATGATCCTCCAGAGTTAAGCCAATGAAACACAATGCCTTTTCATTGTCATGGTGGTACTTAGATATTTCTTCAGCATCATCTTCCTCATCTAAGTCCTCCAATTTAGGTGGGTTGGACACGACTTGCCAAAGCCCCTCCTTTCTTAGGAGTAAGCGCACCTTTTGCGCCCAAGTGGCATAGTTCGTCCCATGTAGACGGGTAATAGGGAATCCACCCAGTGATAGCAGACTTGACTCCATTTTATGACCTGGACACTGGACTTTCTCCAGGAATCAAACATCTGGAAAATTGCCTTCAAATGTCAATATAGCCACCAGCAACTCCAGCAAAGTTCACCTGTAGCACACTGCCAGCTCTGCCAGCCACTGGGCCCGTAACCAGTGTTAGGAATGTGAGTCCCTGCAGGATTAGCAGGGCTAAGCAGAGTAGTTGTGCAAAGGATGAGAGGGCAGCAGCACAAAGTAAACACACAGCTGTTTATAGTTCAAGATAACTATATCGTTCAAAACGACAGGCAGAAGATAAGTCAAATAACACAGTCCAAGGTCAAAGCAGTACATCAGTCATATACATACATCCAGTTGCAGGGTTATTCCAATCTCAGTAATCCAGTTAAACAGTCCACAAGTCAGTCCACAGATACAGTCCAGTCTTTCAGAGTATCAAACAGTAATAATACTCCTCCTCAGTAACCCACACTTTGCAATAATCTCATACATACTTAAATATAGTGAAACACCAATCAGTTAGAGATATTGCAGTCATGTGACCAGTGACTCAGCACTTCCAATTCTGCTGAATCATGCTGTAAGAGCAGTTACAGATTGCATCAGCTAGATTGCATCAGCCTTCTGCAGTATTGTATCAGCCTTGAATCAACTTGCCTGACCAAACATGTGTCATTATTAGATTCAAACCCTAACAGTTTATAGTACAAGATAACTATATTGTTCAAAACGACAGGCAGAAGATAAGTCAAGTAACACAGTCCAAGATCAAAGCAGTACATCAGTCATATACATACATGTGTCATTGCAGGCTTTTTATATCTAAGTTTTTCTTTGCATGGAAGAGCTTTTGTCTTGGATGTTTCCTCAAGAAATGAGATAAAATTGTCATATTTCTATGTTTTGGATAAGAATTTCTCCCAGGTTTTTTCATATTTGTGTTAGTTTCATAGTAAATCATTATTATTAAGGATAGTTTTACATCACTCTTCAGTGATGAGCTGGGCTAAGGACAGGAGCTCACCCTGTCTTGTGGGGCCGACCTGGGTCTTGAACCCTGGCCTGCTGGTTAACAGGCACAGTGTCTTAGCCACTTGCGCCACCCATGTAACATTTAACATTGCGCCCTAAACATTTAACTTTTGGCATTTAGCAAACATTTAGCATCCTGCTTCTGCTGGTGCCCTAAAGATGATTCCAGGAAGCCCACATGCAGATCATGAGAGGAATAATACACCTTCAGCTGGTGTTCATAAGTATATTGCAAAAATATATACAGGTATCCCTTGTTATCCACTAGAGTTCTGTTCTGGAATCTCTAGTGGATTAAAAAATCTCTATAAAGAAAACAGTGGAAAAATAGGTTGAAAGACCCACTTTCAGATTTTTGCTCCTCTACTGTGCATAATTGAATAAGGTAGTGTCTCAGTATCTGAAGGAGTTTGATTAGAATGAGTGTAGACAAACAAATGTAGAAAAGCAATTTTTGAACCATGATTTGCAGTGGCCATACGTGTTGAGTCAAATCTGTGTATTAGAAAAAAATCAGTGTATAACAAGGTTGGATCTGTAGTTCCATATAGTCATTGATTGCTCTCCCTCTCCAACTTGGTCTAGTTCTTCAACTACAGTATATAAGATAATGGCCATTGTTACATCTTGATGGTGGTGGACTCTCCCTCACTGGGGATCTTCAAGCAGAGGCTTGATGAGCACCTGTCAGAGATGCTCTAGGAGAATTTTCTCCTACAGGCAGGGGGTTGGACTAGATGACCTATTAGGTCCTTTCCAACTCTAGGATTCTGTGATTGTAAGTAGTTATGGAATTCACAGATATGTACTGTGTGAAGATGCACGTTCTCTTGTCTGTCTTGAATTTACTACCAGTTGATGATGACCTTGGTATGAATGAGGTAGAAAATTTTTGTCCTACAGCACAGCATCTTTTCTTGCTGTTGGCAAAAAACTCATTTCCAATTGCCTCAGCTAGTGGCCAGTGTCTTTTAAAAAATATGTTTTGAGGGGACACTGAGCCTAGTGAGTTAAGAACAGCCTGCAGGTTTGCTCCCAGACTTCATTCTCTTGCACAAAGAATTTTTCTGCAATGGAGGCAAGAGTGAACCAAATTTAGGTCTGCTTCAACTGTATGATTCTTATTCGTACCATCTGATTCTGTCCTGCCATTGAATTTTCTAAACAGTGAAGATAAGCACTTTGGACATGCAAACTTCCTTCAGGGATTGGGAAAGCAAGCAGAGTAGCCATTTCAGTGGGTAAGAACTGCACAGCAGCCAGTGACTATACAGGATGTGTTGTAACATACTGCATACGTAACTGAAGCAATTGAAATTTCTCTTGGGGTGTAGAAACCTCGTGACTCATTTTAACTAGGCACATTACACTGAAAAGAAGTTGATCAGAACAATGTTGGGCTGTGAGGGCTTGTACATCTTGTTGACAAATGTCTTGAAATTCCATTAACACAAGTAGAACTCCCTGTATTTGCATGTCTAACTGGTTTGGACATACAGTACAGTTCTATCAATATCAGATTCCTGTCCATATAAACAATAGTGAATTGATTTATGGGAGCATTTTTAAATCTTGATTTTCAATTCAAGTTTCCCATTTTGTTCATGTTTCCTATGCATATTGAAAGGTTGCTGGAACAATTAAATAAGAGTATTAAAAAGTGCATAATCTAAATTTTTTTAACTGCTGCAACGTGTCTGCAATATTGTATATTAGACAAACATTTGATTTGGGCAATCTATATACTTGTAGGATTGTTGAGCCGGGTCAGTTGCCTGTAGGCTCAGACTGTAGTCATCTGCACAACTTGGAATATTATATTTTATCCTGTTTTCCCTTAAAAAAAACACTTACAGCACATATTTTTTCCTAACAACACTGAGAAGTAGGTTAGATTGGGATTTTGTGGCTGGTGCAATTTCATGTTCTAGTCTATGATATCACACAAGTGAGATTCCAAAACAAGCTAAGCCGTGCTTAATGTTTTAGAACAGTGTTTCTCAAAGTGGGGGATCAGGTCCCCTTTGGGGGTCACCTGGAGCTTTCCTAGGGGGTTGCCTAAAGACCCCTGGTGCAGGGGGTCAGGTGGGAAGACCTGGCAGAAACGTTGGAGTCACTGCGGCTGGAAGAAGCCACTGAGAAGTGGCTCAGAAGGAGCCTCTGAGCTGCTGTGATTCTGAGGTGGAGCCTTGGGGGCAGGGAGGTGCCCGACACACTTACCACAGATGGCAGCCTCCTCCTCCCCCCCTCCACAGATCCTCAGTGCACCTGCGGGCTGAGAGTGTTAAGCATGCTGAGGTGTGAGCGTGGCGCCAGAGCTCTGGTGGGAGGGCTGTCTGGTGGGCACCCCGCTTGTGCACTGACCGTTGTGCCCTACTCCTTGTGCTCGACTCAAAAGTAAGCCCCCTCAGTGTTGTTTTTGTTTATGATAAGTGAATGGGACTTACTCCCAGGAAAGTGCTAGGATTGCAGCCTTAGAGCCCAGTTCTATGCATGTCTACTCAGAAGTCAGTCCCATGATAGTGAATGGGGCTACTCCCAGGAAACAGTGGCTGGCTCTGCTGCCTGAGATCCCAATCCTATGGAGGTCTCCTCAGAAGTCAGTCCCATGATAGTGAAAGGGGCTACTCCCAGGAAAGTGCTAGGACTGCAGACTTAGAGCCAATTCTATGCATGTGTACTCTGCAGTCATTCCCACTGAGTTCAGTGAGGTTTACTCCCAGGAAAGTGTGCATAGCACTGCAGCAGTAGCAGCAAAAATAATTTTATGGTTGGGGATCCCCACAACATGAGGAACTTATAAAGGGGTCACAGCATTAGGAAGATTGAGAACCACTGTTTTAGAACAATCATCTTCAACTGCTCTTTTGTGCCATGATCAATATATAAACATATGAGATGAGGACCTACTGGACCCACCTTTCCTGGGATCCTTGTTACTAATCCCTGCCCTGGTCACTACTACTCCCTGCCTCGTACTACTCATTGTAATAAAATATCCTTATTGGATACAACAGAAATGTTATCATGAAGCCTGGCACTATTGAAAGGATTTTAGCACAATTGCAAAGAACTAAAACAGGATTGGGACACAATCTATTTGTATGTAAAGGGTATGCCAATGTACTTTCATCTTTACTTGTTTGTGCTATCCAGTGGTCTTCAACCTTTTCCATTCCTGTAAGTTATCGCAACCCTACAGCTGAGGCTTTGCTATCCATTAAGATCACTGCTATCCAGTGGTCTTCAACCTTTTCTATTCCTGTAAGTTATCGCAACCCTACAACTGAGGCTTTGCTATCCATTAAGATCACGATCCCACAACTGAAGACCACTGTTGCAGAATGTTCAAAGCAGGAGCAACCCATCCTTTAGGCAGGATATGTAGAATACAGTGGGACGAGAGGGTGGTGGATTACCCAATACTTGCAAGTTGCTACTAGCCTCTTCAAGCCTGCACTGATTTCGTTGAACTCATTAAAAGCAAGAAAGAAAGTACAATTTTTTTCAAACACAGAAGTGCAAGAGTTCCATATGAAGGAAGAAGCGCTTTCATTTGTGTGGTCCCTTTTAAGTCTGTGGTTCCCAGCCTTTAAGAGCCCCAATAATCGGGGGATAGGAGTTTTTTTAAAAGCTGGGTTGTATAAAATACCCTTCTTGATTTTGTCAGCAGCATGCATGCTTTGTATTGTATCTTCACTATGTCTGACTTAAAAAGAATATTGCTCTTAACAGAATTGAGCCAATTGAGGAACTAGGTTCATAAATTAGTACAAAAAAGATTTAATGCACTTTTGTTTTATGCACAGCTGATTGTTTAAAGTAACAAGCCCTGGCCCATGGGCCACTTCTGGCCTTCTAGAAGATATTATCTGACCCTTGGAGCTAAATATAGCTCAAAAGGTGCACTTTTGGGTTTCCCAGCATGGTTATGTACTGCATTCAGCCACTAGAGCAGCTGAATGTACTGTAATGGAAATTTTCCAGTTACATCACATTACATTCCACACTTCTAATGGCAGAATGAGATAGATACAGATTCTGGGAGATTAAATATAAATTAACATTAATGTCTTCATAAATGCAGCAGAAACTAAGGCTACAATCCAGAGTAACTACGGGACGTTTTACACTGATGTAGTTACAGTGTAACTACTGAAATGTATGGAAACTATGGGAAATGTATAGCTATCCAGAGAAAGAGCCTCTTATGTCTTCCCATAGTTACTCTGGATTGTAGGGTATGATAAAATAATTTGATTTGTGTCATAGTTTGATACTTTTTCAAAATCCATTCCCCCCTTCCTCTTGCTCTTCTCCTTCCACCATCTCCACTTATTATATTTAGTCAAACTCTCAGCACCTTGGCTCTCCATGTATTTATTATTTTCCATCCCTCAACACTGCGTCAGATATACAATGCAGCCTATTTGTTGAAAGGTTTGGAGATCTCTGGTTTAAAGCAGTTTTTCCCAACCTGGGATCACATCACCCAATTAATTGGTTTGGACAAGTCATAGCAAGGCCAGACTTTGTACTCAGCCTTGCAAAAATATTTCCCAACTTTTGTTTTTGGCTTACTTTTTACTGTTGGCTTGCACTTGATTTTTACAGAGGCACATGTAGCTAATAGCGTGAGATGAGGGGGAGAATGCACACACTGAAAGCTTTCAAAGCAGAGCAGATTGACTAGTATGGAGAAAGCTGGCTAAATACACTGGTAATAGGAACCCTGCACAATGCTTTCCAGTCACTATGGCCAGGCTATTTGCCAGGAGTTATCCAGTTTAGGTCAGCTGATTGCATGGGCCATGTGAGACTGAGCAAAGAAGCAACGTGTTTCCCTTACATGGTGCACTTGAGGACGCCATTCTGTTGGGACATGATCTTTCCCTGTTTTTGTAGAAGGTTTTGTTCTTGTGTTGTGGCTTGGATGGATTTGTTGTGAAGGCAAGCTCTTAACAATAGCTAAACTGTGTAACTTATGGTGATTGGCACACCAAAGACTGAGGGCATTAGCTTTGTTAACTTGTTGCATAATGACCTACACCAGTTAAATCACCTCTTTCTTAGGAAATGGAGGCAAGTAGCCTGATCTACTGCTCCATGGGAGTTCTGATGTTCAGGTGAAGCTCTTGCACAAGTAAGACATAAGAACTGCTGATATATCTCTAATGAGAAGCCTTTGTTTGGATGGAATCTTTGTCTGTATGGGAACACTGTGAATCTCATGCTGGGGTAGTGATTTTCATCCTTTTCCATCTCATGACACACTGTCAAGATGTAAAAATTGCCAAGATACACCATCCAATTTTTGACAATTGATAAGGCTGTATTAGTGTCACAAGAAATCACACCTCCAAACAGCCCTATTAATGGCATTCCCCCCATACTCCCACAGCACACCTGTTGGTCTTGTCATGGCCCACAAATGTGCCACAGCCAGGGCTGGATTTAGGTTTGAAGCCCTAAGCTATTGAAGAGAATGGAGCTCTTTATATGTCCAGCTGTCCTTTGTCAACAACAAATTGTTGCTGTTTTTTGTGTTGAATATATGCTGTATGGTAATTTATGAACCTAATAGGTATCTAAAGCCATTTGCACATAACTCTATATATATTTTTGAACTGAAATACAATTAAGAAGTATATTAATAGTGAAATAATTAAGCTCTAACTTAAAATAATTTTTATAGCCTATACAACACAAAACACTGGTTCTGTATGTAGATTTTATTTATTTTTTATCTTATATTTTGGAAATGTACATCCGGTTTTTTTTTGGGGGGGGGGGTGAGGCAAGAGTGGGGCCCTAAGCTGTAGCTTGTTTAGCTTATATGTAAATTCAGCACTGGCCACGGAACACTGGCCAAAAGTTGCTAGATTAGAGCTAAGATTGCTTAAGTTTTTTCCTGTAAGCCCTCTACTGTGGGTAGGCTCTTGCATCATATGTTAAATGTGATCATACTAGCATCATTCAGAAATGAAAGAAACCATGCAAAATCCTGCTATACCTATTTTAAAAACAAATAACTTAAAGCAACAGAGGAATGAGCATACACACCCCAAACAACGTATTTTCAAACAGGCTGGGAATGGATGGCCAGACTTGTTTTTAGAAAAAACAGATCAGTGTTGTAAATTTTTAATATTAAAAGGCCAAATGCACATTTCCAGACCTAGGCCAATTTCTTCTATAAGCTGGAGAAGGAGGAGTCTAATTATCCAGGCATGGATTTGGCTGTGCCAGTAGTGAACACAAAGTGATTATAATTACCTTGTACTGGCCTGTTTTGCTTATGAAAAAGCATTTTGAAGGAGGGAAGAGTGGATAGAACAATATACAATAATTTCTGCCTGGACAGAAATTCAAACACTAATTCTAAAAGAGAATTTCATTTCACCCCCCAGATTCCCAAGTTTTCTGGGCTGCTTTACTTCCTTAAGCACTGCAGTGAAGGCAGTGGATACTGTCTGCAGCCGAGCTGCAAGTAGTGTTGGTTACCACTCGCTTTCCAGGATCCTATATCTTTATAAACAGCCACCATTTTCTTGTGGGACGGGGGACACACACACAATTCTTTGATTGCTGTCCTGTACTTTGACACTGCTTTTGCTTAAGAGCATTAAGCACAGCTCCTAGACATATCTGGATTATATGATCTCTATATACTCGGTAACTGTTTCCGAGATCTATCAAGCTGCTGTGGGATCTTTTTTGGCTAAGGACACAGTGAGCCAATATAAATTGTATTCTATACTACCTCAGATAGTGAACAGCCTGTGAGATGACAATTAAACAAAAGATGTGAAGGAGAAGTATAAATGGAGTTTACTGTGGTTCCTGTGTACCAGTTTCTGTCTCTTGTATATTTCACCCCATACATAGGCAAAACCTGAAAAATATGAATGGAAGCTAGAATGAGAATTCCTGTGGGGTTCTTTGGCCTCATTCTGTATCTCCATAGGCAATCAATCAACAGTATTCCGTTTACAGTCATTCTCTGTTTTGGGTGAGGGAGGAGTCTCAATACTCTAGTTTCCTTCATTATTTTCTGTCCCTTCTAATAAGAAGCAAAAATCACAAGGGGTGGGTATGTCTCAGTCAGCTAATGTTTGTGCCTTTATAAACAAAATAAACTGCTAATATCCATCTATGAATGCGCTTTTTTGCACTAACACTTTGCACTAACACCTCTTCAACTCATAGCTGGCTTTACAAAGTCGCCGCTGTCTCAAAAGAAACTGACAGAGGACAGTGTGGAACTGCACTGTGAGGCCATCGGCAGCCCCATCCCAGAGATCCAGTGGTGGTTCGAAGGGGCCGAGCCCAACGAGACTGCTGTCCAGCTATGGGATGGTGCCTGGCAGGACCGGGTCAAAATCAACGCCACCTACAAGCAGCACTCTACCAGCACCATCTACATCGCCAACCTCACGCTCAACGACTCTGGCACATACGAGTGCCGAGCCAGCAACGACCCCGACCGCAACCACTTGTCGAAGAGCCCCAAAGTCAAGTGGATCCGTTCCCAGGCGAACGTGATTGTCTTTGAGCGTGAGTGGCAGCCCTGAGGCATTGGCAATTTGCTTGGGCATTGAGATGCCTCAAGCATTGCTATACCTCTATCCCCTTCACCTGTGTCTTCCCAAGAACCCGCCTGCACCTTCCCACCCCAACTGTGTAGAAATTGGAAAGATTTCTTTTCCTTCTGTGAAAACCTTTCACTACCCAATAATGTGATCCTCGTTGGCCCTGCTCAAAAAGGGTTCTTAATTTTCCATCAAAAAATCCTGTGCCTCTTGGAACATAGAACAGCCTTGGTGCCTCCCTGTCCTTGGTGTTCCTATTCAGACATGCAGAATGTAGTTTACTTGGCTGTGCTTTGAGCTGCCGTGGACAACAGGTTTGCTTGGTTAACACTTCCCCACCTTGCTTGCGAGTTCAGATTGCTGAGGAATGGGTTGGGCAAAAACTGTTCTTTGTTGTGGCGCTTCTGACCGCTTTAGAAATGGTTATTCTGTTTAAACATAAGATTGATAACATCCCTACCACAACTTCTGTGGTGTGGATCCAGCTGTCTTCCCAAACAAAGCTTAATGTGCAGGTTTTCAAGCAGCAGGAAAAAATGTTGGCTTTTGATTAATGTAAGAAGCATTGAAGAAATGTAAAAAGTGTCCAATTTTCCAAGAGGAACATTTTCACTTGTCTCACTGCAACATCATTTCAGTGTTAATCCAACTCTTTCTGGGGAGTCCTGAGGTTCTTTGGAAGTTATCAGGAATTTTCTAACGATACCAGTAGTGGCAAATGTTTAAGCTTCCTGGCATCCTTCAGTCTTGAAAGACTATGGTATCGTGCTCAGAGTGTCCTCCACAGAGCATGATGGCCTGGGTAGATTAATATGGAAGATAGACTGTTACCCAAGCAGCAAATCCCCCCCCCTCCATGTCACTGAAATAGTCCAACTGAATGGCAGAGCCGATACAATTGGTTCCAGCTGCATCACAGGAGTTACCAGAACGTGATTGTACACAGTCACGAACTGCTTCCAGGACTCCGGCTTCGGATTTTGACTTGAGGTTGACTCCAAAGCCTTTCCCATAGATGGGTATAGCCACAAGGCAGTGGAGGTTTGAGGTGGGAGTTTTTCTTCTCCAGACAAGCCACCTTCAGTGGGATTTTGGACAGGTTTAGTCTGGCTCCTCAACAAAGGCGTGCCAGTGGGAGTCCCTGCCCAGTAGCTACACTATCACTAGCATAGCCCTTTGTATCACTGGAGGACACAATCCCACCACACAAAAAAGTACTGTCAATTGGTGGGAAAGTTTAAGCTAAATATGCCAAAACCAGGATGACCTCTAGAATCTACCTGCAAGATGTTCTTGAGGGTGCAACAAGGCCAAAAAGTGGGTTTGGTGCAACTTGGAAACTTTCCTAACTTTAAAACAAAACAGTGTTGATAAACAACTTATGTGAGGACTTGCTGTATGTGATGGATAAAACTGGGTGCAGTCAATTCAAAGGGAAAAAGTATAAAGTAGCTACAATGGGCTCAAGCATATTCTGGGGAGCTGTATCTTTATCAGTTCTAAAACAGTTAACAGCATGAGTTAATTCATTCCACATACTGTCCCTCAGAACTAGTTTTCATTCATATCTCCAGTGTGTGAGGTATCACTCAGTGTCCCAAAAATCTGGTATGTTTGTCCTCCCAGGGGACGTTGCACAGTGTTTTAAACAACTTCATCCTTCACAAGGATGAAAGTTGACAGTCCCCTTATCGCATAAATGTCCTGTTCTTACTAGTCCAAAAAGGTAGAATAAAACATTTGGGAGGTGCAGCCTACATCATCAGTTTTCCTCTCTTCATTGTAGAACATTTGTGAACCTCTTTATTTGCGGGGAGGAGAGATATGGAACTATGAACTTGCCTGAGAATCTTGATGAGACTTGTGCTTTAGCACAAAGCTGCATATATAATTTGGTGGCATTTAAAAATATTTTATATTTGGGGCCACATGACTAAAATGGTAAATACTACCCTATAGTATATTGTGGGGGATTCAGGGTATCTAGAACAAATCTTGGGAAGACATTTGTGTATACTGAGCCATAAATTGTACTTACTCCCAAAACAAATACTTTGCCTAGATTAAACTGGTGCCACTTTGCCAAATTTTGCATGAACTTAGTTAACTTTCTTTATTTTGTTGCCAATATTTGGAGCAAGCCAGGACTGGAATATGGTGGGCGTATAAGGTTATGCAAGGCTCAGAAATTTCCTCTTGCCACCCTAGCCTCCTTAACCTAACTCTGCCTGTAGTTGTTGCTTACCCCATGCTTTTCACAACCATATGCATTTGCAATGCTTAAATGTTAGAATCTGTGCAAAGCCTAGGATTGAGCTTTTGAGCTAGAATTGGCAATGACTAGCTAGAATTTTTCCTGTGCTTATAACTTTGTTGTTCTAGGAACTCATCAAGATCCATGTTGTGAATCCTTCCTTTCCTTTCTCCCTAAAAGCTGAGAGATCTTGTTTCCTAACCTTACTGTGCTCTTCTCATAAACCAGGACCCCAAATCTCGGTCAGCCCAGAGGTAACCACTGGCTCTAATGTGGTTATTTCCTGCAACATAACTGACCCACCGTCAGAAGTCAAAGGTCACTACTGGATGAAGGGGGAGAGAAAGCTTGAGTCGAATGGGACGTCTCCAGATTTTGCTTCGTTCATGTAGGTGTTTCAGGACTGGGATTGTAGGACTTCGTTCATGTAGGTTTTTCAGGGCCTGGGGGATTCTGTGTGCACAGTTAACCTGGTGGTTTGACTTGCCTCCATGTGCTTGGTGCCACTAAAAATAATTGATTGATTTTGCAAAATGCAGTGTAGTTAAAAGGAACTTTTGAGAAGTGTGAGGCTTTGTCCCTACACAATAGTACTACAGTGCATCATAAATACATGGGAGGCCTTGTGGCCCTATCCTGTAACCTTCTATGGAAGCCAAAATGGGTATGATATTGAACAGTGAACTTGGAACACCTGATGTTTCACAAGTTCAGCAAACAACCTGGAAGTATCTCTAGTACAAACTGCCACATGCAAAGCCTTGCTTTAGCTAAATGTTGGCACAAAGTAGAATAGACTCTGCCTTGAAAGAGGTACTTATTCAGTTTACATAACAGTATAACACTGTGACTACAGCATGCAAACTGCTTTGATCTTAAATACAATATATAGTAAGCTGCATTAAACAAAATAGGATGTTTACCTTTATAAATATTTCTTGGTTTATACTGTAAAACAACGATTCTTAACTGTGCATTGCAATGCCCTGGGATATTGTGAGATGCTTTGCAGGACATGTACCCACCATACAAACAAGTTCAGACTCTTTATTGGCATTGTGGAAAACAAATAAAACATACAAACAATAAAATATCTGTAGGATTGTCAATAAAATAGTCAACTTGCCTGTTTCAATGCAAGTTTGGATTGTGCTATATAAAGTTCTTGCAGAATTTTGCAAGCACTGACCAGGAAAAGAGAGGGTGGGTTAGGAATCCCAACTGGAGAAATTAATATGCTCTTATTGTGGAGGAAAGGCACTTCTCTTGGTGCCTGGATGTGTTAACTTGGGTATTGGAAGAAATCTAGCTTCCCAGAAGAGGAGGGAGTGATGCCATTCATGAGAGGGATTCTTTCATGAAGACTATGACCTTTGTAAACCACACCAACATGAAGAATAGTGCCCTTTGCCTAATAATTAAGAAGGAGAATTAGGGCGCAATCCAGAGTAACTACGGGGAGTCCTTACTCCAGTGTAAGAACAATTTGCTCTGGATTGCAATATGAATTTCCCATAGGTTTTCACTAGGTGGTGCAGTAACTACGGGTACACATAACGTCTGTTACGTGCTCCTGTAGTTACTCTGGATTCTAGGGTTAGACCCAATGAGAGCTCTGTGACCCAATGACAGTTCTATGCAAAGCAACCTCAGTTATTTGGTTTTTCTCTTTATGTTCTTGTCTGCCATCATTTCCTGCCCTCCTTCTCTTTCCATACTGAATTCTAAATTCATACTAAATTTCCATACTAGATCTTAAGAGGGTTCAGTTTCCAGCAAAATTATTTCCTTTCCTCCTGTACATGGAGGGTGTCCACTGTGCAGCCTGTTGGCCTATTACCCAAGCCTTTATATGCTCAGGAATGGAGTTCTGGCATAGTTGGAATGGCAGTACAGGCTTTCAACTCCCATTACCATCTCTCCCTGCTGGCACAGGCCCAGCAAGCCAGAGAGCCATCACATCCCTTTGATGCAGCTGAGCAGACGTGCCTCTCCCCCAATAGCAACAGGGAGCTGAAGAAGGATTAAAGTATATAAATACCCTCCCTCCTGTGCCCTCAATTCACTGGTTGGGCTGTATGTGTATGTTTGAAAAAAGATCACCCAGACTGGCAGGTTAGACAAAATAGACACTTACCTTTCCTTACACTGCATTCAAGAAGTCTGCAACTCTCCGTTCATAAAAGAATTGATAAATGTTAGAATCTGTGCAAATCTGTTTGCAAATAAACATTAGATTCTTTTGAGTAAGCTTACAGAAGAGTCTTGTTTTATGATAACTGTGGCCCTTTAAATAACTAAGCACCCAAACCCAGAAGGAAAACAGCAAGTTTGATTGTGTACATATGAATATGAATACAGATAACATACAAATAAGTAGAGTTTTCCTAGGAGATAATTGCTTGTTTAAGCCTCTTGTCATAAGCCCAGCTATTGCTTACAGAATATCTTGAATAGATTATTATTTCCTTCATTATTTCACTCATTTAACTAGCTTGACTAATAGCCACTGAGAGAACTCTCTTCCATGAATTTGTCTATTCCCTTTTTAATATGAACACGAAGTCCCTAAAGGATCAGAACAAAGGTTTATGTAGTCCAGCCCCCTGACTATATGGCCATAGCAGTAGCTAGCTAGATGTCTTTGGAAAGCATTCTACAAGGGCACAAAAAAAGCAGTCACTTCCCTTCTCCCAGCAGCTAGTGCTTGTGGTAGGCTGTCACTGAACATGGAGACTCCATCTGGCCATTGTAATGCCAGTTTTGTAACAGTGGGCTCACCACTTCCCTATGCATTTATTTTCATTCCAGGATACCAACAGTTGATTATGAAACTTCTGGGGAATACCACTGCATCTTTGAAACTATTCCCATCTCAAAAGCAACTGTATTTGTGAAAGGTAGGTATTTTGGATCTTAAACATGTTCATGCCTGCCAGTGTGGTGCACTATGTAATATGTAGGATTAGGAACACAAATTCCCATTTCTTGAAGCTCTTTTGTGTTGTGGCGAGTCACACATAAACCTACTACAAAAAGTGGTTGTGAGGATGAAGTACAGGAGCAGTGTACAGCACTTTTAGTGCCTTGGAAAAGGAAAGACATAGTAAAAAATAACATGAGAGCGCAAGGCTTGTGTTACTGCTTCAATAGTGCTCAAAATACAGTGAACTTCAGAAGTCACAGATGTTTTCTGCTTTATTTAAAACATAGCCATGTAAGTTTTTGCAAATGTGCAGGATTCAGATGTAGTGGACCTTTGGAATTCCTCTACTTCTGGAAGCGTAGCAACTCCTCCATATTTTGTACCATGTAAAGGAGAGTGAAGTCTATCCCAGTTGGGTTATTGCACCATTGCAAGCAAGTTCACAAAAGTTATGTAGCCTTATGTGTCTGCCCTTGTAATAAGATAAGTGGCTCCAAAAAAATCAACAAACTATTGTCCAACTTATAGAAGTTTCTGTTCTAGGACCCCAACCAAAATATTTCTTTGCCTAAGGTGGATGTTTGTATTCAAAATGGCTATACAGTGGTGCCTTGTAAGAAGAACATAATTTGTTCTGGAAGCATGTTTGTCTTACAAAGTGGATTTGCCTATAGGAAATAATGGAAACTCAGACGATTAGTTCCACAACCCAAAAATATTAACTGTATGTAAAAATGATGACAAAACACTCTAGTTGAATTCAAAACACTATAATATAATACAGAACACAGTTACAGTAATAATAATAAAACACTATAATATACTGTACAGTAAAACAGAAAAGAAAAACCTTTATGGCCAAGGATGACTAATTTTCACTAAAAGAGTCACTGGCTGCAATCCAAAAGACAGTTTCCTGGGAGTAAGATCCATTGAACACAATGGGGCTTACTTTAGAGTAGACATGGTTAGGATTGCACCCACTGGTGTCTTTTTGAGCAACTTTCACAAGGAACCTTCTAATGACACTTGCTTTTGTCTCCTTTTGAAGATTTCACGGAAATGTGATATTGCTTTGACATTAAACAGATTCATCGCTCAGACTTCTACAGCCTTATTTGGGTGGTGCTTTTCTACAAATTTTTGCACCATTTCCCAATGTTTATAAAGGTCCTTAATCTCATTTGATGTGAGGGATTCCTCCTCCTTATTCTCCTCCTCCGCAAATGAGAGCTCCTCCATAACCTCTTGCTGTTGCTCTTAATGCAGAGCCATCAATTTGTTCATTTTACAACAAATTTTCCTTGTAAAACTATGAGTCAAACTCTGCCAAAACTGTTTGTCTTACAAGGCACTATTTGTCTTACAAAGTAGACTTCCTTGGAAATTTTAGTTTGTCTTACAAAGGGTACTTCTTACAAAGCGTTTGTCTTACAAGGTACCACTGTACTTAGCTTCTGGACACTTTCAAGCATCTGAGCAGAGTGGGAACAGCAGCCAACTTTGGATCTTAGTGCATGTTCTTTGGATCTTGGTACATGCTGTTCAGCAAGTTTTCCTGAGCCCTATCTGGCTGACCTGTATCTGCTGGCTTTTCTTTGCAGTTAAACCACACGTGACTGCCTACAAGAAGTCTGAGCATGGAAATGAGAAGGACACTGGAGTGCTGACTTGCAAGTCTAATTCCTACCCCCCAATTGTCCAGTGGAATTGGTTTAAGATGGTAGATGGTGTCCCCCAAGTGAGTCTCTCAGCTGAAGCAGTCTCTCCTTTCCATCCTTGTTCACCACTGTGAATGATGAGTATGGAATGCAAGAATGATTCTGATGGGTGTGTAACCTCTGGCTTGAGGATCTGTCTTGGAAGATTTTAGTTGGAAAAGTGGAGTACACATCTTTCCTATCTCACATGTGCAGTATATTAGGTGGTATTGGTAAGGGAATATACCATGCTGTGGTGTTGTACTTCCCCAGGTATGAAGGTTTAGCTGTCCTAAACAGGAAAAATAGACTCCTGTTCTCTCTGAATGTCATGCTTTCATCTTTCTATCATTTTATCAAAACAAATACCATTTTTTGTTCTATTCTATTGAGTAGTGTAGGCATGCAAGATGTGTCTGGTGCACAAAGTCATTTTTTGTCATTGCCTGAAGTTTTTTAAATGGGCATATAGCAAATCGAGAGTTGATCCTGCAAGGCTCAGTGTGAGAAAAGGCATTGAAATCCATGGGGGAGATGCCTGCTTGTGCCCTGTCTGGGGCTGTTGGAGATAAGGGTGTAAATTTAGATTAATTGACTTGAATTTTGCTACATTATTGGTGACTTTTTATTTAAACTTATGTATTTTTAATGTTGGTGGTTTTTTATTTTATTGTGCATTTTTAATTTTATGATAATAAAAGAGGCAAAAAATCTGAAGAAACTTTATCTGTCCACAATTCCAGCCTCATCCAAACAAGTATCCCTGTCTAATAAGGCAGTTCTTTTTCAGCTGCGAAGTTAGGGTCAAGATTGGGTCTGAATCCTCAGATCTGAGGCATTCTGATCATACCATGTCCCATACAAAAAAGTCTCAGCCTTAGGAAAACTACCAACATATAACTATAAAATGCAACTGACCTTTCATTGATGACCCTCAGTATTTTAACAGGATTCTGTCATCTTAATCAGAGTCACTTCTTTCCCTCCAGCGTATTATCAATGGTAGTGAGGACCGGTTCTTCATTAAATCACAAGAAAACAAGACAGAACTGCGAATCCTCAATCTGGATATCCAGAAGGACCCCGGTGAATACATGTGCAATGGCACAAATGAGCTGGGAGAAAAGAGTGCTGTGGTGACCTTGCGGGTACGCAGTCGTCTGGCAGCTCTATGGCCATTCCTGGGAATTGTGGCTGAGGTGCTGGTCCTTGTCACAATTATCTTCATCTATGAGAAGAGGAGAAAGCCCGATGAAGTCCTTGATGGTAAGATACTCTGAAATGGGAGAAGTGTATGTATAGAAATTGTGAAGAAAGTTAGTGCACCACACTAAGGTTAAAAGCATGGCCAGGTTTAACAGTGGTCAATTAATATAAGCCGTTCCTTTGTGTTCTAAGAATTTCTTAACTTGTGTTGCCATCTGTACTTGTTTTCAGTGATAGGAGCTAAAAACAAGGCAGGGTATTTGTTTTCTTAGTCCTGTACAGAAGTGTGCATTTTATCAAAATATGGGCCCACAGGCAGAATTCCTGCCTGTCTGTACAAAGAAGGCAAACTTTTCAAATTCAGAGATTGTTTAGTTTTGCCTTGTATGTTTAGCCCTTTGGGTGAATATAAGTAAATAGCTTGTTATTATTTGTTGGAGGGAGTACCCATGTTGTCATCCAGTGTCCCCCTTCCAGAAATAGGTCCTTCTTGCATATTCTGTGCCCGATAAATGAAAGTGGAAATTGACTGAGCTGGTATTAAAGATCCCAACCAGGTCTTGTATGCTCCGCTTCTGAGTAATAAAATCCCTATGGTCCATCAGTATGTGCTAGCTTTACAACACAAACAGCCACGACATAACTAACTAGTGCTGTAAGTGGTTACATATTCTTGCTTCACAACATAAATGTCTTGCTAGGTCAGGCAAAGGACAACTTAGGGTGAAATCCAGAGTAACTACGCGGAGTCCTTGCTCCGGAGTAAGAACAAGTGACTCTGGATTGCAATATGAATTTCTCATAGGTTTTCACTAGGTGGTACAGTAACTACGGGTTCACATAATGTGCTCCCATAGTTACTCTGGATTGTGCCCTTAGTTCAGTCTTTGCTAGAATCCCAGTAACCAACCAACCGTTTGCGACTCAGTAGAAACAGTTGATTGGGCCCCCATGGCTTGGTGGTTAAAGGCGCTGTGCCTGTCCATCTGAAGATCAGCAGGTCAGCAGTTCGAGACCCAAGTATTGGAAGATGAAGTGAGCTCCCATCCTTACCCAGGTCCTGCCAACCTAACAGTTTGAAAGCATGCTAATGCAGGTAGATAGTTACCACCTCAGTAGGAAGGTAACAGCGTTCCATGTGCCTCAGTGTATAGTCATGCTGACTCCATGACCACGGAAGCATCTTGGGACAATCCTGGCTCTAAAGGCTTTGAAATGGAGATGAGTACAACTAGTAGAGCAACCTGTGGGGAGCACCCTTACCTTTAGAAACAGTAGAGGTCCCAAAGTCAGTCTTTCTTGGATTGTACTGTAAGCAGCCCTCAAACTTTTCAGTCTCTGGAGTTCTTTACACTTGGGATAGCACCAACACATATGTGGAATGATGCAGTGCCGAGTCCTAGTGCCTAAGAGCCAACACAGGAGAATGAGAAAGAAGAAACATGATGGCAGACAAACAAATCAGGTAGGATAGGGATGGTAGCCATTTACGGTGTATATGTGGAGTCCCTGAAGGGATATTAGGGAGTCCCAGGGCTCCTAGAATCACACTTTCAGAAGAGCTGTAATAGACTAAATTGTGATTATATCCTTCTGTCTTTCATCACTTTGTCCTTAGACAGCTAAGTATTCTGGCAGCCGTTTTTGAAAGAGCTGGGAAAGGAGCTGTCAGGTAGGGTGCAGCTAAGACAGGGAACATCATGCTGCAGAAGTCTTCCAAATTTTGTTTCTCCTTTTTTGCTAAAGTCTCATGAAAAATATGCATGTCACACTGTGTGATGTGCTGGTTTTTTGAGATATTTTAGAAGCTACTTGGCTTGTTGGAACAATACAGCTGTGGATCTAACTTTTGTCTCTTTCAGCTGCACTTGTTCATTCTTTAATTGCCTCTTCTCCCTGTGTGTTCTGTGATGTGATTCAGTAGCACCTGTTATGCCATAGATCCCTAAATCTGACCTAAATTATAAATCACATCTTGCCTTTTTTTAAAAAAAAGCTATTTTTATTTGCAGCCATGTGTCCTTGGAAAGTACCTGTCTTTTCCCTTTTCAGATCTCCTTCTGTCTTTGTTACTTAGTGTATTTTAGGGCATGTTTCAGAGCTTGTGGCTTTTGGGTCTTTTGAAATACAACTTTATTTTTCTGACACACTCAACAGTCCTTTTGGAGAATGGGATGGGAATGGGAATATCTTCTCCTCTTGCGTGAGGTGGAAATAGAGAAAAAACAAGTGGTTAGGAAGGCTTTAAGAATGAAATCAACAAGCCCTTGCATATAAGGCATGGTCTCCTTGTGTGCATTACCTTTGCATTCTTTTCCTTCCTCTGCTGCTGCGTACTAACTACTTGTGGTAAGTTGAAGGACCAGCTCCAGCTGTCCCACTGCATCGTTCTGCTCGCCTGCTGTATGTTTGTCCCTGGCAGCCTTGTGCATATTTCTAGTGACAACCCAGGCAAATGGAATGTTGTGTTTATAAAAAAAAAGTGGGAAAGAAAATGGAGAGGCATTGTCTCTGATGGCATGGGAAGGATGCTGCTATATATTTTCAGGGGGATAGACAGCCATATAGTGCTGAAAGATTGATGTAGATTTCTGTTCCTATGCAGTAAATGATCTTCAGTAGATTGTGATGCTTACCCAGAGGCCCACATCCATTCTCTGCTTTGATCTTTGAACCATCTCTCTGCTTGCTTGCTTTCTTGCTCATTTGCTCACTTGTCTGTGCTGGCAGGTTTTGGGCTAGCAACCTGTCATGCTAGAGAATTGGTTAACCCAGAAGCATAGATATCATCTTGACTTTTACATAGCCCAAAGCAAGTGGCTCTATGGAGACCAGGAGAGGAAGGGGATAGAGAGGAGCAGGAGGATGCAGAAAAGTTTTGTTTACCCCAAGATTAGATGATCAAATGCGTGTGATTAGAGCTCTAATGTGAAAGACTGGCTGGCCTGCTTGTTGTGTTTAGGGCAGAGGTGGTCATTCTTTCAACTTTAGGAATCCTGGACCATTAATAATTGTGCAGAGGAAGGAATTTCATCAGAGGTAGCTTTTCAGATCATGGATGACAAGCTGCACCTACTGAAAATATCTCCTCTGTGTAAGTGGTAAAGGTCTAGGAGTACTGAATTTGAAAGGTTAGCCATCCCTGGTCTTGGGCTTAATTTCTAGAGGAAAATGGGTATTGACATTGTGGATTCCTTATCCCAATTTCCCCTCCATGATCATTAAGTTGAGAGGAAGCAATGTTTTTAAAACATTATTTGGATGTGTGGTTACTGTGATTAGAGATAATTTAATCCCTTCTAATTTAATCCTTGCTCAAATCTCTGCATCAATCCATGATACGAGTCCCTTTATAATTTAATATTGCTGAAGAGATAAAACTAGGTAACGGCACACAGCCACCAAACCAACTGTTGCTCCAAATTCTTAAAGCATAGGGTGAAAGCAAAAATGCTTTCTTGCACTGTATTTCTCAAGTTCAGGGCTGGATGAGGACTCTGGTCCTGCTCACTCCTTGGCCTGAGCTATTTTCCAATATTTGCAATACTAATGAAATGCCCAGGATATGTACTGGGCAAGGAACTTGCTAACCCCTGAACCTATGTAGGTATATTGAAGTGCTCACCCTATACAGTGCTACAGTCTATGGGCCAGTGAGAAGCAAGCTTCTTTTCCCATATTTGGCTGAGCCACCTTCTCACCCAGTTTGATTGGGTACCACAAGATCCTGCAAGTCTCAACACATTTCATTTGGTAGAGCCCTCTTAGTTTCTGGAATGTGTCTGAAGTGGGTTATAAATTTAAATATGATATTCATATTATTGAAATATTTATCGTATTATCTGTCATTTAAATATGGCATTAAATATGAAAAGGTATTCCAGATTCCTTCATTCTTTCTCTTAGAATAATTTAGCTCTTGAGTTCACAAACTTGTCCTGAATGCCAAATAGTTAGAAAGGGATTTGGCATCCTGTCCCCATTTTGGAAGCCAATGTTGTGCTCTGGCATCCACTCTGGAACTGTAGTGCCCTTGCTTTTATCTCTTTGTAGGTTCAGATACAATGTTTTCTAGAAAATCAGTTTGCCATTTTAACTTGTGCAAGAAATTAGGTAGTTGGGAAAAAATGTAGTCATACAGGTTATGCTGTATGTGTGCCCAATCCTGCTTAGAGCATTTCAGTGTGTCCAGTTCAGTGCCTTATGGATTGATACAGTGAACTGGTGGGCTGTGGAAGTGCAATGGTTAAGACAATGTGCCTGTTAACCAGCAGGCCAGTTATATTCTGTAGGTGCCAATTGATACAACTATTTCTGACATTGTCTTTTCCTCTCTGTTTTTCTTCCTGTGTTTGAAGATGACGATGGAGGGTCTGCACCACTGTGAGTACCAAAATATTCCTTCTGCACAATCTTAACCTCTCAAGCATATTGTGGGAATACAAGCAAATTGTAAAAGAGTGACACTGTGCAAACATTCAAAACATCTTGGAAGATGTGTTGTATGTATTTTAGTGGTGGTGGAAGGGGAAAAGGGCAGAATTGGCAGTATACATAAACCTGGAGAGATTTAATCCAAATAGTGTATGTTGAGGCTGGTTCTGTCAGTACATGCTTGGATTGCAAACTGATAGCGGGCACTGTTTATACCAGCTCTAAGCCTGGTCAGCCTAGTACTGTACCGTTTTTGATACAGCTCCACTTAATTTCACTAAGAACTTGCAATGCATTTTGCTCCATATTAACTGAGCTGGAGAGGTGCCAATTGGATTTTCCTTGTGCACACAACATTTTGGGATCTGTTCTGGTCATTACTGTAAGCATTTGTAAGACCTGTCAGTGGGAAGTCTCAGGCATGACCACTGTATTCCTTTTTTTCCTATTTTGCAGGAAAAGCAATGCCACGAATCACAAAGACCAGAATGTGCGCCAGAGAAATGCAAATTAAGTAGACAACAAGGTGAGAATGCAATCTTGGTTTCTGTGGGGTGAGGCTGGGTTGAGGCAACAAAACTGCAGAATGTTCACACGCTATTCAGAGCCAAAAAACCAGGAATTAACTGAATGGGCCAGATGGCTGTTAACCCACTCTGGCTTAGCAAAAGGCCGTGGCAGCAAATCAGTGGTGTTTTCCTCAGTGAAGAGAAAAGGGTGTTTTTCTTGTAGTTTAAGGAGCATAGAGTATCGGTCTTCACTCTTGATGTCACAGCCAGTTTATTGGGCAACCCTAGGTTAGTCATGCTCTCTCAGTATAGCCTTCTTCACTAGAACATTGTGAAGAGAGCTTCCACCATGAGCTCCTTAGAGCTTCCTAATGACAAGATAAAAGCAGGTTCCTTGTGTTAATAACAGTACAGTGTTGGTAGTGTTTCTATTGGCGTTTGCAGTCCTTTGAACTTGGTCCACATACATCCATTTTATGGATTGGGAAGGTGACTTGGACTTCCATGCTAGGATTGCCATATGTCCCAAAAAACATGGACAATCCCCATTTTGGGGGGTTGTGTTCACATACTGGCAAATGGGACAGATTCCCAATTTTGTGGAAGAGAATTATAGGAAGAGAAATCCAAATCTTTTGTGGAAGGGAAATATTCCATGCTGACTTTTGTATGGTTGAGGAAGTTATGCTTGGGAGTATAAAGTATCAAGAGTAGCTGAATCACGTGAAGGTCCACCTTGAGTCATAGTTTCACATCCAGTTTTGAGAGAAATCCTTGATGTGGCTTAAGGACCAGACAAAATGTGCAGTATGTCCATGGAAATTGCATGCACAGATATTAGCCTATGTGGGATTTGCAAGCACTATATTCACTCCCCTCTTGGGGCTTGATTTGGGGGGGCTGGGAACCTTCCCTAGTCCTTCTTCTGGCACCACTGATCATCCTTCATTTCCTGTCTGCATGTATCCAGCACAATTTGCCCACTCAAACAGACAGGAGTTGTCACCCCCTCCCCTGAATTTGCTCCTCTGAGAAAACTGCCCAAGCAAAAAAGACAAGCTAAGACACTGATGAAAACCCAATAGACAACCATGTGAATTTCCAGTTTATGGATTAAGAGTTTTTAAAAAATTGTAGGGGAAAAAAATTTGTGGCTAAGAACCTACCTAGGTTTTGCATCCAAATATGTGTTATATCAAGAGGAAATACTGATTTCCATATGAGTTTTTGCATACATGGTCTGGGCCCAGGTGTTCACATTCAGCATTTAATCATGCTTAAGTGTTGCCAACAGTCAATATGAGTAAACCTATGTGATATTGTGCAATTCTTTAATTATAACTTTTCCCCCCTGCCAGGTGACATGCCAGCTGAGGAAATCACTTGGATGTCTCTTCTGTCATCTTGTGCTGTAGCACCAAGAATATACTAGTGCATCCTTGCAAAATCAGTTTAACGTCACTTTTTAAGAAAAACTTAAAAGTTGTAGTGTAATTTCTTTCTTAAGGAAAAAGCAGAGGGAGGCATTTTTTTTACCTTTAAGATTTAACACAACCCTCGTAGGTCTTGCTGTTTTAGCCTTGGGAGTGGGGAGGGAAGGGCATAGGCTTGGCTTATACTACACAATAATATAGAACAGAGGGATAAATTCTGTCTGTCCCTCTGCCCACAAATCTGTGTCTCCTTTCTCTAGCAGCAAGCCACAGAGGAAGCTAACAAACTGGTCATGCTATAACAGTGCAGTAGCATAGAGTATGACATGCCTCTCAATTTAGGAAGATGGCTTCCTAAACTAGTTTAGGAACTAGTTAGTGGTAGACCAAAGCAAGACAGATAAAATAGAGCAAAGGGCAAATGTGTATCTCCTCTCCTGTATTTGCCCCAACACAAGGAGGGGAGACACCAGAAAATGTATAGGTGGCACTGTCTTGGCAGTTCACCTCTGTGTTTAAGGCCATGTTTGGGGTATAATTGAGCCAGTTTTGTTCACTGATATGACAACCTTGTTTGTCCAGCAGAGTGGCTTCATGGATGGCATTCTCCTCCCTTGGACATCTTGTAGCTTATTGTCCTGTCACTTACAGTTCACTTCCATCCACCAAAACCAAGTGCCATAATTGTTTGGGGTGGGGAGGGTTAGATTCATAAGTATAGCCAACTTCCCCTTTTCTGTCACAAATTTTCTCCTTCTTCCCTTGAACTGAAGGAATCCTAGATCTGATGTATGTGATTTAAAACTGATGCATGTGTAGAGTGTTAATTCTAGCTATGCAATGTTGGTTTCTTAATCTGCTGTTGTGAAGGAGGGAGGGGGTAAGGGAGGGAGTGTGTATTGCAGTCCTGCATGCAGTCCAGAAAGACTTAGAGCAGAAAACCCACACCATTGGCCTGTCTTCATTCACAGCTTGAAAGCCTCTGAATCCAAGAAGGGAGGGGAGCCGCTAGATGCTTTTTTTGGTTACTGTTGGAATATTTCACCTGTTTAAACAAGATGACTTTCTCCAAATTAAACAGCCTCATTTTCTTTTTTTGTCTTCCTGTTGTTGAGAGTTCTCACTTCCTGGTTTATATTCCTTCTAATTCCCACTAATGAGGATTACCAGGCATAGGTTAGAAAGCAAGGTGATTCCTGCCTCAAAGGGTTTACAGTCTATAAAGCACAGGGCATGGCTGGGAAGTTAATGAAGAGAAGAAATTAATGAAGACTAAGCAGTGGGAGAAAGTCTGGAAAATGTGAAAAGAAGCAGCTTACAGTGCAATCCTAAGCATGTCTACTAAGAAGTAAGTCCCACCGTGTTCAGTAGTGCTTACTCCCAGGAAAGTGTGGTTAGGATTACAGCCTTAGCAGAAAAAAAAGCTTGCCTTTATGCTTAGAGAGGAATATCAAGGAAGATAAATGAAGAAATTGACAGGCATTTGTATGAATGGGAGGAAGCAAGAAAGATCAGGAAACATCTGTACAAGCATTTTCTTTTAATTGTGATTTTTCAACCATTTTCATCTCGCAGTTCGCTGATAAGGCACCATTTGTCAAGGCCCACCATCAGTTTTTTGACAGTCAGTAAGGCACACTGTTGCAGTGCTAGCATCTCCCAATGCCCCAGCAAATGATCCTCTCACAAGTTCATGTGGCACACCTGTAGACTACACCAATGTGCTGTAGTACACTGGTTGAAAATCACTGTTCTAAAACCTTGAAACATTGAGGTGAAGGTTGGGAGGAGATGGCACAGGACTCAAAAATACAATTACTATAGTTACGAGTTTTAGTAATTATCTGGAACCAGGTAAATTGGGAGGTGAGTTGAATTCTCCCAGAAAGTGGGAGAAATTGATCATGTGGTCTGAAACCAATTAGAAATAGGAAAAAGGCAAGTGAAGTACATAGTAAGAGCCTGTGTGGCTCCTTCATCAAATTTCTTTATATTGTGCCTCCCTGTATGCACCCCAGTTAGGTTTGTTGGATTGGGTTTCACATCTGCAGCTGCTTTTATAGCTCCATTTTGCTATATATATTCCATATAGCTCCCATTTGCTTTAAAGCTCCCACTTCTCAGTAAGTGGGTGGTTAGCCCAGATGAAACTACTCTGGAGTCAGTGTCGTTGGGCTGCCTGTGGCCTGCATTTGCTTGCAAATACAAAAGCACCATCTATTCCTTGTGCATGTGAGATGGAAGATTAAATCTACAAGTAGGGAGGGCAGCACCAAACAAGCAAAGGGGAAACCAGGTCACTTGGTTTCCAAAAGGGAATGTTCTGTGGTTGGTGCTGCCCCCTGCAGCATTAGTAGAACTTATAAGCACTGGTCAAAGCAGTGACACGCTGGGAGTGTTGAAACGCAACACCATGGTTGAGCAAACCAAGTAGCAAGTTTCTAGTCCTTGTGTAGGACACGATAGAGGTCCAAATTGATATACATGGATTTTTAAGACAGCTTTGACTCAACACTGCAGATCACAGTACAAAAAAACTGCTGTTCTACTGTTATAGAGAGGTAGTCATGCAAGCAATCATTTCAGTCTCAGAATCAAACCCCTGCAGATATTGAGACACTATCTTATTCAATTATGTGCAACTGAGGAGCAAAAAACCTGGATCTTTAAACCTATTTCTCCACTGGTTTTTAATCTATAGGAGGTTCTGGAATGGAACCCTCATGGATAAGAAGGGATACCTGTAATATATTAGCTTTTTACTTCCAAAATGCTCAGAGCTAGATTCAGTTCTTTTCCCATCCTCAAAAATGCTGCAAGGTGGGTTATACAGAAGAGAGAGACTGACTTATCTGAAATTTCAGTGTCATGGTTGCCTGGAGGTTTCAAATGTTGATATTCATCCATGTCTCTAACTTCTGTGCAAGCCTGCTTCTCCACAGCATGCTATTACCTTTCCACCAAATTGCTACTTATTTATTTGCATCTACTATATTTATCTACTTGCATTTATATGCTTTCCAACTGCTAGGATGGGCATGAGCTGGGCAAGTAATGGAAGCTCACTCCATCTTGTGGTACTCAGGTCCTGAATTGCTGACCTTCAGGTTGACCAAAACAGCATCTTTAACCACTGAGCCACCTATCAGCAAATTACTAATAGTCAAATCCTAACCATGTCTATTCAAAAGCAAACCCCATTGTGTTCAATGGGTCTTACTCCCAGGAAAGTGTCTTTAGGATTGCAGCTATAAGTTGCATAATTGATGTGGGCTTAGGTTGGTACAGAACTCCTAAGGTTAAATGTTCAAGAGCCACTAGAGGGCACTATTACCCTACTCTTGTCTGTATAGTTAACTTCCTTAAAGTAATATAACCTAATGGTCTCTCTTGTTGCCCTGGAGTCCTTACGAAACATCTTAAAAGTGGAGGCAATGGTGTCACTTGGGAGAGGGTGCACTCCACATCAGGTTATGGGCACAGAGCTGTGACACTCGCAGTGACCAACATTTGTGGTTTTTAGAAATAATGCCATCATGTTACTCTATTTGAAGTGTAATTTACTAGTGTTGGGAAGAGATCCACGGGGCTTAACTTGAGTTGTGTCTATAGAGTTACTGCCCCGTGACTCAAATTGAAAATGAATCATAAGTAAGTTGCCCTGTCTCGTTTAAAAAGCCCACTTTAGGGGGAAAAACATGGCTGCTGAATTCTGGGTGTCTTTAAAAAACCCCTCTTTATCTGCCCTTCTGTAAAGATGGGTTGAAGGGACTTCAAGAGACCAGGGAAGGAAGCAGCAAGGACAAGGGTTACAAGCAGCCACAACAGGATGACATGCTGTGGAAATCCTACACAATTGTAATCCCATTGCAGCGAATCATTCAATGAGGAGTCATCCTCTTTCCAACCATAAAGCATGGTGTGCTACCTCATCCCCTCCTTGGGTTTCTCAAATCACTCATCAGGCAACCCCATGTCATGGCTGGAACTCATTGCTGCTCGCAATCTGAATGACAGCCCTATGAGGTTTTTCACACTGAAAACAGTAAGTAAGCATATACCACCATCTTGACGTGGGCAGAGTTGAATAGGAGATCAGAGTCAGTGGGCACATGACTTGAGTGTTTTTTCAGAGTCTGTCTTGGTGAGTCAACAAAAATGTGAATTATTTCAACTCAAATACAAGTTCTTGCCAACCTTAAAAGTAAATTGCAATGAAACAACTTTGTCGCATATCAAAAGGTTATGGCCAAAAACCCAGCAGGGGCTGCATCATCACATCCACCATTTGCATTGCTCTCCCACCCACTTCATAGAATGATAGAATCACATCTCATAAATGTGATGTTCTTCCTCCTGAAGAGCTTCCGGGAATCTTTGGTGATTTTGCAAAATACTCTCAATCAGGATCACTCGTAAACCGAGACACCACTTGGCTAGGCAGAACTTGGGATAGTAATATATGGGGCAATACTAGAAAGTATATACTTCGCATACAAGAATCTAATTTTTAATTGTGATTACTTACAGGTGGAAGTTGGGACTGGGAAAGTCAGGGGTTGGGAAAGATCCCCTCCTCCAAAAATCTGAGTAGACACCGGCTGACAGCTTCCCATTTACTGCTTCAGAAATGCTGCAAAGCTAGATGATTAAGAGATAGGACTTTCCAGTGGGGGAACAGGGAAACTTGTGTCTTAATAGGATCTGCTCACTTTCCCCAGGCCCTTGCTAGCAAAGCTTGCATCTGCCATTCATTGCACTGTCACCCCATGACTCAGACAAATGCAGCATTCTGGTGCGCCTACATGTACTGCTGTTGACTCATCCCAGCTTTTGGGGAGGGGAAGGATTGGAGAAAACATGAGTTTCCATTAGAATTCACAGATAAATGCTTGGAGATATGTTTTAAAATCCAGCCTTCTCTCACCCAGCAGATGAACATTTAATAAAAGCCTTCCAGGTAGGGAAAGGATATGGGACCAAACCCACAGCAGTGACTAGCTGTTTAGCATTGCCAACTTGATTTCTAAAATCAGTTGGCACCTAACAGCCTTTAGAAGGCACTTTACAGGATATTTTATAACAGGACAAACTCTACCAGTGCACAAAACAAGCAAGTTATAGTGTGTCACCTGTGAAATTTGAAATGACCTAATGGTAACTGATCCACTACATGTAGACCCCACATTTTGTTCCTTCATTTTTTGTTTCAAATCAAGGAGCTCCGATCCATCTTTCCTACTAGGAAATAATTGAACACATTGGGTTCAAGAGGACACGCGAGAAAAATTGTGTGTAATTGAAAGTGGGTCTAATTCATTTATGGACTTCAGTGTTCAAAGCAACGGTTAGATGCATTCAAAAGAGAGTTTAGAAGACATAGGTGGGAGGATAGGACTAGTGAAGGCCACTTGTCCTGATGCCAAGGTGGAACCGCCATCTACAAAAACTGTCTCAGTCCACCCGCTGCTAAGGCAGTGATTTTCAACCTTCTTCATCTCATGGTGCACCATCAGTTGTTTTCACCGTTTTTACCAGGATGGCTAAGCAGAACCGTCATGTATAGGGGACAGCCTTCCTATACCTCAAATTGCTGCAGATACAGAAAGAGGGTGTGAGCGCAGCACAAGAGACCTCGATACACACCTCAGACATGCACTCCATTCCCTGATCTTCCCCAATTACATATTGATAATGAAAAAGATTACACCTTTCAAGTAATAGAACAACATATATCTGGAGAGCCTCATCCTGTCTTTTCCACCCTGCACCAGTTATTTTATTTAATGCTTGCCTCTGTTTGGCAAACACTGTTTTCTAAAAAAAGTTTCTTAATGGCAGTTAACAAGCTTCTGCTGACGTATGACTTATCACTTTTTCAAAGTGCAGGCCCTTACTATTTATATAAAATATCTCCCATCTTGCCCCATGCATCTTTACCAAGAGTATTTGGAACTGTATGGTGTGAGGGTGAGTGGGTTGATTTGATGGCACGTTACACACAGCTTAGGTAAGTATAGTAACCCATCCCAAAATGTAGATGGCAGAAAATTGCCACGCCACTTCATACGGGCAGTGTACCCTACAGGCCCTGGCTTAGCTACGCCAATATGATAGGACCCATTTAACATTTTGCCATGTCTCTGCTCACACAGAAATGAACCAAAAAGGCCACAACTATGATCACACAAACACCCCAAGTTCCACAACTGCATTGTGGGCATCCTTTGGTGTAATCCCATTTCAAATTCCTTCTTTAGGTTCTATAGGATCCAACTTGGAAGAAAAGAGACATTTCTGAATTTAAAAAATTTGATAAAAAAGTAGGTCCTTTGAAAGAACCTACTGAACAAGTCTCCTTAACCTATCTGGTCTGACCAAAGACTGCAGTACTTGCCTCTATAAAATTCTTTGGTGCTACACAACCAACCAACAGCCTCGAAGCTAGTTGCACAACCCAGTTGCCACTACTTGCAGAAGCCCATCTCTCTACATTAATGAGGCATTGTATGAAGACACCCTTTGGTTTGATTTGGTCTGTCCTGAACCAACTGCCAGTCCATTGCAATGCACATTCTGCTTACTCCCAATGTGGACAATATTGGATTGGAGTCAAAATCCTGATGGGTTGAATCTCACTCAACCATGTGCAACCTGGGACATCTAAAACAGTTCAGAAATTGCCATACATGCAAAATGAGTGGTTACTGGGACCAGATCTACGACTATGCTGGACCATGTGTTTAGAAGCTACTCTGGCTGACAATTCACTTTTGGTCCCCCTTTAAGATGCTAGTTCTAACCTTGATAAAACCTTGTTTGAACATTCTCTATGATGTGGTCCAGACTATCTGAAAGAGCCTCTTTCTATTCATTCCAACCTACCCTCTTGGGTTATCCCAGGGGGCTCTTCTACGAATGTTGCTTTTGTCCCAAACAAGGAGACAACAGTTCAGGGGCAAGCTTTCTATGGCTGCAATCCTAAGAGCACTAATCCATTGAAATCAACGGAACTTCTGAGTAGACACTACTAGGATTGCACTGTAAGTAGTGGTACCACAATTATGGTATATAAAAAAGAGATGCCTCATTAATGCCGACTAGGGCAGAGGAAGTCACAACCCAGCTGAAGCCTAACAAGCTCCTACTATGGGGCATGTGAGATGGAAGGCTGGGAAATTAATTAGGTTCCCTTTAGCAGAGATCAAACTCTCCAGACAGCAGCTTGCTAAGTGGAAATGAAGGCAGAGGAGGGGAAGCAGGAGAAATGGAGCAGTAATACAGGCTGGTATTAATTAGCCTAGGAAGCTGTTCAGAATAAGATCCTGTGTTAATTATCTACCAGTCCGATGGAAAGAAGCAAGCATGTTTCTCCCCTTTCCCAAAAGTAAATTGCCTTGAAAAATTAAGTGTACAATCTCAAGCAAAAAAGGACAAAATTCATTTCATTTTAACCCAACAATCCAAGAGTGATGTAGGGTTAGCAGATCTTTGGATCTTTGGGTGATCTTTAGCAGATCTTTGGGTTAGGATCTTTGGGTGATCTGTAGTAGACTGGTTAGCATTTCAAATTGCCAACTGCTTAAAGAGAGCGAGTAACTCAGATGCAAATTTTGACTTTCATATACAGATACTCTAAGATTAGCCCTCATGGGGCATAGACAGTATTTGGTTGTATCCTTCATGACTCCTGGTTGCATCTGGTTTAAGTTGGTGGACCCCAGAAGTCCTAGTTAAAAACAGCTCTCCCCCTGACGGTTTG
The DNA here is from genome assembly GCA_030015325.1 of Cryptoblepharus egeriae. Classification (NCBI taxonomy): domain Eukaryota; kingdom Metazoa; phylum Chordata; class Lepidosauria; order Squamata; family Scincidae; genus Cryptoblepharus; species Cryptoblepharus egeriae. The sequence continues at coordinate 3,406,261 of JAREYC010000015.1, read as the reverse complement.
AAGTCTCGCTAGGGCAGAGGTGTCTAAACCTTTTTGCAAGAGGGGCACACCATCTTTCTGACACTGTCGGGGGGCTGGAAGCAAAAAAAGGAATTATTTTTCAAATTTGGGTAAATTTACAAATATGAATATATTAGTGACAGAACTTGTGAATGAATGAATTCAAATCAATTCATTAACACTTATTTGGATGCCCTACATTGGGAGCCTTAGGGAGCCCATCTGGTCACCCTGAGCCACACTCTCTGGACATAACTGACTTCACAGAGATTTTCATAGATCATAGTGTTGGAAGGGATCCAGTAGATCATCTAGTCCCACCCCTTTCCCTTAGCAGGAGATCCTCATCTTGTGGGGACCTGGATCTTGAACCCTGGCCTGCTGGTTAACAGGCACAGTGTCCTAACCACTTGCGCCGCCACAGGACATCATTAAACAAGGTAACAGGCAAACTGACAGAGATGTCTCTCAGCCCTTGGAAAGAGGATGGGATATTAAAATTCAGTAAATTAATAAGATGTTAACAAGACGCAAAATATAATAAAATAAAATAGTTAATAAGATGCAAAATAAGACGTCTGGAAATCTGAACAGTATGTACAATATTGCAGGCTTCTCTCCACAGTCAGTTTTAACCAGGGTGACCATATGACTGGAAAAACCCGGAATTTTCTGGATTTTTAGCCTACTGTCCGGGTGTCCTACGTTTTGACTTCATTTTTTAACTTTGCGGTGGTGCGCAGTACACCATCATGTCATATGTTGTTGGATTCATAGTGAAGAGCAGAATCCAATGCAAAATTGGTTTTGAGATATTGCCTTCCTATAAAAGTTATGGCCAAAAAACAGGAAAAAAAATAAAAACAAAAAATACATTTTGGGGGCAATTTTTTTAAGCAGGTAGGAATTTTGGCCTTGGGGCTCAGGAATTTTGGGTTTGGCATCTGGTCACCCAGGTTTTAACAAACATGCACACAGTCCGCATTCCCCACCCATCGCCTATCCTGTCTATTTGGGAGAGAATAAGGACACGGAAGGCACAGCTCGGTTCTGCCATGTTTATTACACAGGATGGGTCCAGATGAAAAGGTGGACTTTGTCCAAGGGATAGAAAGCAACCAGTTTTGATTAGCAGAATTCCACCATCTCCTCTGTCCAAAACATTTGGTCAGTTTAGCCATCAAATTGGTTGTACATTCAACATAAAGGCGCAAGGTTGGCAAAGGATTATATTGCAAGGGATTGCTTCAAAACACACATAGCTTGCCCTCCCCCCCACGGGTTATTATTATTTTTTCTCTAAAAGGTACCAGTTCATTAGCAGAATACGAACAGTAGCAATTGGCCGGCAATCTTTACATCAACCATTGGAGGCGACAGTCATTTGACATTGAGACTTTTCTATGATTCTGATGTCGTTCCAGGGAGAAATCATTGCCGAAGGTGAAGTTTTTCTCCTTAGATTGGAAGAAACATACAATACCAACTGGACATGATGCAAAGCACAAGGGGGGGACTGAAATTGAGCTCTTTTTCAGGTTTGGAGCGGGCTAGGCGTGATGCATAGCAAGGTTCAAAGGCTGGCACTTAGATCCAAGATTAAATTGCAAAAAGAGAGCATTTTTAAGAGCATTAAAATGGTTCCTTTTCATCTTCTCGGTTCCAAATATAATCAGATTCTAAGTATGGATAAGAGCTCTTGCCTGTGTTCTTAGTTCTCTACCCTTGTTTCTCCCTCCTTCCCTTGGTTCTTCCTCCAGTAATAATTTTAGATCGTATGCTCTGGGGTGGGTAAGTGCAAGGAACTGTCTATGTACACATAGATGCAATGCTCACTGATGGAGCAATGTGAAATCACCACTATCCTGTTTATGGATGGAGTTCAGCTGTATTTGAGTACAGAGGACTGCGTTCTTTACAGTGCAGCCTCCCAACAATGTTTACTCATCACGGGATATTAGAGCTGAAAGGGATCTCGAAGATCATCTAGTCCAACCCCCTCTTTGGTACAGGCATCTGCTACAGCAACCACGACAGATGGACATGCAGCTTCATAAGCAAGCCCCAACACGATTCTAAAGGTGGACTTGCTTATTTATCTTGCAAAGGATTTACTGCCTCTATGTAATGCTGCGATACTACAAATGCCTCATTGCTGATTTTTAAAATCCTTGGGAACAGAGACCTGTTATATATGACAGTCTTAAGGCATCATGGGATCCAGTATAAATAACGTTTCCTCAAACCAGTGGGCACCAGACGTTCCAACTCTCTGTATTTTTTGGGAGCGTGATCTGATGACTCTGTTTTATCAGATCTGCATGCACTTTTGTACACGAGCATCCACTGGATTTTGTCCCTTTTCTTAACTTCTAGGTTTTAGCTGTCCAAGGCTAAAAGAGCCTGTTACAGGCTATGTGCAGGACTGTACAACTAACGCAAAATAATGTCGGGGAGGAGGAACTGACTTGCAGCAAGTGAGAACCTGTCCTGGAATTGCTCTGACGCAAAAATTGACCCCCAACTAATGCTCTGAAAAGCTCTCTGGGTTTTTTTTAAAACCTGCAGTTTAACACTTAACACTGCAATTTAACATCCTAAGCGCAAGTGGGCATGCATGTGCAAACACATTTGAGTTTTCGCCTCCCGTCCTTCCCATCCTGAGCTGGTTACCCCAGACCCCTTAGTTGTTCAACATCACCTTACAAAGCAACTTTTCAAGACAAAATGCACCACTCGTACAGCTGAGGTGTCAGCCCCCAATCACAGGTTAAAAAGAAGTTTCAAATTTTATTTTGTAGAAGGCTTTCCCTCTTGGTGGTGGGGACTTTAAGGCTTGGACAGAGGCATTAAAAATACTTTTCCTATTTTTTTCAGTAGAAGTGGGGAGGAAGCCTTAAATTTCTCCCATATGACTAGCACTCCACATAGACACAACACAGCATCTCGGAAACAGACACTGATTTCTTTCAAATAACCAAATTTCCAGATGTCACTGTGCCTGGAAGAACATGAACTGTAACTTTTAAGAGACTGAAAAAATAAAACAGCTGAACATTGGCCTCCAACACAATACATATTGACATTTTCCACCCCTTATTTTCATGCCGCGTTTCATATTTTTCCAATGATTTTGCAACTTTTTAAATTTCTTACACTACAGCTGCCTTTCAAACCAACTAGCAACAGTGCACAAAGTGCACATATACAATATTTTTGAATCAATAAGTTCCTTTCCCCCCAAAAAAATATCCCCCAAAGGACCACATTTTAAAACATTTGTCCAAGTTGCATATTTAACTTTGGCCACCACGTTAGAGATCAAAGCACACACATTCAAGAGCTGCCGCCCGTATCATTTATTCTGGACACATCCTGATGACCATAATAACCTCAAGTAGAATAAGAATAAATTAAAAAGGGTAGGACTATAGAGAGGAACAGACAAGGCTATGAGGGTTCAACCAAACCAAACCCAGATTTCAATTCTCATCACAGAATTCAGCATAGAAAGAATCTGAAATTTTTTTATTTCAATCAAGTTTCTAGATCTCATGGATACAAAGGTAAGCATCTTCCAGTGATAGTCTCAGAAATCAGGATGACCTGACCTGAAGCAGACCTGGTGGGAAGGCAGCCTAAACCACCCACTCCCATGGCAAATTATGGCCCTATGGAAAATCTCAGTGTAGCAAAACATATAAATGAAAGCCAAATGATAATTGAGAAGAGATGACGGGAGATGCTGGATCTCTAAAGACAAAGAGATCAGAGGGCTGGTTTGCCCATCCTCACGGCCCAGTAGTGCATACCTCCAAAATCCATGCGCCCCACTGCACATGCAGACATGTATACAGGTGTTTCCAGATACGCAACAGCCAGACAGCAAGACAGTCACACACAAACACGCGCAACAGACACGCACCCGCAATACCTCACACGGGCAAACACAGAGGCTCCAAGAGAGAGCACGAGGCACAAGAACAAGGCGGATTATACAAGGGCAAGGAAGCGGCCACACCAAGTCATCCTGGGCTGGGTCTTGCAGGATTTTGCCAGGGCACAGATATGCTTTTGAGACTGGCATTATCATGGCATTGTAATTTTTTTCACCCTGTTCAAGGTATGGAAGAGGGAGTTTTGAAAGGAGATGGATCCAGGCATGTGTGCAATGAACCACCTGGCATGATCCACATGTGCAAATGTCTTAAAACCAATTTGCAAATTTTGTGTGCAGGACACCACCACTGGCCATCACAATGTCTTTCAGTTCAAGGCTCTTGGGAGTTCCAAGTTCTGACCCACAAAGATGGATACAAAAACAAAAACTAGAGAATTACTCTCTGAGAATTTATACAGTCAATAATCCAACTTAATTTTTTTAATGACTGCAAACAGTCTTAGAATGATCTGAGCTCAGAAAGGTTCAGATCCCTTTGTTCCTGATTCATTCCCTTTGTGACCATACCCTGCTGTCACTAAAGTGCGTGTGAATGAAATAATGGCTTATTCTCCCATTGACTCCCTAGCTCCATTTCCGCCGCTGTCTATCCCGCCATACTTTGTAACGAATGCAGATTGCACTACGAAAACAATAATAAAAAAAGAATGATTTGAACTATTTTTTTCTCTTGAAAGTCAGCAGAGGAGATGCCAAAGGCTTCCCATTTAAATCCACCATTGCTGTCAAGGGGTTTTCGGATATCCATTTGTGGCTTGTTAGCTTGATATGTTTATTGCCCTGAAGAAACAGAGGAAGCACAGAAGCCCAATGAGAGCACATTTGGAGTTTCCCTATTGCAGGTGGGGTGCGGGGTGGAAAATACTCCAACAGAGTGTTTAAAAGTGTAGAGGAAGGGTGGGGGGGGGGGCATGACGCCATCCAACTCTTTTCCGCCTCAAAATCTGCTCCTCTGCCCACAACCTTACTTGAAGCAGCAGCACTTACAAGGAACATTTGGCCCCCTTTCCAATCTCAGCAATGCCTTCTGCTTTGCATTCCAATTAGTGCTGGAGACAGATCTGAATCATGACTTCATGTTCTTTTTTTTAAAGGAGGTGTAATGGACACAATTTGTGCCTTGATCCCAGCAACTAGCAAACCTGATCCAGGTGAATCAAAACTTGCATAAAATCCATCAGTCATAAAACTTGGAGCACCCCCATTATGCCCTATGTTTCCTCCACACCCACATACCCCAGGATGAAATGAATTTTGAAAAGCATCAAGCAACCTATGATGCGGATCACAAAATGCGTTTCTCCTCCATTTGACTAACATTATATTTATATTCCAGGACTCTCAGCATCGCTATATATATATATCAGCCGCTACTGATTCTTTCCATTTAGCAATTCTAGTGCAGAGGTGTACCTGGACAAAATGGCGCTCATAGCAAGGACTGAAATTTCAACCCCTATAAAACACCTGAAACCCACTTTTTAGCTAATGTTACAAGTCAATAATATTACACTGGGAGTATGCGCCCAAGGCACGAGACACCTCATGCCATATAATTGGTACGCCTCTATTCTTGTGGTTGAATGAGGAATATACCTGCAAGTGCATCTTTTGAGTTATTTTGAGCCAAGAGGCTGGGAATCTGGGAGGCTGGATAAAATTTTCCCAAGACCTGGATTTGGCCCCTGGGCCAGGGTTTGGCCACTCTTTCCAAGATCTGTGAAAACTGAAAGGTTGCAGGTTCAGTCTATTTCTCCCAATAAAGACACAGTATTGCCCAGCATCTCATTATTTGATGTTTTCACTTGTTGTGGTACTTGATTGTACAGCTTTGGAAGCCACCTTGGGCATTTGCTTTGGTATGGTATAGGTAAGGTATAAATTTTTCAAAATTCAAAATTAAATACCTTGACTTTCTATTTCCTGAATGCACCCTGTACAATCTAATCAGGGTATCCTTTGCAAAATGCATCCTCCTTTGGATCAGCACTTACCCAGCTGAACCCAGAACAAAAAAAGACCAGAAGACTCTGCGCCTAAGGATTTAAGAGCCTGCAATCCCTTTCCTGGGAGTAAGCCTCACTGAACACAATGGAGATAACTTTTGAGTAGACATGGTTAAGATTGTGCTCCAAGAGCAGACTGTGATCTGTGTAGACCAAAGCTGTTGTTCTGCAACTGTGGGCAGCCCAAAGCTTCAAAGCATTCAGGGAAAAGTCTGCTTCTATCATTTTATTCCCAGCACCTGGTATTCGGAGACAGACTATCCCCCAAAATGAAGGCTCTATTCAGCTATCGTGATTAATCATCCCTGAAAAGATGGTTTTCAGTCCCCCAATCAATTATCAATGTGCATCCAGAAGCAATTAGTAAAATTGAATGTGGTAGAGAAATAAAATATCAGTCATTAAATGCTGTGTCTTAATTTCCTGCCCTGACTCAAGCATTAAGGTTTTTTCTTACCAAGATAAACAAAAGATAAGTCATGGAATATACTGTAACATCTGCAGATGATCAATAACCAGAGTGGGAATGAAATTAATGTTTCATTTCTTTTTCCTCTGAAGTGTTGCCCTTGTCCATCAGGCCTCAAAGATGCTCTCCACCTCTAGACCATCAAATTTCAGAGGTTTTATTTGGTGGCAAAGGGATAGAACTCAGCACATGTTCAGGAACACTCTCCAGCCAGGTGATGTGAGGTTCTAAGATGATACAGCCAGGTGACAGCCACGTTCCAAGGTGGGTTTCTGAAACCCCCTTCCAAATCCTGAAAATCTTACTTCTAAATTAAAGGAGGGATGTAGGTGGAAGGCAGAGTGCAAACAAAGGCCTAAAACAAAAGTATAATAATACTTTGCCTTTCTCTGTCTGGAAGCTCTTAGCCCATATCGCCTGTCACTAAAGGCCTGTGAGGTAGGTAAGTATTATTACCCCCATTTCACAAATGGGGAAAACTGAGGCACAAAAAGGTGAAGCAACGGTTCCCCCTGTATCAGGTGAGAGAAGGGCGAGGAGAAGGGGACACAGCAATGTCCAAATCCTCTACCCTTCCCAGCTGAATTAAGCAGAACCAGAAATGTCAAGAAAGGAGAAGGGTCCCTGAGCCACCAGAGAGCTAATTTCCCAATCTCATGCAGGAATACACTGAGCCAACAGGAAAGGAAAATAGGGTATGAAAGAGAAAAATAAAATTTGAACCTCCCCTTCAAATGCTGGCCTAAAACAACCTGTCTACCCTGTCGTGTAACCTGTTACAGGGTGTAACCTGTCGTCACCCTGAATTTTGGGGACTACAGAAAGTTGAGAATCAAGATAGTAGTATGGAGATCATGTGATTCCCACTGAAATGAAGTGGTTACCATTTTTAAAATTTTGCCAACATTCCTGAGATTTCAATTTTTAAAAATCCTGCCAACAATGCCAATTTTCTAGGTAGACGCAAATATGTCTCCCCACTCCACTGACTGGGTATTTGCCTTTCAAAAAATGCTATCTAATTCCACAACAAAGTTCCTGGCCTCCAAATGCTGATATGAAAGAAAGGGATTATGTATTGCAAAACCATTTAACATTTCCCAGTATTATTATTGGGGGGGGGGGTTGTGGGTGGGTGGGAATGACAAGGAAGGCTTTGAAATTAGAATAAAAAAGGAATGGGGGGAGCAGTCACCAGGTGATGCACAGGCCTCAGTCAGTCTTGAGAGACTATGGTATCGTGCTCGGTGCTGCATACGCTGCATGCAAAGCATGAAAGCCTGGGTTGGATTGTTATGGAGGATAGGCTGTTACCCAAGCAGCAAATCCCCCCTCTCCATGCCACTGAATTAGTCCAATGGAAAGGCAGAGCCGATACGATTGGATCCAGCTGGCGTCGCAGAGCTGGGCTAAGGACAGGAGCTCACCCTGTCTTGTGGAGCCGACACGGGTCTTGAACCCTGGCCTGCTGGTTAACAGGCACAGTGTCTTAACCGCTTGCGCCACCAACAGCCCTGTGGGTGCACAATGAGGCTACAATTAACAGAAGAGTGTTAGAATTTAAGAGCTGCTTTACTGGATCAGAACATTGCTTCCAACAATGGACAGCCAGATTCCACATCCTGCACCCCTTTACAAAGCCTACAAAGCAGGGCACGAAGTCATCAGCTTTTCCCCACTGTTGCTCCCAAGCACATCTCACTTAGAGGAATACTGCCCCAACCCATGGAGGCTCCATTTATTAATAAATCAAGCTTTGCAATCTTCCAAAGCATTAAGCCCTGCTTAACGAGGAAGGCAGGATATATATAAAGTACAAATGGTAATAGTGGCCAGCTGGGTGCTTCTAAGAAGCTCCATTTGGGATGACTGGGCTGGGGCACCTTCCTTATGAGGAAAGGCACAGCATTTGATGCTCTTCAATCTGCAGCCTGAGTGTGGGCAAGACTGAGATGTATACAGTTTAGCAGGGGATGGCAAGGGATGTTCTTTCCTGACTTGTACAATACCAGAACCAGGGGACATCCACTCAAATTGTTTGCTGGGAGAGTTAAAACAGACAAAAGGAAATATATTTTACCCAGTGTGTGATTAATCTGTGGAACACCTTGACACAGGATGTGGTGATGGCACCTGGCTTAGATGCCTTTAAAAGGAGATTGGACAGCTTAACAGAGAAAAGGTCTTTTACAGGTTACAAGCCATAATGAGTATAAGTAACCTCCTGATTTGAGAAGTAGGCTCTGATGTCAGATACCAAGGAATAGGAACAGGATATAGGTATCTTGTGTGCTCCTGGAGTCCTCTTGTGGGCCACTGTGAGATAAAGCTGGACTGGATGGGTGTTTGGTCTGATCTAGGAGGGATCTCCTTATAAGTTCATAAGAAGAGCATTAATGAAATCAACTACCATCTCACTCCATTAACACGATATTCAGCAACAAACTGCCTCCAAACATGGAAGTTTCATGTTAGGCCATTGTCGGCCTATTAAACTGTTAATTACCTCTAATTAATTACCTCTATTAATCTGTCTAGTTCCCAATTAAGCTTGCAGCCATCTCCAAATTGTGCAAAGTGGCAGAATATTTTGCTTTTTAAGCAAATAAAAACAAAATGTAATGTCACTGATGACACTAGTCTCCTTGAATTGGCCTTTTCAGACTTTTCAAAGTTTTTGCCAATAGCCATCACCACACCTTGTGGCAGTGAGTTTTGTAAGTTTAAAGTGGATCACATGAACAAAGGCACTGGAAACGGGGAAGGGCAGAAGAAAGAGGGTCTCTATGGACAAAATACTTATAAACTGAACTCTGTGTACTGGACACCACAGAAGGTGGAGGTGCCCCCTCACCCAGGTTAATACCATCTAAAAATATGCCTGCCAATGGGATGCAGACAGAAACCTAGTTTGGCCAACAGTCAGGCTGGGCACCACAACTCTTTCCTCTCTCTTCTAACTAGACTTTCCCAGCCACTTCCCTGACACCCCCCCTCACCAAATGCCCTTCCTTTTGGGCTCGACATGGACCATGGTGTATAAGGCGCTGCACACACGCATTGTATCATAGATAGATATAATTTTCTTTTTTGAGATATGTATATATGTATATATTTTACACATATTGGAATAAATTGCGCGGTACTCTAGATATGGCTTTTGGTGGTACAGTCACAGCAGGGTGAGGTGGGATGGAGATGGTTGCAGGAGATGGAAGCCAAAACTTTGGTCAGAAACTATGTGGTATAGGCATCTCTCTCAGCGTGCTCACACAAACTGCCCATCCTGGCTGGAGAACACACACATCCATGCCCTCAATCTTCTGGCTTCTGTAAGAGGCAGTATTCGGGTATTGTGCCTCCCCACACACCCAGTGTAGGATTCAAAAGCTCCATGGGGTCCCACCTAATTCAATGGCAGATGACAGACCACCTCAAGGGTCCCTTTCCCACAGCCGGTTTGGTGGAGCAAGAAATAGCATGAGAGAAAAAGAGCCACGATGGATTTGTACGGCGCTGCCCCACCACCAACTCATGCTGCGGCATCACAAGGGCCATTGGCGTGCCCTCCTCTCTCAACAACAACCCCCCAGCTGCTCAGGTCAAAGGTCACAAGTTGGAAGGAAGCCGTGATTTCGCCTGGTCCGTATCAGGGGCACTAACTATGGAATCCGAGTCCTGCTGGATGCCAGCGGCTGCCCCAGAGTAGACTGCGGCTGTGGACATCTGGTGGGGCAGACCTACACGGGGTGGCGGGCCAGCTGCCCGTGGTGTAGCTTGAGGGGTACCACCAGAACTCTGTGTTGAGGGGGCTGGTGATGATGACGGGGCTGCCTGCCCCCCTGCGATCGAAGTGGTGGACTCATGAGCTGAAGAGGGGGGACTCTGACTCATGGTCTGAGACACACCATGTGGGAGGGACGGCTGTGAGGCCGAAAGTGGCCTGGACTCCTGGCTCAGGCTACTGGTGTGGAGGGCCTGCGTGCTCTTGTGGGCTGCCAGCCGCTGAGGCGACCCTGGCGGCTTCTGCTGAGTTAAGGAGAGCTGGGAACCTGACTGGCCCTTGGCACCCCTATACGGGAACGTCCGACTAGTGAGGGGGCTTTGGGTAGGTGAGCTGGACACTACTGAGGGGAAAGGGCTGGTGGAGGAAGCTGGACCAGGTTGTGCAGCTGGTGGTTGTTGTTGTTGTTGTTGTTGTTGCTGCTGCTGCTGCTGCTGTTGTGGCAGGATGGTGTTCTGCTGTGTTTGTTGTAGCACATGATGTGGCTGTTGTGGGCCAGCCTGCTGCTGCTGTTGCTGCTGCTGCACATTGAACTGCTGCTGCTGCTGCTGCTGCTGCTGTTGGTGGTGCTGTTGCAGCAAAGCTGGTGAGATAGCAAAGGGACCAGGGACACCCCCCTGGTACTGCAGTCGGCGCACCATCCGTGGTGACCCCAAGCCCACATTGCCGACCAGGGGGCTGGCCATTTGTGGGCAGAAGCTCATGGCCACAGCTTGCTGGAGGGTGGCAATGGCCGAGGTCACCTGGGGCTGGGCTGGGGCATACTGCTGGAACTGCTGCTGGAATTCTGCCTGCTGGACCATCTCCCGGTCATACTTGACAATCTCCTGGATGATCTCGTTCTCCTGGTTGTTGAAGACACCTGAGTTGAGGTCATGCTGGACTTTGTGCAGCAGGATGGAGTTCTTCTTACCTGTGGGATGGAGTTCACAGTTATTGACAACCTATCCTCACAAGCCTATTCCATTCCCTTTTCTTCCCAAAACCCTTTCAACTGATTAAAAATGTGACCCCCCCATGAGTTATATGATACTAGTGAAAACGTGACAGCGTTGTAGGAGTAAAATTTCCCATGTACACCTTTTCCCCACTGCACAAAATCCCCCATGTGCAACAACCCCCATGCGCATCATCCCGCCATGTGCAACACCCCCTGTACAACATCCGCCATATGCACCACCACCCCATGTGCTACACTCCCAAGCACACCATCGCCCATATGCAACAACCCCCATGCACAACACCCCCAGTACAACATCCCCCATGTGCACAGTACCGCCATGCACAATAACCCCCCACTGCTCAACATTCTTCCATGCGCATCAACCCCCATGCTCAACATCCCCCAGGCACATCAACCCCCCATGCTCAACATCCCCATGTGCATCAACCCGCCATGCGCAACATCCCCCATGTGCAATATCCCTCATGCTCATCATCCCCCACGAGCAACATCCTGACATGCACACCATCCCGCCATGCACAGTCTCCTTCAGGCACAAAAATTGCTGGATGTTAATCAATCTTCAATGTTACGTATAGACAAAAACATTTGTCTTTTCAGACCCTTAAGGGTTAAATTTTCAACATCAGTTCTTGGTGGATGTTGATGTCACAGAAGGAAAACCCTCCCCAAATTTCATGCTTCTCAGTGGGGGGGGGGGGATTGGGGCAGGGCTTGGATCAGTCAAGGATTCTCCAGTGCAAAGTAAAGGGAGAAAAACATGTTGCGCCCCTTTTCACCCCCTTCTGGTAGGAATTTCTGAAAACCAGTTCTTAGTGGGTTCCTCCATCATGGAAGGAACACCCTCCCCAAATTTCATGCTTCTCAGTGGGGGGGGGGGGATTGGGGCAGGGCTTGGATCAGTCAAGGATTCTCCAGCGCAAAGTAAAGGGAGAAAAACATGTTGCGCCCCTTTTCACCCCCTTCTGGTAGGAATTTCTGAAAACCAGTTCTTAGTGGGTTCCTCCATCATGGAAGGAACACCCTCCCCAAATTTCATGCTTATAGGCCCAGCGGTTTTGGCTGGGCGTTGATGAGTGAGTCAGTCAGTCAGTCACTTTTCAGTTTTATACATATAGATTTTAATCACAATATAGTAAACTGTTAAATTAAATACTGACCAATACTTATAATAAAAATACTCGAGGTGTGATCAGTAAGTATCAGGACTGGTGCTATAAAAAGAAAACTACAACACATAACTATTTGGCATTTAATCTCCTTCAAAGTAGTCCCCTTCAGAAGCCACACACTTAATCTAGCACTGTTTGCATGGATGGAAGCAATCCTGGAACTTGTTTTCTGGGTTAATCAGGAGCTGCCTCAGCGCATTCACTTGGATTTCCTTGAAGTCCTGAAATCTTCATCCTTTCAAGTGGGATCTGATTTTGGGATAGAGGAAAAAGTAGCAAGGGATGAGATCTGGGGAATACGGTGGCTGTTGGACCTGGGGGATGTTGTGCTTGGCCAAAAACTGCTGCACAAGCTGTGCTGAATGGGCAAGTGCGTTGGTGCAATTGCCACTCACTGGGTGCATGCAATTCTGGCCTTTTCCGATGAATAGCATCCCACAAACACTGCAACACGTCATAGTAGTACTCCTTGTTTACTGTCTGACCACATGGAGCATACTCATGATAAACAATCCCCTTGTAGTCAAAGAAAACGGTCAACAGTGCCTTCACATTGCTTTGACTCATTTGTACTTTCTTCAGTCTTGAAGAGGTTGGGGTCTTCCACTGTGAAGACTGAGCTTTGGTTTCGGGGTCATAGCCATAGACCCATGACTCATCACCCGTTATGACGGTTTTCAAAAAGTTTTCATCATTCCAAACACAATCAAGGAGATCTTGCGCAACTGAAACCCGAGTTTCTTTTTGGTCAGCTGAAAGCAGTTTTGGCACAAACTTGGCAGACATGTGTCTCATACCCAAATCTTCAGTGAGAAAGGTCTGAACTGAACCTTAACTAATCTGCACATCCTTGATAACTCACAGATGGCGATTCAACTATTTCTCCTCACAGCTGCATGCACATCTGTAATGTTTTTCTCAGTTCTGCCAGTTGTGGGTCTCCCAGAACATTTGTCACTGTCAACATTTTGTTGGCCATCTTGGAAGCATCTGAACTGCTTCTACACTCATGTGCTGCTCATACACCTTCTGGAACTTTGCGTAGGTCTCTGCGCAGGTATTGCCAAGCTTTTGGCAAAATTTGATGTAGATTCTCTGCTCAACTTTCTCTGTCATGGTCAATGCAACATCCAAACGCTACACACGTTCCCAAGCACTGCTCTAAAGAGAATGAGTGAGCTAGGACAAAACTCAGCGTGTGTGCATGGATGGCTGCGGTCATGGTCAATCTGTGCCAAATGGCTTCACTCTATGTATTTTAGCTCCTTTACTATGTCACCAGTCCTGATACTTATTGATCACTACTCGAATCTAACGAGCCATTGAATCCAATGCACACCTCGATTTTGGAGCCTAAATTCGGCTGGAAAAGGTGAGTGTTATATTTGAGTAAATAGGGTATTTTTTCCTGGAATACAGAGTTTTGAGAAGCTGCACTGGTTATGTAAATTGGCCAGAGATGCTTGACTGCAGAATCTGGATTTTCCTTGGGGTAATACCTTCCTCATCTTACAGCACAGAACAATCAGAGCCCTGGGGAGGGTGTCCTCCTGCTTTCTCAATCACAGCTTCATACATACCAATGCGGTCAAGGCGATCGATGGCCACTGTTTCAAAAGCCCGTCTCATCATGGGGTACTCCTCCAGGACTTCGTTGAAGTTGTCCACCGACAGAGAATACAACCGGCAATAAGTGTCTGCTCGGACGCTTGCAGTTCGCCGACCCCTTGTCAAGAGGCAAATCTCTGGTGGAGGCAAGAAAGCAACGAAGCAAGCTAACGTAGGATTCAATCTAAAATTTTAACTAAAATGGGATTCAATTTGATCCCCTTCAAGTCCTAAGAACAGCTTTTCAAGATCAGGCCAAAGGGCCATCTCAGCAAGAATCCTATTTCCCCACAAAGAATAACAAGATACTACTTGTTGGATTACTAGTGGGCTACTGGACTTCTACTCCTTGCACAAGCCCAGGTGCAACTGGAAGGTGTTCCTCACCCTGCTGCCATGTCAGCAATAATGGGCCTGGAAGGTTTCAGAAGGTATACATTCCAGTTCAGGCCAGAAGCAAGTATAGCTTCAGAAGGCTGCAGATGGACCATCAGACATTGGGATCAACATCAGCATTTGGTTACCCACAACTGGGAAGGATGCTGGGCTGAACAGGCATTTGATCTGATTGATCAAATCCGCAGAGAAGTTTTTCTGTCCTATAGATGCACTCTAGATACCTGCCCATTCTGCAGGAGTTTAGTCAAGAGATTCCCTTTCTGAAAGGAACTGTGATGTTCTTCCCCCAATTTAATTTGGAAACAAACACACAGAGCTCTGGGGCCAGAAATATAGAAAACTGAAAATCATTTGCATGACTGTCCCATCCACCCTGATAGTTTGAAAAACTTCCCATTCAGGCAGCTCTTCATGGCCACCTTTCCGGAAAACTGGCAAGCTCATGCTGTTTGGCTCGCAAACCTCATAAACCTCACATTATAAACTGTGATCTACTCATAAAACTGTCAATTAATAGGATAAGCTGCTGCGTCTGCCAAACTGCCACACAATGTAATCGGGTTCCTTTTCATGGATACAATAACAACAGAAACACAAAGACTCCAAATCATTCCAATTACTGATTTTCTAGTATGTTAGTTAGTTTGCTCCTGGTTTTTTAGCCTCTTCTTTTCCGCAGTGGGAAAAAACTTTGAATTTGTAACCTCCATGGTTAAGGGGTCTGTCATTGTTGCATCTCACAGATGATAACTGTGTCTGCCAAAATTCCCTTCTTTGCACAATTGTTGCAGGTCCAGCGGCCATGAAGTTGAAAAGTTGGCCACCCCTGATCAAGAACCTCTAGTTAAAAGGACCTTGGGGAGCACTGCTAGGAAGGACCTCTCTCTGCCAGAGATATGGTGAGCCACTAGCAGACAGAGCCAATATTCCTGGGCTAGACATAGCTAGGATCTAGCTAAGAAGCTCAAAAACCACCATAATAATCCACACAAAGAATGCCAGTCTCACCTCCAAAGTAGGAGCCATCTGACAGCTTCATCTCCTTATTGCCCTTAGTGAGGACACTGACCACCCCATGCTGAATGAAGTACATCTTCTTGCCAATAGTGCCTTCCCGGATGATGTAGTCGCCTGGCTGGAAGACCTCAAACTTCAGCTTGGTGAGCATGGCGGTGACAAAATTGGGGTCTGCATTGGCAAAGAGGGGCATAGAGGCTACCAACTTGCGGCAGTTGAAGTTGACAATCTCCTGGCGAGGACAAAGGAGAAGGAGGATTATTTAAATCAAACACACTGAGACACACACAGAGAGAGAGAGAGTGAGGGGGGGGGAGATAATGAGAATGGTCCTTCTCAACCTAGAAGAGGTCCATACTGTATACAAAGTAGAAGGAAATGGAAGTGTCCTTAAGTGGGGGTGGGTAGAATTCTACTATGTCAAACTATAGGATCACAGTCTGGACTGCTCCTCTCTGTGAAAATCTCCCTGATTGATCTTGGACAGATCAGAAAAATCATGAACTTGCTGATCTCTTGGACTGTCTTAGCACATGACATTTACCTCTCGCAGAGGCTCATTGAGCTCCTCAAGGATGCTGTCTTCGTCAAACATCTTGCCCTGGTAGCGATGCTCATAATAATCATGGATCTTCTGTCGAAAGTCAGCAGGTAGCTTATGGAAGGACATGTACTGCTCCACTTGTTTGTACTGTAAGGAGAGAAAAGGCAGTGGGTTGAAGGCCAGCAACCAACAGAAATGGTTTCAAGACTCAGAGAAGGCTGGGATCCGATTCTTTAATCTGCTACCACTTTAGTAGGAAGGATGCTGTGTCTGAACCCCAAAGAGCTATTGACAGAATACTTGGCAATGAGATAGATGGACATGGACCAACAATCTGATTCAGCAGAAGGCACCGCATCTCTCCCTATTAGGCAAGATGGCTAAACAGAACCTTTGTGTACATTGGAAGTGCTGGGGACAAATGCTGTTCCCAAAGTGCAAAGGAAAGATACCATGTTCTGGGGACAACTGGCAGAAGAAGGTCACAAGCTAGCCTGTCCTCTTCTTCAGGCAGAGACCTGTCCTACTGTGTTTTGTAAAGCACTATGAATGAGACTTAAACACAATATTTTTAAGTCTGCTTTTCAAGCAGTTCATTAATTGAGTTGTCAATTTAAAATCTGCTAGTCTTAGGCGATGGGTTAGTAAAATATTAATGTGAAGACGTCCTTCAATGCGTAAGGTGCACAAGAAGAAGAAAATGTTTCCATTGGGTGTGCCCAGTAAGGGGAGCACTTTCCCTCCTTCGCCATTCCTGAATTTACAGATTCTGATCTCTCTGCATCAGGTTGCAAAATGGTACAAAGAGGGGAGAAAGTCAGAAATATAATTGGCAGATGCTGTTGTCTGGAGATCTTGACAGATCAGAGAGGCGGGGGGAGGATGGGTTCTATAGAGCTACCTGCCCTTTAAGACAAGCATCAAGCAGTGGGGAAATGGTGATCTGGACGCCTTCTCTCTCTCTCCCCCATCATGTAGCAAAGGCTCACAGCCCCAAGGGACCTTCTGCAAGCATCATACTAGTAACAGGTATTTCCAGGGCCTGTCACTTGTATGCTTTTTGGCCTTTGCAGAGCCATGACAATTGTCAAAACCAGTGCAGTTGTAAAGAGAAAGGCACCCTCCACAGGGTCCTGCTATCAACCCCAATGACAAGCCTTCTCCTATTGCTGCTACGTTCAAAGATAAGCATCCCCATATCCAAGTCTGTGTCCCATTATATTTGGCATTTATTTCGGTGTTCCAGTATATTTAGAATACTGTGCTGTTTTCTGGATGCTCTATCGCCAAATACTGTAGAGCTGAAAAAGTTGCAGTAAAACCCATGAGAGCAATCAGGGGCTTTGGGGCATCTCCCTTATCAGGAAAGGTTCAAGCACTCGGGGACAGAAAAAGAGAAAGACAATTTGGGTTTCTAAAACAAAGAAGGGTAAAGAGGGCCAGAATGATGTGTGTGTGTGTTGTCGTCCCCATCAGTAATCAACAGATGGGCTGAATGAATGAGTGTGATTGTGAGGGCACAATCCTATGCATGTCTACTCAGAAGCAAGTCCCTTTATGCACAATCGGTCTAACTCCCAGGAAAGTGTGCATCGGATCATAGCCTATCTCATATATGTTCTGGTAATGCTTAATATTTTATTTAAAACCTTTCAGCCGTGGCGTAGTTAAAGGGGAGCAAGTCTTGGAGGAAGCCTCACTGTGGCATGCATGGGGTCCCTTCCTTTCAGATCATTCTGGTGGGTACAGGAAAGCAAAGCCATACTGCCCTTCCCCCTCTATATACATCAATGCCTTTCAGCAGAAACTTATAGGGTAGCTAATCATAAACATTTAAAATAATTCAGACACAAGACCATTCAATTCAAAGGATAGAATAGTAAAAGTCTGAAAATCATTGTTGAGAAAATAAAACCCATTTTTCATTAAACTTTTGGGTGACTATGACAGTTGTCAGGTAGTATAAAAAAGCTAGTTAGAAGTTGGCCCCAGCTGAGTTCCTTCGGGGAGAATATTCTAGAACTGGGCACAGTTACTAACATGGCCGTGTCATCATGTGCCAGCCAGTTCTATGTTGATGGAGTGGCACCTGGTGCCAGGTCTCTGGCAAGGATCTTTGTTGCAGACAGGTCCCTTCACACTGAGGCGGAGAGAATTCCTATTTGTGTGGTTTATATAGGGAATAAAATCTGGATTGCCTGCAAAGATATATACAATACCCCCTTCATACCTTCCCCCTTCATACCTTCTCCTGATACTGGCGCCGGGAGGAATCTAGAGACTGGATGAGAGCTGTGGCATGTCCGATGAACATGGCATAGCAGGTGGCACCCACAATCATGCTTAGCATGGTCAGCCATATGTCTGTCATGCTCTCTGGTGCTTGGCGTCCATACCCGATGCACAGCATGTGGCTCATAGACTTGAAGAGGGCGAAGGAATACAGCTCACTCCAGGAGTCATTCTAGAACAGCAAGAGAGGCAGCACTGATGGCTTTGGTGTATGTATGTGTTCAACATGCCAGCCAATAGCATTATACAGGGTCTGCAAGACCTCCTGAAGCAAGACTCTGAATGCTGGCAACACGCCATCTGCTGCCTCCACCATATCTGCATCTTAAGTATGAAAAGAAAACCACTAGAGCAGAAGATAAAGTGAGGTGGAGGAAAGGAGAGTGGTTGGCTAGAAAAATTAGTACATTTTCCTCTCCTTCCCAATTCTGTTCCATTCCCCTCTTTCTTCTCAAATCTAGGGAGAATAGACAATGATGCAGGAAGGGATCCAGCCAAGATCAGCTAGTCTATGGCAACTCACCTCAAATTAGTTTATGGCTAGAATTATGACATTCTCACACAAATGCTTCCGTCCACTTAACTAACCACATTATCAAGCAAGCATGTTCAGAGCCCAGACATGTACCATGTCCATGGGGATCATCAGGATCTCTGGCAGGGCTAAAATTGATAAGAAAGTAATATGGATGCCTTATTAGGTTCTTGGCCTATCTTCACACAGGTAAGGAGGAATCTTCTTAGCTTTCCCTTCAGATCAGCAGTTCCGAAACCAGAACCGATTAAAAAAGTAGATAAAATGAAGGTGGCAACTGCTTGAAAGCACATTCAACTTTTTGGTCAGAGATTCTATTAGAATTATGCCCCAAGTCCCCTTTACTCACCACCATGCCATTCATGGAGACCCAGCAGTCACTGGGAAAATCCTGGAGCATTGGCACAAGGAATTGGAGGCAGCCATCCCAGTGACAGAGGAGAAGCATCATACCAATAAGGTTGATGATCCGCATCACAGCACTTGCCAGGTCGTAGGTCATGTGGAAGATCTGCAATGTTAGGGGGGGGGAAGACAAACATGTTAAAAAGCAAGAAGGATTCATAAGAAGGAGCCTGAAAATTAGACACAAAAGGTGCATAAATGAGGAAGACTCTGGTTGAACTCTCCCCTTCTGCCAACTCATTTGGTGACCATTGGGAAGCCACTGTCCTTCAAGCCTAAAGGAGCCATCAGAGAAGCTTCCAGTCCAGAGAAGCATCGAGGAAGGAGGCAAGGTAAGAATTATGCATCATCTAGATATGTGACAAACATTTTTGCAGGTGGGTCTGGTTCACTCAAGTTTCTATTAAATACCTGTCCAGTCTCTCTGCCTGCCTTATTTTTCATTTCTTTCACTCACCATTTTGCTTTACCCATTGCCATCTGCCCTGTGACCTCTGGGCCCCCCACAGAAATCTAGAGCAAATGCAAAGCTTGAGTGAGTTTTATGGAGAAATCAGTCCGGAACATTATTCATCTGTCTGATCATCGTGCCGTGCAAACTCAAGCATTTCCCCTTTCAGCGGGGTTGCCATAAACCCTCCCCTGCTGCTGCTACCCAGCTGTGCCAGCCTTGAGCCAAACAGAACAGTTGCCAGTTCTGCCTCGGTCTGATCCCACCCTTGGTCACTAGAAGATTCTGAGTTCTGTAAGCTTTGGTTTAATTCCTTCCAAAGAACTAATCATTGTTTAGTTACATACACATCACAAACACAGAAAAACAACCATTAATAATATGTTCTAGTGCGGCATAATAGCACTAAATGTAAACTATGAATTTGGACTTCCCCACTTTGAATCTTGTCTCTGCCTTAAAACTCACCAAGTGGTCCTTAGGCAAACCTCAGCCTCAGTTTTCCTCACCTGAAATATGGGAATAATGCCAGCTTACCTTGGTGGGTTATTGAGGATTCTTAAAAGGAAATGCATGTGCAGGGCATCAACATTCAAAAAAGTGCTATACAAATGCCGCTATTAACAAGACGAGGGCTCCTTTTGCATTAAATCTACATTAAAACTAGTATTAGCTAAAGACCAGGGGGGAAGGTGGGGAAGAGGACAGTGATTATAGAAAATTAGGAAGAAAATATTTGTATCTAGGACAGTGGTTCTCAATCTTCCTAACGCCATGACCCCTCTATAAGTTCCTCATGTTGTAGGGACCCCCAACCATAAAATTATTTTTGTTGCTACTTTAGAACTGTAATTTTGCTACTGTTATGGATCATAATGTAAATATATGATATGCAGGATTATTTTCATTGTTACAAATGAAATGTGTGTTCTATGCACACACTGAACACAATGGGATTTATTTCAGAGTAGGCATGCATAGGATTGGGCCCTGAGGCTGCAATCCTATCCACATTTACATGGGAGTAAAGGCCCCCCTGACTACAATGGGATTTTTTTCAGAATAGGCACGCATAGGATTGGGCCCTGAGACTGTTAGTCAGCCCCAGTGTGCCCGCAGCTACAGCTGGAGGTCTGGCAAGCCTGACCTGGCCCCCTGCACCAGGGGTCCTTCGGCGACCCCCAGGAAAGCTCTAGGCGACCCCCAAAGGGGTCCCAACCCCCACTTTGAGAAACGCTGATCTAGGAAGTACACAATTACAGGCTTTCTCCACTTTCTGACAGTTCTGCTCTTTCAACACCTTTCAGATTATGCCCAGATTATAGATTTCAGATTATACTCTACTCTTTCAACCTCTCTCTGCTGGTCTAAAGGCTAAAATTGTCTTCCCTGAGGTTGATTTGCATGTGACATAGTGATCAAACTGTTTTTGGGCATTTCCTTATGACTTTCTTCAGTAATAACCCTCCTTGAAATACATAAGATATTCATTGCCCACACTGCCCACATAAGATATTCATTCTCTTGTTCATTTTACTGTAATTTGTTATATATTTTGGATATGCATTAATAAATATGTGTTATTTAGGCTTTTTACAAGTGATATTTATGTCATTTTTGGTGGCCATAGTGCATTTGCAACCTGGAAAAGACTGGGTTCAATTTTTCAACGGTTCTCACTTTTGGACAGTGCTCCATACCCTAATCGGTCCAATACGTGGGGGATGCCTGTACTTGGTTGAGAATGAAGAGCTTCAAATTAAGGCACGAAAGAGAACAAGAGCAAACAGGATTATTGGTGGCTCACAGCAGCTTTGAGGCCTGGGGGTTTGTAGAAAGGAAAATACTGAGGTAATCAATCTCCCTATATTCTGCACCGCATCCCAATCCAGACGGAACCTCCCACAGACCCTGGTCAGAGAAGGTACCTGGAGAAGACATGCTGACCAAGGGAATAGAGCCGAATGGTTAGCATGCACATCAGCAAGGGAGGCAGAGCAAGTGTAATCCAAAATGTTCCAAGGCCACAAGGTTGTCCAGTTTTCCACAATGACAGTGCCAACAATCTAGTGACCCACACAAGTCGGGTGAGCTCTTGAACCACCCATCTGTCTAGCCTGGAACCATAGCAAACCAGCCCAAATACCAAAAAGCAGCAGGCATCCGTCACTCTTGAGAGACTATGGTATTGTGCTCGGCACTGCATACGCTGCATACGAAGCACGAAGGCCTGGGTTAGATTGATATGGTGGATAGGCTGTTACCCAAGCAGCAAATCCCCCCTCTCCATGCCACTGAAATAGTTCAATGGAAAGGCACTGGTTCCATGACTGGTTCCAGCTGTGTTGCAGAGCTGGGTGAAGGACAGGAGCGCAACCTGTCTTTTGGGGTCCCAGGTCTCGAACCCTGGCCTGCTAGTTAACAGGCACAGTGTCTCAACCACTTGCACCACTGATCTGAAAAGGCAGATCAAGAAAAGGAAGATGTGATAAGGCAGATCCCCAAGGAAAGGAGGCCTCAGGATTCAAATCAGGAGCCACCACAGAAGGAACTAGCCACAATCCACCAAAGCAGATCTCAGGAAGACTGAAAGCATCTCTCCAGAGCCACCCAGAGCGGAGACACTTTTCATATCTATGAAAAGGGACGTATGTATTGTTTCAGCATTCAAGCTGCCAGATAATTACAACCGGAGGGGCACAGAGAGGACATGTCCTCTCCACAGTAGCTCAACTGTAAAAAGAAGAGAGGGGTGGAGGGGGGTCAATGGCATCTGTGCAGGCATAAAAGAGTCCACATCACAAAACCAGATGCTTTCCCCATGGTGCAGATTGTGGCGCGGCACTGCCAAGAACACAACACTGAAATGTTGGAGATATTCAGGAGCTGGCATCTGGTGGCCAACTGCTGTCAAATGCCATAATATAAAGGTCCTCTCTAGAGGAGAAAATCTAGAGGTCCTCTATGTCCAGTAGGCACAGATGAGTTTGTAGCATAGAAAACTGGAGCGGGTCATTGCTGTTCCCTCCAAGCTGTTGACTCCCACATTCCCAGGGAATGACCTAATCAATCATATAAAGGGTGCTGACCACTCACAAAAAGCCAGTAGCCTAAGGATGGATCTCAACCAGCAACCCAACTCATCATCATCAACCCATCATCATCATCATCATCACCACCATTCACATCCTGACTCAATGAACAGAAAGAAATGTCAGGTCTTGTTTATGCAACCCCAGGTGCATATGCCAATTGGAAAGACAAGGTCAATGTATACTGTCCACAGGAGAAATCAACAGCAGAGCACCTTCCAACGGTCAAGGCTGTGAGGCCTAGTGATCATGACAATGAAAGTAAATGGGAGTGAAGGGATGTAAAAGGGGTTGGAATAAGATACCAGGTTGATCCTCAATCTGGAATCATGGGTAGTGGAAAATTGCTGATCTCAAGCTGCAATCCCAACCCCAAATTAGGCTGGCATAAATCCTGGCACAAGTCCTCTGCT
This sequence comes from Cryptoblepharus egeriae, assembly GCA_030015325.1. Taxonomy (NCBI): domain Eukaryota; kingdom Metazoa; phylum Chordata; class Lepidosauria; order Squamata; family Scincidae; genus Cryptoblepharus; species Cryptoblepharus egeriae. Next base: position 3,383,149 of record JAREYC010000015.1, on the reverse strand, counting down.
GGCCTGGAGGTGCAACAAAAGTGCTGTAAGGCACTTCTGCACCATTCCTGGGGTGGGGGGGTTTAGACAAGTGGTGGGATTCAAATAAATTAACAACAGATTCTATATCCTAATAACCTAAATTAGCAACAGGTTCTATATCCCTAGAACAACAGGTTCTTAGAACCAGGCTTTCATTAGCAAAAGGTTCTATAGAACCTGTGAGAACCCTCTGAAGCCCACCACTGAGTTAGACCAGTGCAGAGGCAAGCGACAGGCTCTGCACACCACCACAGGAACGGGGAGACGACTAAGTTGTGCTGACCTAAATTGGTTACGATTGTGCCAACAGGAAGGTTACCCAAGCAGAACCATTCTCTGCAATCTCAGCCTGCATGGTGATCATCACAGCTGAGAAGTACCAAGGCCAACGTCCATTCGTGGCACAAGGGAGACAGGGTTTTCAGGCAAGATGGTAGGGAAGGAAAAACAGAGGCCATGCCAGGTTTTCCACTGCTAAGCCCAGATAGCAACAGTCACCTGTACAGGTGTGTCCCTTGTTATGCAGTAGGTTCTGTTCTGGAACCTCCTATGGATAAAAAAAATCAGTGGATTAAAAAACAGTGGACAAATAGATTTAAAGATCAATTCCCAGGTTTCTTGCACTTCCAATGCTTCTAATGAAATAAGATTATGCCTCAGTGTCTGCAGGGGTCTGATTCTGGGACTCCCTGTTCATACAACAAAAGTGCTAAAAAGTAGTTTTTAAAGTGTATCCCTATACAACAAGGCCAGCAGGCCAGGGTTCAAGTCTTGGGTCCCCACAAGATGAGGATTTCCTGCTACAGGTAGGGGGCTGGACTAGATGATCCACTGGGTCTCTTCTAACTCTGTGATTCTATGATTCTAAGGACAGTTTAAAAAGTTTTTCTTACTGTTGCAGAAAAGCAATCAGAAATGCAAAGGACACCCTGCCTTTGCCTGGCTCAGCTGATTGCTTGCATGACTGCCTCTCTACAACAGCAGAAAAGCAGTTTTTAAAACAGATTTGTAGTGGCCATTCATGTTGAGTCAGATCCGTGTATGAAAAAAATCCATGTATAACAAGGATGATCCTGCAGTACCATGTCTATTTCAGGCCGGGCCCTCCTTAAGTGCTCATCCAATGCCTACACTGGATGCATTGGATATGCCATCCATTGCATATCCATGCTTTGCATCATACTTCTTCCATCAGGACTCCACACTGCATGCGCAAACTATGGGTGGGAGACATTCAAGAGAATGCAATCCTCAGCTCAGCTTCTAGAGGGCCTTACAGGAATTCTGCTGGGCCATACACAAGGGCTAGGTAGAACCCTCAAACTCAGACCTAGGAAAACCTCAGGGCAGTTTGTCCATTGGTTGCTAGCTATTCCTTTACTTCAAATGTTAAGGTAGATACTGTTCTCTTGCAGACAGTTTGTCTTTCTGCTAGTTGCTGAACCAGCAACAAGCATGGTCTACTGCAGGGGTCTCCAAACTCTGGCCCTGGGGCCAGATGTGGCCCTCAGCAAGCCTCAAGATCCCTCTATCTGGCGCCTGGGCAAGCCCTGTTATCCACTCCAATATATTCTTGTATGTAAATTTATGTAAATTTATTCAAATTTGAAATGTAAAAGTTTTTTGGCCCCTGACAATCAGCCAGCATCACAGTGGCAAGCAATGATCTTGACACTACTCCCGCCAACCTCTGTCACTGTCCAGATTGTCCAGTAAGGATGCGTAGGTTTCTGGTTGTTCTTATAAACAGTACACAATACATTACACATTATCTTCCTTGCACTGGTCTACTTTCGCTAATATAAGACAGTCAGTTTTTGCTGTCAGTCTTGGAAGGAGGTGTAAAATCCTTAGCTTTCCCCCATCTCTGCATCAAAATGGGATGAGTACTTTAGGATTAACACCATTAACGCCATTGTGTACATTAGAAGTCAGCTCACAATCTATCATTAGGAATTCAGTTCCTAAACTAAGGCATCAATTTAGAACACCCGTCCAATCTCGACATCACTGTTACCAGACTAAGGTCTGAAGTTAGGAAAGGTGGCCATGCCTTGACGAAAGAGGCTGAACAGTGACATCATCATATAAGGGTATTTAAGGACAAGCTGGAGAGATGCTCTTGGTGCTTGACCTCAACTATAACCAGGTACTTGGTGCACTGTCAAGATCTAGCCCATCTTTTTAGGACAAAAGATGATGAGATGGATGCAAACCCAGAGAAAGAAAGATTCAGGAATGAAGGCTGAAATCTTCCTGAATACATATATGAGAAACGTATGTCAGGTTTCAGCTCTTCACCTAAATTGCTGCTGCATTGTAAGAACTGTGTCTAGACTCTCTCATATGCCTTACAAAAAAACATTAATGTTATATTTAAATACACTTTTTATAATAGTGACATTTAAAGATGCATTTCGACCAGTTTTCATGGAACTTCAGAGTGTTTTGCAAGAAAAATAAGTCAAGTCTCTGTTCCCAATCTACAGTCAACAGCAAAGGAATCAGCAACAGAGAGGGTACCAAAGAGGAACGTGAGCAAACAGTCTTTTACAGTTAAGGGTGGGGATTAAGTTCAAAATCTGACGTCAGGGCAGCAAAATCACATGACGGAGAATCTAACTCCAACCTCTGTGACCTCCAGAGCTGAAGTCTTCCTTCTGCATTGCAGAATATTGTGTACAACACCAGCCAGTGCCAACCTAGCTGGCAGCAGAAGCAGAGAGTGACCTGCAAGTCTGGAGCTACTCCACCTCTTGTCCCCCAACACATCCAATTCTCTTTAGAGGTGGGGTCACAGTGACAAGTGGGGTCCTAAAAGCCAAGGTAGGTCTCACTTCACCCTTGGTCCACTAGGAGGGTGAAGAGCCTCACTGCCGGGTGAGCCCCTTTCCTTCCACACTTGGCAACTGGCTCTGCAGCAAAAACACAAAATACAAGCTGTACATTCAGATGCTGAACACCGGGGGAAACAGGCAATCAACTCACAAATGCTGTGAGCAGCTCAGACAGAAACAGCCCCATATACCTGTATGACAACAGTCCACGTCACTCTTGTCCTTACTGTGCTCTTCATGTGTGGCTGTGATTCCTGGGTTTCACTGCAGTACACAGTAGCACAGGCTGACCTGAGACCGTATCAGGCGGCATTCCAAGTGACACTACTTCTGTCTTTTTCAAAGCTGTAAGGGCTGTGGGTGGCGCAAGCGGTAAAGACTCTGTGCCTGTTAACCAGCAGGCCAGGGTTCGAGACCCAAGTCGGCCCCACAAGACAGGGTGAGCTCCTGTCGTTAGCCCAGCTCTGCGACGCCAGCTGGATCCAGTCGCATTGGCTCTGCCTTTCCATTGGATTAATTCAGTGGCGTGGAGAGGGGGGATTTGCTGCTTGGGTAACAGCCTATCCTCCATAACAATCCAACCCAGGCGTTCATGCTTTGCATGCAGCGTATGCAGTGCCAAGCACGATACCATAGTCTTTCAAGACTGACGGAGGCCTGCTTTTAGGTGTGCCTGATGGGCATTCAAAACTCCTTGTGCTGAATCAAGCCAAAGGCACATCGAGTCCAAACTCATCTTCTCAGTCAGACTTTGGTAAAAAAAGATCACATGCTACTTGATCACAGAACTGAACCTGGATCTCTTTGCCTGTTAAGCATGTTAAGTGGAAGGTGCTGTTCCACTGAGCTGCAGCTCTCTTCTCCGTGATCTCCAGCATCCTTTTTCAGATAAACATAAATGGTCAGAGATGAACATAGTGTTCTACTTATGGCCATAACACAGACTGAGAACACTGAGACCCTGGGATACTCAGCCTTGTTCAAAACATCCACACCTACTTGCCTCCATACATACTCCCAAAGTGCCCCAGCAAATCACACTCATCCTCAATCTTTTTAGGAGGATACCTTTTAAAGATATCCTTTAAAAAGGTTTTTAATACTGTAGGTTTTAAAAACCTTTTTAAAGGTATCCTTTAAAAATCCTTTAAATAACCTTTAACCCAAACCAGCAAAATGGAATCCTCTTCCAACTGCTACATAGGAACTAACCCTACAATGCAGAGTAACTACGGCGCATGTAAGAGACATTTACATTGACATAGTTACGGCACCACCTAGTGAAAACCTATGGGAAATTCATATTGCAATCCAGAGTAAATTGTTCTTACATCGGAGCAAAGACTCCCTGTGGTTACTCTGGAATGAGCCCTAAGCCTCAGCAAGCATATATGACATTTGTCCCAGTTTTACCCCCCCTGTAACTGCTTCCTCTACCTTAATTAATTCCCTTGAATTTCTTTTTGAGTCCAACCGATCCTAATCATGGAAATTGAAATTTGGGATTTTTTTTGTTTATAAGACCACATGGGGTGGCGGCGGCATATAAAACATGTAAATAAATCCCAGTTTAAACACACAGTCATTTTTATATGACCATTTTCTGTTAACAACCAGCTTCAAGACTGAAAAATAATGAATGAGTTAGCAGGTTGATGGGGGTGCTTCTATCATCAAAAATCAATAAAGGAATTTCCAGCTGAGAAAAATAAGTCAGTTGTGCCTCTTGCCTTCCTTTTTCCAGTTGGCCATAATGAGTCCATTGCAGCAGCCAGCTGTGATTGTGTAAGAGATCAATTTTCACTAAAGCACAGGTGAATTTCTTGAAAGGGGACCAATGAATCACTGGACTCGCTCAAGAGGGAATTTTTCTATGGCTTTCCTTCTTGGCTTCCAAAACTCCTTAACAAATGTACATAACCATCAGACTTGCAAACTATTCCCCAGTGGGCTGGTTTCAGGGATCTCAGCATAATAGTGCAATGATTGCCTCCTACGTGTTGGTGGCCATCCTGAAATAGTCATAAAGGAGTTGCTAGACCAGGCCTGTGCTGAATGATCTGCTTTTTGATGATTTTCCTTATTTCTGGACACTACTGATGCTCATGCCTGGTGCAGCGACCACCTGTCCTTTGTAAGAAACCAGAAAGACCTAGGGGTCAGTTATTAAATTTGGAATAGCTAAACCTCCTATTGAGATGGACATATTCCTACTACAGTCAAACCTGTTTATAGGGAGAGGAGTGGGAAGGAGCTCCACAATTCCAATCCAGTAATGGTATCATCAAAACTAGAAGCTCCCACAGAAGCATCTACCCGGCTCAAGACTCTGCACCAGAGGATTGTTGCAGGCCAAACATTCCCCACCACCATGCCCATTCACCTGGCCTCCAAGCACGGTCTCCCAGTCATAGTCCAACCAGAGCTTGCTCCTCATTCTGCCAAAGTGCTTCCACACACCAAGTCCCCAGAGCAAAAAGTCCTGCCCTAGCAGCAATGGTGGAGGTGGCGGTAGATGGAAGTGATCTGATCTTCAGATCAGATCTGACTGGGGATCTTCAAGCAGAGGCTCGACGAGCACCTGTCGGGGATACTCTAGGAGGATTTCCTGCTGCAGGCAGGGGGTTGGACTAGATGATCTACTAGGTCCCTTCCAACTCTAGGATTCTATGATTCTATAATGGTGCTTCACTGCCTCAACCTGTGAGGTTAAATTTGAGACTGCAGCTTATATGTAAAAAAAATTTAAAATCAAACTGTGGGCAAATGGTCTGACATTATTTTATTTATTATTAATTTTTACTAATTATTATTCCCCAATTAACAAAACTCACTGGGTAACAAAACACCAGCATCCTGCTGATGCATCTCCCCACAAGGGAGATTATTTGTATAGGGTGTGGTGGCAAAGCTGATACTTGTAAAACCATATCATGTGGATTACAATAATATACCAATGCAACTTATTCACTCATTTATGTTTTATTCATGGTTTTATATAAAAGTGATTTTTGGTCCCTGTATATGTGTAACATATACAATGTAGTCCTCCTACTGAAAAGGTTGGAGATCTATGGACTTATCACTAGATGCTACACCCACCTCTGCCTGCCTCCTTCTTCTGGTACCTTCCCTGACTATCTGGTCCAGCATCGTGTTGCTCCACCAACTGTCCACAAGGAAGATGATCTAGGGGGAATTCCTGCTGCAGGCAGGGGGTTGGACTAGATGACCTACTAGGTCCCTTCCAACTCTACGATTCTATGATTCTATAAGATGGAAAAGCATTAGTCCCCTGCAACTGGCATTCAGAGGCACCGTGTTGCTAAACCTGAAGCTTCCACATATGCATCATGACTAGAAGCTAACAATCTCCCCCAGTCTCAAATCTGTCCAATCCCCTTTTTCCAACTTCATATCATGTCTTGTGGAAATGAGTTCCACCAGCTAATTATGCATTTTTTTGTGGAATATTAACTGCGAGGGGGGCTTTGTCAGAGTGGCAACAACCTGGAAGTGGTTATGATGGTTGCACTGCAGTTCTCTTAGCTACAAGGACAGGCACCCCCCACTTATTGGGACAGGTTAGGCACAGGAGCACCATCCAAAAGTGAAAACTGTTGAAAAGTGGAACCCATACTTTTTTTAGTTTATAAATGTTGCTTCCAATGCTTTTTTAGCTAGCAAATCGCAAGTGCACCTTCCTGCTGCCCCACAAAGATATCTGCAGATTGATCCTCTCTCCTTTGGAAATGGAATTGGACCAGTTATACAAGCTGGGGAGGGCTTTAGAACAGGTAGTGGTTGAAAGTGTGGAACATGTGTTGAATGAATGCATTCTGGTTATGACTGAAAGGTATTGAAAGAGCGGATCATCAGAAAATGAACCATCGGAAAGCAGGGGATACCACTAGCATGTACAATAAATAGCAGCTTTTTTGGAAAGGGGAGACTGAGAGGTTGACAAGAAAGCAATGCAAGCGGATGTGTCTACTTCACCCAAGCACACAGTCATCTGGAAGCGGGCCATTCGGTTAGTTGTTTTGTTTGTATTTTTCCAGCGAGACACTGCCAGCCTTAAGTATCCTCTTAACAATAGATTTAATGCAATGTGTCGTTTCTTCTGGGCTCCAAACCTCTATTGCTCAAGGTCTGGCCAGCTGGCATCACTTGCTACTCTGTCCTTGTGACAAGCAAGAATGTCAGTAGTTAGAAATAGGGCCTGGAGGGTGGTGGCACCCAAACATTGGAATTGTCCTGCCTCAGCAAGGGCCAGGCATCGGGAAGTTGGGTTCTGGGTCCGCCAGCCTAAGTCGACTGGAAAGGGAGGACGTGAGCACTACAGGCAAGAATGGAGGCTCAGAGCATCAAAAAAATGTGGGGATTAAAGGCAGGAGAGAAGACCAGGGGCATTGCCAGAGTGATGTGGCTGGTGCACGGTGCAACGGGAGATGCACCCAAGGGGGTGACACCAGAGGAGTCTGACACTACTCTGATGGCCACAGCACTCCCAGACAAGTGCGCATGCCTGAAACTCCAAGTGTGCACGCTGGTCTGGGGGCACTCTGAGCACAGCGTGCATGCCCTGAACTCCAGGCATGCACAGTGGGCCAGGAGGCACCCTGAGCTCATCACGCACGCCCAGAGTTCTGGGCATGCTCGCTGGGTATCCAGCGCACTTTACTCTGAAGAGAAACAACCTCTTCAGAGCAGAGTTGTTTGAGCGCGCCAGTGCCCAGCATGCACGCCTGGAACTCTGGGCATGTGCAGTGGGCTTAGAGCACCCTGAGCCCACTGCACACACCTAGACTTCTGGGGATGTGTGCTGGGCACCAGCGCGCTCAATCTGCACTGCTCCTAGGAGGGGCAGGGTGCTCGTGGGGAGATACATGCATCCCAGGGGTGACACGTTTACCCGGGGGTGACATGCTCATCTCCACATCAGGTGATGCGCAACTCTGCGATGCCGCTGGTGAAGACTAAAGCAAAAAAGAATATAGTAGGTGCTTTCAAATAATGTTCTCACACCGGAGAAAAGCTAGGCAGACTGAGGAACGAGCTCTGAATTGGAGGTTTTCTAGAGCATGGTGAATTAGAATTGGTCCTTGGGGGACAACTGACAATGTTTGAGCAGGCTGATACTGTATCTTAGATCAGTGGTACTCAAAGTGGTACCCCTTACTTCTGAGTAGACATGGAGTAGCTCTGGCATCACAGTGGTGCAACTTCTGTTGTGACGTCACTTCTGGTCATGACATCACTGCCAGGTTGATAACATCACATTCACGTCCCAGTAAATTTGACAAGGGGTTGTGTACAGATTTTTAAGTTTGAAAGGGGGTCCCAGACTGAAATTCCCAAGTACCACTGCCTTAGATGGTACTCTTGAGGCACAAAAGTCACACTGCAAGGCTTGCAGTGGAAATACAGCTTGGTGGTGTTGGGAGTAAAGTGGAGTTTAGGGGCTCAAAAATAACAACAGGGTCCAATCCTATGGGCCGTTGTGTCAGCAGTACATGCATACCATCAGCTCTGGGTGTCACAAACATGATGTAAAGCATATTTGAAGCAGAAAGCAAGGAGGGAGTGTCAGCACTAAGCCTCAGTGCCAGGAGGATGGATGCCACACAGGAATCACAAGCAAGCAGCGCCATCAGGCAGCAGTGGTACTGGGAAGGCTTCAGGCATGCGGTGAGAGTGGAACAGGAGGAAAGACTGGTCCAAGAGGCACAAGGGGCCAGCAGAAGCCTCCGCTGGATCAAATCACCTGGGTTAGGCTACAAAGCCAAACCCAAAATGGTGCAGACTTGAATAGTCCCATTGCAAAGGCTTGGGCTTTACTCTGGGTAAGGGGACAAAAATCTTTCCCAACGAGACTTCCCCAAAATAGTGATAACTATTTTGATGCTCCTGTACCCAGCACTGTTGGGAAGAATAGGATTGGTCTGCCCACTGGCTACAAAATTATGTTTTGAGAAAACTTGCAGCAGGGAGTTTCACAAGTTAATTCTGCATTTTGTGAAGTCCTGAAATCCATGTAATGAAATCTCTTCTCCCAACAATTTTGTGGGACGAGTTCCCCAGTTCTAGTATTATAAGGAAATGGAGAAACATTTCTCCCTGGCCAGTCATTGCAATAAGACAGGCAAACATCTTGAACTGTGCTCTAGAGAGCTTGAGCAAAGAGCCTTGATGCCCCCATTCCCCTAACTGATATAGAACTATTATATAAATTAAAGGGAAAAATGCAACACTGTTGCATTATTCAAAGATAACTATTTGTAATTCACATAATTCCACATTTTTCTGGTCACAGAATTTGGGTTAATAGCTAATAGCTTGTTTTTGTCTAATAGCTTGTCTAATAAGCTGATTAGCTTGTCTAATAGTTTGTTTTTTTTGTAGTGTCTTGATATAAAGTACATGTAGACCTTGTTGGGCCATGTCGTTAATTTGTATAAAGATCAATCCAGATCCTCATTTTGAGAAGGAGGACTCTGGGGATAGGAGATAGGTAGGAATATATCAAGGCCTGCAAAATGCAAGTTGTGCCACCCAACTGCTCATAAGCACTACTCTGGCATGTGTCACAACCTTCACAACTTTTCATGGTCTCAATCAGTGGTTCTCAAGCTTTTCAGCCTAGAACCTCCTTCTGAGAATGACATCTGTCTTGGGACACCCCCACCCCAGATGTTATCAACTTGCAAGTAATGTCATGACTGGAGGTGACATCAAACAGGAAGTGTCATCACAGTGATGCCAACGCTCCTCCGTGTCAACTCGGAAGCAAGCCCCATCGTGTTCAATGAGACTTACTCCTAAGAAAGTTTGGATTGCAGTCGAAGTGACCCATTCCAAGATGGTGGCACCCAACTTTTTGTGACCCCCCCTCCCGAAATGAAATCATAACCCCCAATGGGGTCCCAACCCCCACTTTGAGAACCACTGGTCTACATATTAATTAGAAGGAAGTTAAATAGCAGGCACAGCATACATGCAAGCTTGCTAATGCTTGCTAATAAGGCAGTAATAATAATAATGCAAGCTTGCTAATAAGGCAGTACCAGCAGGGAGGTACTTATGGTGAAAGCTGAGTTCTGGTGCCCTTCCCATGGACATCAAAACTGTACTGCTTAGGGGTGGTGTGTGATCCCACCTAGCCCACCTAACAGCGGGCACCAAAATCTTCTGTGGAAACACTGTCAACTAGTGGGGAGATCCAAGTTCAAATCCTTATCTGGCCATGAGACACATTGGGTGTCCCACATTAGTTACTCACACATTATCTGTCCTATCTCATAGGAATTTTACAAGGTAAAAGTGGAGGCACCCTCCCTGCACACAATTATTGGAGGAAGGATGGGACAAAAAACACACATGATCATTGAAACTCTTAAAAAAATCAACATTTTTGATCAAAGAAGTGTTTTGTCTCACCTCCTCCCACTGATGGATGTAGCGAATAAGCCGAGAGAGACGAAGCAATCGCAGAAGGCTCAGGATTTTTGTGAATCGGACAATGCGCAAGGCCCGGGCAGTCTTATAGACCTCTGAATCCATGCCCTTTTCCACAATGAGAAAGATATAATCCACAGGGATGGAGGAGACAAAGTCTACAACAAACCATGTCTTCAGGTACTTCTTCTTAATCCGCTCGGGATCCAAGATGATCTCCGTATTGTCCTCAATGACAATGCCTGTCCGGAAATTCATCACCAGGTCCATGAGGAAGAAAGTGTCTGACACCACATTGAACACAATCCAGGGGGCCGTGGTCTCCTCTTTGAAGAAGGTGATGCCAACAGGGATGATGATCAGGTTTCCCACCATGAAAAGGAGCATCGTGAAGTCCCAGTAGAACCTGGAGAGGGAATGGAACATTTAAGAAGAGCTCTGCTGGGATTATGCCAAAGTCTTGTCTTGTTTCCCACAGTGGCCAGAAAGGCTGCAAACCCCCATCGCTGTTATCTCCCTGATAACTGATAAAGGTAGACTACCTCTGAATATGAAGGTTCTGCTTAGTTGCCATGCCAGGTCAGAGTCCAACTAGATCACATCAAAGATCCATCTAATCCAGCATCCTGCTTCCAATACTGGCCAGCTAGAGGGACTCTAGGAAGCCCTTAAGTAGGACATGAAGGCTGCCTTCCTCTACATCCACTTTGGGGTAGACTGTCTCTGAAAATGGAAGTTCCATTTCATCCTCATGACTAGTAGCTATTGAATCCTTTAATCCTCCATCCAAATCAGGTGTGCCCAAACCTTAGCGGGGGCCAGATACAGCCTACAGTGGCCTTCCATGTGGCCAATGGCAAGCTCTCTCTCCTTCCAGCCCATGGGCAAGCTCTGTTATCCTCAGCAAAGGGCTACATGCACCTCCTTTCTCTGCGCTTAAGACCTGGTTTAAAGATAACCCCTCTCTGTGTGTTAAAAAGTGTTTATGAATTGAATTCTTTCGTTCATAAGTTATATCTCTAATATATTCATTTGTGTAAATTTATGTACATTTATTCAAAATTTGAAATGTAAACTAATTCTTTTTTTCTGGCCCCTGGCACCGTGTCAGAGGGATGTGGCTTTCCTGCCAAAAAGTTTAGACACCCCAAATCTAAATGAAAGATACCCCAAACTGTGGGTTGTGACCTGACTGGTGATGGACTGTGAAACTGATAAGCTGATAGTTACAAGGAAAATGTGTTGAGCTCTATGGAAGCCACAGGTGTGAATTTACTTGCAAGTGGGTGAATGTGCCTCAATCTGTTTTTCAGACTCGGAAAATAATATCACCTGAATGGTTCCCATCACAATAAAAAAAACCAAACTAATTAGAAAGTCAGTAATGAATGGTTTCCAGCATGTTGCCTAGAATGCTTTGGAAAGAGTGAGAACCTCAGAGAAGCTGGGCCTCAATTCTAAGGGCAATGAGCTTTTAGAGTAGGGTTGCCATAATTCTCTTCCACAAAATCATGACAGGACCTTCTGTCCCATTTGCCTTTATGTGAACACAATCCCCCAAAATTGGGTTTGCCCCTGGTTTTTCAGGAGATATGGAAACCCTACTTTAGAGGGACTCACTTATTTGGAGGGTGATGAACCCATATCCTTCCATGGTGGATAGGGCTCTTCATACTGGGTGATTCAATCACTGGGAACATAAGAGATGAGTTTGTGATGGGAGCATAGACCACAGAGTGATTTGCTTGCTGGTTGCAAAGGTTGCAAATGCCAGGCAGTGGGTTATGAAGGATGATGGTGGTCCAAGATGGCGAGGGTAGCCACTCCTACACCCTGAGGGAACCTTGCTCTTTCACAGAATTACTATGGGTGGAATAACCAGGCCATATAATAATTTAGTGCTGTCAATCAGCTATTGACCTCCTGACCAAAATGCTCAGGTTGGTCCACACATAAGGTCAGCTAGAAAGGGAGATCTGTGGGGTCTCAATATGTGGATAAAGATGATAGTGTCAGGAGGAGGAGGAGGATTCTTGATATATAGTGGAGAATGTTTTGGGGTCAGCTGAGCCTGGACAAAAGGGAACAGACACCTCTCAACTGCAAACAGAACCTATTATGGACCCCAAACATCAAAAAGGCTGCCAAGCATTTTCTGTAGAGCTAGTAAACAGAGCAGAACTAGTAAACTGGCCCTTGGGGGAATGCTGGACAGAAGCCAAGCAGCATCTGGTGTGAGACCAAGCATCCAGAAAGGATGAGGGTGCAAATGTTCTTGATCACTCAAGAGGAGGAGATTGAAATGAGCATATGGCAAGACAGGACAGCTGGTCAAGGGGAGGAGAAAGCTGCAGGGTGAAAGGCACACGCCAACTAAATTCGGAACAGGACACAATGTATAGGCATTTTGACGCAAAACACCAAAAAGTACCCAAGCAAATATGGCAGAGCTAGAGTGCTTGGTTTTGACGGACACTATAGATATAGTAGCACAAAGAGAAACATGGCAGAACAGAAAAGAAACAGTGGAATACAGTTTCAAGGCCTGTAAAAAGAACAGGAAAGGCTGATGGTGTAGTTCAATGTGATGGTGTAGTTCAAGTTTAAAGAAGATATAGAATACTGAGGCTGCAAGCCTAACCTCCAGTGACACTGGCATAAGTCCCGACACTAGTCCCGGCTGGCCTGGGGGTATTGCAAAAGTGCACTTCTGTGCCACTCCTACACCCTGAAGGAACCTTGCTCTTTCACAGAATTACTATGGGTGGAATAGTAATAATATAATATAATTATTATATTATATTAATAATATAATATAATATAATATAATATAATATAATATAATAATTTAGTGGCCATATAATAATTTAGTTTTGTCAATCAGCTATCGACCTCCTGACCAAAATGCTCTGGTTAATCTTGATTTGGAGAAATGGATCAGGAAGGTATGCATAATATATGCAAAAGAGAATGCATAGTAATGGGGGACATCAGTTACTCTCACATAGATTAAGTCTAAACAATTCTATGTGGTTCTCAGGATTGGAAGAGGGGACTCTGAGTACTAGTAAAAAGAAAACTCTGAAAGGGAAAGGCAATTGGGTAAATATTTCCAGCACACATGGTGGGGATTTCTTACTACAAGAACAGAGGCTGAATATCACACAGGATAACACCAAGGAGGAAGCCAGCATGGCTCATGGGTGAAATTGTGGAAGTCAGAACAGACAAGAAGGCAATAAAACTTCTTTAAGTAGGGAGGCACTTAAGACCATTAAGATAATGAGGGAATAAAATGGGACAAGAGGACTGCAGGCCAAATGAATTACCATATTTACTTGGATCTAAAAAAACTCACCCTTTTCAGCTGAATTTAGTTTCCAAAATTGACGTGCACATTAGATTCAAGGGCACAATAGATTCGAGTAAATAAAATATTTTGATTCTAAGCATGGGTCAGTATTTGGTTTCACAGTTGACTCTATTGTAATGAAAAATGTAACATAAATCCATTGTTGTATAAGGTATTGCAATTAGGTTAAATCATAACATAAACCCATTGTCATATTATTGTCATATAACCCATTAATACAGTAAATTTTGCACCTGCTTTGCAGTTGTGCATTACAATCGCCAGTAAACATTTTTTCTATCTCAAGCCTTTTGAAATCAGAGTGCGCATTAGATTAAATGGCACATCAGATTTGAGTAAATATGGGTACTGGCAAACCTGGGGCAAATATCTGAGCCTGAATTCATCTTCTTGGGGAGGGAATCGGAAGAACTGTCAATCAAAGAGACAAGAGGAGCAGAGTTTCTCAAACTGTAGATCAGGACTCACTTGATGGATCATGCCCTATAAACTCGACGTTATTCATTAGGGCTACATAATTGAAAGAAAGATTTGAGGCTTTTTGCAAATAAATGAATAAATAATTTGTAAATAAATACAAATTATATAAATTTGTAAATAAATACCTTATGTTTTCAATATAACAAATATATTATTTCTGTCTTGATCCACTTTCTTTAAAGTTTCATGGGGGGTCCCAAGAGAGTGTCCTGTTGAAAAGTGGTTCCCTGTACTAAAAGGTTTGAAAACCATTGCCCTTGTAATTACTTCCCACTTTTTAACACGGCATTCTGCTTGGGACCCACCAGAAGTGATGCCATTAAACTGGAAGTGGTCATGGCCAGAAAGTGACATCCTCAAGCCCAAAATTTTTTAACACCTCTCATATAACAAAATCAAATAAGGATGCAATCCTAACCAACTTTCTAGCACTTGCATAGCAGTGCCAGTGGGGCAGGTGTTGAATTCTGCATATGGGGGGCAGTCATGGAGACCTCCTCAAAGTAAGGAATATTTGATCCCTTACCTCAGAGTTGCACTGCCTTACCCTAAAGCTAGAAAATCGGATAGGATTGTGTCCTAAATTCAGTAAATCAAATGTTTAAAGGTATACAAACTATAAACCTATTTATTTAAGGTATACTTATTATTTAAAATGAAGAAGAACCCTCGTAACCTGCCCAAGCGGTTGTGTATCCCTTTAAAAAAAATTCCCAAATATCCCCAAAGGCAGAGGAATGTCCCAGAGGCATATTGTGAAAAACAGGATGGTGGAATAGATGGGCTATTGGCCTGATCTAGCCGGCTTTTTCTAGTGTAGCCAAACCACAGATTTTTTTAAAGACACTGCAATGATGGCAGTTTAATTAACAATCCCTAGCACTGAGTTGGCTTTTTCCACTACTTCTGCATGCCAACCTTATGTTTTCAAGATCAACAATCATAGGGAAAAAATTTCTTAACTGAAATTTGTAAATGTAGAATGTGATTTCTTAAAAAGACACACATACAAGACCATCACACCATCACAGCTGCTTCATTCACTCATCACTCAATGACTGAGACTTACATACTTAGGCAGGCTTATATACACAATTGGGAAATAAACATCTTTGCAGAATTTATATTATACACTCATGCAATTACTTTCCAATGTAACCCATTCATATATTCAATGTGATCAAGCAAATCAAAACTCTGTGAAAGTAGGAAGCAAACCTAAGACTTTTTAACAGATATGTGTGAAACAGGTTCATCTACATATCAACCCCACAAGACAATGATCTCCTGCTACAGGCAGGGGGTTGGACTAGGTGATCCACTGGTTCCCTTCCAACTCTATGATTCTATGAACCCAAGGCTGCCGGCATGTGATGCTGAAGCTAAGCAGATCTGGTCAGCAACTGGTTGAGTGACCACTACTGAGTGTCATTACAGATGAAACCCTAAGCCAGATTCTAAAATAAGGTGGTTTAATACCAATACAGCCTCCCAGATGCTCTGCTGCCCTGGAAGTCTCAGTCCCATCCCCCTTGCTGCCTCTTATACCCATATTTCACAGATCTCCCTGAACCCTTTAAAGGACTCTACCTTGCTTCCCCTTACATCTTGCACTGCTACCCAGACTGCCACTGTGGTGCCATTCCTCTTTCAAATCCCTTTTCAAAATCCACTTATTCCATTCAAGTTTTAATATTATCCTCTAATTCCATGAAAAACTCCAGGGGCTGCACCTAGGACTTGGAAGAACCCAGTGAACAAACCTTACCATTCCACCCTAGCACAGTTGGTCGTCTGGGTACAGCCTGGCACCAGGATACTCTGTGGAGCACGTTTGCCCAGATGTTCTGTCATGCAGTCTTTTATGACAGATGTGACTGCACAGAGCGTTCTGGTGTCCAGGTCTCCCCAGACGGTGATCTGTGCAGGGGCAGAATGGAAAGTATTGGGGTCTGTGTTCTAGGTACACAGCAGTAGCGGGGTTTGGGCACAGTACCCCTAATTTGCAGCTCTGTAAAGGTGTCTCCCACAGGTTGCCCTGCTCATTGTAACTGACCTGAAGTTGCAATGCTCATCCCCATTACAAGGTCAATGAGCCAGCATTGTCCAAAAACACCTTTGTGGTCACGTGGCCAGCATGACTAGATGCCAAAGTGCATGGAATGCTGTTACTTCCCTTCAAAGTATTAATCTACTTGCAATGTATAGGATTTCCAGCTGCTAGGTGGGCAGAAGCTGAGCAACAAGTGATAGGAATTCATTCTGTTGTGCGATACTCAGGATTCAAACCGGCACCTTTCAAGTCAAGCATAGTGCTTTAACCACTGAGCCACCGCAGCCCATGATCTGTTTTAATTAAGCCTAAATACATGTTGCTACAATAATTACATCTTTCCCCATTTCCCTGTGCCCTCTGTTTCCATCTCCTTCATCATGTTTTGTTTTATAGACTATAATCCCCTCGGGGCAGAGACCTATCCCCTTGTTTTCTGTAAAGTGCCATGCGCACAGATGGCACCACCACCCCTCCTCCATCCTCCACTCCAACTCTCAGCCGCCAAGCGAGGCTGTGCAAATGTCAACTCTGCAGTGATTTTAAAAATCCAGCCACACAAGACAGCAGCTGCAGCTCCTTCAGCTCTCGAAACCTAACACCCGTTTTTCCTTGTGAAAAAAGCAACAACAAAAACAAAAAGCATCCCCTGAAAGCTTCTCAGACAAAAGGGGAGGGCCAGGAAATTTGGTTCGTTTTTCCCCAAACTAGTCTGCAGCGTTTTCTTTTCCTCACTGCCAGAGGCAGCAACGACCTTCCTCGAAAGCCTTCAAGGTCACAGGCAGGCAGGAGGCAACATGGAGCGCCTGGGCTTCAACCATCAGTCCTCGTTGTGGCATCTCTTGCACATCTTTGCCCTCCGTTATCAAAAACTGCTCAAATATAGCAAGATATCATCCTAATAGGCTGGCTTCTCAAGCCCGGAGTTAAAAGGGGGAATATGCTTGCAAGCTGATGCCCTCTTTGGGGAAGAAATTAACATACTTGCCAACAGGAGAAATCTCAACTCTAATGCCCCCCACCATTGCCATCTCAAGAGTTGGGCATATACATATTCTGGGGGTAAAAGGTAAAGGGGTCCTTGGAAGGTTGCCCTGCCAGTCATGAGTGGACGCAGGTTGTCTTGCCTCCTATAGACATCCACCACATTATAGGATGCAGTGCTCATCTCTCTTTCTATGGCCAAAGACGCCTCCATGGTCATATGGCCAGCATGACTAAATGCCCACCTGTGCACGTGGAGGACACACACATACAGAGATAGATAGATGGGGGAGGGGGGAGAGAGAGAATCTCTAATGCATTCCCCTTATTAAAAAATCTCAGGATTGTAGAGGTGGGTAGTGTTTTGATTTTAAACACTAAGTTCCTAGTCCTTATGCCTGCAAGATGATATTTTTACCAAACAGTATTTACAGCATAATCCAAACTGCCCACTTGGAATGACATATATCACTTGCACCAGCCAATGTGGTGCAAGCATGCTGTAAAGCATGCCTGTGACACCCGGAGTATTGGGGAGGTCATCACAAGGTGTTGTAAAGGGCCATGCAGTGGCCCCAGAGGCTGACGAGTTATGCTGGTTGATCTCAGCCAGCTCAGGAGTCTAGTGGTAGAGGAAGGAAAAAAGCAGGCAGGAGGCATTTGGGGACAGGGGAAGGGCAGGTGGAGGGATGTGACCAGGAATGGGTGAACAAGGTGCAGGAAGTGGAGCTGGGACCTGGCACTTGTGTGAGATCAAAGGCCCATTCCTCAAACCTGCTAATCACCAAACATTGTAAGTCAGCAGCCATTATTGGTTTCTGGTGACAGTGAGTTCCACAGGCAGGTTATGCATTGTTTGAAGAGGTCTGTTACAATCCTGGCGGGGGGGCAGAGGAAATACCTATCTTTTTGCGTTGTGCTGAATAAGGGCTCAGGGGAAGACAGATTCTGATGGTCCTACAACTAGCAGAAAAACATATAATTTGACATAATGTATTTGAATTGGGTTATTGCAAGTAGGGGAACACAGAGCTATGCAAACTAGTCTTTCTCATTTCCTCACCCATCAGAACGCTGGCTTCTGAGATTTTACTGGGAGGTTTTCAAGTAATAAAGACATGCCTTTATAAAACAAGTTCTTGATGGCCAATATTTTGACACAAGGCAATCTAATTCAGCTTCATATATTACACATTATGCCATCAAACTATTGTTATTTTCTACACCATCCCTTCATTCTGAGACACAGGCATTACCGGTAATCCCATTTCACAGATGAGCAAAACTGATACGTTAGGCAAAAAAAAAAATCAAACCAACCTCCCCTTCAAAACCCTCCATGCAGATTTCCATCTCTCTCACTCCACCACTTCTCCCCTGTCTATTTCAAGCCAACTGACACGGGTATATCTCTTTCTAAAACACTCACACAGAGCCAATCCAAATGAATGCTTTGTTATTTAATATAATGTCCCACTGCACCAGGCCAGAGCAAAAAATAGCAGCCAGCAGCTTTGCAGGGGTGACCCACAATAGATAGATACAGTTTGTCCTTGGAGTGCTGCAGCCTGTGCTGGGCCACCCATTTGTAAACTGACCCTGATTTTGTCTGCTGCAGCTCCTTGTGGGCAAGGGAAGCAGGATGGCACAAAAGACAAAAGGGTTGAGTTTTCATTGGAGAGCAATGGGAAAAGGAGAGTGACCCACCACTACAAAGGAAGGAAGGAACTGATGATGGACAGAAGGAAGTAGGTGGGAGAGATCAAGAAGGAAAGGAGAGGTGGATGGAAAACGGAGGAATGATTAACAGATGGAAGAGATGGGGCAGATGGATGGTAGAAAGGAAGTAATTGCTAGGGATGTAAGGAAGGATGACAGACATTGCATAAATAACGAGAGAAAGAATGAGAGAAAGAGAGAAAGAGAGAAAGAGAGAAAGAAAGATTCAGCCCTGTGGATGTACAAGGAGTGCAAAAATCCCATTGTACAGGTGCAATGCAAGCTTCTAAAACTGACCCTGGCACATGAGATGACAGAATGCATATGAAGCCTTTTTCTCTCCTCCCACATGTGCAGTTAGCACATGCTATACAAGCCAACTCATCTTCCTCCTCCCAGTTCCTAAATGCACCAGCAGCCTCTAGTACTTATTTTAAAACAGAATTCAATCCTGAAAATCATGATGTTAACAAGAGCATATGCAGAGGGCCAACACCCACACTGGGAGAAAAGGAGCCTCCAGTTTTAGAAAAGTCCTTTGTATCATAGAATCATAGAATCCTAGAGTTGGAAGGGACCTAGTAGGTCATCTAGTCCAACCCCCTGCCTGCAGCAGGAAATCCTCCTAGATCAGTGGTTCTCAGTCTTCCTAACACCGTGACCCCTTTATAAGTTCCTCATGTTGTGGGAACCCCGAACCATAAAATTATTTTCATTGCTACTTTATAACTGTAATTTTTCTACTGTTATGAATCGTAATGTAAATATCCGATATGCAGGATGTATTTTCATTGTTACAAATGAAATGTGTGTTCTATGCACATATTGAACACAATGGGATTTATTTCAGAGTAGGCATGCATAGGATTGGGCCCTGAGGCTGCAATCCTATCCACATTTACATGGGAGTAAAGGCCCCCCTGACTATAATGGGATTTATTTCAGAGTAGGCATGCATAGGATTGGGCCCTGAGGCTGTCAGTCTGCCCCAGTGTGCTTGCAGCTACAGCCAGAGGTCTGGCAAGCCTGACCTGGCCCCCTGCAACAGGGGTCTTTAGGTGACCCCCAGGAAAGCTCTAGGCGACCCCAAAAGGGGTCCTGACCCCCACTTTGAGAAACGCTATCCTAGATCATCCCTGACAGGTGCTCGTCAAGCCTCTGCTTGAAGACCCCCAGTGAGGGAGAGTCCACCACCTCCCTTGGCAATCTGTTCCAGCGCCGAACTGCCCTCACTGTCAGGAATTTTTTTCCGGATATCCAACCGGAATCTCCTTTCTTGCAGTTTGTACCCATTGGTTCTAGATCTGCTTTCAGAAGCAGCTATGAACAAATGAGCCCCTTCCTCCCTATGACAGCCCTTTGGGTATCTGAAGAGGGCAATCATGTCTCTCCTCAGCCTCCTTTCCTCCAGGCTCCTTCAAAGCCATGAGAAGAAAAATATACAAATCTGAGTTGAACGACAGCCTGGCCTCGATGACTGGAAATACTACCCGCTAATGGCTCTGTGATCTGGACTCTTCCCAGCCAGTGTCTGTGCCTTTCTGGACAGTTAGAAAGCAGGGAATTAAAAATAGTGTATAGATTTCAAAAAATAAAAATAGAATGCAGAAAAGGGAAAGGGGAGAGTTTTGGCTTGCTTTGCAATAGGCCATCAATAAAAATCTAAGGTAGATCAAAACACAGAATGTGAGGTCTGTAAGGGACAAAGAACACCAGCAAAGAGTTTTGATCTATAAGCCAAAAGATATATTACAACAAGCATATGATGGATGCTTGTGTTCTTTGCTTACCCTCTCAAACAGCATGGGTGTTATACAGATTAGGCTGTGGTGGGGACAGATTGTTAAAGCTTTTTGAAGGAACTAGTCTGCTCTCGGAAAAAGGGAGATGGACTAGATGGGCCTCTAGTCTGATGTAACAAGCCTTTTTTCAGTAGGCAAGATCTAACAGTGGCTATTAATCAGAGCAGCATAAAAAACCCCTCCAAACCTAGAGACAGTCTATCCCTCTTGACAGAGGGCAGAAATGGGAGGGATGCTCATGCTCTGCCCATGAGCTCCCTGGGGACATTGGTTGACCACTGTGGGAAACAAGATGCCAGGTTAGATCTGATCCAGCAGAGGTTTTCTGATAAAACTGATTGGCCAGAGATGCAGGATAAGCAAGAGGAAACCACAGTTTATAGAATCCACTGCCATGAGATGCAACCTTGGGAAACCTGAAATGGTGATGGAAAAGAGAGGGGGTCACCAATAGACCACGATATGGAACCTTCATGTTCAGAGGTAGTTCACTGCAGAGCATCATTTGCTAGAGGAGTAGAAGCAGGGGAGAACTGTGGCCATCAAGCTCCATTCATGGTTAACCAAAGTACCTGTTTGGCCACATTTAGGATGCCAAATGAAATGGACTTTCAGTCTGATCTAGCAAGCTTCTCCTTATGACTATTAGCAGTGTCACCCACATGAAGTCTACCTCTTGCTATTTAATGCCAAGGACAAGGATGCCTTTATGCAGAATACTTTATGCATGTGGACTTCCTGGCAGCAATTGATCAGACACAGTTGAAAACAGGATACTGGGTTAGATAACATTTTAGCCTGATCCATCAAAGCTCTACAAGAAGTTTTTATAATTCCACCTTGGGACCATTTCACTTTCACCTATGTGGCAGGAAACAGTCCCTGGGGAAAAGAAGCACAAGACATACCCCAGAGTAGCATGCTAATAAATAACTTTATCCCCCACCCCCACTCCCTGCCAAAATTACTAATTTCTGGAAAAAGTTGTGGCTTTTTGAAATCAATGGGATTTTTTCCACACTAATTTCATGATTTGCCATGTAAGATTTTCTCAGGATTTGCCATATAAATCAAAGCCCTAGACTATAATCTTATGGATGAAGCTGCAAATAATCTGCTTTTAAATTACCATGGGACAAAGTGAAAGAGCACAAAGGAACATTCTCGGTGCTAATAAATGAAGCACGCCACCTCTTCTTTGCCCATCACTTCCAACTCTTCCTTGGGAAGACACCCTAAGAGCTGAACACTCTGGGGCCTGCAGAGTACAGGAAAAAAGTCAGGGGGAAAGGTGGAGCTTCAGAGTAGTGCACTTCTTTGTATGCCAAAGGATCCAGATTCAAATCCTGACATTTCCTGGTAGGAACGGAAAAATACCTTCCCCTTTCCCCCGCCTTGAAACATTGGAAACCCACTGCTAGTTAGCATAGAAGAAACTAATGTATGATCCAACAAAATACAGTGTCCTGTATTCAAATGTTGCTAGAGAGTGGAGGTTAAAGAAAGATTTCTGCAGAAATGTCCATATATAGACACAGTAAAACCTTGGATTGAGAGTAACTTGGATTGAGAGTGTTTTGCAAGGCAAGCAAACATTTCTAATTAATTTGAATTTGATATACAAGTGATGTCTTGATAAACAGGCAAAGAAATAATCCCAGCTGGGATACAGTTGGTTTCGGCACTCCATCAACACCTGCTCAACCTCTCCTGAGAGACTAGACTATGAATGTCTACTCTGAAGTAAGCCCTATTATAATCATTGGGGTCACTCCTGTATAAAGGGGGCAGGTTGCAGCCTGAGACACCCGAGATATGTTGTGTTTTCTTTATTATTTTGTATTATATTACAATACAAATCATATTTTTATGAATATTTTTGGACTGTGGAGCAAATTGAGTTTCCGTTATTTCTTATGGGAAGACCATATTTATTTGAATACAGTGCACCATAGAATATAATGTGCACACTACACTTATAATCCAAATACTGTATTTACTCAATTCTAATTAACATTGAATATAATGCACTGATTTTGGGGACTGAATTCTAATATAACATTGAATATAATGGCATAATTTTTGAATATAATTGAATAATTTTTGGGGACTGAATTCTAATATAATTTTGGGGACTGAATTCGGCTGGAAAAGGTGTGCATTATATTTTAGTAAATACAGTATTTGCTTTGATATACAAGCCTTTTGGATTACAAGCATGAATTACGCTCACAAACCAAGGTTTCACTGTACTTATTTTTGTGGGGAAGCTTATGAACAAGTATCTTATATTTGTTCACAAATCACTTATATTTGATGATGCATAAAGAACAAATCACAGAAAAGGTTCTTGACGTGATCTTAGAAGCAAAGAGTACTTTCAGCACCAAAGACAGCTCCCCAGGCACACTCCATTTAAGTCCAGCTCAATCCCCATTTCAAGTCTAAGGAGGCTTAAGAAAATGTAATTGAACCATCCCATGTTCTTAGCCTAGTTGCTCTTTTCTCTCTCTTCCTCTCCATTCCTCTCTTGTTCTCCTTGTATCAATATCCAGACTGTTAACACTTCGGGGAAAAGACCCATCTTCTTGTTTTTTTGCAACTGGACATGAGCAGCACTTAACACACGCGCACACATAACAAGGCTACTTTCCACCCATAAAGGTCTTCAAAGTGGCTTGCCAAGACACACCAAAGTCTTTGTACTTACCAGAGCACATTAAAATAATATTTACACTGAAACGGGACACTTGAAGGACCAGAAAAAAGTCTTAACAGCAATAGTGGGGATGCCATCCAAGACTTCAAGACTTTCATTTCCAAAATAATAATTCCAAATAATTTAAATAGTTTAAACCACTTCTGCCAAGTATTACATATATGCCACATGTGTACATTTGTGGGCCAGGAAAAATGGATTACTTACATTGCTGCATACAGTTGCATATTCATCTCCCATTTACTCTCTCTTTACTCCCATTTACTTTACATACACATCCCTTTCCTTTCTCTTTTTTTACCCCCTTGTGTCAATATCTAGATGGTAAATTCCTTGTGACAGGGATCTATACATTATGGACTGGGGTAGGTCTAGGACAAAAGGCCAAAAAAGAGGATGTGGCCTGGAAAAAGAGGACATCTTTTCGCCATTGCTGGGAGCAACCTTCCAGAGGGCTAACAGTGGCCACCAGGTAAGTAAATGTGGCAATATACCAACATGACTTGCTCTCCACGTTAGCTTTCTGGGTACACTGGAATAACTGTAAAGGTTTGAGGGAACAGTCCTTGAACTCCAGTTTTAGAGAGAGTCTAACATGTCTACATACAAATACTATATGTAAGGTTTCTAGCAACCTTGGGAATGCAGTATCCCAATTATTTACTAGCATTAAATTATTTCTATCAGTATAGTATTTATATACTATTATATAATAGTCTATTTCTGTATCTTTTTGTCTAGTGGGTCAAAATAGATTATTGTTTTTAAAAGTGGGTCCAAATGCAGAAAGGTTTAGAGAACTGATGGTCTGAGAATTGATTTTTTTAAAAATCCAAAATTATCAAGGGACTGAAATCTGCAGCCATCCCCACCCCTAAAATTATCTGCACACTGGACACTGCAGAATAAACACTGCCCCATACTACAGGCATTGGACTAGATGACCTAATGGGTCCCTTCCAACTCTATGATTCTATGTAAGGACAGGTACCAATGTTTTCCCAATATCACGTGTGCCCACACACAGCACTGGATGCTGGATGCTACTATTTTTAAAAGGGAATGTAGCTTGCACGCCAAAATCCACAATCCAATTCTTCTGGCCAACAAACAAGATGAATTCCCCCCCCCCCATCTATCAAATGAGACAGCTTCAACAGTAATCCCACCTCAGTTCAGCCAGAGATAGCAGCAATCGCCTCTTTATCAGCTTGGCTATCTCAGGGCTTATAATAAAAAAGCTATCATATTTTTATAACATCCCAACCTTCAATGAGATACAGAAGGAATTCCCACGTGGTCCCAACATGCCAGAATAAAATCACAAGGAGGTGGAGGTGAGGAGGACATAAACTCAATAGCTCATTTTTGAAGGGTGGGAGGAAATTCCTCCTAAGCTTCTAATCAGCTGTTGTGTCCGTCTGTAAATGCCAACTAGGATGCCAGGGGGGCAACAGCAGAGATAGTTCCAGTTTGGGATTGAGACCATAGCTCCGTGGTAGCACACTTGCTTCACATGCAGAAGGCCCATGATCTTTAGGGGTGGCAGAAACAGACCCCAAAGAGCTGCCACCACTCACTGCATGCAGACAAGGCTGGCCTACACCAAGTCTGACAGCATAATCTTATGCATGTCTACACAGAAGTAAGTTCAATTGTGTTCAATGAAACTTACTCCCAGGAAAGTGCATATAGCAGAGATACTTGGGCATTACAGCCTGGGACCCCCTTTAAAAATCTGTCCCAGACCCCCCATCAAACTTACCAGAATGTGACATCACTGCCAGTGTTCCTCCATGTCTACTCAGGAATAAGTCCCATCATGTTCAATGAGACTTACTCACAGGAAAACCCAGTGCCAGATTCCACGATGGCGGATCCCACCCTCTCATGACCTCCCTGACATGGGGTCCTAACCCCACTTTGAGTACAACTGACATATATGATTGCAGCCTGACTCTTATAAAGGCAGCTTCATAGGATACATGCAAAAAAGGCAGACACACACCAGAAAAGACACTGTGGGGGTGAGGAGAATCCCGCTAAATAAAAGAGGAGCATCCACTTGAAAAAGTGCATCAGATGAGGCTGCCCAGAATGTCTCTGCATGATCCACTGTCATGGTTGGGACTCTTCCTCGGTCACCTCTGCTAACTAGTTGTTACCCCCCAGCTCTACAACAATTGGAGAATTCAGGCACTCAGAGCCCAATCCTATGCATTGGACTACTCAGAAGAAAGTCCTGTTATAATCAATGAGGCTTACTCTTAGGAAGTGTACATATGATTGTAGGCTTAGTAGGAAGTGTACATATGATTGTAGGCTTAGTATGGCAAAGCACAGGAATGACCAGCCCTCTGATGCTCATGGGAAAAGCAGACTAAGAGCACAATCCTAACCATGTCTACTAAAAAATAAGCCCCATTGTGTTCAATGGGTTTTACTCCCAGGAAAATGTCTTTAGGATTGCAGACTAAGGCTTGCAATCCTAAAAACACTTTTCTGGGAGTAAGACCCATTGAATACAGTGGGGCTTGCTTTTGTGTAGAAATGATTAGAACTGTGTTCTAAACATTTAAAGAGAAAGAGCAAGAAGGTTGTTCATCTTCTCCAGGTGCCCAGCTTCACATTTTCAACTGCATACTTGTTTAGATATCAGACTGAGCTATCCACCTTTTATATTATTTTTGAACAAAGAACAAAACAAGGTCCTTCTCCCAATCGAAAGGAACATTTTCAAAATCTGAAAATCATGAACAATATTGTTTAAAAGGACAAACTTCAATAGAGACTAAGAAAATGGGAACGGTACAGAGGGGTCCTGTATCTTTGGCTCCCGTACCCATGCAGTTTTTGCAGGCTTCAGAAAACCCTATGGTCTTCTGAACCATATGGAGCTCAATTGTAGGGGAGCTCAACAACTCTTGCCTCTGAAACATAGGTGGGGGTTGCAAATCTGCAGTTTCACTTAACCATGGGGGTTCTTGGAATGGAACCCTTGAGGACACAATAGTATGCCTGTATTAAGATTAAGACAATCCAAACAATGGCAATAATTTCTTGAGAAGACATTGATTGATTTGCTTTGCATCGCATTGCATTCATATAGCACCTTTCTCACTGGTGGTTCACATGGAAAGGCTACACGAAACTCATTTTTACAAGTGAGGTTTACAATAGTTGTTCTACAGGCAACTCATTGATCCCTTCACTTTCAGATGGAATCCTTCACAGTATGGTCATCATATCTGGCATCTGGGTATGCTTTCAAACTTCTAGCAGGAGCAACTTCTACTTAGGCTGCAATCCTAAAGACACTTTCCTGGGAGTAAGTCCCACTGAACACAATGGGGCTTACTTTTGAGTAGACATGGTTAGGATTGTAGCCTTAGTCAAGCTGTTAATAATTCTTTCTTGGAAGCAGACTTTCCATGCTCCTCCATATTCCATTTGTGAGTCCATCACCCTCTCACAATGAGGTCACATCAAAGACTCCTGGCTCAGTCTTCTTAAAAACAGTTCTGTCAGCTTTCAGTCTCCCATCTAGAATTCAACCAAGACCAGACCTGCTTATACGCTTTTTATCCTGTAACTGTTTATGGTACGTTTTTATATGGCTCCTACCCTTGACTGTCAGACCTCATGTTTTAGCACTCCTGGAAAGCATAACACTTTCTCTAACACATTGCGTTATCTTAATGATACAACCAATATCTATCTCTTATTCAATATAAAATACTGAGTTGATACCATGCACAATAACCTAATAAACAAATCCCTCAGAACATTCGTAGTCTTTTAGTCCCTCAAATATATGATCGTAGTGGCTAAGGATCATCTGTACAAGTTTGATCCCAAGTATCCTTTAAAATGGCTCCATAAGTATGGTATATCGTTAAATCCAAAAGCAAATTAGCTCTTAGTATTTCATTTGTCAAGCTGTTCATCTTTGAAAGAACGTTATTTATTTTAAGCTGGAGACATGTTTCCATTCCCTTTCAGGTTAATCCATTATATAGTAGAAGAGGTCATCATAATAATAATATTAATAATAAGGATTACTATCCCCTTATTATGGCGGGCAAACTGGGAGGGAATGACTAGCTCAAGGCCAAATGAGGAATTCATGGAAGAAATGAGATCTGACCCAACAAAGTTCCAACTGTAACTCAGGCTGCAGTCCTAACCCAACTTCCCAGCAAAGGCATAACTGTGCCCGTGGGGCATATGATGCATCCTGCAGTTGGGGGGCAGTCATGGAGACGTCCACAAGGTGGGAATCTTTGTTCTCTTACCTGGGAATTGCATTGCCCTTGCCCCAGAGCTGAAAAATTGGTAAGGATTGTGTCCTCAGTCTCTTACCCATGGCATTATAACTAATCATGTTCCCTTCACTTAGTTTTTTTCAATCATTAATAGTTTAAAAATTGCTTCAGGTACTGATGGTTTGAGATAGTCTGGGCATTAGCCAATTAGTATCAACTGCAGCTGATATTTGCTGCAATCTTGCAGAGCTGATTTTTTTCCTCCTCCAGAGTTCATCCAAGGAGAGGAAGAGGTATACAGTACTTAAAAGCAGCGTAGATGCTTCTAAAGCCATCTCATTGCTGCATGGACATTACAAATGTCTTCACTCATCTTGTACTGTTAAGAAAGATCAGCTTAACAAGTATTTTAAAAGGAGAATGTCTCCCAGACAGGGTGTGCGCTCGTTTCCCACTTTAGACATCCCTTGAGCTGCTTTTTCTTAACATAACGCAGGATGAGTAAAGACAGTGAGCAGCAAGGTTGGCTTAGAAGCACCCACGCCTGAATCTAACTAGCTGTTGGAAGATCTGCACTGTAGATTTCCTAATGGGTTTTTTTATTTTTATCCCCCTTCTCTCTTCTTTGTCAATCGGATTTGCAGTTTCTAACCAAGACGCAGCAGCTTATCCCACTTGCTTCCTAATAATTCAATATTTTATATTAATAAACAATACGTTTATTGCTCTCCTCTTCCTTCTCCCCCACCAGATCATTGTGCACAAATAATTATAGCGCTGTCTTGCATGCTGAAAAAACCAGCTGCTTATTGGTCAGATTCCAACCAGCAACTGCATCAATGCAGATCTTCAATAATTTTGTTGGTTTTAATTTTAAAAGCAGAAAACCACCAAATGCAGATTACATTGTGCTGAACAGATTTTGAAAAGGGTAAGGATGAGAGTAGAGGAGAAAGAGAACATGAATCCAAACATGAATCCTTTATAGCTGAAAGAAAATGTTTTGCAAAGGTAGAGCCCATTTCAAGTTTCCACAGCACTCAGAGTATATATCCTGTGGCCAAGATGGTGAGCCAGATGGTTTTGTGGTTAGGGCATTGGACTGAGATCTGGAAGCTCCAGATTCAGATCCCTCTCAACTGTAAATTCCTGGATGACCTTGGGCCAGTCACTCATTCTCAGTCTTGCCTACCTCACAGGACTGTTGTGAGGATGAGAGGATAAGCCACCTTGGGTATTTGCATTGGCAAGGGAAAGGCAGGGTATAGATGGATAGACAGACAGATCGATCAAGAAAATTGAAAATTGAAAATACATTTCAAACTTGAATAATTTTACACAAATATACATATAAGACTTTATTAAGAGAAAGATATGGAGGACTACAAGGCTTGTCCATTGGCCAGTTGGAAGAAGCTTCCTATATGCCGCATCTGTCCCCCCCAACCAAGGTTTGGCACCGCTGATCAAACTCAATATTCTCTACTTCAGTTCCCGGAGGCCTTTACTCCCAGTTTTGCTGATCATGATCTTTTTAACCAGAGATGTCAGGGGTTGAACGTAGGACCTTCTACATATAAGACGACAAATCCTTCTGGATGCATCTGTGGCCTCCCCCCACTCCAAAAAAAAAAAGAAGAAGCTGGATTAAAACCTGTTAATGTGCATGGGTTATCATGTTGAACTGTTCAGTTGGTTGCAATTTATTTATTTATTTATTTATTTATTTATTTATTTATTTATTTATTTATTTATTTTTATCCTGCCTTACTTCTGAAGATCCAAGGTGGTGCGTTGCAATTAAAATTTTCAGACATGAAGAGTGGTTTAAAACAGAACCAATGTTATTGTGGTTCTGTATTCTGTAACATTCCTAATGAAGAATCAATCAATCAAAATCAATCAATCTATCAATCTATCAATCTATCAATCTATCAATCTATCTATCTATCTCTTCTTAAAGAAAGATTTCCTGTAATGGTGCCTTTGCCTCCTTTCGTGCCATGCTTCTATCATAGGAAGAAGAAATTTGCCAGTTTTACTGGAGAAATTGGGAATTAAATATATAGAAGCTGGCTAGGCTTGAACTTGGGAACCATCTGTATGCTTGGCGGTTGTTCTGCCACTAAGTTATAGCCCTTCCCGTAAAGTACAGCTCTCTCCTTTCATTATCTGCCACCTTTCCCACTGGGAAGGGCCCTTGGGGGGCACAAGATAAAGCACCCACCATCAGAATAATAGAACACTGCAAAAGCAGCAAGAAGAGGATCAGTTGAGGACACTTGACTCTACAGAGTGTTCTTCTCCTCCCCCCTGCAGCAGCATCTCCGAACACAAAGATTCTCCCCCTTGCTTTCATTACATCCTGTCACTGGGGGAAAAAAGGAATTGGTGTTGAGTCTTCACACAGCCAAAAAAGAATTTTAAAGGCTTCGGCATTGCCATTACCAATCAGTCTGGAGATCCAACTACATCTGCCTCTGAAAGTTGAGAAGATGGCCTTCCTTTTTGTTTGGCCCCAGCACATGGCATTCAGAGATAGACTTCTGTTCAACAGGGAGGATCCATTTACTTTTCATAGTTTGTAATGATCCATTGACTGGCCTCCTTTGTGAATACAGTTCACAGTTTTTAAAAAGGCATCCTTAGGCTTATCACATACTGTGCAAAGAAACTCTAAGACCAGGTACCTGATTAGCTGACTGAATACCAAAGCCTAGAGGCATAAAAAAGGAGAAATAAATATTTCTTCTATCTTTCCCATTCACTATTCCACCTTTATATATGTGTTCCTCATTATTCAGTAGGGTTCCATGCCAAAACCTACATGTATTAAATCCATGTATAAAAAACCAGATAACAAAATCCATGTATTAAAAAAAACAGAAAAATAGATTTCCGGGACCTAATTCTGAAATTTCCAGACCTATTTCCAGGTTTTTTGCTCCTAATGGAATAAGATTATGATTAAGAATGAGATTATCCATAAGATTATCTTATTCTTAAAATGGAATAAGAATAAGATTATCTATAGGGATTTGATTCTGGGACTCCCTGCTGATACTAAAAATGTGCCACATAAAAGCAGTTTAAGTGCATCCATTTGCAATTGTTTAAAAACAGCTTTTCTTACTGCTGTCCAGAGAAACTCTGCAATGAGAAGTGCAAAGAAATCTCTGCCTTTGCCTGGCTCAAAGAAGAATGGAATGACTGCTTGCAAGACTGCCTCTCTACATAGTAGAAAAGCAGTTTTTTAAACTGCAATTTGCAGATATTGCCTCAAATCCATGTATAAAAAAATTAAATGTATAATAAGGTTGGACCTGTATAAGAGAAAAAGCCCAAAACAGTATAGCCTTTCTACACTGGAAAGTTCATCAATCCATTTTAGTTTCCTTCCCTGTTCCTTTCCCAACTCTGATTTCCTTTTTGAGACTCAGATTCAGTGAAAATTATTTTAAGTATAATTAACATAAGGAATACAAGGCTACAGTGCTGATTATATAGAGCTTCATCACTGAATATATGAATAAGTCATATATGTTAGTATACCTATTCACACTGAATATATATCATGAGAAGTTGTGGTTCTGCTTTACTCTGCACTGGTTAACGCTCACCCAGTGCATGATCCTGGGCAACTCCCAGTGCAGTCCTAACCAACTTTCCAGCACTGGCATAGCTGTGCCAGTGGAGCATGTATTGCACATATGCTGCATAGTTGGGGGCAGTGGTGGGCTTTAGTGGGTTCTCACAGGTTCTATGGAACCCTTTGCTAATGAGTGCCTGGTTCTGATAACTGGTTACAAATGGAACATAGAAACTGTCGTTAATTTAGGTTATTAGAACATAGAACCTGTTGTTAATTTATTTGAATCCCACCACTGGTTGGAGAACAGTCATGGAGACTTTCTATCAAAAAAACTGATAGTGTACGTGTCAGTGTGCCATGAGATGAAAAAGATTGGAAGTGACAGTTCTGGTGCAACAGACCCATACCTTTGAGACCAACTAAAGTGATCACTTCAGGCAGAAGATTTGTGGGGCTGCCTATATCTGTCCACCTACTTGTCTCCACTGTTCTTCCTCCTCCTTCCTGGGTTAGAAATGGAAAGGGGGACAGAGTAGAGGAAGGAATGTGGAGTGGAAGAAAGTGTTGATCGAGATTCCAGAACAACAAGAGTAGTAGGAGCAGAGGCTGGCACATCATTGGATGGGGAAAGCATTTAGAATACTGCCTCAGGTAAACATATCTTTATAGTTTTTTAAAAATTTAAAAGTGTGTGCCATGCTTCTAGATCTCATGGAGATGAAGTAAAAATGAACTATTTGCAAAAATGGATGCGTGAGTACAGTTGGAGAACTTGCTCCTAACTAAATGGCAGCATGCATGATTCGGTTGTTGAGCGGAGGGCTGCCAGAAGATTGCTAAGCAGCAATATTTTATATTAATAAAAAATATAATGAGATACTGAAAAGCTGATAAAGCTATCATGAGACAGCAGAGCCAGACGCTGCACTGTTTACAGCTTGGCCATCTGAAACTGCTCCTGCTGAAAGCGTGGAAGGCATTCCCTGATGCTAGATGTGATTACCATGCCATGAAGGATTCCTTCTGGAAGAGAAGTGTTTTACAAACTGCCTAAAGAACAATTATCCACCTTACAAGATTGTTGTGAGGACAAAAGAATAAAAGCTATGTAAGCTGCATTGGGCATCTGAGTTGGCATGTGAAAGGAAAGGTAAAAATCCCTTAAAATAAATAAAATAGCTTGTTTAGAACCATACAAGGCACATTAACAAAGGATTAAAATTTGTTATCTATACTCTGCTCCCTTCCAAATGTATACCTGAAAATACTCATAATTCCATTTCTCTGATTGCCAATTAACAGGGTGACCAGATGCCCAAACCTCAAAAGAAGGAGTCCTCTCAGCCTGGCCTTTCCAGCAAACAATGGCACACT
Source organism: Cryptoblepharus egeriae (assembly GCA_030015325.1). Taxonomy (NCBI): domain Eukaryota; kingdom Metazoa; phylum Chordata; class Lepidosauria; order Squamata; family Scincidae; genus Cryptoblepharus; species Cryptoblepharus egeriae. The sequence continues at coordinate 3,350,472 of JAREYC010000015.1, read as the reverse complement.
TGCCTACTCACGTGTAAAGCCGCAATATTGGGCACTTTCAATGCATAGAGCTCAATGCATTTTTTATTTTTAGTTTTTTTGGCCATAACCTTTGATAGGAAGGAGATATTTCAAAACTAATTTTTGCATTGCATTCTGCTCTTCAATATGAATCCAACGACATATGACATGATGGGGTTCTGCACACCATTGAAAGTTCCAAAATGAAGCCCTTTTGTAGGACACCCGGACAGAAGACTAAAAAAGAGGACAAATCTGGAAATTTCCAGTCATATGATCACCCTGCCAATTAATCTCTTTTTTATCAGTGCCTAACCACTGATCCAATCAAGTCATTCTTGTCTACTGTAACTCTCCAAGGGTTCAGACAAGGATCATCCTAGTTTGGAGGAGATGTTGTTAATGGCAAGAACAGAACCTGGTACCTCCAGCATGCAAAACTTTATTCTACACTGAGCTAATGTAGAACCAACCATCTCAACTCCTTCACATATTAAGGTTTCGTTGTGTGTTTTTTTTCCCTGCGGATACCTGTGCATTATTCAAGCATCCATCAATTTCTTTCACTGATGCAAAAGATGAAGATGCCAGAGTAAGCAGAAAGGAGCCAGAGGCAGTGTGGTACCAGGGCTCTGCCACCCTGTTGCAGGAGTGATAGCTTTGGCAGCCGTCCAGATTGTACTCCTGGCCCCAAATACCAAAGATGTTCTGTACTCTGCTAAGATCTGAAAGTACTTTTCTGACATCAAGTCCTTAGAGTGTTACTGTTCAGCAAAACTATCACCTCTCATATCACTGTTTTAGATCGAGGAGTTTTGCTGCAATGCTGCTGGCTGCAAAGGTGTTATAAAAATATGGCTTTAAGTGTACGGAAGCCACTATTTCAAAAGAGAAAATCTCGCCTATGTTTTGGGGGGTTTTGTTTTGGTTTACATCTCCAAATAAAAATGGATAAAACTGGAGACAAGCTGCCACTGTATTTTTCCAGGCCTTCTCATTTCTAGTTGTGTTAACTACAACCTCTCGCTTGCATCGTATTGACCTAGTTGTGTTTTCTAACTGAAAATTTAAGGCATAAGCCTCTTGGCTACTTCATCAGCCAGGATTTAAGGTTTCCTATTTTGATTTCAGAAAAAAATGAATTTTTTCATTTTTTTTCAATAGGCTAAGCTGAAATACCTCTGTCTGTTAGTAATTCAAAGAGAATATTTCTACCCTCTTGTGATAACATAAGAACTTGGGGGCTCAATGAAGGCTTAGGTCTCACACACTCAATAACAACTAACTTATGGTACTTCCAGTAAAAAGAGGAGGAACATAGTCAAGCAGGTTGAAAGACTATGGTACTGTGCTCGGCGCTGCATACACTGCATGCGAAGCACGAAAGCCTGGGTTAGATTGTTATGAAGGATAGGCTGTTACCCAAGCAGCAAATCCCACCTCTCCACACCACTGAATTGGTCCAATGGAAAGGCAGAACCAATACGATTGGATCCAGCTGGCATCACAGAGCTGGGCTAAGGACAGGAGCTCACCCTGTCTTGTGGGGCTGACCCGGGTCTCGAACCCTGGCCTGCTGGTTAACAGGCACAGTGTCTTAACCACTTGTGCCAAAGGCCTTCAAAAAAGATTAAGAGCTCAATCCGTAGCAGTTACAGGTCCATGCAGTTAGGTCACCCTTCAGTGTTATCTTATGGAAAGTCTTCTTAACGGTTCCAGAGCAAGGGGCTTAATTTCACTTTAGGATATAGGCCTAAGTTTATTCATACTGTAGAGAGGAGAGGTTTAACTAAGGCTTTTATAGCCATGATAGCCAGATACCTGTGAATAAAATTTGTTGGATGGCAAGAGTGAAAAAGAGCTACCATCTCCAGAATGTCCCCCAAGCAGAGTATGAAGTCATCTGGTTGGCCACCCTGGGAAGCAGGCCTCCGTCAGTCTTGAAAGACTATGGTATCATGCTCGGCGCTGCATGTGAAGCACGAAAGCCTGGGTTAGATTGTTACGGAAGATATGCTGTTACCCAAGCAGCAAATCCCCCCTCTCCACGCCACTGAATTAGTCCAATGGAAAGGCAGAGCCAATACGATTGGATCCAGCTGCGTTGCAGAGCTGGGCTAAGGACAGGAGCTCACCCTGTCTTGTGGGGCCAACCCGGGTCTCGAACCCTGGCCTGCTGGTTAACAGGCACAGTGTCTTAGCCACCCACAGCCCACCCTGGGAAGCAGGATGCTGGAAAAGAACCTCCTTTGGTCTAATCCATGATATCTAGAAGCTGGTTTCCAAAGCAAGGAATTACCTCGTACAAGTGTGTTAGACAAATCTATGACTACTCATGAAATACAGAGTAGTCTGACTATACGACAACATTAAACATCTTTGGAAGATTACATATTGATCTCAGAGGGAAATGTCTCTCCAATGATATCAATGAAATGCTAATTAAGGAAGCATTATCAAGACATCTCTCAACATACAGACATCAGGGAGATGGAATAAGAAGCCAACAAAGGCACTATAAGAAAATGCTATCAGAGCACACAGTCTTGGGCATTTTTCCTAATAAAAAGACATTTCCACACCAAATATGATAGTTTTTTCTCACTTCACCTTGATAGCTTTTGAAGGCAGATCCCCCCAATACTATGCCCATTTTATAGAAATGGAACTGTGCTTCAAATAGTGCCATAGAGGTAGGGTGGCCATATGTCCCAAAAACAGGGACAATCCCGATTTGGGGGGGATTGTGTTCACAAACTAGCAAATGGGACAGAGGGTCCTGTCCTGGTTTTGTGGAAGAGAATTATGGCAACCCTACATGGAGGAGCAGTGATCAAATTAATATCTGAACCCAGAACCTCATACCACTACAGGCACTACAATACCACTACAGGCACTACACCATCTCCTTCTCTTCCCCACTTCTCAAGGTCAGGGTGCAAAGTCATGTGAAGAACAGGGTTTCTGAGCCTCTGCAGAGTGCTCAGCTTCAAACTGTGTTGAGTTATGGTTGATTTTCTTTGGCTATGATTCAAGGATACAGTAGTATTTTATTCTGCTGTTCCTTTCAGACAGTGGATGTCAAAGTGGGGGGTTGTGACCCCCTTTGAGGTCACAACTTCATTTTTGGGGGGTTCTGTAAAGCTGGGTGCCACCATTTTGGAATTTGGCACTGAGTGCAACCATCTTCGAATGGCTGCTTTCCTGGGAGTAAGACTCATTAAACACAATGGGTCTTACTTCCGAGCAGACATGGTGGAGCTCAGGCATCAGTGATGACTCTTCTTGTTCCTGCCATGACAGACTGTCATTCTCAGAAGAGGGTCCTGCGATGAAATGCTCAAGAACCACTGCTTTCAGGAGATCATTTTAGCTTTACAGCCACACCATAAGGCAGGTTCAAGGAGAGAGGTGGAAAGCAAATTGTCCATGGTCAGTCATAAGGTTTGTGGTCTAACAAACATTTGAACCCAGATCCTCCTGGTCAAAGGCCTATATCCTAAAGTGAAATTAAGCCCCTTGCTCCGGAGCAGTTAAGATGACTTTCCAGAAGATAACACTAGAGGGTGATGTAACTGCGTGGACCCGTAACTGCTCTGGATTTAGCCCATAGTACTACAGCTTGTCATCGTAATGAGACTCACAAGGTATTCTTGGTGAATAGACCCGGCTCTCACTCACTGGAGCCCGGCAAGGTTGCTAAGCAGCCAAAAAGGAGCACACAATCCCATCCTGCAAAACACACACACTCACACACACACTCAGTGCATCATCACCCCAGAGATCTCCTTCAAAAATTGAAGGCAAGATGGATCCAGTTTACAAATACAGTAGTGCATAGGTAGTAGTGCAAGGGTAGTGCAGGATGGGGGAAGAACAATGCAGCTCCCCTCCAGATTAGGTCACTGCAGCTGAATGAGCATAGAAGGAAAAAAAATAAAGCCAAGAGAGGGTAGCACAGCCCTGATGCATTTCCACGTGTTTGCTACCAAACCGATCTTCTTGCCTGGCTTTATAATTGGAGTTATTTTTGTATGATGATGGACCAGCAAAGGTTTTAAAAATAAGCCTATGGAGAGACCGGTCCTGCAAGGTGCGACAGCAGTTATGCATCAATAAGAGGGGGAAAAAACAATCTGTACAAAGTGGACCAACAAAGAAAAGCACACTAAGTCCAGGCATGTTTACTCAAAAGCGAGCCTGGAGGGATCCAGTGGGGTTTACTCCCAGGCAAACATGTGCAGGATTGAGGCTTGCATGGATGACACATGGACTGATGTTCCACACAACATAGACAGAGTCAAATGCAATTAAACGAATTCAAGGACAGGGAAAGAGAAGGACTCCCCCCACCTTTCTGCAATCCTAATTAGAATCCATAGGGGACTTTTCTTCCCCACCAGATGCAACCTTTCTTCCCTCTCCCCTCTTGCTGTTTTGCCGTGCAAAGAATGATTTATATTTTTTATTAGCCTCTTATTTTACCTCTGCTACATTTGCAAGGATGGGAGCAGGAGGGATGTCCTTGTTTCAAGGCCAACTCAGAGCAAAATTTTATCTTCCTCCAATGAGGATGCCGGTAGAGGCTCTTGCACCTCCTCAATTCATCATCATGGGGGGGGGGGGATTCTCTAAGATCCAGTAAAGGGGAAGCAATTTGTATACAATGAGGATACACACAATTTGGAAGCAACGAGGACACACACATACCACTTGATTTATTTAATATGATTGCAGTGTCTTGTTTTCCCTACACAGAGTTCAAGGTGTCTTCTGAACCTCAAAAGTCATTCCCTTCAAATCACTGGGAACTATAGGAGAGGTTCCAGATTGGCAATTTGGGAGGAGAAACAGACAGGTTTGGAGAGATACCCACCCTTGCCTATTTTTTCAAATGCCTATTTTAATCCTTAGTCACTACGTATCGGCTTCCAAAGCTGGACAATTCATTCTCAATGACCTCAACCAAACCATGAGGGTCATTCAGCCCAAAACTCATCAGACATCATCAGCCCACCGTACCCACCCACCCACATACTTCCAATTCTTAAAGATTTCTAGAGGGCCCTGTCTCGATTTTCCCTTTGCCTGGTCCCTGAGTCACACCTCTCAAACACACACTGTCTGGTTTTACTGTTGTTGTTATTATTTTACTTCTGGGTTGCACTTTTTAAATATTAATATTCCCATATGCATGGCCCCAGAATCCTTGTACGAAAGACGTCATAGGGGTTGGTTAACCAAATCCTGCCAGACAATTTCTTTGCAACCCCCTCTCCTCCCTCCCCCAAAAAAGAGGTCACAGACCATACCATGCCTTTAATACTAAAAAAGTCTGAAAAACCGAAATCGTCAGTAGACATCATCAGGGTGCTGTTCTAATAATTATTCCCCATCTTCTTGAGATATACTCAGTCATATACTCAGCCCCTCATATCACTTAACAAGTACTTCAAGCCACCATACAACATTTTTATTGCTACATTCTCACATACAGTACACCACCCCACACATTCTTGAGGCTTTTTCTCAGGTTCCTGGTGTAGAACGAAGCATCTTCAACATCTCTCCAATGCTACTCTAACCAAGTAGAAAAGGGATTAAAGAGACTGACTCAGCACCAACACTTCCCACAACTGAAATTACTTAGGATGCGAGGACATTGTGTCCCTCTCATGTCTAGTCTGAGTCCAACACTACTTAGATCACCTTGCCTCTTGCTGTCCCCAACCGACCCATTACAACTGCTGTTAGGGTGGAGAACCAAGGCCGTCACCATCAATCTCACTCACTCAAGACCTCGACTTGAAAATTCAGAGAGGAAGCCCATCTTTTTGTTCATACACACTAATCACATACCTGTCTGGATGGGGGACAAGATTAACACCACAATGTACCATATGAGGGGAGATTATTTAGCACCCTCTGCCAGAAAAGAGCCACCATCTCTACAGTATCCAAAATTGATGCACTCTTTATAATCCAATCCGTCCACAGCTGCTGGGTTAATCTGGATTTGCTGTAAGAGTGAACGACCCTTTATTTTTAAGGATTATGATTTTTTCCCCATTTATTTTTCTCTTTAAACATGTATACCTCATGTATTTTTTGCTGTTGTCAACCAAAGCTGATTACAAACATAACAACACAGCACTCCAACAACAGGAATCTCTGACACTTCCAATAGCTTCCTACTTAGACCCATGAGCTTAAAATTGTTAGGGGTGAACAACCTAAAAATCACTACAGAGCAGGATCCTGGGTATTGTTACAAAGTTATCCATTATCCAGGATCTACAAGCCTGGAACAGAACCATACAAACTCCTGGCATATCTGAATTTATTGGAAAGGGCAGAAAAACTATGTGCAATCCATGGAGTTCCAAAAATTCTTGCACAGGCTCTTCACTTGCTACTGCCCCAACAAACCCCACAAGTGGTCCCATACCAGAAATCACTTGTGGAGGTGTGGGGGGATGGCAGGGAGGTGCAGGTGAGAGAAGAACAGGGAGTTTTCCAAGCAGCAGTGGTTGAAAATATGTGTGAACCTGCTTACCTCCCACCCAATTAACTCCAGGACTGAGATTGCAGCACAGATACTTAGGCTGCAATCCTAAAGACACTTTCCTGGGAGCAAGATCCACTGAACACAATGGGGCTTACTTTTGAGTAGACATGGTTAGGATTGTGCTCTTAATCTAATGCTGCAATCCTCTCCATACTTACCTGAGAGTAAGGCACATTGACCACAAAGGGACAAAGGCTGCAATCCTAACCACACTTTCCTGGGGGTAAGTACTTTTGAACACAATGGGACTGACATCAGAGTAGACATGCTTAGGATTGCATTATTACTTCTGAGCAGACAAGCATGGGATTGGGCCCTATTGCTCTTGTCACCAACCGACAAATGACTTCCTACTGTATCCACAAACTCTGGAGTCAATTTGGGTTTGATGCAACAGCTATCTATAACTCCTTCTTCTCTTGGGGGGGTTACCTATATTTCTGCAAAGTCGAACAACACACATCAATCACACAACAAGCCTTCACAAATACTTGAGGGTCACCTTCAATGTCTTCACCTTTCTATAAAATGTCTTATAGTGTAATAGGATAGAGCAAATGAATCACATTCTTCCAACTTGCTCCTGGGTGGAAACTTCCTATTGTGTGTGTACATGTGCAAGTGCACACCCACATGCACGCACGCGCGCGTGCACACACACCATCATGCTCCCAAAGGCAGGTTTCTGCAGCCCCAAACCAACCTAGATTGGCCTCCCACTGAAAGAGATGTGCCAAATGAGTAAGAATATATCATGAGTATGGACCACCTTCTCCAAAACTCCTCTTCCAGACCAACTTCAAGATCACAACCCACCCCACAAATAACCCCAGAGTTAAATTATTTGAACCCAAAATCACTACAGAGTTGGATTGCTCCAGAGCTCTTTTCCCAAAACTGTCCAGTGTAATTTTTGCATCTCTCTGGCAATCCCTGAATTGCCAGTTCTTGGGATCTCACACCTGAAGTATCCTTCCCACACACTGTCCCATAGATCATGACCTCAAATTTCTATGTGCACCTCCCCTCCAGAGCCCCCTACAGTTTCATTTCTCTCATCCATTCTAGTGGAAGGGTCAAAAGGCCTAACCATCATCTCTACCATCATCATCACCACCACCATCATCAGCAGTCACTACCATCACCAACAGGGAGGTGCAGTGGGGGGGGGGGGGGGAGACAGGTGAGACATAGGCTGCAATCCTAAAGACACTTTCCTGGGAGTAAGAACCATTGACCACAATGGGGCTTACTTTTAAGTAGACATGGTTAGGATTGTGCTCATAGCCTCACCATAGGGTTGCCATAATTCTCTTCCTCAAAATCAGGAAAAGACCCTCTGTCCCATTTGCCAGCATGTGAAACAATCCCCCCAAAACAGGATTGTCCTTGTTTTGGGGGGACATATGGCAAACCAACCCCAATGGAGTCCTTGGAAAGTGCAGCCACCTCTGTGGGAGGTACACACAACCCACACTGTTCACTGTGGTATGAAACCCTCTCCACCAACAACCTCAAAGGGAATTATCTGGACATTCCCTCTCCTTAAATCCTGATACACACCTGCACCTGTGGTTACCCCAAGAAAACTGCCTGGCATTGGCACTCCTGCCCCTTTTTCCCCTGCAGGGGCATCCTTCAGGTGACCATATGTCATAACCAAATAAGGATGGCAGGGCACCCCAAAATGTAAGACATCTAAGAAAAAAGTAGGACATGACAAAATAAAAGCTAAAAACAGTCATGTTGGTTAGTTTCATTTGGTTAATTTAAACATTATATGACTTATTAAATTTAAAACTATAATTTATTATGTATAATTTATGAATTACAAGAAGGCTCCATGCTTACAAGAAAAACATTTATGGTTTTGGGTTTTTTCCAGGACACAAGACTGAAATCCAGTACCTGCCCTGGAATAACAGGACATATGGTCACCCTGGCATCTTCTCCATCTTCAGTTGCCACCACCATGACAGTATGGAGGAGCCACCCCCAGGGACTGACCCCAAATCAGAGCCTGGGGTGGCAATTTGGGGGCACAATCCTCTGCATGTCTGTACTTAGAACTAAATCCAACTGTTGTTAATGGGACTTATTCCCAGGAAAGTGTGGTCAGGACTAGAGCCTTACAGCCCAAGCCTTAAACATGTCTGAAGTCCTATTGTGGTCAGTGGAGCTTACTTCCAGGAAAGTGGGGCTGGGATTGCAGCTCAAGCCTATGTCTATCTACTTAGAACTAAATCCAACTGTTCTTAATGGGACTTACTCCCAGGAAAGTGTGGACAGAATTGCAGCCTTACAGCCCCATCCTCAGCACATCAACTCAGTCAGTTGAGTTGATCAGTTGAGTCAGTCCTAGTAGGCCAAGTGGGGCTTACTCCCAGGGAAGTGTGGACAGGATTGCATCCTGAGAACCCAATCTTATGCACGTCTACTCAGAAGTCAGTTCTATTGTGCTCTGTGGGGCTTACTCCCAGGAAAGTGAGGTCAGGACTGCAGCCTTGCAGGCCAACCCTATCCATGCCAACTACATGCAGCAAGTCCCATTGTAGTCAATGAGGGTTACTCTCAGCAAAGTATGGTTAGGATTGCAGCCTGAAAGCCCAATCTATGCATGTCTACTCAGAAGTATGTCCCATTCCTTATTCCCAGGAAAGTGGGAATCCCCAAGAGCCTTATTCCCAGGAAAGTGTGGATGGGATTGCATCCTTGCAGGCCAATCCTACACATGCCTACTCAGAATTAAGTTCCAATGTAGTCAATGAGACTTACTTCCAGGAAAGTGTGGATGGGATTGCAGCCTCAAAGCCCTATGCCTATCTACTCAGTAGCAAGTCCCATTGTAGTCAGTTAGGTTTACTCTCAGGAAAGTGTGGATAGGATTGCAGCTTAAAAGCCCAATCTATACACTGTCTGATAAGCAAGTCTGAGATAGCTAATGGAGCTTATTCCCAGGAAATTGTGGATGGGAGGCAGCCTCAGATCCTCTGCATGCCTGCTCAGAAGTAAGTCCCATTACAGCCAATGGAGCTTACTCCCAGAGAAGTGTGGATGGGATGCAGCCTCAGATCCTATGCATGCCTGCTCAGAAGTAAGTCCCATTATAGCCAATGGAGCTTACTCCCAGAGAAGTGTGGATGGGATGCAGCCTCAGATCCTATGCATGCCTGCTCAGAAGTAAGTCCCATTATAGCCAATGGAGCTTACTCCCAGAGAAGTGTGGATGGGATGCAGCCTCAGATCCTATGCATGCCTGCTCAGAAGTAAGTCCCATTACAGCCAATGGAGCTTACTCCCAGAGAAGTGTGGATGGGATGCAGCCTCAGATCCTCTGCATGCCTGCTCAGAAGTAAGTCCCATTACAGCCAATGGAGCTTACTCCCAGAGAAGTGTGGATGGGATGCAGCCTCAGATCCTATGCATGCCTACTTAGAAGTAAGTCACATTACAGCCAATGGAGCTTACTCCCAGAGAAGTGTGGATGGGATGTAGCCTCAGTTCCTCTGCATGCCTGTTCAGAAGTAAGTCCCATTACAACTAATGGAGCTTACTCCCAGGAAGGTGTGGATGGGATTGCAACGCCCTTGCATGGCTACTTAGAAGTAAGTCCCATTACATCCAATGGGTGTTACTCCTGGGAAAGTGTGTAGGGGGTTTCATCCTTGCAGGCCAGTGCCCACCCAGAGGTGTATGTTGCTCCCTGCCTAGGGTCTCCTCGTGAGTCGGGGCGTGGGGGTCTTGCCTGAAGTCGCTGTAGGGGTGGATGATCCAGGCTCCAGCGCTCTTGACCCTCTCCTGCTCTCTCTCCACCGCCTTCTGCGAGCCGAACATCCGCAGCGAGAACTTGTTGACGCCCGGCTGGAGCATGGCGCTGAACTGCCTCTGCATGAAGCTGGCCTGGCTCCCTCGGGGCTCCATCCCCGGGGCTGCCGTCGAGGATGCGGAGCCTTCCTCGGCCGCCTTGGGGGACCTTCCGGGGCCGTCGTCTGCGCTGCAGGAGAAGGAGACCTTCGGGGGCTGCTCCGTCCCTCCACCTGCTGCTGCCGCCGCGGGGTCCCCTCGACGGCACTCCCCGTTGGGAGAGCCTCCCTTCCCCGCACGGCTCCCCATGCTGCAGCCCCGCAGGAGGCTCCCCGACGCCCCCTCCTCCGAGGACACGCGCGACCGGGACTCCTGCACGCCTCCCGTCGAGGATGCCTCCCCTGCCCGCATCCTGCAGCAGCAGCGCCCGCACAGCAGCGCTCCCTCCCCGGCACCGGCTGCAGCATCAGCTGCAACACAGGAGGAGAGCAGAGGAGAGGAGGAGCCGGGGAGGGGCTGCCTGGCAAGCAGGGAGGAAGAGGAGGAAGGAGGAGGAGGAAGGTCTCCAGGGCTGGGGAGGGGGAAGGACAGCCAGAGGACAAGCAGAAGGATGCATCAAGGTCAAGAGGAAGGCTGCAATCCTCAAGACTCTTTCCTGGGAGTAAGACCCATTCAACACAATGGGGCTTCCTTCTGAGTAGACATGGTGTTCAAAGATTTTGAAGTGCTATGCAGGATTAGGACCTCCTAGTCCATCGACAGCACAATCCTAACCACATCAACTCAAAAGTAAGCCCCGTTGTGTTCAATAGGTCTTACTCCCAGAAAGGTGTCTTTAGCACTGCAGCCTTATTCCAGTTTCCTGCACTGACCCCATAGTGGTCCACCCCACAGGAGACTTGCATCCTAATCCTGGCCTTCTTAGAGGTAGCCGATCTACGACTGTGATCAATAAGTATCAGGACTGGGGCCATAGAGCACAGTCCCAATCATGTCTACTCAAAAGTAAGCCCCATTGTGTCCAATAGGCTTTACTCACAGGTAAGTGTCTTTAGGGTTGCAGCAATAGTAAAGGAGCTAAAATGCTCAGAGCGAAGCCACTTAGAATCATAGAATCATAGAGTTGGAAGGGATCCAGTCGATCATCTAGTAGTCCAACCCCTTGACCCCAACCGTGCATGACCACTAAATTTTCCCCCAAGTTTTATTGTTATTTATTTCATATATTTTATTTATTTAAGTTTTAACGTTCTAGCTCACTGTCTCTCTTTAGACAGTGCTTGGAAGGAACATGTGTAGCATGTGGTCCTCACATTGACCATGACAGAGAAAGTTGAGGAGAGAATCTGCATCAAATTTTGCCAACAGGTTGGCAATACCTGCACAGAGACCTACACAAAGTTGCAGAAAGTGTATAGGGAGGAGTGTATGAGCCACGCATGAGTGTACGAGTGGTTCACACGTTTCCAAGATGGCCGAAAAAATGACGCACGTTCTGGGAGACCCACAACCGGCAGAACTGAGAAAAACATCACAGATGTGCACAGAGGGGAAATCATCGAATCACCATCTGTGAGTTATCAGAGGATGTGCAGATTAGTTATGGTTCAGTTCAGTCCTCTCACAGTGAAGATTCGGGTATGAGACGCGTGTCTGCCAAGTTAGTGCCAAAACTGCTTTCAGCTGACCAAAAAGAAACTCGGGTTTCAGTTGCGCAATATCTCGATTGTGTCGGGAACAATGAACAATTTTTGAAAACGGTCATAATGGGTGATGAATCATGGGTCTATGACCCCAAAACCAAGACTCAGTCTTCGCAGTGGAAGACCCAACCTCTCCGAGACCAAAGAATGTACAAATGAGTCAAAGCAGTGTGAAGACATTGTTGACCGTTTTCTTCGACTATACGGAAATTGTTCATCATAAGCATGCTCCATGGGGTCAGACAGTACTACTGTGATGTGTTGCTGTGTTTGTGGGATCCTATTCATTGGAAAAGGCCAGAATTGCATGCGCCCAGTGTGTGGCAATTGCACCATGATCACACACCTGTCCATTCAGCACAGCTTGTGCAGCAGTTTTTGGCCAAGCACAACATCCCCCAGGTCTGACTGCCATTGTATCCCCCAGAACTCGCCCCTTGCAACGTTTTCCTCTTTCCAAAAATCAAATCCCACTTGAATGGAGGAAGATTTCGAGGAAATCCAAGTGAATGCGATGAGGCAGCTGCTGATTATCCCAGAAAAGGAGTTCCAGGAATGCTTCCATCCATGGAAACAACACTAGATTAAGTGTGTGGCTTCCGAAGGGGACTAATTTGAAGGAGATTAAATGCAAATTGTTACGTGTTGTAGTTTTCTTTTTATAGCACCAGTCCTGATACTTATTGATCACACCTGTATCTTGCTGCATTCCTAAAGACACTTTCCTGGGAGTAAGACCTATTGAATACAATGGTGCTTACTTCTCAGTAGACATGGTTAGGATTGTGCTCTTTATCTAATCTATCTATCTTTATCTAATCTAATCTATCCTTATCTAATTAAATCTAATCTAATCTAAATCTAATCTTATTTAATCTAATCCTATCTATAATATAGGCAGGGTGACCATATATAATAAAGGACAGAGTGCTTCTACTTTTGACTACTGCATAGAAGAAGTGATTTAGACAGGTTTAACTCAACACAGAGCACAATCCTAACCATGTCTACTCAAAAGCAAGTCCCATTAAGTTCAATGGGTCTTACTCCCAGGTAAGTGACCTTAGGATTGCAGCCATAGAAGGGTTTAAAAAACAGCACCTGCCTAAATTCCCTCTTCTATACAATGCTTAAAGGTAGAGGCACTCCATCCTCCATTCTATATGGGCCGAGGAACGTTGCCTACCTCTGAAATTGGGAAGTTTGTGCATCATGGCATGCTAAGGTGAACTAGAGACCGGCATGCATCCTGGTGTCCTCCGCTGTATTTTAGGTGAGGTAGCCTATACCTAAAATCATGACTAAAATCATGTTGCACATGCACATCATGACCAGGGTGACTATATAACTGAAAAAGAGGACAATGAGCCCCCCAAAATGTAGGACACCCAAGAAAAATGTAGGACATGATGGAATAAAAGCTAAAAACTCCAATATATATTCCTTTCATGTGGTTAATTTAAATATGCCACTCAGTATTAAATTTAAGACTATTGCATATAATTTATGAATTACAAGAAGGCTCCATGTTGTTTGCTCACAAGGAAAAGGAGGACCATGAAGATTTTTTCCAGGACACAAGGCTAAAAAAGAGGACATGTTCTGGGAAAAAGAGCACATAGAGTCACCCTGATCATGACACACAAGACCACAAGAAACCTCCATTCTTAGAGGTAGCATACAACTAAAGTCAGGAAATTGCACATGTACTTCATGTCACACAGGATGACAAGAGACCTGCATCCTGGTGCCCTCCCCTGTATTTGGAATTCAGAGGTAGCCTATACATGCCTCCCCCACTTTCTGACAGTTTTATGACAGTTCTGCTCTTTCAACGCCTTTCAGTTATACTCAGAACTCTTTCATTCAACACATGCTCCACTCTTTCAACCTCTCTATGCTTATCTAAAGGTTAAAATTGTCTTTCCCTGATGTTGATTTGCATGTGACAAGGTGATCAAACTGTTTTTGGCCTTATGACTTTCTTCAGTAAATTACCATCATTCAAATACATAATCAATTGCCCACACATGCCTTTGTTCATTTTACTGTAATTTTTTGTGCATTTGGCTGTGTGTTAATAAATGTATGTTATTTAGGCTTTTGCGAGGGATATTGGTGTCTTTTTTGGTGGCCATTTTGATTTGCAAGCTGAAAAAGACGGGGTTCTACTTTTCGACTGTTTTCACTTTTGGACCGTGCTCTGGACCCTAACCCATCCAATAAGTGGGGGATACCTGCACCTAAAGTCAGAAAGTTGCACATACCCATCATAGTGTACAGGACAACAAGAGACCTCCATCTTACTGTCTCCCTCCTTCATCTGGCATTTTATTTGCCCCTCATGTCCCTCATGTCCACAGCCCACTTGGCCTGTGTGTGGCGCAAGCAGTTAAGACGCTGTGCCGGTTAACCAGCAGGCCAGGGTTCGAGACCCGGGTCGGCCCCACAAGACAGGGTGAGCTACTGTCCTTAGCCCAGCTCTGCAACTTCCATTGGACTAATTCAGTGGCGTGGAGAGGGGGGATTTGCTGCTTGGGTAACAGCCTATCTTCCAAAACAATCCAACCCAGGCTTTCGTGCTTTGCATGCAGCGTATGCAGCGCCGAGCACAATACCATAGTCTTTCAAGACTGACGGAGGCCTGCTTTTTTTTTTTGTCCCCCTTGATGTCGCCAGTGTTGTTTTCCACTACACAACACTCCTTCCATCCCATAGGCATTTGGGCACATTTCCATGTCTCTGTGTCCTAGCCACACTTATGTGTCCAGCAACACACAGTGGAATACTATTTGCACACAGTGGACTGATTCCACCCCATGCAGCATTCTTCTCTTCCTCCTTCTATTCCCCTGTAATATACACTACAATCCTGACTTCAGGCCAGAAAAATGGCCCAGCTAAGCTGGCCTAAGTAGGCCATATCCTGAGCTGACAAGTTAGGTCAAATCCACAGGGGTGAAGGCCTCTGGCTGACCCAACTGCTGCTGAAGAGGCAGGAGCACAAGGGCAGCCAGCTCACTGGGATGGCGTAGTTGTGCCATATCCTGAGGTGGGCTGGTGTAGTTGTGCTGTATCCTGGGGTTCCGAGGCAGGGGTTGGCACAGGACTCAGAATTTTTTGCCATCACTTCCAATTTTACTCTGGATTATCATGGACCCCTATGGGTCTACTCAGATTTATTCCTGCTCCTGAGGTGGCCTGATTCTGAAGAGCTGTGAGGGGGCATGTCTGCCCTGAAATAGGTTCTGAATATAGCCTAACTCACTGTTCTACGCCATGCTGAACATGCCCTCAACATGCCTCTACTGAACTGCCTAGGCTGGCACAGCTGGGCTGGCCCAGGTCCATCAGTCTAGGGCCAGCCTATGTTAACTTACGCTGGCCCAAGCCTTTCTGGTGTAACTGGGCTGGACCATCTTGGAATTGGGCAAGCCCGGTGATAGATAGGCTAACCTCAAGATGGCAGCCTAAAGCTTTGTAAACTACCTTGGCCTTGTAAGCCCCTTTGGGCATTGCTTTTGATGTGGCACTTTGGCCGAAAACTTTGAACACTCAGTCTTAGAGTGACAGAATGAAAGAGTATAGCAGGCCAGCCCATCCCATCCCTGCTGCCAGTTCCTATTCAGCATGACCTTCATTTGGGGTCCCATGTTCACAGGAGAGGCAAGAGGTAGGCTAGAGTGCCTCCCTAGAAACACTCTGATCCAGTGGGGCTCTTCTTATGTTCTTAAGGACATGTAGAGGAGAAAGGAAGGAGAAAGCTAGAAGACAAGGAAAGAGGACCGAAGGTAGATGAGAGCAGAAGACAGAAAGTATGAGATGACTGAGTCATATAAAACTGCGCATGGAATGGGTAGAGTAGATGGAGGGAAGTTCTTTTTCTTCTCAGCACTAGAACTAAAATCATCCACTTAAGCTGACCGGCAACAGTGAGAGCAACAAAAGGAAATAATATACAATATTTCTTTACTCAGCACATAATTAATCTGTGGAACTCCTTGCCCCAAGAGGTTGTTTTGGCACCTGACCTAAATGTTTTTAAATGGACATTGACCAGAGTTCTGGAAATGTGATGGAAAAAGTCCTTATTAAGTACATTTTTATTATGTATATAATCTATATATATATATATATATAAGAGAAAAGTCACTGACTGACTGACTCATCACCGCCCTGCCAAAACCGCTGGGCCTAGAAGCGTGGAATTTGGGGTGGGTGTTCCTTCCGTGACTGAGGGGTGCACTAAGAACCCCTTTTTTTTGGAAATTCCAACCGGAAGGGGGTGAAAAGGGGCGCAGCGCGTTTTCCTCCCTATACTTTGCATTGAGAATTGCTGACTCAGCAACATTCCTCCCCAACTGCTGGGCCTGAAGCATGGAATTCTGGGAGTTCCTTCTGTCACCTGAACACCCACCAAGAACCATCTGGAGAAACTTAACCCTTCAGGGGCTGAAAAGGGGGCAACATGTTTAACATGGGAGACTGACCAACATCCAGCCAATTTGGTGCTCAGTGCCTGGTGCACTGGGGGGAATGTTGTTCAGAGAAAGAGGTTGCACTGGCGAGGAAGTTGCGCATGGGGGGGGTGATGCGCACGGGGAATGATGCTCATGGGGAAAGTTGCGCATGGGGGAAAGTTGCGCATGGGGTTGATGCACAAGGGGGGAAGTTGCGCACGAGGGAAGTTGTGCACAGAGGGAAGTTGTCCATGGGTGACTGATGCGCATGGGGGGATGATGCGCATGGGGGAAGTTGCGCATGGGGGATAATGCACATGGGGGGATGAGGTGCATGGGCAGAAAGTTGCGCATGGGGGGAAGTTGCTTATGGGTGATGCGCACAGGGAATGATGCTCATGGGGAAAGTTGCGCATGGGGGAAAGTTGGGCATGGGGTTGATGCACAAGGGGGGAAGTTGCGCACGAGGGAAGTTGTGCATGGAGGGAAGTTGTCCATGGGCGACTGATGCGCATGGGGGAATGATGCGCATGGGGGAAGTTGCGCATGGGGGATAATGCACATGGGGGGATGAGGCGCATGGGCAGAAAGTTGCGCATGGGCAGAAAGTTGCGCATGGGGGAAAGTTGCTTATGGGGGGTTGATGCGCATGGGTGGAAGTTGCTTATGGGGGATGATGCACATGGGGGAAGTTGCGCCTGGGGAAAAGTTGCGCATGGGGGTTGATGCACAAGGGGGAAAGTTGCGCACGGGGAAAGTTGCGCACGGGGGAAGTTGCGCACGGGGGAAGTTGCGCACGGGGGGGAGTTGCGCACGGGGGGAAGTTGTGCACGGGGGGAAGTTGCGTGCGGAGGGAAGTTGCGCATAGGGATGATGCACATGGGGAAAAGTTGCGCATGGGGAAAGTTAAACATGGGGGAAGTTGTGGATGGGGGAAGTTGTGCACGGGGGATGATGCACACGGTGGAAAGATGCGCACGGGGGTTGATGTGCATGGGGGTTGATGCGCATGGGGGATTTGCGCATAGGGGGAAGTTGCTCATGGGGGACGTTTCGCTGTGGGGGGAAGTTGCACCGTGGGGGGAAGTTGTGCATGAGGTGTTGATGTGCCGTGGGGGGATGGTGTATGGGGAAATGTTACTCCCACAATGCGGGTACACTTTTCGCTAGTATGTTATATAGTACATATTATATAATTTAACATATATTGCTGTATACAGTTTAAGATGTAACCTGTCATAATCCCCAAATCCAGAGTAACTATGGGAGCACATAAGAGACTTTACGTGCACCCATAGTTACTGCACCACCTAGTGAAAACCTATGGGAAATTCATATTGGAATCCAGAGTAAGTTGTTCTTACACCGGAGCAAGGACTCCCCGTAGTTACTCTGGATTTTACTCTCAGAGTGTAGTGCCAACAGGACACAGGCATCTTGAGTGCTTCCAGAAGCATATTATGGACCACTATGAGATACAGGCTGCAATCCTACAGACTTTCCTGGGAGTAAGCACCATTGAACACAATGGAACTTATTTTTGAGTAGATGTGCCTAAGAGAGTGCTGACGGGAGGCTGGACTCAATGGGCTCTTGACCAGATCCACTGGGACTTCTTACGTAAAACAAGAAAGGGTGGAAATAGCAAGAGAAACTTTAAAAAAATAAAGAGTTGGGAGGTGGTGGGAAGGACAATAAGCAATTGCCAGGAAGAAGAAGAAGTCAGGCAAGCAAAACAAAGACTGAAACCAGGTCTGTGCAGAACTATTTCAGAGGAAGCTATATTAAACTCCAATGGACTGGCTTTTCTGTAAACAGAAATAGCAGGACAAGAAAGAGTAGGAAGAAAATAGCAGGAGGGAGGAGGGAGGGAGACAGAAAGATTGCTGAGGGAAAGGCAAAGAAAATGGCCAGAGAGAAAAGGAGGGAGAAGGTCGTGAAGAAAGACAAAGGAGACAGAGAAAAGGGGTGAAGAAGGAGGAGAGCTGAATGAAGAGGAAGAAATGAAGAAGGCAGAGAGCAGCTGCAATACAGCCCCTTTGGTTTACTCAAAAGTAAATGCCACTGAATTATTAGGACTTACAGTCAGGGCCGAATTATGACCTTTTGGGGCTCTTAGGCTAATAAAATTATAGGTCTCCCCTCAGAAGGAGCAACCTTCTAACTCGCCCGCATCTGTCTTGAATATTTTTTTATATTATACAGCCAAAAAGGTGAGCTAAAAAAAACCACAAAATATATATACATTCACAGAGTTTAGGAAGATGATAAATAAACATGGACTGGGGCCCAAAACAGGAGCCCCTTATTTCAAATAAAGGACCTCAAACATGGGCCTTTTTCACAAATAAAAAGCCTCAAAAGGGGCTCTTAATCTTAAATAAAGGGCTACAAACAGGGGCCACTTTTTAAAAATTGGATTTTCAGATTCTTGGGTTTCCTTTTTTAAAGCTGTAATTTTATTTCAAGTTAAGTGAATTAGGCTGCAATCCTAAGACACTTTCCTGTGAGTAAAATCCATTGAACACAATAGGGCTTACTTTTGAGTAGACATGGTCAGGATTGTGCTCTTATTCAGCAATGCAAAATATTGAAATATTATACTCTTTTTAAAAGAGTAGGGCTTCTCCTTTTAGTAGGGCTTCTCCAGCTTGGTGCCCCAAGCATGAAGGATACTATATTTCCTGTACTATAGGAAGGATAGTTTGGTATAGGAAGGATATAGTATTTCCTATACTAGCCTATAGGTAAATCCGGTCCTGCTTACAGTACTTTCAAATAAGCTTAGAAGCTTGCATTGCTGCATCAACACCTGTGATTGGAGAGAGAGCACCTTGCCAGAGATGTGGTCACCTCAAGAGGAAAGCCTCTTTACCCCATGGGGGAGAGAGAAAGGAAAACAATTTTTTTCTCCATCACATAATGAGGCCCACAAGACAAGCAGTGTGAGGCATGGCTGGTGGAGTGTTCCTCTTGCATTCCTGTGCAGCGCACAAATGAAAACCAGAGCTGAGTAAGTGAGTTGGCAGGTGCTGTAGCCGCAGACACAGGAAAGGATAATAACCTACAAAGAGCTCTGCTGGATCAGGCCAAGGGGTCATCATCATCCAGTCCAGTTAATGGTATCTCACAGTTGTTTACTAGATGCTTCTCTGGGCACACAAGACAAAAAGATCCCTAGATCCTATTGCTACTCCTAGCATCTGACACTCAGAGATGGGCTACATTTAAAATCTGTTCGTGACATACAGCTATCATGGCTTGGAACCTGTGGTGGACTTTTCCTCCATAAATCCATCCAGTGGTGGGCTCCAGCAGGTTCGCACCTACTCTATAGATCCGGTTGTTAATGAGAGATAGGACATATAAAGTTTAAAAATAGCCATTTAAAAGTGGCTGCCAGATGGGCAGAGAACCGGTTGTTAATTTCTTTGAATCCCATCACTGAATCCATCCAATCATCTAGGGGAAGGTACCATAACAACATCCTGTGGCAAGCAGTCCCACATATTAATTACATGATGGATAAAGAAATGCAGTACTGTATTTCTTTTCTCTGTTCTGATTCTCCCGCCAATCAATTTTAGTGCATGTGCTCTGGTTCTGATGTTGTGCAAGGAGGAAGAGAACTTCCCTCTATCCATCCCATGCATAATTTTGTATGTCTCCATCATGTCCACCCTCAGGCAGTGTTCTTGGAGGATCAGAGTGAATGCAGTAGGATGCTTTCTAGTGGCTCAATTTTCCTACCAGAACAACTTGTATCCCTTTTCCTTTACCGCAGGTCTCAAGAAAGAGGGTGAAATAGTATTCGTGGCGCAGCCCACAACAATCAAATTCCAAGATGCAAAGGAGTCTAATTTTAAAATGCAAATATTAAGTTATTTTGAAAATTTGAAAAAGGAAAAGCAAAATCAAAGTTACTGGAAAAGAGAATAATTCCTTCTGGAAAAACATCTACTCTCATTGTGTCACTTTTAATGTAATAAATGCTTAAAACTATTATTGTAGTTCTTAATGCAGGCTATTCTTTATAATCTGGCGCTAACTCTCATTTTACTGATGCACATCTGAGGGGTGAATGACTTGCCAAAGGCTGCTTAGTAAATCATTAGCAAAGGAGATACTTGACAGTGAGTCACCACCACTCAAGACAAAATTGAGGTTGTGCCCTACAGCCAGTATGGTGAGTAGTGGTTAGTGTGTCAGACTTAAGAACAGCGAGAAGCAGGTTCAAATCGCCCAGTCAGCTATAAAACAATCTGGCTTACATTAGACTTGTCATCCTTCCTTGGCCTAACCCGAGGGTGGCAAATTGTGAATGCTACTCCAAGCTCTTTGGAGCAAATGTGCAGTTAAGTACTTAAAATAGAGTTGGAATAATTTAGCAAATCTAACAACTGAACCTGACTCATAAGACAGCACCCAAAAAATTAACAACATTAGATTGTTGATAGCTAATAGAAATCATATTTGATAGCAGACACCTCACAAGAGTTCATCCCTTTCATTCCTTCCTCACAATCCTTTCATTGTTTACTCCAATGTGAATTCTATACACTGAGGCTTATTTAAGAATGCACTGAACTGCAGCCCAAAATATTATCTAATATTTTGCACAGGTCCAGCTCTACAATTGTCTCCAACCAGGCAGAGATATTTTTCAAAAGTTACCTAAGATTGTAACTCAAAATCTGTACCGTCTGAACTTCCAAATTCAGATTCAAAAATTCAAGATTCAAATACCTTTATTGGCGTAAAACTCACACCGAGAAAAAGACATCATGCATCTCGGACTGAATGCCATATTAATTGCTTTTTGTAATTTGGCTCTGCTTTGCTTAGGCATCATTCTGGGTCTTTAATTCCCTCTCTCCACACCTTTGTGCTTTGGCATCCGAGAGAGCACGTCAAGCTACTGGTGGCCGCTGAGCCAGTATCTGTTTGGCTTTGCGGAGCACGTCCAACCGTCTGCCTTTATTTTTGCTGGCTGTCCCTCGAGTGTGTGTTTGAGGCCGACTTAAGAGCTGACAGGCAGGAGTGCTGGCGCTTTGGCAGACGGTTCCATGCACAAGAGAAAACTGTGGCATCTTGCTGTGATGCAGACAGCAGGTTGGTTCTGAAATATGGCAATCCTTGAGTGTGTGTGTAGTGTGGGCATGTGTGGTGGTGTGTGTCCCCATGCAAGCAGAGGAGTGAAACTTTGCGTCCAGGGCACGTATGCAAAAGTGAGGGGAGAGAAAAAAGGGGGAGCATAAACCAGCACATAAACCGAAGAATGTATATGGCGTTAGGTGCATCTATCTGTGGTCAAAAGTGAGGTTCCAACCCAACATATCCCTTCCTGAGGATAAGCCCCACTGAAGACAATGAGAGTTACTTCTGAGTAAACAAGCATAAGATTGCACTCTGCGGTGGACGTGGGGCTGCCAAAAAGGCTGTGTGTCACATAATGTCACATAGCTAACTTGTGGAACTAACTTCACAAGACATAATGATAGCTTCAGACAAATTCATGAAAGCTGTCAATCACACATCTCAACAAACAGCACAGTCCTATGCATGTATGCTCAAAATGTCTGTGCATGTCTGATCAGCACAATCCTATGCATGTCTGCATGTCTGATGACAGTAGGGCTTGTGATTAGTAGGGCTTACTCTCAAGATTGCAGTTTTAGTTCATAAGCACTTGTAATTGCAACAAAAAGGTATTATTCTCATGTGTATTACATTTGTAACATACTTAGAGCACAAACCTCACAATGTCTACTCTAAAGTAAGCCCCACTGTGTTCAATGGTTCTTACTCTCAGGAAAGTGTCTTTAGGATTCAGCCACAGGCAGGTAATAGAATTCAAGGAAAGATGAATTCATGGGCTTTCCAGGCAGTCTCCCATCCAGACACTGCTCAGCATCTGCATCGTGGCTTCTTCATGTGCCCTCTGTCTCAGCTACAAACAATAAGACATTAACAAACAATAAATATAGCACAATAAATATAAACAATAAATATTTTTTAAAAAGATAAAGGCAATGACGGGGAGACAATGATAGAAATTTTTTTCCCCAGGTCTGAGTATTTGTTTCTGTCCCAATTTCATTTCCCTTGTATTCAATGATACGATTGTAACCTCCTTAGGGCAGAGACCTGTCCTCATCCTTTGAAAGGACCAGTCACACAGTGATGCTATCGATCATCAACAGCAGCCAGCTAAATAGAAGATCTCTGCATATAGCATGTTGGGGAGAAACAATAGTCCTGGTTGATACCTTCAAGTCCTTGAGTTTTCTGAGTCATATGGCTGCCCACTGTTGGAAACAGAATACTAGACCAGATGGACCTTTGGTATGATCCAGCAAGGCAAGTTTTACATCCTTAACCATAATACACCAAGGCAGCAGCAAAAGCTTACAGGGAAGGCTGAAGGACCTTATCCACATCCCTCACTGACCCTGTAGGGTCCCCTCTTTTTACAACACATTTACATCCCAGGATGGAGCACATGTGCCCAAGGAGATGTTTGTGCACTTGCTGCTGGTGAGCATAATGCTAAATTGTTCTGATTTGAGCCAAGGCACATTTGTTGTTAAAAAAAAAATATTCTTCCCAAAGCTCATTGTTACCCAAAGCATCAGATATTCAATGCAGCTTATAAACCTTCCCCTCTGGTGTTATTTCCACTGTGTCTCTAGGCTGCTTGCAGAGGGCAATATGGAACAAACACACCATACAGTGACATGGTTTTTATTCTTGGTGAATATTTCTGAATAATGTCAGCATTGTCTGACCCACAGGTAGTACCCAAAAGACAGCAAACCCCTGGCAAAACCATGCAATTGAGCAGCTGTGACAGCCCGTATATGTGTTTTCCATATATGGGGAGTGGGGGGGGGTTGGTTCTTTTGGGGACGGGAGGCTGAATAAACAGCTGAAATAACACCAAACCAGGAGGACTATAAACGGAGCTGAACATCTGGAGCTGTGAGTATGCATGTGTGCAGGGAGATATTCTTGTTAACGCTTTATGAAATTGTTTGCATTCAGGGTTGGCTCATCCATCAGGCTGATTGAGGCCTCCAACCATCTATCCATTTCCATCATCATTTCTTGAAACCAGAAAGGGAGAGTGGATTAGAGTAGGAATATGAAAGTCAGCGGTATTCTAGTTTCTTACTTTTTTCATCCCCTTTCTGTGGTGCTTCCCTGCGTGGCAGGAGACGCTTGATCCTGCTTGCCTGCACACATACCTCAGAGTAAACTCTATTAATTATCATGGGACTTCTCAGTAGAAATGCATAGGATTGGGGTGTGAATGATATTTCTCCAGTTGGCTCCACACCACTGGTGGTGGTGGCCATGGGACAGTGGTACACCGCCAGTGAGGTATGACTGCAACACATGACAACCCCAGCCTTTCATATGAGACATGGTTTGGGAAGAAGCCAGAAGAAGAGTGGAGAGATCAGGTAATGGCAGGAATCAGAGAAGTGTCTTTCTTGCTTCAGGGGGTAACTGTGGGGTGACTGCTCACTTCTCCACACAGCACCCATTTTTAGTACTAATGCTACTTACAAAAATGGTACACTAAAAAAAAACCAATTGGGAAGCTCTGACCTCCCAATCAACGGGTCAGAATCTGCTTGTAGGAGTCACAACCTAATTTCAAGGGAGTCACAAAAAGCTGGGCGATATCATCTTGGAATCTGGCACTGGCTGCCGCCAACTTAGAATGGGCCATTCACGTTGCTTTCCTGGGAGTAGGTCTCATTGAACACAATAAGGCTTACTTCCAAGTAGACACGGAGGAGCTCTGGCATCACAGTGATGGCATTTTTTGTTTGATGTCACTACTGGCCATGAAATTACTTCTGGGGGTTCCAAACAGATTATGATTCTCAGAAGGGGGTCCCAGATTTGTGCTCAAGAACCTCTAGGACAGCATTTTCCTTTGCATTTTCTTCCAGCCTATTCTCAGTCTTGCCATTGCATTGATTGACTTCCACAGCCTCAGGTCAGTGGTCTTTCTCAGCCCATGTGGAGTTGGCACCAGAACTGAATTGTGACTAAACTTGCTTCCTGCCTCAGCACCCTGCCTGTTAAGAATCATGTTGCTTTTCTCTGGTTTCAACCTGTAAAACTGTGATTTTCAACCTTTTTCATCTCATGGCACACCAACCAGTTGTTAAAATTATCAAGGCA
This sequence comes from Cryptoblepharus egeriae, assembly GCA_030015325.1. Classification (NCBI taxonomy): domain Eukaryota; kingdom Metazoa; phylum Chordata; class Lepidosauria; order Squamata; family Scincidae; genus Cryptoblepharus; species Cryptoblepharus egeriae. The sequence goes on along the minus strand of JAREYC010000015.1, from coordinate 3,325,738 downwards.
CACATCAGTCTTTGGACAATTGGCAAGGCACACCATGCTGTTGGTGGAGAGTTCAATTCCTCAATAACCCTATTAATAAATGCTATTTAATTAATACATAAATTGTCCAAACTTCCACTGCACACTTGTGGACCATTCACAGCATGCTCTAAAAACCACTGCTCTAAAGCAATGGACAACTTGGGACCTGGGTATCAAAAGGCTAGGTTGCACAAATCTTTCTGTGTTTTACAGTATGGCTATCATGGCTGGACCAGAAGTGAGCAAACTGGAGTTCAATCTCGAATCTTTTCTAAGGGGGTCTTGGTCACCTCCATACTCCAGAGGTGCCATATGTGCTCCACAAGGCACGTGGTGGGCCACTGTGTGATACAGGAAGCTTGACTAGATGAGCCTTTGGCATGATCCAGTGGAGGCTCTTCTAATGTTATGAGCGTCCACACCGTGCTCAACAGACCTTATTGTTCATGGTGCAGTCCTATTAGGAATCTGCTAAATTAGGTCCAGCTGATTCTTTTCTTTGGCTTCCATTAAAAATGCTCTTTAGGGTCCATGGGATAATTTAATATCTTCCATATTTTATTAGCCACTGCTGCATTTTGATATTTGCTTTTATGGCTTCCTTCTATCTGTTAATTATGGCTTTTATGACTGCTGTTAGCCACATCAGGGGTACTATTTTAGGATGAAAAAAGAAATTAGATTTATATTACAAAACTGCTCAGGCCTGCTTTTTTCAAGGGGGGGCATAGTAAAATGTGATAGAATATCAGGAACAGGGGCATCCCACATATCAAGTTATTTAATGTATGGCAATTAAATTGCTAGACCACCTCCTAACCGGTAAGTGTAGACTATTTATGTCTAGGGTACAGGCTAGTCTAGGTTGTTCTATGGGCAGCTCAGAAGTCAAATTCTTGGAGAGTTGAATATTTTATGCATTTGTTTTAACCACAAGCCTTCACAGGAGCACACAATATAGACCCAAGAGCAGAAATTGCAATAACATAATTTTAAAAAAAATCAAACTACTGAATTATAGGACAAACAATACCTTCCCCTCAGATAACTAATTGGCATTTTCCCCAGCTGGCCTCCTGTCTAATTTTAGCTGCTACTGAAGCATTAAATGCAGCAGCGTCTTGTCGTTTTAGCATCCTTATCTCCTAACAGGTGGAGGATTTCGGCATGATACAGAAAAACAGCCTTTCAACAGGCGCTACAAACATGTTTAAAAGTCACCTCTCTCAGACTTTCTGTAGCTTCCTCTCTTTTGCAGAGAGAGCTTTAATTCCTAATCATCTTTCCACCTTCTTTGGACACAACCCCCTAAGCACACAGAACCACATTTGCTGACAAATATTTGCTGTTACTGTCACCTTTCTTTGTTGTCTTTCCATGGCTGGAATTGCGATTGTATGCTTCTAGCAGCAGGGATTTGTCCCAATTGATCACCTTTATATCCAGTCTTACATGTCGGGACAAGCAGCACAGATGGGGCTCTCCTAGGCAGCAGTTGTGTTCCCAGTGTGTGACTGTACAGTGGTGTCAAAGGCAGGCACCACGTTAAGGATTATAAGAAAAAGAACTGAGAATGAAAATAGCTAGTGTGGTACAGAATGCCTTTATGTATATATAACCACTTGCAACAAAAACATATTGTTCTCATGTATATTACATTTATTAAATGAGCAGGCACACTTGGAATAAATTTTTAAGTCTGTGATTGTGGGGTCCTTAGGTTCTTTTCAGCATTGTAAGTCAAGTTTCTAGTCCTTCAGAAAACAGGGAAGCTATTTGATACCACCCCATCAATTCACTGACTGCTCACTCCTTTGGTATATTCAGTTTACACCCTTTCTGGTCAATATTTTAACACTTTGGACCAAGATCATCCAAATAGCGTACATTTGTTCAGCCTTATTTGGTTTGCATCATTCATCTGTTTTGCTTGTCATATGGCAGGACAACAGAGCTATACTCCCAGAGTAGAGATGCAAAGAAATAATGCAGTTTTACACTGTTTCTGCTTGTCACATCCCTCCCCGAGTCAGGAGTTATGCTCTAGTAATACGCAAAGGGCAGCTAATGCTCACACACTCAAAAAGGAAATGTTTTCATGGGTAAGAGTGAAGTATGTTCAACTTTAACTCCTGGTGCGAAAAGCTCCATTCTCAGCAATTTGAGAAGCATCCCATGTAGTATGATGGAGCCTCTCTGTGAAGGTTATGCTAAAACTTGAGGCAGTGCAACAGCCACTCTAAGAGTTAGGCACAGAGATTGTGGGCAAGTTGCATGGTGAAGAGGACTATTGTGGAAAGGAGAAATTGGTTCTGGAAAGCAGCAGGGAAGGAAAATTAGGGTCAATTAATATAGGCCTGGCAATAGCAATAGCCAGTATTTGCTTGTATGTGTGAATGTGCAGCTCAGGTTCCACAGCTAACACTTCTTACCACCTTACAAAGGAAGCAGTTCTCACAAGCAACTAGAACACCCATTTCCAGGGCTGCATGTTCTATGACCGGGGGAGAACATACAGTACAATGTACCACTATGTATAGATTGAATAACTGTAGGATGATTTAAGTGTATACTTCCTGTAAAAATAAAAATCTGGTTTCTAGTCATTATTAAGTACTTGCAAGAGCATAGGCAACAAACTGAAATCCTGGAATTGTGGCCCTTTGCAGCTCAATAATCTGGTTGTACCCACAGAAATATGAGCAGGGCAGAGAAGCAATATTTAGCCATGAAGCTTATGATTGTTTCTTGATCTCTGCCTAGCCTACCTTACATTGTTATTGTAAGACGAAAAGATTAAAATGGATGATGATGATGATAATAATAATAACAGAAAGATGGAGGACTAGGCCAGAGCCTCATTGCAGACACAACACACAAGATGTCATTTGGACAGGTATCTGTAGCTCAGATTTACAACAGCCTGTACTCCTTTATTTTTTACCTTACATGGACTGGAAATTACTGATGAAGAGGCATGGCCTGTATTTTATTTAGCTATGCTGAACAGTTCTCCAAGGCCTTAAAACAGTCTCAGTGTGTGAAGCTGCTGTCCTGATTATTCCTATTTTTTAAAAAAAAGAAAACAGCAGGGAGAGGCAGGGAAAAGAAGAAAAAGGAGAGAATGACAGGGTCCCCACAGGGGAGACTGAAGACCTGATCCATACTTACCAGTGGCAGGGGAGTACCTCTTTCCCACAGTGCTCCAGTAGTGATGGCATTGTGTGGGCAGAACTATCACAAACATCCTACCTGACAAGAATGGTATAGGAAGAAGCTCCCCTTACTGCTATCTTTAAGCATGAATCCTCAAATAAAAATGAGCAATTAGTTTTTTGTAGAGGTCCATTTTTATACAACAACAAAGCACAAAGACCATTAGGATTTTCTGCCCCTCCCCCAGTAGCAAATTCTGACACCAAAGATAGCACTATGTTTAATCGAGACAAAGCTGGCAATCAGGGGGAAAGACTGACTGCACCACTCTAGGGCTTCATTTGATGCTATAGTCTCCAGCTGCTGAATCGGGCAGGGGTGGGGAGAGGAAGGATGAAAGAGGCTTCCGATGTCTTCACTAAGAGCTGGAACACACCACCCCCCTTTTAAGGGCTATTTTCCCATCCCTGAGGATGAAAATCCCTCTAAGCACATCTGGGTAGTGGACTTTAAAAAATATTTAAACATAAATCCTCAGGTCTGCATTACAATTCTAATTGGGGGCCAGGTTCTAGATTTGGAGCAGGAAGAAGAAAAATCCTGACCTACGATTTGACTTTCCATTGCAACTTTGCACACAGAATGTACTCAGTTCACTCCCTGCACACTTTGCAACTTGGCAGCAAAACCACTCCTTCTTCTCAAAGATGGTTCTTATAGAAAAGGCCAGGCCTTTGGTGCAGAGATCTGTCCCTCCTAGTAACAGAGAGAGCATGCAGGTCCAGACGGCGAGGCCACCTTCTTTGGCCACCCTCCAGTGGAGCTGCAGCCTGGCTTGAGCTCAAGGCTGGACGCAGGTAGTGAGTCCCAGGAACTACTCTTGGCAGCCAGGGTCAGCTGAAGAAGTAGGTTGATTCTTTCACCTTCTGGAGGTCAAAGTCTCCTGGAAGAGGGAAGAAAGGGAGATCAGGAGGTGACAAGATGCCCATGGGAAAAGCCGAAAACCTGGGAGTGAGTCTTGCTAAACACAAACTTCCTTCAGAGTTACTCACCTGAACCATAGGGCCCTATCCTCCACTTGTCTTCCTACCTTCTGTTCTCTTATTCTTTTGAGAGACAAGCTATTTTATGGCTACCATAGAGCATTCTTTCTCCCCTCTCCTTTTCTTATAAAATAACAGGAATTACCTTTAGTGCCTGGAGGAAAATGCAGCCCTTTGGCTTCAAAAGCAAATGTTACAGGGGAAAGGGAGAAAAAAAGATGCCAGAGAAATGGGCAGCCAGCCATTGATTCCTCAGGAGGTTGTGTTTGACTACAGGGACACTTTGAGAGCAGCAATGGAAAACACCGGGGATGTGGGGTGTGCGTGTGTGTTTGTTTGTGCCTGCTGCTTCTGAAACAAATGGAGAGACACCACCTTCTGCTGGAGTAACAGAACAGAAACTGAAGCCCCAACCACAAAAAAATGTGATAATTACTGCAAAATAAGCATGTTAAGAATCAGGCACATGGTCTGCAATTACTGGATTAATATCAACCATGGACTAATATTATAGTTTGTTTTTTAAATCCTGTTGAATATATTTTTAGGATAAGATCCTGCTTTCTTACTCTTTTGGAACTGGGCCTCTTCCTGTCTTACAGCAGAATCCTACGAGCATCTACTCAGGAATACATCATGTTGAATTCAATAAGTGTGTACAGATGTGTTTCTCAAAGTGTGCTCCCAGGAGCCATGGGACTCTGCAGGGACATCATAAGTGGTGATCATTTGCTTAGTACTGCACCACCCAGTGCATACATCAGCCCTCTGGGTCTCTCCCAACCACCCTGAATGCACCAGTGGGACTCCCCACATCTCCATTTAGGAGTGTAGAAAGATCAGGAGATCAAAACATCAGAGAACCTATGGTAAGAGGCCCAGGACTGCAGTTTTAGACCATGGTTCTCTAAACATAAATTCAGAGGCCAGCAGAAGATGCCCCATGCCTTCTGGTGAGCAGGATTCCCACTACACAAATCCAATCCCTGATATATTGCTTTTTCTGCTATTTTTGAGATATAGGTGAAGCTTATTTATCTGCAGAATTTTCATCTGTGAATCTGGATCTACACAGGTCCCTTGGACCTGCACTAAACCTGATCTTTCTGAAGGGGACGACACTCCAATCCCCTTTTGAGGGCTTTCATAAGCCAAAACAGGCAGTACTTGTTCATGTGCTGCTTCTCTAGGTTCAGAATGGTTTCTCGGCAAAATTCAGTATGAGTGGAAGGATCTCTTCTGATCCACTGGGAAAACCCCACTGTGTCTGATTAGGTTCCTGGCAGAAAGAAGAAAAGGTCCTGGCCCTCTCCCAATCCAGCTGTCCGTGTCCAATGGAGCTAAATTTGTGAAAAAGGGGGACTACTGGCAGCCACAAATTACAACTGGTTAGTAAGCCAATCTAACATTTGTGGAATCCTGACATTGTCTGCCTCTGGCCCACCTGATTGCCATCTCTAGAACTTGACGCATGCCTGCCTTAAATCCCTCCATTTCCCCCATTCTAGACCATTCTAGGTCCTCCTGAAGACCCCATCAGGCCTCAGTTACTTGCAAAAGAAGCTGTTAACTTGCAAAAAATAAATAAAAATGATATAGTATACCCATTTTGAGAAATATTCATATGTAAGATGTATACAATGGCAGGACTGCTACTGAGCGGAATTAGTCTTTATCAATGATTAATGGAGCTAATTTTTTTTTTAAAATTATCCGAAGGAGCTGCTTATTTCATTGAAGAATACTGAGATACTCTAGCAGGGAGGATTCCATCTGGAGTGCTGTCATGCAATATGAGGATTTCCATGGTGAAAAGCAATACAGCAGCAGGAAACAGATGATTGTCCAGGTTTCCCCTGCTTGGAACTAAATTATTTTAACTTTTGTGGGAATGACTTTCCAGAAAATTCAGAACTGGGCTGCAACTGTGGGACAAGATCAGGCATCTTCATAGGTGAAAAGTGAAGGGAGAAAGGTGTAAAAGACATCAAGTGAGGAAGAATCTGTGCAAATCTGGTGCTAACACTGCCAGCAAATAGTGCGGGTTCACTATTCAGAGAGTGAAACTGGGAAAGGCCACTGTGTTGGTTTGCTAAAGGACTAGGGTGATATCTTGTTGCCAAGAGACTCTCCCCCCCCCACCCCATTATAGAAACAAGCCTTTTGTTAGTACACTGTAGTATCATGGTAGAGGATTGTCAGACAATGCGAAGAGGATAGGAAGCGTTTCAAATACCCTTCTGCCTCCATAAAGACTAAAACCGTAGTGCTAGGAACCTGTTAATGGGCTATTTTCAAGTATATTCCCAGAGGTTTGTCCAATTCATCCCCAGCAGTGATTCTGCATGAAGTTGCAAAAGTCCAAACAAGCGAATAAGTAATAGCATGAACCTGGAGTCTCACTGCATGCCTTTAGATGAGTTTCTGGTCTCTCTCTGCTTTGGCCCAGGCAGGGGATAACATCGATAATATCAGCTTACTTTGGCCAGGCTGCTTAAGGATTACTAGTACAATGTACACATGAGTGCTTTGAGTGTTCTCAAGCGCTATATAAACATTACAGAGTCTTATTTTTTGCAATCTGTACACTTTATGGCAATGTTGGAAGAGCAGATGGTGGAGATCAGGAAGGGCAGTTAATCCAGCTAAAGGGGTACCACTTGGATCTGGCCAATTACCCAGTCAGTCAAGTCTTACCAGTAAACAGACTAGCAAATGAAAAGGCTGCCAGGGCAGTCAAGGGAAACGCAGAGGCTTAAAAATAGAGATAAGATTAAGAGGTGGCTAGGAATAGAGGGGAGCATTAATTGAGAGCCCAATCTTATTCTATCTTTCCCACCCAACTGATTCACCAAAAATGGGCATATTGTATCCAGCAGGATGGTGTTGGGTAGATCAGTAGGCTTCAGTCAAAAAGGGGGATTTAAATATCCGGAAGGGGGTCTCCACAGACACATGCTAGTTATTGCAGGGCTCCCTGCAGCTTCCAAATAGTGAAAGTTGCAATCATAATTAAACAAGAAGTGGAACTTCCCAGTTTGGTCACAATTGCAGCTTTCACTAATTAGAACCCACAGGAAGGCTTGAATGGGCTCCCACACCCTTTGGACCCTGGCAGCACCTACATTTAGTCTAAAAATAGCTCCCCTTCCCTCCACAGGGACATGATCCTGAGGATTGTGTTGCTATCCTTTCCCTTTCAAAGATTTGTTTGTTTAATAAATTTATCTCTCAACCTTCTCAGATGGAGGCCAACTCAAGGTGGCTAACAAGTTAAATTTAAAAACATTCAATGAAAGATATATAAAAATAAAAATATACATAGTTACAAAAACAACAACCCCCCTCAACCTCTGCATCAATTAAAAGCTTTTTTAAAAAAGAAAGTTTTTAGGCTCCACCTGAAGCTCTGTATGGAAGGAGCTTTGCTAAGCTCCAAAGCTCAGCTTTGCTAAGCTCCAAAGCTTAGCAGTTCCAAAGCTGGAGTGCCACCACCGAGAACAGCCTGTTCCTGGTTACCACACTTCGCACCTCCCTTGGTTGCAGCACAGTCAGTAGGGCCCCCTCTGATGACTTCAGGTGATGGGTTGGGTTGTACTTCAGGAGTAAATCTCCCTAAAAGTTTGAGTACCACCACTCCAACAAATTTAAATCAGTAAGAAAAGAAAGAACCTGAGGTGTTCACTCTTTGATGTTAGATTCTAAGGAATATTGAGTGTTCAAGACTTTGGAGGTCATCTAGTCTGGTGTTCCTCAACCATGGTCAGAACCCCAAGCAAGCAAGCAAGCAGGCCTCCCTCAGTCTCGAGAGACTATGGTATTGTGCTCGGCTGCAAGTTCCTGGTTTGAATTTCACCTCTGTCACATATGTGCTCGAGCCTTCTGCAAGGCACACTCCTCCCCAGTGCCTGCTGTCATGTGGAGCTATTAGAGATACTTCCTGAACAGAAATGTGGTGAAGAACATTGACACATGGTGAAGATCTTTGCACAGTCAAAAAGAACCATACAAATGCTAGGTGTGTAATTATTAACTCACTGGCTAAGATGCATTTTTTAATCTGTTTACAATTACTAATTATACATTTCAGTTGAAGATTGTATAAGTGTACTTAACTTGGGAAAAACCAATATTATTTAAGGCAAGATGCAAATGAAAACAACAAAAATAATATATGAACAGGCTGTGGGGACGAGCTGTAACTTGATATAAAAAAACACTTAATGCTTGGTCTGCAAAAAGTCCCAAGTTTGATCCCTGGTAGCATCTCCAGGTAGCCCTGGAAACAACTCAGCGGAGAGACGCCGAGAGATCAGTGCAGAATAAATACTGAGCTAAATAGATCCTTGGTCCAACTCATCATAAAGCAGCTTCATATAGTCCTATGTACCTACATAGTGTTTCTTGCCCAATATTTCCAAAACGGTTCGTTCCTCTCCCCAAAACATACCTTTCTTAGGGACATTAGAGAGCAGTTGCACCAGCCTCCGGTACTCAAGAGACTTCTTGTTCTTCCACTCAGTCCTAGGAAAAAACAAGAGAAGGAAAATGAAACATCAGGTAAAGGATTATGTTTCTATGCATAACAAACTATCCTTGCTCCCTTAAAGTCAACATAACCTTCCCATTCATTGAGAACTGACCCATCTTTCAGGATACGGTGAAAAGAACAACATACAGCGGTGCCTTGTAAGACAAACTTAATTTGTTCTGGAAGCATGTTTATCTTACAAAGCGTTCTTCTTACAAAGCGGAAAATAATGGGAACTCAGACAATTGGTTCAACAACCCAAAAATATTCATAGAAAAATATTAACTGTATATAAAAATGATGACAAAACACTGTAATCAAATTCAAAACACCGTAATGTAATACAGAACACAATTACAGTAATATACTGTACAGTAAAACAGAAAAGAAAATCCTTTACGGCCAAGGACAACTAATTTTTACAAAATTAGTAAACTGGTGCCTTTTTGACAAGGAACCTCTTTGTGTGTGTTTTTTTCAAGTTTGCAGCAGGAGCAGCACCAAAGGCTTCTGCCTGATGCAAAGGGGGCAAGGACCTATGCTGTCTACTCAGAACTGAGTCTCATTGTATCCACAAGGGCTTAAACACAGGAAAGTGTGTAGCACCAAAGGTTTCTGCCTAATGCTAATCCTATGCTGTCTACTCAGAACCAAGTCCCATTGTATCCACTGGGGCTTACTCACAGAAAATGTGTAGGGTGCAGGCAGGGAAGATGGTGAAAGGGGAAGAGGAGTACTTGTAGTGTGGTGCAGGCACGGACGGGTTTCCTTGAGGGGGGTCCAGAGGGTGTTGAGGAGGGGGGTTTCCCTCCTATCTGATGGTGGTGGCTGCAGGAGGGTGGGTGGGGAGGCTCAGACATGCTTGCTGGGGAGACTCAGAGGATGCTGCTGCCTGTGCATCCCTCTGCCGGCCGGGTGCAGGTACTGCATGCGGGAGGAGAGGTCCTGCCTCAGCCACCTGAGCCCAGCCAATGGGCATTTGTCTTACAAAGCACCTTCATCTTACAAGGCAGAATCCCATAGAAATTTTAGTTTGTCTTTCAAAGCATTAGTCTTACAAAGTACCACTGTATACACTCTCATTCTCTGAGTTCCCGGGAGAAGCAACTACATACAAACAAAACACATTTTTAAAATAGCAGGTGAGAGATGGAGCAAGAAGGCACTCACGGGCAACTGACACAATATTTCTGCAGCATAAATTTGGAGAGGTCTTCAAGGATAGGCTGGCTATGTAGCTCCACAAACTGTTCTCGACAAACCTAGAATATGGAGGACAGTAACATAGGACATGTAACATATAAGTTTACATCCACCAGGACTAGAAACTTGTTTCAAAATTAAATTCAGAAAGTGGAATTAGAAATATAGGAACCAGTCTACAATTGAGCTAAATTATCAGTTCCACAGACCTTTGGGCTCTCAGGCCAAATTTTCTCATTTTCAGTTTTCTCAAAATCTCCTTTCATCACTGGGAGATGCTGCCAAAGACCCTGGAGCTTGACATACACCAGAGAGGGGCATGTGAGCTACAGGCTTTTCCAAAAATATACGAAGCTATCATATGGTCCATTATTGTCTATGCCTGCATTTTTCATCCCTGCCAAGCCACTTCACGTATCCCAGCTAATGGGAGTTCCACTGGAAATTACTGGTAATAATATCATAGCCAATTACTTCCAGACTGGGGGAGGCAGGCAAAATATGGCAAACACCGGTAAGAGACACAGTGGATGGGAGGTCTTTTTGAATACACAAAAAGCACAAACTAGAGTTCTGCCTGCCACACCTCCTCCTGATGTTTGTCATGTTGTATTACTGGTCTCACTGCCAGGTTAAGGGAGTTTGGGGGTCATGTGCACACCACCAGACACCACTTCAAGTACCACTGGTTGAGAAACACTGGTCTACTCAGATCTGCAATACTCTTCAAGTTATCAAGTGAAAGGGGAGGGGTTTCCTACCATCAGCTACCTGATCTTTCTTAACCAAAGATGTTGGGAGTGAACCAGAGACCTTTTGCTTGCATAAATTTTCTCTACCACCAAACCATGGCCCATCCCCTGCTCAGGACCCTTAAAGTGTTGCTCACATGATGGCTTATTGTCACAATCCACCATTAAGTGGGAATGATGACATCACTCTGGTTACAACCAAGGAACTGTATACTTCTTGTTGAATCTACTCCCCAAGCTCCAGACCCTCCCACTCACCCCAGGACCTCCAGAATCATGATGATGCCAACTTGTGCATAATCTCAGGTCTGGCAATTCACAGCCCATCTGACAGGACAAAGCCTCCTGCTGCTTACATGTGGGGCACAGGGAGAAGGAAGTTCCGTATGTGCTCCAGCTCTGAAAGAGGGGAGTTCTCAGGCTCACTGTTAACACCATCAGTGTCTAGCTGCTCACTGCTGGTGCAAGTACTTTCTGTGGGGCAGTGCCCAGCTTTGCAAACCCAGCTCTATCTGCAAGAGAGCATCCCTGCTAGCCAAGGATTGTTCAGAACCTGCTCCTTCAGCTTGTAACCCTCTAGACACCCCAGGCAAAAAAACACACTTGTACACACAGGTGTCAAGGAAGAGGAGTGATCTTACCTGATTCATTACATCAACCGTGAGTGCATGAGTCCAGTAGCAGTCGTGCACAGAGACAAATGTCAGCCCTCGCCTGGAAGATACAGAAACAGATGTAATCAATCAATTCTCAAAATCCCTGACCTTTGCCATCCCCTCCCAGGGAGCATAAAATCTTACTGGTTTAAAGCCTGACCTCCAAATCCCCCTGGGATTTTTTTACTCACCTCTACAGTGTCAGACTTGAATCAGCTTAGAGTCCTCCTGGGAGGGACTCAATAACCTAACCTAATCCCTGTGTGGAGGCACCACCCAGTGGCAAAGGTACAGAAAACTGTGGCAGAATAAAATGAATCTTACTGGGCCAACTGTGGAAGCAGCAGATTGCAGTGTAAAATATCCAGAAATTTTACACCTATCCTGGAGAAAAAATGTGGATCTCACCTGTTAGCTGCTTCATATGATACCAGTCCCACACAGAGCACAAACCAGAGGTGCGTACAAGACACTCTTGCCCATGTTCTTTGCCTCCATACCTGTGGCAGTGCAGAGCTGTCAGCATCATATGGGTGGAGTCCAAAGAATGGATGAAGTTTGGGGGGAAGGCATTTTTCTGCTTCATTGTATCGGGCTTTCTGTGGGAAAATACATTATTCTGAGGCAAGAGACAGTGACTGATACTAAACTCTAAAAGTTCTGAATTCACTAGATCCACTTTACGGTTAATGGAGGGGCTATTTGTTGCAAAGATGAGTGGAGGGAGAGCTTGAAAAAATATATCTGTTTATATCTAAGCCTTCAAGTGACAGCATTTAATTATTATTAATATATTTATTAATTTAAAAGATTTATATGCTGCCTTTCCTCTGTAAGCAACAGATGCCCAAGGCGGCTTACAATAATTAAATCTATATACAGTATATAAAATTGAAGTCACTGACTGACTGATTCACTGACTCATTAACTCCCAGCCAAAAACACTGAGCCTAGAAGCGTGAAATTTGGGGAGGGTGTTCCTTCCATGATTGAGGCACCAACTAAGAACCGGTTTTTGGAAATTCCAACTGGAAAGGGGTGAAAAAGTTGGGAAAAAATTCCAACTGTATAGGGGTGAACACCCTATAAATTACATTGAGAATCCCTGGCTGATCACTGCCCTGTCTCAATGCCCAAACCTAGAAGCATGAAATTTGGGGAGGGTGTTCCTTATGTGACATCATCACCCACCAAGAACTGATGTTAAGAAATTTAAGCCTTATGGGGGTGAAAAGGGATGCAACATGTTTTTATCCTATACTTAACACTGAAGACTGATTGATCAACATCCAGCCAATTTGGTGCCCGGTGCCTGATGCACTAGGAGGGAGGGTTTGCATGGGGGGATGTTGCACATGTGGTTTGATGCACATGGGGTTTGATGCGCATGGGGGATGTTGCACATCAATGGGGGGTTGATGTGCATGGGGATGTAACACATTCAGGGTTGATGCATGTGGGGGGATGTTGCGCATGGGAGTATGATGCACATGGGGGATGTTGCGCATGGAAGTATGATGCACATGAGGGGATGATGCACATGAGGGGATGATGCACATCTGCGTTGATGAGAATGCAGGGATGATGTGCATGGAGTGGTTGATGTACACGGGGGGGATGGTGCACATGTGGGGACGTTGCACATGGGGGGAATTTTACTCCCACAATGCAGGTATGTTTCGCTAGTAATTAAATATAGGGCTGCCTACAAGCACAGAAATTAAGACAGGTTCTTGCCTCTATACATAATATTGGCAACAGGAAAAATGAAAGGAGAGCCAATCAGATCAGCCACTTCCTACAGAACAAGACTTCCACATTTATGAACAGAGATCTATTCGAAAACCAACATGGTGTAGTGGTTAGAATGCAGGGAGATCCATGTTCAAATACCCCTTGCCACAAAGCTCCTGGGAGATCACTGACTAATAACTTGTTCTCAGTCTAATCTACTTTTATCTTTTGAAGGATAAAATAAGAAGAGGAAGAACCACCCTTCCCCATGCTATTCACAGCACCTTGGTGGAAATAAAATAGAATAAAAATGGAACAGAATAGAAAATAAAGTCAGAAACTAAATGGGTTGTTCAAATACACTCCAAATGGCTGGTGGCAGGTATCAGCTGAGAAGAGGTATTTTTCCTTTCAACTTTTATACAGGAGCAAATGCAGCAACTTCACTCTAAAACAGCTTGTGCAGCATTAGAAAATAAGGTGCACATTTTTCTTCAGAATTGCAGGCCTCCATCAGTCTCGAAAGACTATGGTATCGTGCGCTGCGCTGCATACGCTGCATGCGAAGCACAAAAGCCTGGGTTAGATTGTTATGGAGGATATGCTGTTACCCAAGCAGCAAATCCCCCCTCTCCATGCCACTAAATTAGTCCAATGGAAAGGCAGAGCCAATACGATTGGATCCAGCTGGCGTCACAGAGCTGGGCTAAGGACAGGAGCTCACCCTGTCTTGTGGGGCCGACCTGGGTCTCGAACCCTGGCCTGCTGGTTAACAGGCACAGTGATTTAACCACTTGTGCCACCCACAGCCCATTCATTATTGCGTCAGTAATGCAAACAAATGCAGATTCAGTGGGTGCAAATAAAAATCAACTGAAAGTACTTTGAGTTAATTGACTGAAGTTTCCTTTATCAGGTGATTGTGCCAAGAATCTCAGTTTTGTATAAGAGGAAAGGCATTTCCCAAATTTGATACTCACTGGCTGACATCGTGGCGTGACTTCAAATTGACTGTCTGCATGTTGCTGCTAATCTGCATGTGGAGGAAGACATATTGTTGGAGGTACTTTGGAAGATCAAAATAATTGAACACAGAGGAGGATATGAATCTGAAAACTCTGGTGCAAAATATTAACTTATTATAGAACTAGAAATGGTGAACAAGTACTTTGTTGCACTAAGAATTGCTGCGCAATCTCTTGAAACACACTGGCTGTAATCCTAAACCCAGTTAGGTATAAGTCCCAGCACAAGCCCCATGCTGGCCTGGAGTGACACAAAAGTGCCATAAGACACTTCTGTGCCTCTCCTGGGAGAAGTTTTGAACCAGTGCACAGACATGCACTTGTCTCCCAACATCACCACAGGAATGGGAAGACAGATGAGTTGTGCCGGCCTAGGATAGGATTGCATCCACAATCATACTCTGTTATTAAATTCAATCATACTCTGTTATTAAAGTCCACCCCAAAGTCTCTCACAAACAACTATCCCTTGGAAATCTTTTTAAATGCACCCTCAAGCTCACAGAAGTATCTTGCAATCAGAAAACATACACACAGCACTTGCTTATTCAATTGTTGTTTTGCTAATAATGAAGAAGGAAAAAACAACACAAAAAACTGATTCCCAGGAAGCTGGATCCTAGACCTACACCATATCCTACACTACAACAAAAAAGTGGCAGTCAGCCAGCCAACCAACCCAGGCTACGTTATATTTCATTTACTTCTAAAAAAAACATAACCATATTTATTTAAGGAGATGATCAAAGTCTCATATTGATGGTGGGACAAATCTTAGGCTTGATCTGGCTTCTCCTGCTAGGCATCAGAAATCATGGCAATCATCTTGTTATTATTTTTGACAAATGTCACCTTGAGTTCCCTTAGGCTGACTGACTCACTCTGCTTCACCTGCTGACTCATGCTTTTGCCACTGCAAAATGCTGAGTCACTACCAATTGTCCTCTGCCTCTCTGATTCTATAAAGAGGGGGTTTGTATGCCTGTATCTATAAATGTGTGTGTGTGTAAACCCCCCCCCCCAACTTTAATTCAATACTCTCCCTATTCCTTTTTTGGAAATAAATTTCCTAAATAAATAAATTTGGAAATAAAATTCTATTTTTTGGAAATAAATGTGTTTTTTATGTGTGTTTAATTGGTGAGCATAGAAGGGGAGAGAATGGCAGGGAAGCTAATTAAAGTCCAAAGTAGAAGGGGAAAGGGGAAAATACATAGGGGAGAATCACAGCGATCCTGCAGAAGACTTATCCACTTTTCAAGTTGTGCCTGCCTGGCTTCCCCAGCAGGAGGAAGATCATTAACCTCATAAATTGGCAGGAAAGCAAGAAAAGTTAATTGTCTGCCCACAAAAATCTTTACACACAGACATGCAGAAGATGACCCAGAAGTCTGCAAGGGCAACAATGAACAGCCACAAATTGGTCCTCCATGAATTTTGGTTGAAAAGGAGCAGCATTTTTAAAAAGCAAAATTGAGCTGTGAGCTTGATTCTGAAGCTTGATTCCTAGGAACCGCTGACGGAACTTAATAGGGTTATAAGAAGGAGGAACATATTGCTCAAAGATTCCTAGGATTCATCCTGTTTATTGCCTCCTCTACAGCTGTGGTGAAGCAGAGCCTGGAGGCCAATACAATTGTGAGTGGTAAGACAAAGAATTTGGCTGCAATCCTATACACACTTTCTTAGGAGTAAGCCCCATGAAACTAAATAGAACTTACTTCTGAGTAGACACGCTTAGGATTGTACCCTTTATCTCTTTCTACTGTAATACTAAGCTTAAGATGACTATTCAGAGTTGCTCAGTCAAGCAAAGTACTAGCCTGGTTAGAGAACAGCGTCCAGGGACCCAGGCTCAAATCCCAACTCAACCATAACGCATATTAACAGCTAAGAATGAGTGTATATGTCTCTGTCTTTCTCAGCCCAACCTATTGGACAGAGAAAAGAATGGGTGGATGAATGAAGATCATGTGCACCAACTTTGAGAGCCTTGGAAAAAGGGCAGGATAAAAATGTGTGATTGACAAATAATTCAGAACTGCAATACAGTACCATCTACACCCAAACACACCCCAGTCCTGTGGAACACACTGCCACTGTGTATAGTACTGGACATCAGGATGCTAGATTATCTATTAGGCCTACTATCTATTGCGAGATTATCTATTAGGCCTATCTATTATCCGTTAGGCCATGCTGATGCTAGATTATTTATTTGACTATTAGATTAATTATTATATATTAATAAATTAGATTATTTATTAGACTGCTAGATTATTTGCAGTAGCTTAAGGGCTTTTGATTTAAATTTTTTTTAAAAAAAGCAACTACAAAAAAGGACACCCCTAAATTTAGGCTGTTAGAATTGTGGATCTTTAGTATCAGGGATGTACAGTTGTTCTGTTAGGTATGACATGCCAGTGGGTACTACAAATCATTGACTCCAGCTCTTGAACCAAAAGGGGCCCCTCAAGCCTTAACATCACTATGGACACAATCCTAATCATGTCTACTCAAAAGTAAGCCCCAGTATGTTCATTGGTCTTACTCCCAGGAAAGTGCCTTTAGGATTGCAGTCACAGTCTCAACACTAAGTAGGAGGTATGATCCAGTGGCATAGCTAGAAGGGGCAGAGCAGTCAGTTTTGGAAGGAGCGTGCAAGGTGTCCCCCCCCTTCTGAGCCATTCAATGTGCATGGGGGGTGGAGCAAAATGTACATATGATACACAACTGCAGCATCTTGACAACTGCCCATGTAATTCTGCAACACCTAATTTCTAGTCCCAAATGCCATCCTCCATCCCCAGCTTACCACTGTGGTCTTGGAGCGATGGTAAGGCTGAATAATAGGAAGTCCCAAGGGAGTCACCCACTCCACTGTTCGTCCAGACTTGGAAATGAGCCGGGCACTTTCAGTCAGCCAACTCTGGAAAAGAAGGCAGGGATGATGAATCCAGAAAGATACTCAAATTATAGAGAATTTATTGATGGATAATACATATATCTATGAATGCATAGGCAAAAAAGTACATTTGCATAGATTTCCAAACATTGTCCTGCCAACAACAGAAACAAAGAGCAGTGCAGAACATTGAAACTCTTGTCTTACAGATGACACCAAAATTCTCACTTGAATTTCTCTCCTGGTCATCTTCACAGCATACCCGTTTCCAAAGTGGAAGTAATGCATCAGGAATCTTCTGGGTGTTGTTCTTTTCCTTCCCATTACTTTTATCTGGAGTATTTATAACTTGCTTTTCTAACCCTGATGGGTAATTCAAAGCAGCTTCCAAAAAATAATTTTTAAATTTTCAGTGGATTGAAATGCAGCTGCCTTGAGTCCTTCAGGAAGAAGGTGGGATATAAAGTACTATTACTATATGTATAGGCTAAATAATCCTTATGTGAAATGCTTGGGACCGAAATTGTTCAGAATTTTTTTTTTACTTTTGGAATATTAGCATAACATACTGTAATGAGATCAAAGAATGATAGAATCCTAGAGTTCGAAGGGATCCAGTGGGTCATCTAGTCCAGCCCCCTGCTTGTAGCAGGAAACCCTCATAGTGCATCTCCGACGGGTGCTGGTCGAGCCTCTGCTTGTAGATCCCAAGTGAGAGAGAGTCCACCACCTACCCTTGGCAATCTGTTCCATTGCCGAACCGCCGTCAGGAATTTTTTTCTGATATCCAACTGGAATCTCCTTTCTTGCAGTTTGTACCTTTAGTTCTAGTTGCTTTCAGAGGCAGCTATGAACAACTGAGCCTCTTCCTCCATATGATAGCCCTTCGGGTATCTGAAGAGGGTGATCAGGTTTCCTCTTGATATATTGGGTATGGATTATGCGCCAAAAAGATATATTGCAGGGAGTGGGCCAGGGAGTGTCTTTTTCTCCTTGGAAATAGTGAATAAATTCTCTGCTGTGTGCCTGCATTTTCACAGCGAGCTTTCACGTCAGGTAATTTTCTACTTGTGACATCACATCAGCACTCATAAAGGTTTCAGGTTTTGCAGTATTTTGGGTTTCAAATTAGGATGCTCAACCTCACAATAACATTTAAAAATAACAGTATTGTATAATGCTAAGAAATAAAAATAACTCACTAAAACAACAAAGCAAAGAAGGAAAAGGTAAACAAACCAGCAAGTGATTTATAACCACCTGGCAGAAGATGACAAGGAAGAGGGTCATGACTCAGACTCAAGTTGCAAAAACATGCCATTTTTCACAACTCGTAGGGACACATTCTACAAGACTTTTGAACCCAGAACTGATTTGTGACTCTTATCTTTTCTTGAATACAAGTTTAGACTTGTTGAATTTCAGTACTTGAGGCTATTGCTCGTCAGTCCAGCCCGCTCTGTGTCTATGTGCTCACTCACTTTTCCAACCACTTCTGTAGCAACCAGAAAGACCTTGTATGTGATCCAAAAGCCTTTTTCAAAGCAACAGAAACCATAGACTTGGCAAGAGGTGGGAGAAGGAAGGAAGGCTGTGCAAGCTGGGGTGAGGAACCAGAGAAAGGAAGGGGCAGCCAGGATACTACTTAAAAAGACTCTGATGCAAATTAAAATGCATCTAAAAAAGGCTCCAGATGAATTGCCATGGCTGCCCACTATGACTCAAGTTGAATCAAGAGGACGGGTGCCTGGCGGTGCCCAGTGGTGCCAACTGCTGCATGGTGCCCAGTGTGCCTGCTGCCACCCAGTGGTGCCTGATGGCTGGTAGGGATGCTCGCCAGGGTTACTGCTGCCTAACCTCTGGTGCCCGGTGCCTGAAGTTGCCCAGCAGTGTTCAGTGCACACCACTGGCAGCTACCTGGGGCAAGTTCCAGGTGCCCACCAGTGCCCAGCCACAAATATTCCTGAAATTTTACTCCTGCAACAGTGGGTTCACTCCACTAGTAGTTCATAACAATCTCTGTTTTTTTTTCACTTTTTTACTTCCACATTTTGTACAGGTATACTGATTCACTGACTTGCCATCACATGAACAGCATCCTATGCTGACTGAAGTTTCCTAATGCTTTTCAAAGGTAGACCCATGTTAGAACTTCAGCAGATGGTGACCAAGACATTAATTACCATGGCCAAATCTGCCTTCTCCTGGAGATGTCACAGCTGGCACAATGGGGTCCAAACAACACCAACATCTTTAAAAATACAGCTTACCTGGATTTCTCGAGTCCCAGAGAACATTTCCTTGAGGCTGTTAAAGACCTGCTGGACCAAGTAATGAGAAGCTTCCCAGACATATTCCTGAGACAGAAAGAAAATGAAAAAGATCCAATTAGGGAAAGAAGAGGGGCATCTCAGATCCCCAACATCAGTGTGTTCAGCTCACTTAGGGATGAAACAGCATGAAAATGGGAAAATGTATTCCAGAGTTATACTCCTTCTGCAGGGGGAATGCCATGTTTCAATATTCCAGCACAAAGAAATCCCTACACTTAGAGAAACTCTGGCAGGAAAACAGCTGGGTTGAATTCTTCTCCCTGGCACTGTAGCCTGTCCATATCATCTAATGCAGAATTAAAGGCACTGAGGAACTGTGGGTGTAGAGGCAGGTTCAGAAAGAGGAAAAAGCCAGATAATGCAGCAGACACATAAAAATGCAGACTATCAGTTCCACTGTCTGGGGAAGAGAGTTTTCAACTACTTTCTTGGGGAGGGGGCTCTACCTCCCAGTGCCAGCAGTGACTGCTGCTCACTGGAAACAACGGAGAAATTTAGGACATTTAACAGCATCAGCCATGTTGGCCCAGCCATAGTTCTCATTCCCCAGATAGATCTGAAGTCAAGTCCCACTGACACAGCTTTTCCAGTACCCGGGCTTGGTGGTTGGAAAGCTAAATCATAGAATCCTAGAGCTGGAAGGTACTCAATTAATCCTGCCTGTAGCAGGAAATCCTCCTAGAGCATCTCCAACAAGTGCTCGTCAAGCCTCTGCTTGAAGATCCCCAGTAAGGGAGTGTGCACCACCTCCCTTGGCAATCTGTTCCACTGCCAAACCACCCTCACTGTCAGGAATTTTTTCCAGATATCCAACTGGAATGTCCTTTCATGCAGTTTGTACCCATTCGTTCTAGTTCTCCATTACAACTACTTCATATTTCCTTTCAACATTGGCCAGTTGCTTCAAGAAGACATCATCCACTTCTTCTCCTTGGCCTGGTGGTCTATAGTAGACACCCACCACAAGGTTTTGTTTTTTCCCCTAACCTTTACCCAAACACACTCCACAGGAACATCCGGACCAGTTTTGTTGGATTTCAAAGTGGGTATAGACGTTCTTGACGTATAATGCTACTCCACCTCCTCTTTTGCCATTTCTGTTTCTCCTGAACAGCTGATAGCCTTCCATTTGTGCGTTCCAGTCATGGGAGTCAACCCCCAAGTTTCAGTTATTCCTGTCAAGTCAAATTTCTCTTCACTTGCTAGGTCAAGTTCATCTTGTTTATTTTCCAGGCTCTGTGCATTTGTGTAAATGCAACATAATTGCATTCAATGCATGTTCCATTGCAATTCAATGCGTGTTCCCCCCCCCCTTTTTTTAAGGCCAGGCTCCTCAAAGAATTATCCAGTTACAGCAGTGTCCTGACAATTTGTATTGAGAGATTCTTAGTTTTCCTTTTGACGTATCTCAACCCCTTCTTATTTAATTTATCTATCTATGTATCTACAGTTTTTATATACCGCTTTTCAACTGAAAAGTTCACAAAGCGATTTACAAGAAAATGAAAAAATTAATAGCTAATTAATAGCTAATGGGTCCCTGTCCCCAAAGGGCTCACAATCTAAAATGCAAAAGAACACCAGCAGAAGCCACTAGAACAGACATTGCTGGGGTGTGGAGGGCCAGTTACTGTCCCCCCCTGCTAAATAAAAGAGGAACACCCACTTGAAAGAGTTCTGTCTGAAAACACTCTTCCCCCATAATACGTAGTTCATCCTTTGCCAGTCCATCTTCTAGGAAGCACAGTCCGTGATCCCAGTTTGTGGTCCGTGATGCACTGAACTGGATAACCACTGGGTGCTATTCCACACTGTTGCTTCCAGCCACAATGCTAAAGTATAGCAGATGAAGGAATTCACCAGCAGGAGGACAAGATAATTACTAACCTGTGGGAAGTCATCAATCTCCTTGAGGCGCTTCTCAATCTGGAGACGTCCCCCATAGCGGGTGACTCCATACACCACAGTCATGACTGTCTGCTTCACCACCTTGCGCCCAATAAAGCCCTCCAAGAACTGAGCAATTTTCACCCCCTGCTCAGCGTCCCGCTTCCGGAAAACCTCCACCTGCAGGGACAACCAGAAAGAGATTGAAATATTTGCACTATCCTCTTGTGTTCCTCCTGGGGTTCCTGTCCCAGGTGGCTGCAGTATAGGGCTAGGCAGAGAAGTTAAATTAAAATATTGACTCTGGGTTCTGGGTGTGGCAATAGTAAAAAAAAAGTTTCATGCAAGGGGTGTTTAGAAAGGGCACAAAAATAAGATTGTTAGTACTGCAATTCTCTGGTCCAAACTGATGGTCCAGCCGCACTGGGAGTTCAGGTGGTGTTTTGGTATCACAGGAGATCCATTCTTGGGCCAACTGCAGATACAGAAAATTGCAGAAAATCTAATCTGTGATTTTCAGCCCCATAATCCTTCCAAAGAACAGGAGATACATTTTATTCACCTCCAATTGATTTGTGCCCACAGTATCTGCCCACTTTGAAGCCTCAGAGGGCTTCAAAATAGCTTTTTGGCCAAAAAAGAAGAAAGCTACTTCCATTCTCCCCTTCCCTGTTTCCATAGGCCAGCAAAGGCAGTGGATATATACATGCTGCCTCTGCAGGCTTCAGAAAGCCCTTTGAAGGTGACCAAGTGTAGGAAGGGCTAAGACTAGCTCAAAAGGAATCCAGGGGACCCATGTTGAGCCAGATCTCATAGATTCAGATGCCCCACTGATATGGCATGCACTTCTAGTCATCCCATCTCAAAAAAGAAAAATCACAGAAATGCAGAAAAACTGCATAAAAGAGAAAGATGCTGATGAAATGAGTGGAATGTTGATATACTTTACTCAAGAGAAAAAGCATTTGGAACCTTTTTGTTAAGAAAAGGACTAATGGGAGAGAAGTTCATAAAATGATGCACTGTGTGAAGAATTTCTCTCTCTCTCTCTCTCTCTCTGTCATGATATCAGAGCTGGTAGCTCTCCAAGGGAATTGATGGGCAGAGGATTTGGGACTGACAGGTGAAAAATATTATTTTTCACACAACACAGAATTCATTCACAGAATCCACTGCGACAAGAGACAGATGTCACTGGCTTTGATGGCAACATCCAAGGAGGTAGAATCATACAAGTTGAAAGAGACCCAGTAGGTCATCTAGGTAGAGAGATCAATCATCATCTATTAATCATGATGACTACATGGAATCTTCCATGTTCAGAGATGGATCATCTCTGAAAATCTGTTGCAACTGATGAGTAACAGCAGTATTGTTTACATGTGAACACCCTAGAGGCAGCATGTTGACCATTTTGGGAAGCAAGATTCTGTACTACATAAAACTTTGGCCAGGCCATCAGGATATTAGAAATTTTTGATGAATAAATCAATAGTAAAGCTGTTAAATTTAGGATGATCTGAGAGTAAACACATTTTTAAGAACTTGCCCAGTAATTGCTAATCAGGCCTACTTAGCCCAGTGATTAGTTCTTGCCAGCTAACAGCTGGATGTTTTGTTAGTCCCCAATTTGTCCCCAGCATTTGGCATTCTGCAGTTGGCTGCTACTGAACACAGGAGTTTCACCAAAAATTGTTTTTTGCAGGGCTGGGGGAAGGACACCTGCACCACCCACACCCTCCCACTGCTCCTTCTTCACCTGCTGAGCCACCCCACTGTAGACATCCTGAGGGACATCACATGGTGTGAGGTTCACTGAGGCTGCACCAACAACATCACGCCCAAGAGCAGCATAGTGTTGGAGCCCATTGCAAGAACCATCCTGGAAAGAGAAAAAGCACAAGGAAAATTGGCGACTGCTGGATATTTCCAATTTGAGATTCTGAATCATCTCCTTTCCTTCTTCTATGCTCTTGCCCTTGGGGAATCCTCATTTCCTCTGCCGTGTCTATGCACAAATAGAGCTGCAACACTCCAAGTTGCAGACAGAGAGGAAAAAAAGTTACACTGATGTTCTGTTATGTGAAGATCTCTCTACAAGTAACAAAGGAGAACAACAAGAAATGCCAAGCTGATGAACTGGCTAGCTTTCTATTTGCAGACAATATTCTCTTTCTTTTAAAACTTAAAATACACTTGCTTGGATGTAAATACCTGCTAGTGTGCATTGAGGAACACACACGAGTTCAGCAATTATTGGTTTAATCTGTCATTACATAATGATGCAAATGTATTGTTTTCTTTCAACAGCAAGGCCTCTAGTGGCCTGCACAAGCGGTGACACAGGAATGCATCTGTTTAAGATAAAATTATAGTGCCTGTTTTTCTTACCTGCAAATTTATGTAGATGTCGACCAGTTCATAGTATCAAACATGCCATCAACATTCCTTACTAAGGGTGCAATCCAGAGTAACTACGGGGAGTCCTTGCTCCAGTGTAAGAACAACTTACTCTGGATTCCAACATGAATTTCCCATAGGTTTTCACTAAGTGGTGCAGTAACTAAGGGTGCACGTAATGTCTCTTACGTGCTCCCGTAGTTATTCTAGATTGTAGGGTAAGTCATGTAACAGACTCAAGATTCTTCCCCCCTTCTTCATCCAGACTATGTCCAGAGATGCTGACTGCACAGAGCACAAGCAGACAGACTTTGTAACTCTACATTCAAGCCCTAGTTGACCTCAATAAAATTTGGAGGTTGGTTGCCAAAATTCCCACAGAACACATTTAAAACCCATGAATTTTTTTTTTCTGATCTTGCTAGAAGCAGTTGCTTTACTCCAATCCCCAATGCACTAAGTGGAGGAAAAGGCAACTATTTGAGGGGGGAGAGTAACCATCCCCCCAACCTACCCACCTGATGGACAGGAAAATGGGAAATATATGCAGCAGGGTCTGGTGCCCGTGTGGCCTTAGCAATCTCCATGCAACATGCTAGTGCTTGCCATGGCTCATCTGTATTCATCCACCACTTCCTGCCCTGGAGAAAAACAGGACAGAGTAGCATTTAAAATGAAACATTACATTTATATTCATATTTTGTGAAATGCTGATAAATCACAGTTGGTCGTTGTAGACCTTTAAATGGGTCCTCAAGGCGCAACTTTTCAAAATGTCTGTAGCATTTTATCTCATTTTCCTAACCCAGTGTTACATTTTCCTTTTGCATATATAGTTCTTATGTTTTATACAAGAACAGAATTCAATTGACCTACTTTGGGAGAAAAATAATTTTGACTACATTCTTTTTCCTTTTCAAATTCTACTAGCAGCAAATTTTTCACTACCGATTGAGCTTATTTCAAAAATGAAAATAAAAAGTTCAAAAGTGCATACACAGAGAAAGAAAAAGAGCACCAAATGCTTATTGATATATAGTTGTCAATAATACTAGGTTGTCATAATACATTTCCTACTACAGTATTGACAAAATTATTTCACAACAAAATGTTGCTAAATAAGCATCTCAATTGCGTGAATAGGCCTTACTTGAACATAAAGATGCTTTGTATCTCCTAATAGCCTTTAGGGAAAATATTTGGGGGCTTAATTGCCTCCTTTGGACTTTAAACCTTTAAAGCTCCTTTGAAGCTTTAATGTTTAAAGATTCTGGAGTCCTGTGAATATCTAGAAACTTCCCTCTTATGGGAAGTTTAAGTTTATGGGAACTTCCCTCTTATGGGAAGTTTAAGACACAATTCTATCAGTCTTGAAAGACTATGGCATCATGCTCAATACTGTATGCAAAGCACGAAGGCCTGGGTAGATTAATATGGAGGATAGGCTGTTACCCAAGCAGCAAATCCCCCCCTCTCCATGCCACTGAAATAGTCCAATGGAACAGCAGGGCCGATATGATTGGTTCCAGCTGTGTCACAGAGCTGGGCTAAGGACAGGCGCTCACCCTGTCTTGTGGGGACCCAGGTCTTGAATCCTGGCCTTCTGGTTAATAGGCACAGTGTTTTAACCACTTTCGCCACCCATAGCCCAATTCTATCAGTGCAGAGCTGTTTAAAATCTAAAATTGAGGCTTTACTAAGCAGGGCTCCCAAGCATTTCATATACTTCCCCTTTCAGGATGTCACAGTCTCTGAGCACAATCCTAATCATGTCTACTCAAAAATAAGCCCAATTGTGTTCAATGGGTCTTACTCCCAGGAAAGTGTCTTTAGGATTGCAGCCTTTGTTTCTACTCCTTTCTTTCAGCTCCTTACTTTCTTCCTCCTGACCCAGATACTTGTTTGTGCTTGAACTGTTCAGAGGGGCCCTGCTCATCATCACGGCTGGAGTCTAAATCTGGTGAGGCAGACCCCTTCATGTCACTAGATTCACTTATTATACAATCTCAGAATTTCACCTTACTAAACTCAGATCCAGGTGATGCTGGAATCTCTAGTCTGGTTTTGCTGCCACTTTGGAAAACACACAGTGTTTTTCTCCCTATCTAGCCTCACTATCCTGCCAACCCCTATGAAAACAACCATTGTATTTTAATATGTGGGCAGTGATTTCCTCTTCTTTTAATTGTTCCTGATGTGGCAACTGAGTGTACTTCTTTTAGGATTCTTATTGGATTGTAAATCCAATCCTGAATTGCAGAGAAAGGTGGGATATAAATCTATTTAAAATAAATGAAATGCTTCATCTGAATGACTTAGCAGTCCCTTAAGGAACTGAGGCAGCCGATGAACCTTCCTAAGGCTAGGATGGGCAAAAAAAATGGGTGGAAAAGAAGAAAAATCAGACATTTTCAACACAATGTGGTGTTATGGTTTAGTTTTATGATGGCAGGAAACAGCACCATTTTCAGGTATAGATTCTGACAATCCAACACTCACTGTCAGCGGATAGTCTGCTGAGTCCAAGATGTCATCCATGATCTCATTGGCATAGGCCAGCCTCTCCTGCAGAGAGTTCTTCTTCTTTAGCCCAGTGAGGTTGATGAGATGGATCTTCAGCCAGTCAAGGCCCTGGGGACCAAGAGGCTTCCCCTCAGCAAACAGGAGGATGCCCCGCGTGAGGTCACTGCCCAGATGGTTGAAGTGAGGAGGGCAAGGGTAAGTTCTTCCACGGAAGTCCATGTTGTGAGGAAACCAAAAGACCTGATCCCCCATGTGCTTTGCAATGGAGAGCTTATAGAGTGCATCCATGCGCAGGCTATACATTTCCACTGCCTTCTTGCGGCAACGGGTCATCTCGCGCTTTAGCGCTACCTTGGTCAGGGGGCTGCCTTCGGGAAAGTGCTTGATGGGCTGGGGAGCTTCCGAAGGTGGTGGAGGGATGTCCAATTTCTCATTGCCTTTGTCATTGAAGATGGAGATGACAATGTCCAGAATAGGTTGGTTGACCTTCCAAGGACAGTTCCCCAACTGATTGAGGGAGTCCATGACTGAATAGAGGTTACTGCGGGGGCATCTCTCCAACAGTAAATGATGCTGGACAGCTCCTTCAACACAACGCATTAGCTTGGTGGGAGTGAGGATGTAAGCGCCAAAGTTGGGGGAGACCCAGGGCACTGGCGGGCACAGCATGGGAATGACAAAGGAGTCAAAGGTGAGGGTGGTCTCAGCAGCCTCCAAGAGAAGCCGGGTCAGGATGGGGTGAGGTCGGATGAACCCAATCTGAGGGACAAGAGAAAGACTCAGTTCAGGTTCAAAATATGACATTCTCATTTGTGTCAAAAGACATTTAATTCTTCAACTGGGATATTTATGCTGATCGGGCAAACTCTTAAGAACGTACATGATCACCTACATCAGCAGATCACAGGGTTCCCATTTAATGTTCTCACCTGTGACTTATTTTTGGACAGTGAACATGGCAGTCACAGGTACTGCTGCACAGCTCCAGAAATCCCTCCCTACAGTTTCCTAAACATCTTTTCTAACCATGTCAGGAAAATTTGCATCTTTTGTGCTTTAAAACAAGTCCAAGTTTTGCATCAAGGCAAGCCACATAAATTATGGAACTTGAGTATCTCTGAATATATTTGCCTAAATCTCTGGGGGCTGCACTTGTGCACCCGGAATTATTGCATACGCATACTGCCAATAGTCCTACTCCCCCCACCTGTCTCTTTCCACCACAACAGCTCTTGGATCAAAGCAGAAAATATGGTACATGCTAGGATCATCCTTGACATGCCAAAGTCCTGCTTTGTTTTTAGAGCCTGCATGGAGGATGGGGTGATCTTGTTCCTTCCTCCACAGAGCTCGTTCAACAACAGGAGATGCAGAACACGCTGGGAGCAATCCAGTTTCAACAGCTAGGGAACAGCCAAGCAAGTAGGCAGGACCAATACCTCACTGAATGGATGACTTTAAAAATGTAAGTCTCTTTAAATCAGGGGTGTCCAACACGCAGCCTAGTGGCTGCATGCGGCCCAGGACGAGGGTGGATGTGGCCCTCCTGCAAAGCTGGCCACCACCATTGGAAAAACCAGCTTTGTGGCAGCAGCCATTTTCAAATTTTGCATGCTTCTCTGCACACTGCCTGGGCGGCCGCCACAATGCTAGTCTGTGTTGCCTGGCTCCTCTCCCTACCTGCCTCCTGACACTCTGAGCGCTTCAGACCCCTGAGGACGCTGCCCATCCTATGCATCATTCCTACTCAGAAGTAAGCCCCATTAAAATCAATGAGACTTACTCAAAGTTTTAAAATGTAGAACAAAATATAGGACATCCTCCATTTTGTCCTACTTTTAAAAAAAGTTGTTAGTGTTTATGTGCGGCCCAAACCAACTCATGTTCTTCCAATGCGGCCCAGGGAAGCTAAAAGGTTGGACACCCCTGCTTTAAATGAAGAGGTAATTGAGGAACATGATCCCAGCCCACTCTGCATTTCCTACTTTGGTTCAAGAGCTCTTGGGGAAGATAAAGATAAATCCAAGATAGGGCCAAATCCAATCCCTTTATCTTGGTCTGAGGGGAGGCAGTGGATGTCTGTTCACTTTCCCCCCACCCCAACCACTTGCCAATGTGAAAAGCATTATGGATGGGCCAGGTTTGCACACAATTCCTCACCTGGCGGCCGCTGCGGAAAGAATAAACATGATAGAGGACAGGGATGAGTTTCTGCTCCATGCCTGGCGTCAGGAGGTTGCTTTCCATCCTGAGAACCTGGACAAGCAATTCAACCAAGTGGAGGCCCAGCTGCACTAGGAGTGAATGAGGCCAGGTGGACTCCTTGCTGACCAGAGAAGGGCCATAACTTGCCTCCACCTCCAGCTTCTCCCAGTACTCCCGTGGCAGGTAATTATCCGGCTGTAGACAAAACAAGACACAAGTGTTATGGAAACCAACCACTCCTTTGCTTGCTTAGTGAAAGGTCTGCTCCAGCAATAAATGCACATTAGGCACCTTTTCTGGAGTTCCACACAGTCCTACTTCATGATAAAGAACTATTAAAAACTGGGCTCCAGAAGCAATTGGAATTGCTTATGATTAGGATGGACGAAATTACCATCTAGTGAAGCAGTCCCTTGGTTTCTCTAGCTCAATACCGTTAGCACAGACACAGAACAGCAGCCCAGAGTTTGCAACAGGGTCTTTCCTAAGCAATGCTGAAACAGCTTGAACCTGGGATGTTTAACTTGCAAAGCAGAGGCTTTAATACTGAGCTATGGCTTCACTCTCAATATTCAGGTTCATCACTATTTTTTAAACTCTCCAGTTTACTTCTGGTTGAGACACTCTGAAACACACAGAATTAACATCATACTCTTTTCCTTACAGGAAACTATAAAATACAAGTTATATAAACTAAGAGTTGCACAGCAACATAAAGAAAGCCTTTAATTTGAAAACATAATAGAGAGGTGTCTAACTTCATAAGACAACCAGAAGGAGTTCAATTTTTTTCTTCTATGGAAAAACTTTTTTTCTTCTATGGAAAACTTTTTTCCAATGGAAAACTTTTTTTCTTCTATGGTAAAACTATAGTTGACTATACTATATACAGTAGTCATATAATATATATATATATATACACTAGTTGACTATATTCAAGAAAAAAAAAAGCCTTTAATTTGAAAACATAATAGAGAAATGTCTAATTTCATAAGACAACCAGAA
Organism: Cryptoblepharus egeriae; assembly: GCA_030015325.1. Lineage (NCBI taxonomy): Eukaryota > Metazoa > Chordata > Lepidosauria > Squamata > Scincidae > Cryptoblepharus > Cryptoblepharus egeriae. The sequence continues at coordinate 3,296,359 of JAREYC010000015.1, read as the reverse complement.
GGGGTTCAATTTTTTCTTCTATAGAAATAATATAGCCTAGTTGACTATACTATATACAATAGTCATATAATATATATACACTAGTTGACTATATTCAACTAGTACAGGCAAGCCAACACTGCAGGAATGAGGCAGCAGCGACCTCTCCATGTATGGTTTTCACATACACATGCCCACAAGACTCAGGCAGCATCATCAAGGATATTTATATACCGCTTTTCAACAAAAAGTTCACCTAAAATTATAAATATTATATCAAGTGAATCAAGGGGTCATGTGCCCATCATGGGTGAAGCCTAGTGGAGTGAGGCAGAACATAGGGATGAGGCCCATCAGGTAATGAGGTAAAATTTTACAGCAAAGCTCTTATGCCAAGCACAAAATAGCTGCTCCCCCTAAGATGGAAAGGAAAAACAACTCAACTAGTTTCAAAACATTGAAACTAGATTAGATCTCCAAAACTATTTCCTATCTCCCAACATAGAGAATCCACACTGAACCTGAGAGTTCTGAGCCAATGGCTAGACTAGTTCTCTTCTGCAACACCTAAGATTACCTGAGTATCCTTTGCAAGTAACTGGACATAGTCCTCGTAGAGTCTTTGGATTCTCTGCACTGAACGGCTCTGGGATCTCTTCTGGATGATGTACTTGTTGTATACTTTGGTGCCCAGCTCCCTGGCCAGGATCAGGAGGGACTCCCCTTGTGGAGGGAGGATGGCGAGGCTCTGAAAAGATGGGGGGAATGGCAAACAATACCTCAGGAGAGCAAGATACAGTCAATTAGGACTTTTAAAAAAAATGACACAACATTCCTCTAGTGGGGAGAACAGAACAGGTGAGACATGCAGAGATGCCTTTCCCCAGTTTATCCTATGGTTAAAGTCAGAAGTGAAGAAGGGAGGAAATGGAGCCATGTCATTCCCAGGTTTACATCACTCTTGCGGAGTGCAGGCCTTTCCTTTACTTACCCAAAGCTGCCACAGGCTCTCAGGGGTGCAGGGTGTCCATGCCAGCCTCCCCAGGGTTCTTGAAGATACAGAAACTGTCCAAACAACAGTTGGAACCCACTTCCCAAACTGGAAGGCTACAACTATTATTTTGACTTTTTCCATGCTTTGGGGAGCCCTCTATAGGCTTGCATGGGGCTTCCTCCACCCCTGGGAGCCTGCTGCAGCTTCTAATGAGGGAAGGAAACCCCACACTGAAAAGCAGTGTGATCCTCAGAAACATGTTACTCCATTCCCTCCCTTCCTTCCCCTTAAGGGAAGAGGCCATAGTTCTCAGGCTGGGCATCGCAATGCCCCAGGTTTGGGAACCACTGGCTTAAATGAACAACAACTAAAAATCCTCAGCAAATGTAGCACTTTAGACTGTGCAAAGCACTTCGTATGAATGTTCTGCTGTGATATATACAACAGCCCTGTAAGATAAATATTATTACTCCCATTTCACAGGCAAAAATAAGACTGAGGCTCTTTCAGTCTTAAGGCCAGTTTGCAATTGCCAGGGAAAGGATTTGAACCAGGCAATTTCTTCTCCACTAAGCCATACTACTTAAGGGTCGGTTCAGACAGATAATAAAAAATAGATGTGAATAAGCTGTGGGGATGGGGGAGCTTGCAAGTTCTCCCATTATTTCTTCCTCTTCTGAATAACCCAGTTTACTGCTGTAAGTGAACTCCAAAAACTGAGGTTTTTCTTAGCACAGACTAAGATCTGACAATCAGAGTTTAATAAAAACAGAAGAATTATGGTGGCTTACATTGCAGTCTTCCATCCCCAGACAATTTCCTACATTTCTTACCTGCAGCAAAATATCCACATACTCCTCATCCTTCAGCACACAAAGGAAAGGGTATAGGTTTAGCTGCATCGATTTCCTCTGACCCATGTGGAGCTTGGACTCCCGTAGGCTCTGAAGGAGGGACGCTCGCCAGTGGGAACGGAGAGAGGTCAGGAGCTTTTGCTGAACAAGAGTAAAAAGAAACAGCAAATGAAATACCTTGCACCTTTACAGCAATGGTAAGTTCTTGAAAATGGAAAAATCCCATTAAGTTTGGCTGTGCAAAGGCCATTGTCAAAAGCAAAAAAGGACTGGTTGGCCAAGTCTAGGAGTTGGTGGTTTCTTTGCAAGGTCATAGAGCATGATTGCTAAAGCTGAGAAAATGTTGGATCTGGTCCTTGGGCATATAAACTGTGTTCTATAAGTTTCAGCCCCCTATTCAAAAATGACACAGAAGACAGGAGCACAGTGCACTGATGTGTGTATGACTATTACCGCTTTGACTGCTTGGGCCGTCAGGGGCTTGGCTGCCTCCACAGACTCAATAGTGACCGTGTCAGATGCCTCCAACTTCAGCTGCTTCTGAAATCGGCCCCGCAGGTCTTCTACTGTCAAGTCCAGCTTGGGGTAAGAATTGGGTCTCTCCTGCAACAAAATGAAATAGAATAAGAAAGACAGCACCAGAAAGGCCCTGTGTATGCAGATCATTAGCCATTAATTTTTCATTTTCTTTGTAAACTGCTTTGTGAACTTTTTAGTTGAAAAGTGGTATATAAATACTATAGATAGATCATGCCAAAAAACTTTCCGGCTACAAGAGCAAGACACAAATTACAGAGCCACTTCAGGGAGAGGCAGTTTTAGAATGAAACTTTCAAGGTTTGCAGGGAGGTTTCCTTCTGTATTGTGCAGCGTGTCGCAGCTTGACAGGCAATTCAAGCTATTGCCTCTTACCTCTGTGTAAAAGCCTTGAAGCAAGGGGATTGTGCAGGCCTCAGCATTGTGAAGGAGTTGTTTTGGCTGGAAGCCAGGCACTACCTTCTGGATAGCCTTCACAGCCATCTCAACCTCATCTTCTTCATACACAGAATTGGAGAAGAGGTCCTCCAAGCAATAGCCATCTTCCTGCAGCTGTCGAAGGCATCTGTGGAATGGACCAAAACCATCATGTGGATTACAGTGAAGAACATAAGCAGCACCTTGCTAGATTAGACCAAAGGTCCATCTAAATCCAATATCCTGCCTTCCTCATTGGCCTATCACTTGTCTCCAAGAAGTCCACAAGCAGGACACAGTTGCAAGAACCTTCCACCACTGCTTGTCCCCAGTATAAAACAATCTGAGGTAGACTGCCCCGTACTTGGGTGAAAGATGAAGTAGACCATTAAGTTCACCGAACAAAACTAGAAGATTCTAGTTTTGCTGGGAGAAACTGATGGTCCACTTCACCACTGATGGTTTCCTACATCCTGTTGGCCAACCAGATATTACCAAAAGTTCACAAACGTGGCATGAAAGTATCAATTGGTATTCAGAGTTGCTGGCACCGAATAGGTATTTTGTTCTGTAGAATGCAGTATATAGGTTGTAGATACTACAAAACTATCATGGTCATCAATATTGGTTAAAGGCACATGTGTAGGCAGGATGACATTTTGCCTCATCACAAGAACCCTTCGTTGTCCCATATCAACAGGCTACCTTGCAATGACTTGAGGGTGAACAGAGGATCGGCCCATGCACTGTAACGCCGCAGTGTAAGAGTCCAGATTGGGCCTCAGCCCAGCATCCTCCAGCAGGTGGAAGAGTCGGCCAACCTGATACAGGAAACCCTAAGTGAAGAACAACACATAGGGTTAGTAACATTCAGTTCTTGATCGCAGGATCTACGGGACACACAGATCCACATCAAACCAAACGTTCACCTGTTCCAGCATCCTATGTCTCACAGGGGTCAAAGGCCATCAAACCCCTCCTCGGCTATTGCCCTTCATTGATATTCTGCCCAGTGGATTGTGGAAGGTCTGTTTAGTTACCACAATTAAGAACTGCTGCTAAGCTGTTTCCATCAACACATCATATCCCTTCTTGAAGCCACCTCAGCAACTGGATCTTGGGGCAGTAAGTTCCACAAGTTAACATTTCTACCTGAAAGCTCCAGCACAGCCACTTATTGGGACAGCATCCCTCCATACACATGTGAGGTCTAGGTGCAGCTGCCTGCATCACTTGAAATGTGATAAAATTACATAAAAGGGAATTCTTCAAATATATAACCTTCTGCACTAGGAAAAAATTGCAAGGGAAACCTCCAGAGGAATAGCAGATTGAACTGTTGAGTGATAGGCAGTATCAAAATGAAAATCAACAGATAGACAAAAAGTATTTCCTTCTACTCCCATTGCAACTGCCTTACCTTCCCCACAGTCTTCAGAGCCTATTCTACCCTTCTGCCTTGCTGGTGCAACACCGCCAAAAACATCCATCCAGCTTGGCTAATGTATGAATTGATTTCAGGAAGGAGATTTAAACTTCTTATCTCCCCGCATAAGCTTCCTGACTTTTCTTCCTGCAACTGGTCTCCTTAGAACTGAATTACCAATTTTGCAATTAGCAATGAAGGACCCCTCATCTAGCATTCCCCATGACCACTGTATCCACCCCTTTTGCAGCATCCCTGCCCCATCATGCTCTCTCCTTGCCCCCTCATCCTCTCCTGCTCTTCCCCCCACCCCATGTTGGCTTTTCTGTTTCCTGTGGGTGTTGACAGCAATACTTCTGGAAAATACTTTCTGGCCCCCTTTCAGCAAAGGCCAGCAACAGAAAGCACATTCCACTGTTTGTCCAGTGGGGTTGGGTTATCAACCCTCCCCTGCCCACCTGTGTATAGTTTGCTAATGTACACCTAGTAAGAGAGCATCTTTACAACAACAATTCAGGAGATTTTTATGAATCACTATATCTACTGGTCTAAACAGGAAGCTGTTATTGGTGTAAAAAGGCTCAATCCCCTTCCTGCCCCCATATTACAGCTCAATCTGAATCATCCTCTGTACCAATAACTGCTGTGCTGGAAAACAAGAAAGTACATCTCCCTTGAAGCTGGCTCCCATCCTGTACTTCTGAACATCAGCAATTAAGTTTTCATCCTGAATTCCTGCCCAGGGCCAACTATGCCTCCTGCTTTCACACTTGCTGGTAGGACAGGGAAACCAAGTTTCATACCTACACATGCAGTATGAATCCTCTGCCATACAGCTCCAGGGGCTGATCACTACGTGCGTGTAGACACATGGGAATGTGCATATATGCCTCAGCCAAGCCTCCCTCAAAATATTGTATTGGGGCTGCCATGAGACTCCTGGCAGGCCACAAACATCATACCTTCTTGGCATATCCATGCATAACCAGATTGTACATCTGGACGTCCAGCAGCTTCTTCCGGGCAGAAGAGCGGTGATAGTACATCAGGCATTGCTGAGCTCTCTCAAGCTGCTGGTTGAAGATGCAGCAGTCCAGGTAGGATATAATGCTGAGCTGGATGTTCCCATGCTGGATTCCATCATCCTCTTCCAGGGGAAAGTTCTCTGTAGCATCTTCTAAGGCCAAAACTTGCTCTCTTAATTCTTCAGGGGAACCATGGCTGTTTCCCAAAGGAAGGGCAGTCTCTGCAGTGGAGGGAACTTTGACTGTGGCTTCTTTGGAGATCTTATTCTTTTTTACTTTGTTGGAGGCTTGGCGTTTTGGGGTACTTTTCTCAGTCTGATCCGGGATAGGAGTCTCTGCAGTGGAGGAAACTTTGATTGTGGTTTCTTTGGAGATCTTATTATTTTTTGTTTTGTTGGAGGCTTGGCGTTTTGGGATACTTTTCTGAGCCTGGGTCTTCCCACTCTGATCTGGGACAGGCTTTGTCCCAGGGTCTGAGAGAGCTGCAGAGAGCTTGGCCTCCAATCTCAAGAGCCGCTTGTGTTTGATCGATTTCTCTTTGGTCAGTTTCTCCATCCAGCGGCTGGATGAGACAGGAGTCCTGTCTCCATGCTTCAGATATTCTTTCCTAGGCACAGCTGCTTTCCGTAGCGTCGATTGGGGGAGCCCACTTGTTCGTGATACAGTCAACTGAACTTTGTTGATCAGCAACTCTGATACATTATCAGCTTGGAGCTGTTTCACCCTGGCCTCCAGTACTTGGGGGAGAAGAAAGACAAACAGAACATCACAGGTCAAGTCTTAAAGATCACAGTCACAATCTCACTGCAAGCAGAAGGTCCTCTGGTGCAGTGATGTCAGATTAGGACGGGGAGCCCTGGGTTCAAATCCCCCTCCTGCATAAAGCTCACCTTAGGCTAGTTACTCTCACTTTAATCTACTTTACATGGTGGCATGAGGATTAAGTGGCCCTAAGCTACCTGAAAAAAGTAAACTATAAGCATGAATAATATAATTAAAAGAAGAAGCTAGATGGCCCCGTGTGGTACACATTTAGGTGCCATACCAAGACCTTGGCACCCATTTCAGATTGCTACTGCTGCATGCCTGCCATGCTCTAATTTATAGTTTGTAAGTTAATCTGGAACACATACAAGATGAGCAGAACAAATAGAAACTTTTCTTAATTAAACCAAACTTTAAAAAAATAAACAAAAAAAATCAGATCTTTTGATCCAGTATCATCCATTGTTGCTCTTCCATTCTGCTATTTTTGTTGCCATACCTGGCATTTAGGCTTTGACCAGTTTTCTTTGCCATTTTAACTCTGATTATAAATTCTTTGATTGGAAGTGAAAGACCAACCCAGTAAGTCATTCGTGCAAAACAACAATCATAGAAGAACTTATTCAAAGAAAAGGAGAAAAATTACTCCCATGAATAGACTTTGTATCCTTTATGTGGGGGTATAAAAAATTTTTCACAGAGCAAACAGACTTCACTGAGTCATTTTATCCAACTGTATAAACACAACTTTTGAAAGGTGAAAGTTACCCTCTAAAAGTTCCATCTGCTCACATGTCCATCTTCTCCTGGCTTCCTCCTTTGCCTTGGCTGAGGAATAATGCCGCACTCCAATCCATAGGCTTTCTGTGGTGCAACAGAAAAAAGGAGAGCAAACATTTGTGTGTGTTTATTGAGTGAGTGAGCGAGTGATACACAACTTAAAGATAACTGACTGAACCCAAATCCCAGATATTAAGTAACATGGTCCTGAATAACCTCCCCAGCCGTGGGGTTCAGATTCCAAGATCTCATCCTCTGTTTATTTTAGATAGGGAAGGAGTCTCTCTCACTCACATTCACACACTCTCTCTCTCTCTCTCTCTCTCTCTCTCACACACACACACACACACACACACACACACACTCTCACACACACAAACAAACACAGGAGAGGGAGAGGGAGAGGGAGAGAGAGAGAGAGAGAGAGAGAGAGAGATGAGGTGACTCCATATTAAGATAAACTAGGAATGAGGGAACCGAGATTGCAATACAGTCCACACTTTCCTGGGAGTAAGCCCCATTGACTATAATGAGACTGAGGCTGCAATTCTAATGACATTTTCCTGGGAGTAAGACTCATTGAACACAGTGGGGCTTACTTTTGAGTAGACATGGTTAGGATTGCAGCCTAAGGCTGCAACTGCATACTTTCCTGAGAGCAAGTCCCATAGAACAGAACGGGATTTACTTCTGAGTAGACATGCATAGGATTGGGCTCTGCGGCTGCACTCCTGTCCACACTTTCCTGGGAGTAAGCCCCACAAACTATAATGGGACTTACTTCTGAGTAGACATTCGAAGAATTGGGCTCTGGAGCTGCACTCCTGTCCACACTTTCCTGGGAGTAAGTCCAACTGGCTATAATGAGACTTACTTCTGAGTAAACACTCATGGGATTGGCTTGTAAGGCTGCAGTCTTACCCACAGTTACCTGGGAGTAAGCCCCATTGACTCTAATGGGGCTTACTTCTGAGTAGACATGCTCAGGATGGGGTCAGAGTCCCAAAAGGGACTCCCTCCCCCTCCAGGCTGACCTGAGCTGACCCTGCAGCACCCCCAGGCTCTCCTCAGGGGGGTAACCCATCCTCTCCCACCTCCCTTTGCCCCCTTGGAGGGCCTACCTGTGCCTCGCAGCAGCGCCCCCTGCAGCCTCAGCATGGACATCCCCCCTCTACCCCGCTCTCATCTCCACCTGGACTCCACATTGGCCCTCTGCACCACCACGCATGCGCCTACTCTCAAGCGGCTACAAAAACTACCAAGACCACAATGCACTGCTCACGACTAGGCATAGAGAGCCCCCCGTTTTCGGTCCTCCACAGGAAATGAAGCCTGTCTCACTTCCGCCTCACTGCATTATATATGTGTGTGCCGCTCTATCCTTTCCTGTCTCTATGTGTTGGGGGCTTGTTCCCAGAAGAGGATGAGTGCAGTGTACAGAACTGTGGCTTGAGCTCCCTCTAGTGGCAAGAGGTGAGAATGCAACGGCTATCAAAGGCTTTTCTGTCCATCAGCTGGTTGCCTCTGCAGTGGTTCCCAAACTTTTACCACCAGGACCCAGTTTTTGGAAGGAGAAGCCTTGGAATGGAGTTAGTGTGGCTCTTGCAGTACAATCCTAAGTATGTCTACTCAAAAGTAAACCCCATTGGGAGTACTGTACTGAGTAGAGCCCAGTAGCATAGCCAATGGGACAGGTGGAAAGTAATGCAAGCACTGCAGTGGGTTGTGTAAGCAGAGCTTTCCATTCATTATCACTGTCCAGCAAGTGGGAAAGCTGCTTATACAGTGCATTCCGGTAGTTACCAAGTCTCCCCCTCTGGCTATGCTACTGCTGGGGCCTCAGCTCTCTTTCTTTGCCATTACTCAAGACAGCCCTCCAGCTTCACATGCAGCATATGCAGCACCGAGCATGATACCATAGTCTTTCAAGACTGACGGAGGCCTCCAGCAGCTGAGTCATAATTTCACTCTATCTGTCTGTCTGTCTGTCATCTCTCAGTCAATCAATCAATCAATCAATCAATCAATCAATCAATCAATCAATCAATCTACCTGTCTGTCTGTCAATCAATCTATCAATCATCTATCCTCTCTATCAATCTATCTATCTGTCTATCATCTCTCTATCTATCAATCATCTCTCTCTCTCTCTCTATCTGTCTGTCTGTCTGTCTGTCATCTCTATCTATCTATCAATCAATCTATCAATCTATCAATCTTTCTATCAATCTCTCTATCTATCATCTCTCTGTCAATCTATCTATCAATCTATCTATCATCTACCTACCTACCTGCCATATTTATAAACCACTTTTCAACAAAAAGTTCACAAAGCAGTTTACAGAGAAAATAAAATAACTAATGACTCTGTTTTAAAAGGCTCACAATTCTAAAAGATGCAAGAGAAATCAGCAGAAGCCACTATAAAAGACATTGCTGGACTCTTAACCTTCTTCGAAGTCAGCCTTATCCTTTCCCTTCCCTTTTTCTTGTACAAGGTCCAGTTGGTATCATTTCACCAGATCAAGACCAGAGTTCCTCCAGGAATGAACTATGCTGTCCAAAGAGTGGTCCACAAACTGGTCCAGAAACCAGATCATACTTGAATTTGAGGCTTGAAATCTGGAAAAAAGTTACTTGCTCTCAAATACGGACTCTCAAAAGCAACATTTGGTTGTAAGAATGGAAAGGAAAACAAATCAGAATTTGTCATTGTATCCCAGAGGTCGGGGAACAGGGTTAAATTACCACAATTTGGGTAATAATGGAGGTAATTCCTGGGGGTAATGGACCACCTGGGTTTGCATATGAATGACACAGCAAGGTATGCATGACCAGCACTGAGCAGGGCAATCACTGCAGTCACTGTGCAGCTCTTAGCACTTCATCAGCTCCAGCTTCCAAAGATCAAAACAAACAAACAAACAAAAGGTGTGAATCCCTGTAGGGTCATAAGAAGTTCAGGCTATTGTGTGGGGAGGGGGATTGGAGGGGAGAGAGATCAACAGTGTCTCAGCTGCAGGCTCCTTCTAAGGTTTCTCACAGCTCAAGCTTCTGCTTGCTTACTCAGAAGCAAGTATCATTATTTTCCTTGGGGCTTACTCTTAGGAAAGTGTGCATTGCATTGCACCCAAAGTTATGGACCTAAATAGAAACAACTTGATCTGCCTGATAATAACTGCTGCTGTGTTTCAACTCCTGCTGCAAAGAGAGACCTGAGCTGGAGAGCAGAGTTGCTTCTTGCAGTCATGATCCAAACTGCTTCTAAATCAGCAGAGAGAGAGAGAGAGAGAGAGAGACAGAGAGAGAACTACTGCTAAATCAGCAGTCAGGACAGAAGTGAGACCTGCAGCCATCTGCCTTGTGTAGCTGCACAAAATTTCCATCTTATTCCGCTGTCCAGAGCAAAGAAGCAGGTGAGCAGGGGGACCAAGCCAGATTTGGAGCCCTGCAGACAGAAATGAAAAGAGAAAGCATCCTCCTTTGGGTGCTGTTGAGGTGCCTGTATTCTAAACAGCCCCCGTCCATCCAGCTCCCTCTGGTAAGACCATTTCATTGCTCCTGGATCAGGGTGATCATATCTCATAATCATAAAAGAGAATCCCAAAATGTAGGACACTCAAGACAAATGGAGGACATGACAAAATTAAAGCTAAAAACGCTGACCCATGTTGCTTTCATGTGAATAATTAAAACACTATAAGCACAGTCCTAAGCATGACTACTCAAAAGTAAGCCCCATCATATTAAATGGGTCTTATTCTGAGGAAAGTGTCTTTAGGATTGCAGCCTGTATTTACTTATTACATTTACAACTATTACATATAAATTTATTAATTACAAGAAGGCTACATGCCACCACACTTTCCTGGAAGGAACCCCCCCACCCCGACTGTAATGGGCATTAATTCTGAGGAGAAATGCCTAGGATTGGGTCTGTGGCTGCATCTTCTCCACACTTTCCTGGAAGGAAACCCCACTGATTGTAATGGTCTGCTGCTCAATAGAAAGGCACAGGATTGGGCTCTGAGGCTGCAATCCTATTCACATTTTCCTGGGAAGCCCAATAACTGCAATGGGTTTTACTTCTGAGTAATCTTGAATAGATTGGGCTCTGTTTCCCACTCCAGTTGAATCCTGCACTTGTTTCAATCATTTGCAGGATCTTGTCCTCTTTTTTATTATGGTCACCCTGACCCCCACATTTCTCCAATATGCAGACCCCCAAAATATAAGACATCCAAGAAAAACGGAGGACATTTTTAAAAGCTAAAAACCCTCATATATATTGTTTTCATGTGGTTAATTTAAACAAAATATTAGGTATTAGTACTGTATGTTTAAAATTATTACATATCTATATATATATCTATATATATATAAAAGAGAAAAGTCACTGACTGACTGACTGACTGACTCATCACCGCCCTGCCAAAACCACCAGCCCTAGAAGCATGAAATTTGGGGTGGGTGTTCCTTCCGTGACTGAGGGGTGCACTAAGAACCGGTTTTCGGAAATTCCAACGGGTGAAGGGGGGTGAAAGGGGGCACAACCAGTGATGGGCTTCAAAGAAATTAAGAACCGGTTCTCTGTCCATCTGGCAGCACTTTTAAATGGCTATTTTTAAACTTTATATGTACTACCTCTTGTTAAGAACCGGTTCTATAGAGTAGGTGCGAACCTGCTGGTGCCCACCACTGGGCACAACGTGTTTTCCTCCCTATACTTTGCATTGGAGAATTGCTGACTCCTCAACATTCCGCCCCAACTGCTGGGCCTGAAGCATGGAATTCTGGGAGGGATCCTTCTGTCACCTGAACACCCACCAAGAACCATGTGGAGAAATTTAACCCTTCAGGGGCTGAAAAGGGGGCAACGTGTTTCTGTCCTATACTTAACATGGGAGACTGAACAACATCCAGCCAATTTGGTGCTCGGACCCTGGTGTACTGGGGGGATGTTGTTAGGAGGAAGAGGTTGCACTGGAGAGGATGCTGCGCATGGGGGATGATGCACATGGGGAAAGTTGCGCATGGGGAAAGTTGCGCATGGGGGATGATGCGCATGGGGAAAGTTGCGCATGGGGGAAGTTGCGCATGGGGGATGATGCGCATGGGGGATGATGCGCATGGGGGATGATGCGCATGGGGGAAGTTGTGCTGGGGGGACGATGCGCATGTAGGAAAGTTGCGCATGGGGGAAGTTGCGCATGGGGGATAATGCACATGGGGGATGATGCGCAGGGGGGGAAGTTGCGCAGGGGGGGAAGTTGCGCAGGGGGGGAAGTTGCGCAGGGGGGGAAGTTGCGCAGGGGGGACGATGTGCATGGGGGACGATGCTCATGGGGGAATGATGCGCATGGGGGACGATGCGCATGGGGGGATGATGTTCGTGGGAGAAGTTGCGCATGGGAGAAGTTGCGCATGGGGGGAAGTTGCGCAGGGGGGGAAGTTGCTCATGGGGGGAAGTTGCGCATGTAGGAAAGCGCATGTAGGAAAGTTGCGCATGGGGGGAAGTTGCACATGTAGGAAAGTTGCACATGTAGGAAAGTTGCACATTGGGGGAAGTTGCACACAGGGGGAAGTTGCACACAGGGGAAGTTGCGCATGGGAGAAGTTGCGCATGGGGGAAGTTGCGCACGGGAGGAAGTTGCGCACGGGGGGATGATGCGCATGTAGGAAAGTTGCGCATGGGGGGAAGTTGCACATGTAGGAAAGTTGCACATGGGGAAGTTGCACATTGGGGGAAGTTGCGCACAGGGGGAAGTTGCACACAGGGGAAGTTGCACACAGGGGAAGTTGCGCACGGGGGGATGATGCGCACGGGGGGATGATGCACACGGGGGGATGATGCGCACGGGGGGATGATGCGCACGGGGGATGATGCGCACAGGGGAATGTTGTACATGGGGATAGGTTGCGCATGGGTTGTTGATGCGCCGTGGGGGATGTTGTATGGGGAAGTTACTCCCGCAACGCAGGTACGCTTTTTGCTAGTTACATATAATTTATGAATTCCAAGAAAGCTACATGCTGCCTGCTCAGAAGGAAAAAGAGGACAATGAAGATTTTTTTTCCAGGACATAAGGCTAAAACAGAGGAAATGTCCTGGGAAAACAGACCATCCTGTCCAATCCAACACTATTTTATCTTTACCAAACTTTTCTTCCAGCTCCCCAGAAGCCACATATTTGAATTCAAATAATTAATAATATATTTTTCCTTCCTTTCAAATCAAGGGGGTAACCTCGACATACCTAAATATATTTTGGGGTAAGAGATAAAAAAGTTCCCTGACCCCTGTTGTATCCACATTTGGAATATCCTAGCTTGTTCCAACTACCTTTTGCCGACAAGCCAGGATACAAAACCACAGTTGTATACAAATTGTGGTTCACAAGTTATGGTACAACAAGCTGGAATCTGCCTGATTCAGACACAACAGATCTTTGTTTAAACAGATTCTGCAAATATCTTTCCATTTAGATCCTGAATTCAGAGTCACATCAACCAGAGTCACATCAACCAGGCTCAAAAGTTACACAAAACTGTGATTTTGCATTACTGTCATAAACCAAAGGCTGGTATATTCCTCTCTTTCCTTTGCACACAAATGGAATACACTACAATGCAGAGGGCAGGCAAGATGCGAAATTGATGCTGATGCAAGATCTGAGACAAGGCCACAGGAACGTTCTGCTTTCTTAGTCACCTTGTTGACATTGCATGCCATCACCTGTGATCACACTGTTCTGTTTGTCCCACTGCATGGTCACTGGGGCAGGGACTGGATGACATGAGAAAATGTTTTGCAGATCCCATCCCTACATTGGAAATGCAGGCCTGAGGCTGTGAGAGATTTAATTACAGGGTGAATAGTAAATACACATGAGCTGTGCTTCTCATTTTGATTGTTGTTCTGGATTCCTGCCTCCTCAGTTGTGATGCAAAAAAGGTGGAAGTGGAGGACACTTCCTGTTTATAAGCCTGGCTTTAGCTGAATGAGCTGGAAAAATATGCAAATACCTATTTATGTAGATGCGAGTTCCTCTCCCTCCCAGGAACGGTTAGGAATGACTAAGGGAGGGCATGGAAAGTAACACCTCAGGCATGCACCAGACCAAAAGTTCACTGACCTGCCTGTATGGAGAGTGTACAGTTGTGAATGGTACAGAAAAGCAGCCAAAAAGATCAGAAGGTTGGAGCATCCTCCAAATGAGAAGAAGCTAAAGCAGTGGTTCTCAAACTTTCAGCTCACAACACCCTTCTGAGAATGACAATCTGTCCAGGACCCCCAATGTGATGTCATCAACCTGGCAGAACAGAAAGTGACATCACTGTGATGCCAGAGTTGCTCCATGTTTACTTGGAAGTAAGTCCCATTGTGTTCAATGAGATTTACTACCAGGTAAGTATAGATTGCAGCCAGAGTGCAGTCTATATACTTCATCATTATTCCAAGATGCCCAGATTTTCATGATCCCCACAGGGACTACTGGCTAACATCTTTAGGGGCTTCTGAGCTTGGAAACAACTCAAAGAGGGTACCTGAAAGTCTGTACAATGTGAGCCCTTTTGGGACTGGGACCTATTAGTCATTTATTTTTTTCGATTTCCTTGTAAACCACTTTGTGAACTTTTTCGTTAAAAAGCGGTATCCCCCTTTTCTTTTAAACCTAGTACTCATGCCCCTTGTCATTAAAAAATTTGGGAACCACTGCTTAAATCACTCTTAGCAGTGTCAGTAGCAATGGATGTGCTGTCTTTGAGAGATGTTTTAGATTACATTCCCTACAATCCAGAGTAACTACGGGAGCACGTAAGAGACATTACATGTACCCGTAGTTACTGCACCACTTAGTGAAACCTATGGGAAATTCATATTGCAATCCAGAGCAAATTGTTCTTACACCAGAGCAAGGACTCCCCGTAGTTACTCTGGATTGCGCCCATTATCTTCTTGTTGAACTCATTGAACTTCTCCTTCCCATAAACTTCTGTAGAACCTCAAGATTCTCCTGAATATACATAGTTCCAAAGCTACTGTTACAAACTGTGGATCAAGTGAACCATTCCTTCCATTCTCATACAGAGCTGGGCTTAGGGCAATGTGGCCTTTGTGACACTGAGTCCTGTTTGTCTGGGGGTGCCCACACTTTGAATGGGGTGAAACGATCTCTCACCACAGCAGCTAGCTTCTGTAGTGCACCAATCCAGCACATCAGCACTGCAGCTCACCATCCCAGGTTTGCTTGCTCTTTCATGGGATTGTTTGACCTGAAATAGGTCACTTGATGTTGACATTGTTGGAAGTTGTTGATGGTGATGTTTTGTCATCACCAACTATTTCTAGGTGCCTTGCATCATGTGCAACACCACAAGCATCTGACTGCAGCTGCCTGATGAGCAGTGGGTCCTGCACAAATGTCCCACATTGGGCACCCAATCCTAGGACCAGTTCTTCTCTCAAAATACTTTCACAGCAACAGATTTTGGAGGATAACTAGAATCTAAATACACTTACCACACCATAAGGTCATCTGTACTAGGGTCTATTTTATTCAACTTGCATAGAGGAATCAGTGTGGGAAGAAAGGATTTAAAATACAAATTCTCCAAAGCTACATTAAGGCTCCAATACCTCCCGTCCCTGCCTAGGATTGCCATAATTTTCTTCCACAAAATTTATCTACATTATTTATATACTGCTTTTCAACTGAATAGTTCACAAAGCGGTTTACAAGAAAATAAAAAAATTAATAGCTAATGGGTCCCTGTCCCCAAAGGGCTCACAATCTAAAGTGCAAAAAACACCAGCAAAAGCCACTAGAACAGACATTGCTGGGGTTTGGAGGGCCAGTTACTTTCCCCCTGCTAAATAAAAGAGGAGCACCCACTAGAAAGAGTGTCTCTTACCTAGTTAGCAGAGGCTAACTGGACCCTCTGACCCCAAATCAGGACCTTCTGTCACACTTGCCAGTATGTGAACACAATCCCCCCAAATCGGGACTTTCCTGTTTCTCAGGACTTATGGCAACCCTGCCCCACCCCAAATAAGATGATGCAATTATGGTTCTCCTGTATCACATCTACGGTGGAACTTTATTGCTTTTTAAAAAAGGATCAACTTGAGAAACAAAAAGGATCAACATAGGTCTACCAATGGCTTGATCAGAGAAGTTGAACCTTCATGTTCTTTGGCAGGCTCCCCTCAAGTACAAGCTGCTGAGGATGAACAATGTGACTTTCCCGGAGGCGCCAGTATGGCTGGTTTTGGGGACAAATCACTGATCATGATTGACTTTTCATCTGGATCCAGTAGGACCAGTAAGTGGGAAAGGGGGCAAATTGTAATAAACCAGGTACTTCCTGATATACAAAACGGCTTTGTTACAAGCTACAATGAAACCTGGCTACCTGTTACAACATTTGGGAGATGGAGTTGGGTTGAACAAGACTGAATCAGTGATGAGAGCAAATTCCAGAAAGGTGAACTGCAATGAAGTAGCTAAAAATAGATGGTGAAATAACCGTTCTCTGCCGTTGCCTAATAGTTGGTAATTTTTTGTGTTGTTTTTCCCTAATGGTTGTGTTGATGAATACATTGGGATGCAGGGTTAGCTCAGGATAAGGTGATGCACCAAATGGTTTAGTCCCCCCTTACACAGCGGTACTGCTGTTGCAGATCTTCCAATTCCTAGATTGAAAAAGAAAGAGGGAAATGGAGCAGAAAAGATAGTGGAGAGGAGAGTGGTAGGCGAGAGCGATCAGAGGAAATGTGATGGAGAGAAAAATGGCAGGGTATCAGGGGGACCATATGACCGGAAAAACCCGGATTTGTCTGGATTTTTAGCCTCCTGTCTGGGTGTCCTACATTTTGGCTTCATTTTGGAACTTTGCAGTGGTGCAGAGTTCACCATCATGTCATATGTCGTTGTATTCGTATTGAAGAGCAGAATCCAATGCAAAAATAGTTTTTGAGATATCTCCTTCCTACCAAAAGCTATGGCCAAAAAAACAAAAAAATTAAAAACAAAATATTTTATTTATATAAAAACAAAATATTTTGCAAATGTTTGCAAAATAGGAATTTTGGCCATGACGAATTTGGGGTTTGCCATCTGGTCACCCTGGATAGAGTGGAAGAAGGAGAGTGGTGGACTTTGGTGCACACACAGAGGCATGTTGCCTGATATTGCAAGCAGAGCATTACAGCACCGAAACAGTTTCTGGCATTCAGTCTAGGTGAGCTTGATTCATATGAAACCACTCCCAAAGTCATGAATTCCTATGAATTTGAAAATGCAAAGTGATATTTTAAATGGAAGAAAAGCTCACCAAGGAGGAAAAAATACCAGACTGAGGGTGCAACCCTAATCTTGGGCAGCACAATTCACTGGTCTTCCTATTCCCATGGAAAGGCAAGTGCATGTCTGTGCACCAGCCTAACCGTCCCCCGGGAGTAGCACAGAAGTTCAGCACAGGACTTATGCCAAGGCTTAGGCCAGCCTAACTGGAGATTAGGATTGCAGCCTAAGCAAAACTGCTCATAGAAAATAACTCATGAGATAGAAACAAGAACATCAATACTGGAGGGTGTGAACACATTTCAAAACAATGTGTGACGGACAGTTCAATCCTAACTCCTGGTCAGACCAGCACAAGTATTGGCAGAAGTCTTGTGTTGGACAAGGGGTGTCACAAATGTGACATAAACATAAGGCTAACCTGGGGAGGTTCGGCCAATGCACAGACATGCGCTAGCCTCCCCACGCCACCACAGGAATGAGGAGAAGGATGTGCTGGCCTAAATTGGTTAGGATTGTTGCAACGCAATTTGTGGAACTCTGTGCCACAGCTTATGGTAAAGGGCACTAGCTTTTAAAGAAGACAGGACTTTTGTTAATGACCTTTAGCATTGATGGCTAAAAAGGTCAAGAGCAGTGATTTTCCACCTTTATCATCTCATGACACACCTAACAAAGTACTGAAATTGTCAAAGCTCACCATTAATTGATTTGACCATCAACAAGGTACACCAGACTGTTCAAATCCCCCAATTTTCCTATTAATTAATGATCCTCCCCAAATTCCCATGGTACATCCATGGCACACTGGTTGAAAATCACAGGTCTAGAGGCTGGTTTTATATCGTTCTTAATGGCGTTTTATTTTCTGGGGTTTTTTAATGGTTTTTATCAGGTTTTTAAATTGTATCTTATTCTCTGGTTTAATTGCTTTTAAGCACCTTGTGTTTCCTCTTGGGGAAAAAGACGGGAAATAAATAAATAAATAAATAAATAAATAAATAAATAAATAAATAAATAAATGCAACCATCTCCAAAGACAGAGGACCAACAATATGCGAGAACTGTGGTCTTCATTATACACAGAGTATATAATGCACCAAATTCTGTGTAACTCACCTATTGTTGGTCCTTTGTCTTTAGAGATAGTTGCATCTATCTATCTATCTATCTACCTACCTACCTACCTACCTACCTACCTACCTATCTATCTCAAGATAAATATTTATTCCAGAGCCATCGAGATAAACTCTGTTGGAAACAGGGCACTGGATTAGATAGACTATTGGCTTGCTCCAGCCAGACTGTTCTTCTGTTCAGTCTATTAATGTCAACCAGCAATGGATAATAAAAATAGAACTTCCCAATTCTAAGTCAGTCTAAACCAGATGCTATGGATGAACTAACAGAAGAGCTTGTGGTCTTCTTCTGGTTGGCCACTAATGGTAGCAGGATGTAGAGTTAGATCTTGGATCAAAGCAGGACTCACCTGAATTTCTTCTGGCCTCTCTGGATTCCTACTACTGAATGATGATGTGTTATGTGTTATGTTTCAGAAACTGCTATAAAAAGAACGGAATTGCATCAAATCCTCCATGCAGCAAAGGGTGTCGCTCCCTGAAATATTTGCAAATGCAATTCACGGATTGTTTCTACCTCCCCCTGCTGGCTTTCTCATCCTTCTGGGTGCAAATGGGTTCATCCTGGCCTAGGATGACTGTGGAATAGCAGACCGGAACAGCCACATTCCATACAGGCTGGTGCTCTGGCTTCATTTGAGAGGAGCTTGGGCAGGAGAATTTTGGTAAGCACAGCTTCTCCCTTGTTCCAGCGCTTGTAGTAGCTACTCTGAGAAGATATATACACATAGTTTTATAAATTATTGTTATTGTTAATAAATAACAGTAACAATAACAACAAAATAGTATCATTGTGTATGATGCGCTAGAACAGTGTTTCTCCAAGTGGGGGTCAGGACCCCGTTGGGGGTTGCCTAGAGCTTTCCTGGGGGTCACCTAAAGACCCCTGGTGCAGGGGGCCAGTCAGGCTTGCCAGACCTCCGGCTGTAGCTGCGCGCGCACTGGGGCTGACTGACAGCCTCAGGGCCCAATCCTATGCATGCCTACTCTGAAATAAATCCCATTGTGTTCAATGTGTGCATAGAACACACATTTCATTTGTAACAATGAAAATACATCCTGCATATCAGATATTTACATTACGATTCATAACAGTAGCAAAATTACAGTTATAAAGTAGCAATGAAAATAATTTTATGGTTCAGGGTCCCCACAACATGAGGAACTTATAAAGGGGTCACGGTGTTAGGAAGATTGAGAACCACTGCTCTAGAAAGACTGTCCCATGATAAGGGCAGTCCTACTTTCCTGGGAGTAAGACCCATTGGACACAATGGAGCTTACTTTTGAGTAGACATGGTTAGGATTGTGCTTTCAGTTAATGAGCCAACAGAAGGAGAATTAAGACACTGTGCCTGTTAACCAGCAGGCCAGGGTTCGAGACCCGGGTCGGCCCCACAAGACAGGGTGAGCTCCTGTCCTTAGCTTAGCTCTGCAAAGCAGCTGGATCCAATCGTATTGGCTCAGCCTTTCCATTGGACTAATTCAGTGGCGTGGAGAGGGGGGATTTGCTGCTTGGGTGACAGCCTATCCTCCAGAACAATCTAACCCAGGCTTTTGTGCTTTGCATGCAGCGTATGCAGTGCCGAGCACGATACCATAGTCTTCCAAGACTGACGGAGGCCTGCTTTCGTTCAGCATGACACATGATTCTCTTGCTTTTATCCTCACAGTACCACAATAGCTCTTAGGTTGCAATCTTACCTACAGTTACTTCAGAGTAAGCCCCATCAACTGTAATGAGATTTTTTTCATATCCCTGAGTGCAAAGGTGTTTACATTCTTCTGGGTATACTGTGCATGCATGGATTCTTAGATCACAATCCTAACCATGCCTACTCAAAAGTAAGCTCCATTGTATTCAATGGGTCTTACTCCCAGGAAAGTGTCTTTAGGATTACAGCCTTAATCTAATAATCAGAAGTTCCTGTGATGCCAAAGAACCCACCAATAGAAGAAACTTCCAGGTGTGTATCTCTCGGATTTTGCCTCGAATGATCAGTCTCCATTGGAGAAGTCCTTTACGTCTACACTGTATGGACTTCCATATCTTTCTACATAAAAGCCTTAACCTGTGTGTTGTGGTCTTTGCATCTTCTGACCAACATTCTGGGTCAATCAAGCAGGCTGAGGAGAGGCAACTGTCAACCTTCCAACTGTCAACATTCTAAGTACAACTGAAAATTTTGGAAGATGAGATGCTGGAAAGGAGGATAGTTTTTACTGATGTTTTTTATATTGTTACCTCCACATGCAACAGCTGCAGGCTGTTACTAGTATAATATGTGTGGCACTTTTAGAGCAGGGAGGTGGCAGAATCACCCCACCCTTGCAGGAATCTGCTACTGCTGAGCTTCTGCCGATACTGCTGTGTCTCTGCATCAGGCAGAATTGGACTCCCTCTTATGTCCCTAGGTCTATTAACAGGGTGATCATATGTCTTTCTTCCCCCGGATGTCTCCTGGATTTTAACCTTGTGTCCTGGGAAAAACTTCAGTGTCCTCCTTTTCCTTGTAAGCGGGTAGCATGTAGCCTTCTTGTAATTAATAAATTTTATGTAATAAATTCTGTGTAATAGTTTTAAATTTAATAAGTAATATAGTGTTGAAAGTTGCAGTGGCTTAGTTTCCCTGCCCATCTGAAGACTGGCAGGTCAGCAATTCGAGACCCAAGCTGCAAGACGGAGTGAGTTCCTGTCAATTGCCCAGCTTCTGCCAACCTAACAGTTTGAAAGCATTCAAATGCAAGTAGATAAATAGGTACCACCTTGGTGGGAAGTTAACAGCATTTTGTGTGCCTCAGAATACAGGCCACACGTCCATAGAACCATCTTTGGACATCTCTTAGCAATGGGGATGAGCACTGCACCCTAGGGTCAGTCGCAACCTGCAGGAGACACTTTTACCTTTTAATATAGTGTTTAAATTAAACACATAAAAGCAATATGATGAGCTTTTTAGCTTTTATTTTGTCATGTCCTACTTTGTTGGGTGTCCAACATTTGGGGGCTGGGAATGTAGAAAAGTCGTACATTCTTTTCCTCTTTTTTTGGTTATGGCATATGGTCACCCTGCCTGTTCATCACTTTACCTTCTGCTGACCCTGATGCTCAACAGAAGTCATTTGGGAAAAAGTTTCAGAGGCAGCCCCAGAGGATGTAGAGCCCAATCATATGCATGTCTACTCAGACATAATCCCCATCAAATTCAGTGGGGCTTGCTCCCAGAAAAGAGTGCATAGGATTGCAGCCCCAGCCGAGCTGATGAGCTTGTACAGTGAGAGGCCACCCCGTGCTGTCTCATCTCAACCACATCCCTACTAGCCTGATAATTTCAACTGGCACCATCTCAATCACATCCCTACTGGCCTGATCATTCACAGCAGATATTATTTGGTCTCTTATTACACAGGCTGTGCATTATTGAAAACAAAACTCTGCATTGGATGATCCCTTCATCTGATTCAGCATTTTCTTATAGTGAGACTATTATGATCACCTGATGTTTTAAATGCTTTTTTCAATCTTTGGTGGTGCAGACCAGAATCTGTTCACTGGAGAGTGAATCTCATTGAACTTCGCATGGCTTAGATCATGTTGTACTTTGCTGAACCCTTCCAGTCCCAGCCACCTACCTTCATTCTTAAGCCTGGACTCTGACTGTTCCAAAACAGATTTATGAATGAGGGAGGGAAAAAAACACACCCAACTCCGCCTTTGGAATTATGCCATTGGTTGTGAGGTAGGCTTAGCCAAACCCTCCCCTTCTTAGTAACAGGAGGAAAAAAAATCCTCAGTGTTTTTTTCTTGTCAATGGTACAGTTGCTGAAGTTATGTGAAGTTGACACAGCACTGCAGCGAAACCAGAGATCTATGTCTTTGGGTTTTGGTGAAACTTCATGTGCATCTCAAGGAGAAGGCAAAAGATAACTGAAGAAATAACAAGAGGCTAGACCTCAAGAAATCCTTGCTGGCTCATACAGAGGAACTTCGCTGGCGTCCCCATCCAACACCTGTAAGGCTGGCAGAGGCACCCCTTCATTGCTGATATTAAGATTCCAAACCATGGATCCACCAACAGAACATAAATTGCACCAGATAATGATTTGGGGCTCACCAATGTTAGTCAAAAGTACTCACCTGCTGGCACTTTGAAATATTTGCTTGTCCTCGCCCAATTGGAATCTGGGCGAATTTTCTCTCCTACAGCCTGGACTGCTATGGGTTGGTGGAAGCCACTCAGTGGTGTAACTTTTTGGTGTCCTTTGGTGTTCTTTATACTCGGTGGATTGGCTCAAGAGCCTGGAGACATGATCTTGGAACTGGACAGTAAGCAGTGGTGGGCTGGGAGTAACAGGCGCACCCGTACATATCACCACCTAGAGGGTGATGTGCGTTGGAGACAGCTCTATTCTGCCTCAAAGTTCTTCCTGCGTATCAACAGCAGTGGCAAAGTAGATGGAACGCAATGGAAACAATGCCCTGACAGTGAGTATTAACTGCATTTGATATATTGTAGTGGTGAGGTATGGCTGGGTGCACCTTAATCTTTGGCCCTTACCGGGTTATCTCAGCTTGACTTCAAATTAGAAGCATGTTCCTAACCGTCAATCTCACAAAACGAAAACTGAAAATGAAATTACTAAGTGAGATAGCCAGGATGGTGCTGTGATTAGAGCAGAGGTTCCTAAATAACTTACAGTGCAATCTTAGGAATGTCTACTATTATGTTCAATAGTATTCACTCCCCGGAAAGTGTGGTTAGGATTGCAGCCTTGGTCTTGCTGCTTCGGTGAGCCAAGTGATGGACCGTGATGTAGATATTTTGCAACATTTGCAGCTATGGGTCAGTCAGTCTCTCTCTCTCTTTCACTCACTCTCCTGGGCTATAAATAAGAGCAATCTAGTCTAGCAGTCACTTAATCCACAACGTAGAAGGTGGGGGTAGAAAAAGTTGAAGGAGCCTCACCCTCCTATCATAATGTCACTGACCTCAGAAGTCTGGTCAAAATGTGTAGATGGACGTAGCTTGCAGAGCATTGTTTCAGGATACCTGGTTTAGGGTGTTGGATTAACCATGGTCACAAACAGGATCTAAAGCAATCCTGTTTATGACTAAGGGGTTTTATCATGGTACACCCACTGAGTTCAGTTAGAGAGAAGAATATCCAGGCTGTAGTAGCAGAGATAATGGGATGAGACAAAATGCTGAGAGACATCTAAAAGATGAAATGAGAACTAATGTGAGGGTTACCGGCAGCTGGAAAACTGGATCACAGGGTATCTTGTAGCTAAACCAATTGGTGGTAGGAAGAGAAATTTGACAAGGAGAGCAGTCTTGGTTACAGAAGATGTGGTACAGCAGGACACATATGTATGTGGCATGATGGAAAAATAACAGCCTAGGGCTTTGAACAAGAAGCCTGTCCTGAGAACTGCTGAGTTCCAGCAAAAGAGAGTATAACCTTGCCACTGAGCAAAGCACGCAGAAGAGCAGCTGAGTGTGTGAGAAAATGAAGCATCTCAGGTGCACCAACGAAGGTGAAAGGTTTCCAACATGAAACAGATTGCATGCAAGGTGGCATCAAACCAGGTTTGTGGAAGGATTGGGAGACTTTGGATAAACCAGAAATAGGAAAGAAAATAGAGCTTTTGAGCTCTTTTGTTGGAGAAGAATGGATAGGATCACTCAGGCTGGACTCAGCCTCCACTCCTGTGGAGTTCCATGAAAAGAGCAACAAGAATGGGACTTGGCATCAGAGGATGTTTCTCTTCCAGCTGAAGAAGGAAAGAGGCACCTGTATTAATGAAGCTCCTGAGCTCACACGGGTGGTCTTTTATCACAAGGGGGATAGCAAAGTGTAGGAAATGCAGTACCAGAAAAATGTGGAAGACATTCAGTTGCCCAAGATGGAGATCAAGAAACGTCATCAAGGGAAGACCATTCCTGATAAGACCTTGGGTTGGAAACTGGTCAAAAATCCTAAAGAAACAGGCCAGCTGTAGAGAGTAGCAAGAAGAAATGGAGAATTCCATGCATGTAGAGTCCAGAAAAGGAAAAGGGGGACAGAGCTGAAGTGTAAAAGAAATGAAAGTATTGGACTAGAGTTGTTTCATGGTTCTGCAAAGTTCTGCAAAAGTAGTTTCTTCTGGAGAGGTTTCTGAAGAACTACCCAGCCACTTGCCTGTGAAAGATTGTTACTGTTGTAGGCATCTTTACCCTCGGAAAGGCAAGGAGTGTGGCCAAACTCTGCTCAGAGCCACAAATAAGGTCAGAGAGCCTTAGCGGGATGACAGAGAAACGGTAAAGGTGTGCTCAGCAGAAGCTGATTCAGGAATTCCTGAAGTGGTGACAAGGACATTCCTGGGGACAGTTATTGCAACATCTCATGAATAAGAATGTGGATGTAATCATGTTTTGGAAAATGATGATAGGTGGACCAAATATAAAGGGGAAGAAGGTTGCAAGGTTGCTTCTGTAAAGGCATACCATGTTAGTTCAGAAAGGCAGGAAAATGATGTGTTGTGAGAGGAGCACAGGTGACCATGAGAACATATGGTATGTCCTCTTTTTAGCCTTGTGTCCTGGAAGAAAATCTTCATTGTCCTCCTTTTCTTTGTGAGCAAGAACCATGTAGCCTTTTTGTAATTCATAAATTATGGCTGAAATCTTAAAGACATTTTCCTGGGAATAAGACTCATTGAACACAATGGGGCTAACTTTTTTGGTAGACATTACTCAAAATGGGATTCCTCTCTCTAGAGAGAGAGAGAGAGAGAGAGAGAGAGAGGGTGTCCCCCAAAAAGTGTACTCACACTTTAATTGGCTATTACACATATATTTAACTTTGATTAAGGTGTTTATTGACATATTTACAAGTCTAATAGGATAAATTTAAAACAGGTAATGACATTATGGTGTAGAGTCTTTTCCGCAAGTTGTTTACACATTTGTGCATGTTCGCAAAATGTTCAAATTGATTTCCACCATTTTCCAAACAAAGGAGTGAGTACATTTTTTGGGACACCCTGTAGATAGATATAGATATGTGTGTGTGTGTGTATGCGCACACACACACACAGATACAGAGGACACACACACACACACAGAGATAAATATATATAGATTTTCCATATATAATAATGCATATGTAATAGTTTTAAATGAGTGTTTTTAGCTTCTATTGTGTCACGTCCTACATTTTTGGGAAACTTGTTGTCTTTTGTGGTTATGGTCAGGACAGAAGTGAGGATCAGTTGGGGAAGACAAGCTGAAAGAAGAAACCAGAGTATGGAAGGAAAAGGGGAGAACACAGAAGGGTGGAACAGAGATACAGAGGAAGCCAACCTCGAGGAAGGGAGTAATATTTGACTGAAGATGAGCATTGGGAAGAGAAGTGGTGGAAAAGGAAGATTGGAGGCCACTTTGCGAGGAAAACAATGAGTAGGCCCACATAGGATCATGCTATAGGGCTGTTGGCTAAGAAAGTTCAGAGACTGAAAGAGAACAACTTAGACGAGAGAGAGAGGTCAAAAATCAATGTTCCATTATAATCAATAAGTAAAAGATCAGTAATTTTTGGGATTAAGTAATTAAGTTATAGTAATTAAGGGATGGAGAAGAACCCTGCAAACATCTGGGAGGAGGGTAAAATAATAAAATAAATAGCAAAAGCATAAGATAGTACAATCAGCTGTAGGACAAACTTCTGCTCAGAGCCACTGAATCTCAGGCAATCTGAAAGATCCAAAACAGGTTTTAACCCCAAAGGGGAGCTTAATCAAATCTAATTGATCTACCTGTATTAATTATTAATAAAGATTATTTGAATAAGCAGTGGTGAATCAAATTTATCACACGAGGAAATTGCATAAACTCAAGATTTGGAAAACTGATAAAGGCTGATTACTTAGTGCTGAATAAACGCAGTCTGCATTATCTCAGAGGTCCTCTTTATTGTTACTTTTCATGTTCTGAGCAGCAAGAGCTGCATCCCACAGGGCTTTACAGTCTCAGATTAAGCCCTGGGTGGCATCTACTGAAGCCACCTCATCCTATTTGCAATTCTCACAAATTGCTTTCAAAGGACAATTCACGATTCAAACTTTTTAGAGTATGAGGAAACTAAACCTTTCTTTAAAATCTGGGGTTTTCTAATTCTTATGAGTTTTTGCAACAGGTGAGTCAGTTTTGCACCCCTGAATCCAACTCCAGCACAGCCTGAACTGTCTTTCTTCTCCCTTTTTTTTTACATGGTCAATAGTGTAGGTTCAAGGTGACCATACAGAATGGATGACGGAGTGCCTCTACCTTTAACCATTACATAGAAGAGGGAATTTAGCAGGTTTAGCTCAACATGGAAGGGTTTAAAAAGCAGCACCAGCCTAAATTCCCTCTTCTATGAAACGCTCAAAGAAAGAGACTCTCTGTCCTCCATTCGATATGGCCACCCTGGATATGTTGAAATCATTGCTACCCTCTCATTCAATTTGTGCTTGTAGGTTTGTTTTATTTGTGTCTCATGTATGTCATGCAATATCCTCTCCTGCTAGTTGCTGTCAGTGTGGCTGTCACAGGCCAGGTGACCATATGACCAGAAAAACTCAGATTTGTCCAAATTTTTAGCCTCATGTCTGGGTGTCCTACATTTTGGCTTCATTGTCCTACATTTTGGCTTCATTTTTTAACTTTGCGATGGTGCGCAGTACACCATCATGTCACATGTCGTTGGATTTGTATTGAAGATCAGAATCCAATGCAAAAACTGCGTTTGATATAGCTCCTTCCTATCAAAAGTTGTGACCAAAAACAAAAAATATAAAAACAAAAACATTCATTTTTTTGATAATGTTTTTAAGCAGGTAGGAATTTTGGTTTGGGGGTAGGTATTTTGGCCTTGGGGTTCAGGAATTTTGGGTTTGGCATCTGGTCACCCTGGTCACAGGTGAGCTAGCCAAGAGCTGGTTGAAGAAGCTAATGCTTCCTTGATCACAGCATCTACTTGAGGAATACAACAGGATGACGCTGTTATAGATGTTGTGGATGTTGTTTTCAAACCGAAATGGCTCTGACAACCTGGGAAAATAGGAACATTTCAAATCTAGCTTGGAACAGAACTAAAAGCAGGGGGTTTTTTTACATCATGTTTGTGACAGTGCGCACTGGTGGTAAGGTAGCATGCAGATCCTGTATCTATGAACATCAAATGCCAGGGTGCTTGGGTTCCCATATCTGTGAATATCAAATGTCAGGGATGAGCAACAGGAGAAAGCCATCATCTTCTTGACGTACATGTTTTGTTTAGTAATGTAAACAGAACATTCAACTAGCTATTTGGATCCTGAGTCCGATTCAACAATTCTTAAAACTGGATCGTGAACAAGCAGATCCATTGTCAGAATTAACTATAGGCATTCACAAGGCATTCAGCCATGCCTGGTTCAGTTAATTGCAATTCCCAGCCATTTGTGGGCATTGCCTGAATAGACTGGTAAGAACCAGTGCTGGTTTGCAGCCCATGGGCTAAAAGCCAGAATCTTCTGTACTGTGCAGATGACAGAGGCCAGGGCAAGGGGTTGCCCACAATATGAGATAGAGATAGTTTATCGAGGTGGAACGGCATCATTTTTTCTCCCGCATGGAAGCAAAGTCCACAGGGTTCGCTCACACCCTGTTCTGTGCTCCCATCGCAGAGACAACACACTGTCTTGCAGAACTCATAGGAATCTCTGCAGCTGCTTTCCAGGGAGTCAGACCTTTGATCCATTTCCGTCAGTATTGTCTACTTACTATATTGACTGGTAACAGCTCTTGGATCCTAGTTGTAGAGGTCAGGCACTGAAGGTAGTGCAGATGCTTGCAGCCTCTGCTGGGCTCTGAAGATCCTTTGGAGGCATGCCATAGGTGGACCGAACCACTGTTCCCAAATCAGATGGGAAGCACATTAGTATGCCATGGGGAATACACGAAGCCATTAAAAATTTCAATGAACCTAGAGCAGGACTAGCACTTCCATGATGCAAATGATAAGGCAGGTAAGCAGCAGATGCACATCTGCCACTTTGCTTCTGCTGGTATGGTGGATGCTCATGGTCTCTGCTGGTCTCAGAAGACCTTCACAGAGCTCTCCTCACCTATGGACAATGGGGGGGGGGGAGGCACTTCCCTGTATCCAGAGATTCATGTATCTGAGAGATATAGAATGGAAACCCCTCTCCCCTGCAGATCACACCTGCAGTTCCACTTGTTTTAATGACTGAACTGCTTTAGTAAAAATATTTTTGTTTCCAAAAAAAATTCAAAATGTCCATTGCAATGTGTTGTCCCAACTATATTGAAATGTATTTGGCTAGAGTAGGTTACCCCATTGGCATGGATGCATCAGTGCTCGAAAATGGGATAGGAATGGATCCTAAGTGGTCCCCATCCTTCTCTGCTACATCCTTTCAGCACCACACATCACACTGGTATTTAGTTTGCCATAGCCTTAGGATACAGGTATAACCTAATTATCAGTGTTTTATTTATCAGCAATTTTGTCTCAACATGAATGAGACTGGCTCTTTAAATTAAAAGATAAAACTTCCCTTAAGAAGCAGTTAATGGCTTAAAAGCAGTCGGCTTACCATGGCAGCATAGCAGGCAATTAAGCCTGCCTGATAAAGGCTCATAAATCTGACACCCCAACCTTCCCCCATGTGATTATCACATGAAGACAAAGTGAGAATCCCTTTTTAATTGCTTTGCAAGGGGAAGTTTCTGCCTCTGAGCTTAAACTCAGCAGTTTTAAAGTGAATTTGATTCATATTGATTCATTGCCTTGTTACACGGTAAACAACTGCTTTGGGATAACACAGAAATGGGTATCCATGGAGGTTCCTGGAACCAAATGTCACAGATGGAGAGATTCAATCTGTATTTTGCATCTTATTTTTCCTTCCCCATCTCACTGAAAAGCTCTGCCCCTTCCCCCAAATGATCAGATGTATTTCACTGGGGACACAATCCTATGCATGTCTACTCAGACATAAGTCCCACTGTGTTTAATTGGTCTTCCGCCCAGGAAAGTGTGCATACGATCGCAACCTAAGATGCTTCTTGTGAAGCATTTCCCTGATGTGCACATGCACTCCATAACACTGGTAAAACACTACACAAAAAGAATTATGATGTATCATGTATAATAACGTCAAGATTGCTTTTTTGCTGTATATTACAAGTGAACCTAAAGCAGCAGCAAGCTAGAATCATAGATTCTTAAAATTTATTTAAAATCTGATTTTTAAAATTTATGTAAAATCTAAAAATTATAGAATTTAAACATTTAAAAATCTGATTTTTAAAATTTTCTTATTTTATAATTAGGAAGGACCTAATAGGTCCATCTTGCCTGTAGCAGGAAATCCTCCTAAAGCATCTACAACAGATGCTTGTTGAGCCCCTTCTTGAAGATCCCAGTGAGGGAGATCCACCGCCTACCTAATCTATTCCACCTAATCTATCCCTACCTAATCTATTCCACAAAGCAGCACTCTGCACAATATTTATAAAATCAAAACAATTAGGAAGGAAAGCCAAATAATTTAGATGTCCAAAATTTTGAGTGAAATTCAAATGAGAATTTCTGGAGCACCTTTAGTAAATATTCAGTGGCTTGGATACACCATTGACCGTTCTTCTCTGTTCTCTTAGGTATTATGGAGATCCGTTCCGTGGGCGTGGGCATTGTCGCAATCCGATCCATCCACAGTGGTTTCTACCTGGCCATGAACAGAAAGGGGAAAATCTACGGAACGGTAACATTGCAACTTCTTTTTTTTAGAAGTTCAAGGTCTTGGGGCTGACACTAAAATACCCCTGACCACAAACAGAAGAGGGTTGCTGGTACTGAAGGAAAAAACACTCTAGATATACAGTGGCGCCTCACGTAAAGAATGCCTCACATAAAGTATGTTTCACGTAACAAACAAAAATTTCTCTAGGATTTTGCTTCATGTAAAGAACATGCTTTACGTAAAGAAAACATTCGTTGGCAGCTGGCGCAGATGTGCTTGCCGGCAGTCTGTTTAAAAAGCGTCAGGGCTGCCCAGCGCACCTGCCCATAGTGAAAGCAACACTTCCATGCTGTTCCTCCTATGGCCAGGTGTCTGCTGGGCAGAGGGAGAGAAGAGCAGTGGAGAATTGGAAGCAGCTCAGGGCTAGCCAGAAAGGAGCAGGGGAGGGAGACGCTCAGGTTGGAGAGAAGGAGAAAGTGGGGAGGCACTCTGAAGGTGTCTTGGATTGCAGCCTCCTAACCATGTCTACCCAGAAGTAAGCCCCATTGTGTTAAATGGATCTTACTCCCAGGAAAGTGTCTTTAGGACTGCAGACTAAGTAGACTTCATAAGATCATGCACATTGAATGCATGTTTGAATTCAATCCCAGTGTTCTGTCATCATTTTTACATCCAGTTAATATTTTTATATGAATATTTTGTGGGTTGTGGAACCAATCGTCTGAGTTTCCATTATTTCCTATGGGGAAAAACTGCTTCACGTAAAGAATGTTTCACGTAAAGAACATGCCTCCAGAACGAATTAAATTTGTTACGTGAGGCGCCACTGTAGTTGATTTTCACAGCTAGATTGCAGTTGGCCCTGACATCTTCCAGCCAAATATTTGGGTGCATAACTCAAATCAAACTAAGAAATGCAGGTCCTTCTCCCATGACCTCTGGAATCTTAAAGCCAACTTTGGTATCTAACCGATGCCCCCCAGCCTCTAATGCTCCAAAATTGAGTACTAAAGATGATGTCTAGGAAAGGGGTTGCACAGCTTAACACTATTATAGGTAAGGTGCACAGTTAAGTGGTGATCTGTTAATGGGGGCTTTGGATGAGCCCCCTTTGAAAAATATCTAAATTGATGTGCAAGTTCATATGGGAGAACACATCCCTCCGAACTGTCATCCTAGGACATTCAGGGCTTGAAAAAGTCAAGACTTCCTCCTCCATTGCATTGATGAAATACTACAAATTCAGTGCATTGATGAATCACTATCCAAAATAAGCCTGGATGTGAATACAGAAGCAAAGGGAGAGCTTTCAGTATTGGAAAGGCACAACTATCCTGCAAGCTCCAGTTAAGAATCTTTAATGTAGGTTACCCCTCCATTCCCAGTGACACACTTCAGAAGTGCAGCCTCACCCTTCTGTCTTTCTTCTCCCCCAGAAAATCTACAGCCCTAACTGTAAATTCAAGGAGTGCATGGAAGAGAACCGCTACAACACATATGCCTCATTTCACTGGCAACACAGGGGCCGCCCGATGTTCCTATCCCTCAACGGAAAGGGTATCCCACGGCGCGGGTCCAAGACAAGCAGACAGCATTCGTCTACTCATTTCCTCCCCTTGCTCATCTCTTGATTCAGTGACTGATACCCTCCCTGGACTACATTATTATATGCATATTTAAAACTTTTTTGTTATTTATTATTTTTGTACCAAGAGAATGGTCAGGAAAAAAATGTTGACTTTTGTACTAAGAAAATGGACAGAAAAATATGCTGAATAAAGCCTATCTTGGAAAAACAGCGCATGCGTTTCTGACCAACATTGCATCTCAATGTTCTAACTTCAGCCTGTAATGCCGTTTAAAGTTTGCCATCAATGCACCCAATCCAGGAGAGCCTTAAGAGATGTAAAGAGGGATCTTGACTGCCTCCAAGGCAATATGGCCCTAAGATCTCAGCCTCTGACCATCTTTTGGAACTGGGGTAAGTAGAATGATGAAAGGTCATGCTTCAAGACATGATGAGCTCCTGTCCAATTGTATTGGCTCTGCCATTCCATTGGACTATTTCAGTGGCATGGAGAGGGGGGATTTGCTGCTTGGGTAACAGCCTATCCTCCATAATAATCTACCCAGGCCTTTGTGCTTCGCATGCAGAGTTGAGCACGATACCATAGACTTTCAAGACTGATGTATGCCATGCTTCAAGGAATTTAATCAGGTTGCTCACTTGAAGTTCTCACTTGAATTTTCTGAGTTATCTGGTTTCCAAAGTGGAATCAATATTCAGTTATCCTGTCAAGATTGCTTGAGGGGGGCATTTCATCTATTGCAGTTTGATGCACTCATAGTCACCAAGATCTTCATGTGAGCTCTGCTGAAAATTATTCAAAACTGCTATGAAAATTCCCAATTAACTATTTATTCATTGGTCCTGCTTAAAAGAGACCGTGATCTGCCTGTCTGGCATGTTGCTTATTTAACAATTCATTTTTTTTAATTTAAGGGATTTATTCCCCACATTTCCCATGCTAAAGCAAATACCCAAGGCAGTTTACAAAGCTTTTCTCCTTGTGAGCTCCTGTCCCTAGCCCAGCTCTGAAACGCAAATGGATCCAATTGTATTGGCTCTTCCTTTCCATTGGACTATTTCAGTGGCGGGGAGAGGAGGGATTTGCTGCTTGGGTAACAGCCTATCCTCCATAACAATCTACCCAGGCCGTCATGCTTCACATGCAGTGTCAGCGTCCAGCATGATACACAGTCTTTCAAGACTGATGGATGCCAAGTTCTTTTGCTCCTTGCAACAGCCCTGTGAGGTAGGTGAAGCCATCCCAAGGTCACCCAGAAAGCTGCGATGTTAAGGGCAGATTTGAACCTGATCCTCAAGGTCTCAGTCCAATTCCCTAATCACTACACCATCTTAGTTGTCTTTACATTGAAAAACCATTTCTAAAATCTTCAGCAGTGCATTTCTTTACACTGTTAAGGCAATTGGGCAGCTCCTGGTTACTCGATTGTAAAGAGATATGCCTTATGGGAAAATTTATAAGGAGCAGGAAAGGAACACTTAAGAGCTATAGACTGAATGTAAGCAAATGCCTTATACTGTATGGTTCACAAATGAACCCATTAGAAGCAGTTTATCCAAGATAGCTCTTTTCAGCTATCTTGGGTAAACTGTTTCTAATGGGTTCATTTGTGAACCATATGAAGGCTGACCTAAGGTGTCCAAGCATGACTCATTTCCCTGGACTGCCCCAATTTCCTCACTTATTATAAGCAATCTAATGAGTTTGACCTGCTTTGAAACGCCTGCATAAAAATGCTTCTAGAATGTTCACGTTATCTGAGGAATGCTCACACAACAACCTTGCAGGGCAGGCTGGCTTTAGAATGTGGTGATACCATGGGGTGGAGGCTTGCAGATGACTAAGCAGAATCTGAAGCCTCACAACTACGTATGTTCCATAAGCATTATGACACTGTGAATGATAATGCAGTCATCTGCGTGCGAAGCACAAGCTGCTGTTTGCTCGGTATGGCCAAAGATTCTCGTGGGAGCCGATGCATAAATCATCAGCTCATGTATATTTTATCATTATCTAAAATAGGCCCCCCCAAATTTACAGTCAAAAACGATCACCCTGGCAGACTGCAGCACGTTACAAGCATAGTAGATGCAATGCACCTCAGAAAGTGAAATGCCCCCAACTCGTTCCTTTGGCTTTCCACAGCTGCTCCCACAAAAATAGCCGTGTTTGCCACAGTAATAACAAGATGGAATGAGGCAGAAGAGAAATAAGGCAGGAGGCAGCCGTAGCATTGCTCATCGACCATATGGTGATGCTGAGTCAGACCCTTAGAAACAAAGGAATGCTAGAATTGGAAGGTATCTTAGAGATCATCTAGTCCAACTCTGTACCTGTCACTACACTATATCCCTGATAACCATCCAATCTATGGTAGAACTACAAGGAAAACCTACAAATGCATAATGTAGACTGTTTCAGTGCCAGGTACCGCTTATGCTTAGAAAGTTCCTCCTTGTGTCCAGTACTTCACTATAGGTCCAGGTCAGGCAGCAGGTATGATCTAACAGAGCTGCTAAAGATAGCTTAGCAGGCAAGGACTTGGACAGCTCCTTGATGGGAAAGTGATAGCTGATAAAGCTGTCATGAGTCATCAGCGCCAGACAGTTTTGCCTTTTACAGCTTGGATGATCTGAAAACTCCTGCTG
Source organism: Cryptoblepharus egeriae (assembly GCA_030015325.1). Classification (NCBI taxonomy): domain Eukaryota; kingdom Metazoa; phylum Chordata; class Lepidosauria; order Squamata; family Scincidae; genus Cryptoblepharus; species Cryptoblepharus egeriae. The sequence goes on along the minus strand of JAREYC010000015.1, from coordinate 3,262,126 downwards.
GAAGCTTGGAAGACATTTCCTGATACCAGAGTGAGATGACCACCCCACTGAACAACTAACTACCTCATAGGGTTGTTGCGAGAACACAAAAGGGGGTACATGGAAAGAGCACCAAGAGACTACTGTGGAAATGACATTCCCAGCAGTCGGCATACGCTAGGCAACACTGGAAACTACACCAGTGGATAAATTCTTCCACCCCAGAAAAAAACTCTGGACATGATATAGATCTAGGCCCATTATTGCTAGCTCTTGATGGTAGCAACTCTCCAAGCAGGAACCTTTCCTGGAGATGGCAGGAACTGGTCATGATCTTCATGCAGAGTAGGTATTGGTACTTGACCAAAGTGCGACTATCCACTTTCACTGAAGGGGAGATCTCAAGGCAAGGATATAGAGGCTGGGAGACAAAATTTTTTGTGCTTCCTGGAATGGCTCTGAATGGGAAGGGCCTTTTGATGCCAATTAGAGGCTTCCTCCAGGACTGACTGCTCTGCCCCCCTCTTGCTGTGCCACCAATTCCTATCAACAGCACTTGCGCCAACATTTTTTAAAGTTATCTTAATTAAGGCAGAATTTAGGAAGAGCAGAATGCAGTGTTATACTATTATTCAACAACAAAAGGAACACAATAAGGATATCCACCCTCATTCCTGACATTCACCAAATGCTTACAGTGGAAAAACAATTTGAGAAAAATACTAATACTGAAACCGGTATAGATTACCAAGGTAGATGTATATATTTTGTCTATTCAGAAAGCACTCTATTAATACAACCAATTATAACTTTTTTTGCTTTGGTGCTATTTTAAGAATGTGCCATTTACAGTTAGATACAAACGACATCTTTCATCCTGACCCCACGGGAGTCAAATGGTACTTTTTAGAGTGTCAAGTGACAAAGAGCCAGGTTACAGGGTTAAGGTTGTTTTACCAACACCAGTGACCCATATGCCTTAGCATTTACAGTATGCAATCTTAAGAAAAAATATATTATGGAACAGAAAGTACATCACACCCGATTGTGCAAGATAGCATCATTCCAACTGCCTCTCCTACTGCCCTGAAGACAGGGTGATTGAAAAGTAACTCCCTATTTTAAAATACTTATAAATTACAATATAGGGAGTTACTTTTCAATCACCCTGTATATTCCAGCTGCTCTTCCTTCATTCTGCCGAATACTCAGTTTCCTGGTTACATTACAAGCCATTTAGGTCACTGTCCAGGTTTCTGTAGATGAGTCACTGCTTCTCAGATACATTCCTAGCATGACTTAGGAGCATTTGGGAATGCGCCCAAAATTAAAAGAAACCTCACGCATGAGATTTTAAGAGTCCAAGCCTCTGAACTTTGTGGTGTTCCAAAGGGATATGGGTTGTTTTGGTGTTCCAAAAGGATATGGGAGGCCCCATTCCCACCACATTCAGCAGCACTGGTTCTGCTGCTTGGCATGAGCATCAGATAGGGAGGGCCACCCAAAGATAGAAAGGCCAGAATCAGCATGAGTTTATCTCAGGGAATATTTCTCCAGACAAGTCTGATCCAACCTGCAACAAATAGGGTCAAATACTCCGATCCAACCTTCAGATAGGGTCCTACTCTTAACTGTTTTGCTGATTTGCCTCTATTCCAATATACGGTAGCCTCTACCTATGGAGAATTTTAAAAATCAAAACCAAAACTTGAAAACCAGAAACTGGAAATGCCCTTGCAGGGAACCTTTTTTAAAAAGTGGTGGCTTGTTTTAAAATGAAACATCCTGGAGGGAACCAGGCAGCATTTGCGTCATAAGTACTTGGATCACAAGTGCCTACTACTTTTGAATTTAAAGCATCTTCCAGAACTTGTGATGCCACATCCTTGCAGAAATGCAGCAAATGCCTCTTCCTAGAATCCTGGTGCCACCTACTGGTTGAACTACAGTAATGCACACATCCACAAAGACAGGAGTCCTGCTCTTATTCCTAGTTATCTACTTTTATTCATCCTCCCATATGAATTCTCACTAAAACTTAGAAGTACATCATTCAAACCCCAATTTCATCTGTCATTTTAGTTTCCGGTCACTGTGGGAGATACCAGATCTCTTTTTTCTAGGCTGGACTACTGCAACAGGCTTGACTACGGACTGCTCTTGAAGGTGGTTCAAAAACATCAGCTATTGTAATTCTACAATACATGGCCTGCTGCCACTTAAGCCTCTGCCATGGCTTGCCACTGATCAATATTATGTTACCAGCACTGAAGTATGCCAAGATACTTCAGGCCCTTTCAAAGTGTTGATTCTTACCCTAAAAGCCAAGGGTTCCTAACAGCTTGAGTTCTGATCATCTCAGGGAGCATTTCTCCAGACAAGTCTGACAAATGGGGTCAAATAGTCTGATCCAACTTTCAGATAGGGTCCTGCTCTTGATTTCATCACAAGGACACTAAATTAGACTGCATTCAGAATGCGGTTTCTTGGTAGCAGCTCTAAAACTCTGCCCTTCGCTCTAAGAGATGCAGCCAGCCCCATCTCAGGAAACATACCCACCGCCTTCCAGACATCCAAAATAGAGGCAGTAGCGTATTCTGGTCGAGTTCTGCTTTTCTTCTACTGTTTCACTGAATGTAACTAAAGCATTTTCTGCCCAAACATTGCATAATACACAAGGATCAAATGTGTATACCTGTATGTTGGGAAAAACTAGGTTAAGCTGTTTAAGCTGTTCCAATTTTTAACATGGGTTTGTATTTTGTATTTTTTAAGGTAAACTGCTTAGATCTCTTAAATGTAGTACATATTGTATATTACAAAAAAAGAGGATAGACCATATTGCCTTCTGACATTCCTAAAGTTATCTGCTACCTTTCCCTTTTTGGAATCTAACAGCACAATTCTGTGTTCAGTGGAACTTACTCCCAGGTAAGAGGACACATGCTTACAAATTCAGAAACTTAAGCTGAAACCATGAGAACTGAGCCTGCATCTCATTCCAGCCAATGGTGCAAAACATCACAAACCTGTAGATTCAGGTCCTCTTAGCAGGTGAACATAAATCCTCTATTACCTTCAACCTTTTTTATGACCTGGCCAAAAAAGTATGATGCTGTGGACCCACTTTTGATCCCTTCTGTCCTGCATATACATCCCACTGCCATCCACTTCTTCCCTCCCTTTCCGGCTTCAGTGAAGAAGGTTTTTTGAACTTGGCACTTCTGCTCATCAAGATAATATGTCCCCTTTACATTTGTAACAGTGCTGGACAGGTTACTTCAGAGTAACATAGGGCGACACAGAGTAGACAGCAAACTTCCACAATGGAGCAAGGCTTAGCAACAATCCTATGTATGCAAAAGTAGTGTGTTTGTTTGTAAATACTTTCACATATGAAAAGGTGGCCTTGATGGAATCTTCTAGTCTTCATACTGCACTATGCCACACCCAACAGTACAACATGATATGATAGGCAGTCATTTTGGTTCCCCTACCTTATCACAACCCCACAAATGGGGCTCAAAATGCCAAGAACACTTCTCTACAATACTGCTTATTTCTTTCACTTCCTCTTCTTGAGCCATTTTACTGGGAAAGGAGGTGAAGAGTCTAGAGGTTTTCTCAATGAGAACCCTCTCCTGAAATGCCCCTGGAACAACAGTAAGGAAAAGGCTCTCCTGCTTCCTTAAGCTGCTGCCAGTTGCCTCACCCGCCAATCTTATTTGCATGTTCTGAGTTCGAAGTGGCACATCGGTCCAGGATACATTTCATAACAATCTCACCTTAAGACGAGCATTTTGCTAACCAATAATAGATTTATAAAAATAAAGACTTTTGCTGATTTGTATTTTGACCTTTGTACAGTTTCTTCAGCTGCCCCAGATTCATGCCAAAAGAAAGCAAAAAAGTGCCTACACATCAGTTTCTGGTGAATATATATATGATTTAGTGTCATGGATTCAGTGTCAATTCAATGTTATGTGCTAGACAGTGAGGGGTATAGGACTGCAATTCAAGCAATTTTAGCTTTGGTTATGCCACTGATGTTCTGCAGGAGATGGAAGCATCCCCGCTCCATTATGTGTCCTCCCCCCTGCACCTTGTGGCACAAACCCACTGCATCACATTGTTGAGCTGAAATGTCCATTTATTTAACAGCAGTAATAATTTAAAATTATAAAAACCCCCTTTTCTCTGCGTCAAATTCCCAAAAAGGGTAATGTTAGAACAAAAAAAGGAAACAAAAAAATGGGTAAAGGAAGCTTGACAGGGCCAGGAAGTGGGGATCCAATTCCGTTAAGGTCACATTCTCTCTCTCTCTCTTAGCAGCAGCTAGCTAAAAATTTTGCTGGCTCCTCCCAATGAAGCGAATCCACAGGAGGGTAGAAAGGGGGGGGAAGGTTACTGGTTACATTTCCATTTCAAGATTTGGAAACATGAAAGCATAACCGATCAAGGAGAGGGGGAAATAGTCAAAGTAAAAAAAAAGTGTTAAAAGTTTTTGAACATCCTTTTGGAACTGCAACACCACTCCCTCCGCCAAGCCCAGGGCCTTCCATATCCCAAACTCTGAAGCTTTTGCACGGCACTGTTTTGGCCGATCTTAAAGAGTCCACACAGCAACACAATTTTAAAAAATATGTACGACAGGCCTTCTCCATCCCCACCCTTGGGAACGACAGATCTATCATCCAACACCCCGCCCATGGAGGGAGGGAAGAGAGAAAAGAGGACCTTGGTGTCATTGTGGTTCACAGGAAACCTAAAAAGGTTTCTATTCTCCTTCCCTGGCCCACTGCTCTGTTTTGGTGTCCCCACAGTTGGTGGTGGTAGGAGATGAGGAAGGGGCTACGACATTAGAAAAAAGGGCATGAGTGGAGATAGCTTTTGTAGTTTAAGATTCATGAGTTGTTTGCAGAGGTTTCGTTACTTGGTGAACTGGAGGAGGAGGATGAGGAGGATGAAGATGAAGAAGCGAAATTCATTGCTGAGAGTCCCGGAGGGTTGGTGGCTGTGTTCTGTCCACTTAAGCTTTTTCGGCACACTGGACAAGTGTCGTGCTGTGGGGCAGAAGCAAAGGAAAAAAACATGACAAAGAGAGCGAGAAAGACAAATACTAGAGTAAAGGAGATGACTGACCTGTGGTGCACCCACCACCCTTCCTTAATACATTTCCAGCTTTTTCAGCCTGGGCCACATCACCAATACCTGAAGAGATGTCCAAGCATGGATCCAGAGGACTGGACAGAAAAGAGACTGAGCATCTCTGTAGCCAAGAGCCAGAAGGAGCCACCACTCAACTTCTCCTTCTGAACCAAAGAGGGAGGCAGGGACTTTCCCTGAAATTCAAGCTTTCCAAACTGTTAGTCATGACCTACTTGGTGGGAAATGAGCACATATGAAGTGGATCAGAAGTTCAGTCCTCCTACCCATCCTTGTGCTTGGCTCCAAAATGGCTCTTTACATAAACTCTGGATGACCCCTGAGGTTTCATCAAGTTGCATCAAACAGTGATCCATTCAGCTGGCCTCTGTGGACCCAAAGTGGCCCACAGAAGCCCCCAAAGCAATGTCTGGATTTCAGAGACAGGGGCTTCAGTGGGCGATTTTGAGATCCATGGAGTCCAGTAAAGTGGGTCACCATCCTGATGTGACCCAAAGAAGCCTTCCAGGCACTACCATAAGCATCATGACCAACCACGGAAGATGGGGGATGTGGTGTTGATAATATTGGGAACTGCTACTGTTAATTCTACTAGGTCCTGCACAGATCAGAGCAATGACACAGAATGGTCTTCAGCCTCTCCTGCAACTACAGGGTGGAAAGAAAAATGGGGTTTCTCTTGTCATTGTTGACAGAGGGGGATGAAACACCTGCCAGAGAAAGGGTGGTGCAGAACTGGGCCTGCTCCCCACCCTACTTTGAAAACTTTTTTGAAGCTAACCTGCTCCAGCCAGGGGACTATACAGCCATCATGGAACAGATGGTTGCAGGGTAACTGCCTCACGCTCTCGCCAGCTTCATAATCTTCTTTACATACGGGACACTCCAGCCCAGAACCTGCAGTTGGAAAAGATAAAAGCTAATTATCAAGATGTTTAAAGGTTTAATAAAAGGTTAATGGTTTAAATAAAATTGAAAATTTTAAGAATTTATGTCCTGCTTAACTTATACCAGCCAACTCAAAGCTGCCAAAGCAAGATCAAAACCACTGCTGATAAAAAGCCTCCTATAATAGAAATGTTTTCAGTAGCTGCTTAAAAGCAGGCAAAGCGGAAAACAGATTCCAATTCTTTGAGAAGAACATTATAGAGTAGTGGGGCCATCAATGAAAAGGTCTGCTCTCTAGTATCTGTCACACAAATTTCACTTAAGAGTTGGGCACAAGAACAGGGTCTCTGAAGATGTGCAGGCTCAGGATGGAGGAAGAGTACTCTCTCATGAACTCAGCCTTTATAGTTTTGCTACTCTGAAGGAGCTTCTTACAAAAACTGGTGCGTCGGCTGTCAGAAGTCACTGAATGACCCAATCACATCCAGCCTGGGATGAGACAGAATAAACTGTTTACTGGAATGGACTTACCCTACAATCCAGAGTAACTATGGGAAGATGTAAGAAGCACTCTGGATTGCTCTATGCATTTCCCATAGGTGGCACCGTAACTATGTCGGAATAAAAAGTCCCATAGTTACTCTGGATTGTGCCCTAATCCAATTGTATCGGCTCTGCCTTTCCATTGGACTAATTCAGTGGCGTGGAGAGGGGGAATTTGCTGCTTGGGTAACAGCATATCCTCCATAACAATCCAACCCAGGCATTCGTGCTTCGCATGCAGCACAATACCATAGTCTTTCAAGACTGAGGCCTGCTTTTTTGTCCTAAGCTGAAGAGAACAAGATCAGGGTACTAAGATCATATAGAGATACTGCAGAAAGTCTCCTCTTCAGGAATGTTTTTCTATTCCATCACTGCACTGAACAAATTCACACCCAGATGCAGAAGGCAGGATTATCTATCCAAGTGAAAAGTGACTGGAAAGAATGAAATTATACTGAAATTCACACAGAAACACAACAGGCAGTCTGTTCCAGGATTGGATACTTGGGCTCACAGGAGCTACCATTATCTTCAATTTCCTAATACAGGCAAATGAAGTACTGAAAGGTACATTTTTAAAGGTTCTGAGAGTATTGAAAAAATAATGAAAGCCAAAAGTACTCACCTACATGCTCATCTGTTATATGGATTGTTGGGAGGGCCTGGATCTTCTCTTTGTCAGCAGGAGGTGGCCCAGTGTTTTCAAACTGATTCAGTAGCTAAATGAGAGAAGAGTAGGGATGCTCATCTCCATAAGAGTGGCAACAGCCAGCAAGGTGTAGCCTTGATGATTGGAGCAAGACCTAAATGCAAATCCTTGCTCCAAATGGGCACCCTCTCAGCAAAGCTGACCTTCACTGACCTTTCCTCACACGTATAAGAATTCAATGAGATCATACTTTTGTACCCCACCAAAATTCATTCACAAAGAGATACAGATGTGATAGAACTAGGAGGATTTGTTTTTGGGCTGTGCAGTTAAGAGACATTAGCATATTGACAATCTTGATTTTTTTCCCTATAAACTTAGTTCATTCAATATACCATCAACTGAGTTTATTTTGATTCTTTTTTCTTATGATGAGTTTGCGAGAACGCATCATGACTACAGACTACAAGATTCAAATACACATATGTGCAATGCACACATCACCAAAGCACAAATGTCAAAAGTGGGAAATCAAGATCTTGGAAACCTCTGGCATCATCTTAATTCCCCACTCTACTGTAAACAATTCTGAAGCACAAGCAATGGAAATAATCAGATGGTTCGCCAGTTTAGATGAGAAACAATTTTCACTGCAGGTTTTTAAATCTTGGTTGCATTAGTTTGGCTTTATACTGTATATAAACAACTCTACTAGTCAAGCAATATGATGCCAAGAGTATTGGAAAAAGGTTAAGAGGAACACCAAAGAAAAGGGAGCTGAACAACACCCTGGTGGACCTGAAATACGCAAGATGTGGTTGATACTGATACCAACTGCCAAATACATTTGTCAGTATTGCATGGGGTGGCTTAAAATCACTGAGGACATCACTATATTGTTGCAGTGGGAACTTGTTCTATAACATGGCTGTTTATAATATGCAAAGTGGAGGTTCCCAGTAACTCTTGCTCCACCGCTCATTATGGTGACACCTTCAGGTAAGCATTTGAAGGTAAGCCCCAAGGGACTACCTTTTCACTCTGTCCAAAGCACAAAGTACACTGGTATCATTCAAAAGAATAGCAGTACCCAGCAGCTGTAAGCTGCTGAAAGGAGGTGGTAAAAAGGCAAAAAGAAGCCTACTTAATACACAAGGTCTGAGCAAAAGACTAATCTTTCTTGTTGTTAGTTAAAAGAACAACCGTCGAACCGCCAACACATGCCTTATACAAAGCTCCCTTCAACAGAGTCAGAATTTTGGTTTACCCAAATCAATTGTTGTTTATATTCATTTGCAGTAGCTTTCCAGGGTCTCAGCTGGAAATTTCTCTCATTGAACTTGAAATGGAAGTTGCCAAGGATTGAACAAAAGAAGCCTACTTAATACACAAGGTCTGAGCAAAAGACTAATATCCTTTCTTGTTGTTACTTAAAAGAACAACCGTCGAAAGTATTAGATCCACAGGTTGTGAAAAAAAATCTGGCCTCAAACTGGCTGAAAAAGCCGGAAGAGGTCATCTAGAACACCTGACATGATAGTGGTTTGGATAATTCATTGCCCACTTTTAATGCAGCAGGCAATAGACAAAACACAGCTATGCTTAGTAGTACATAATTCCTCATTCATATTGTTCTAATCACACAAAGTGCAAGTTTGCATTCTTTAGTATCAACATGGATCCCATACAAAGGTCATGTCATAGGTTCCAACAGCCAGATGTCACCAAGAAGGTAACAAGCAGGAAATGAAGGGTACAAGCCTCCTCCAAGCAACTGGTTCACAAAGGTAGACTGCCACAAAACATGGAGGTTCATTCCTGCAGCTGATATGGCTAGTAGCTATTGACAAACTGCAAAAATAGTCCAGTTGGATGAGGCAAACGTCTATATAGTTCAGCAAACCAGTTTTCCAATATGGCCAAACACATGCCTTATACAAAGATGCCTTCAACAGAGTCAGAATTTTGGTTTATCCAAATCATTTGTTGTTTATATTCATTTGCAGTAGCTTTCCAGGGTCTCAGCTGGAAACGTCTCTCATTAAACTTGAAATAGAAGATGCCAAGGACTAAACCTGGGATTTTCTGCATGAAAGGCAGGTACCCTACCACAGGGTTCTGGCCCTTCCCTTTATGAAGCACACAAACAGGGTGTAAGGGCACCTCTTCTACTGCTGCTTCCCTACTTCTGGAAATCCAAGGCACATTGGGGGCTCCACAGAACCATCATGACAAATAGCCATTGATAAATCTCTCTCCCTTGTCTTCACCCAATACCCTTTTAAAGACATTTAAGCCAGGTTCAAACTGAACCATCACCTGATTCAGAGTTTGTTAGTACAGGTGAGGTCCTGCTCCCAGAAAACGAGAATTCTAGTCCACACACCTCTACTTTACTCACTTCCTGCCCTTCCCACAAACATACAGAGGTGGTCAGGCTTACCTGAGTTATAATGGCATCCAGGCCGTTGGCACCCCAGGCATAGTCCATGGGATTTGAGTGCAAGACTCCCCTTTAAGAACAGAGACAATAGGGAAGGAAGGAAGAAGGAGCGTTAGGTCTCCACTAGGACCAGTCAATCTTCCAAAAGAGCCATGTGCTGCCCCCCACAACTCACCAAGGCCCCACTCCGAGGTTTGGTATCGTGGTGGGTGCGATGATCCCATTGACCAGTTGCTGGATAATTCTGCAAAAAAAAATCCAGTAAAATTGATTTTCAGAATAAGAAAAATCACCTAAGATTTCAGCTTGATTAGAATAAAGGTCTACCTAATCCAGTAACCCATTTTCCACAAGTAGCCTCTAGAAAACCCACAAGAAAACAAAGCATGAAGGCGACAACTCTTTCCTGTCACTGCTTCCCTTCAACTGGCATTCAGAGGCATATTTCTTGCAAAGCTGAACTCTACATTCAGTGCAAATAAGTCTGTGAGCCAAAGTAGGACCAATCACAGGCATTTTGGTGGTACTAATTAAGTAAGTCCCCACAGGTATTCAAAGTTGTCTCCAAAACACACCTCTATGACAAAAATAAATCCAAATCTATCTATTTTGCTTGGAGACAGTAGAAAGGAAACAGATAAAGGATTCCTTGAAAAGCTAAATAAGTCTAGCATAGAATTAGGCAAGGCCAGGCAGAAGAGTCTGCCCTGTGCCCCCAAGGAATAGCATTATCTAACTGGAAAACAGGAGGGGAGAGAAAGCAAGATTGGTCCTCCAGGAATTAGTCTAAACCCCTTTGAAAGCCACATACAAAAGAATTAGAAACCTTCAAAATTAGAGACCTGATAGGAGAGGAATGATGGGCATGTGATGGAAAATCTTACTGGGACCTATATAGAACATGTGCACATAAGAGTGGGTAGATAGACACTCCTAACTTTTTAAAGACTTGGCATGGCAAAACAAACCACAGACTCACACACCCCCACACTGTACTTTCTAGGCTAGACTATGCATCCCTACTAGTGTTTCCTTGAAAATAAGACACTGTCTTTTTTTTGCACAAAAAAAACACACTATGGCGGCAGTCCTAAAGACACTTTCCTGGGACTAAGACCCATTGAACACAATGGGGCTTACTTTTGAGTAGACATGGTTAGAATTGTGCTGTAATTTAATATATTAATATAATATATATTAGTATGTAATATAATTATATACAATTTATGAATTCCAAGAATGCTGCTTTGAGGGAAACCTGAATAAGGAAAGAAAGATCCCCATTCCACCCCATTCCCTCCAACACATCCCATACCCAGCCAGGCACAAAGGGAGAGACTCAGAGTGTAAGAGGACTATATAGAAGGTGGGGAGAAGCTGCTCTTCCTCACCTCTTTCCTATATAGCTGAGCCCAGAGACCCTTTGGAATGCCCCCTCCCCTCACCTACTATCCCTGCAGCTGCCTTGAAAGCCTTTGAATGTACTGCAGGAGGAGCTTCCCAGACTAAACAGAGACCAGGCTGGGCTTGGGGCAGAGAAAGACTTGCTCTGTAGATCTAGGAAAGGGCTAGAGTCCAAATCCCTTCTAAGGGGGCGGGGGGGGGGGGCGTGAAACAGACTTGCTACTGTCACAACTATATTGAGGAGGCAGCATGTGGCACACCCTGCAACTTGGTTCCTAGGGCCCTGGGGTCCCCAAAATTACACGCTTGCCTGTGGTATGATCAGAACCAGGACTTATTTTTTGGGTAGGTCTTATTTTTGGGGAAACAAATATCACCCCAAGGAAATACCAACTATCTCAAAAGAGAAGAAAAATATACTGCAACCCATTCTAATTTCATAGAATGGAAAAGGAAATGTATCACTATAATTATCATTGTGAGCCATCCTCTATGGCTGAATGGTGGAGATATACATTTCATAAATAAACTAGTGAAAAGCGTACCCGCGTTACAGGAGTAAAATTCTCCCATATACCATCCCCCCATATGCATCAACCCCCCATGCGCATCAACCCCATGCACATCTTCCCCACATGAGCATCAACCCCCCCATGCGCAACTTCCCCACAAGTGCAACTTCCCCACAAGTGCAACTTCCCCCCATGCGCATCAATCCCCCATGTGCATCAACACCCCAAATATATGGCTGAATGGTGGAGATATACATTTCATAAATAAACATTTATTTATTGACTAGTTCAAGGATTAGTCAAGGAGCTCAAGGTCAACCAGTCAATGAGCTCAAAACAGTCCTTCCAAAATAGTTCTTAACAGAATATAGTAAATGCAGATCCATCCAATAAAAATCAAACAGTTCAAATAACCAAAATCAAGACAATCCTTTAACAGTTCACTGCTCAGATCAACTCAAAAAGAAAAACAAAAGTGTGATTGTTAAAAAGTGATGCCAATTAATTGGGAATTGTTCCCCAATCAATTTGGGAAACAGATTTGAGATTTACCAATACTGCAGATGGCACGTGCCATCACAGAAGCATTTCCCTTTTCTCTTACACATGAGGGAATGCTCCAAGATAATCGCTATGATCTGTGTCAATACCTACAGGTGACATTTTGCTTCTTTGCAACAGAACTATACACATGGTGATTTAATCAACTAAAAATCCTAACATTATGATTAACGTTAATCATTAGGCAGCCAATAAGTAATTTTAAATATGTCATATTAATAAAGAATGACTGAGCCATTCCAAAATCCAAGGTCCAAAACACAGTCCTCACCCTTCTAGCGTTGGGACCCCCTCGTGCCTGCCAGCAGCACGCCGTGTGGTAAAACGAGCCCGAGGCTGCCTTGAGCCATATCTGTGCCGAGACTGGTGTTCCCTCTCTCGCCGATTCTCAGCATCCCGGTTGTCTTCTGATTGCGCGTTGGTCCCAAAGGCTGGAAACTCAAAGCTGTCATCAAATATCCCAAAGGCAAACTGGCCATAGCCTTGTGGAAGGGTGAATAAGTGCTGATCCACATTCTAGCAACAAGAGAGAGGAAGGCCCGGAAAGTTGGTGACAAAAGGAGAAGGAGTCTGCTTCAGATTGCATCACAGTCCTGAATATCTAGCCTAGTACTGTACACTGACAGGAAGTTGCTCTCCAAAGTCTCAGGTACAGAAGGAAAGATTTCTGAGGCATGCTACCCCAAGATAATTTAAAACCAGTAGAACCTAGGACCTTTCTCATGGAAAGCAAGTGTGCTGCCACTGAACGACAGCTCCTGCCCAATAAAATCCACATTATGAAGCTGTCATTTATCAAGTCAGAATTTGAGTTCCTCTAGCTCAGCACTGTTTGTGCTGCCTGGCAGCCCAGACTACCTAAGATCCTTGCAACTGGGGATAGAATCTGGAACCTAACCTGTTATAGGATGAGGTCCCAGGTCAATAGTAGAAGATCCTATTCAATCCCTAGCACCTCCTGGTAAGGCTATGAAAATCCCCCTCTGAATCCCTGGAGAGCTGCTGCCAATCAGTGCAGATACTGTGAACTTAGATGGTTCAAGGATGATGCAGTACAGAACAGCTTCATATGCAGGTTTCAAAAATCAATCTCACTGATGGATGCCCATATCTGAAAACCACCTGTAGCAATGCTGGCTGTGCAGCTTGGGCCACAAGAGATACCCCCACTGGAATAACCAAACCTCACCTCAAATGGGTGTCTGCTCTGTTCACTGGTGGATGCCGAAGAGTTGGAGCCATTTTCAACATTCCTGGAAGAAGGTGAGGAGAGAGGAAAAAGCAATATTGTAAATGAAATGCACTGGAAGCAAGACCAGTAAAAAGCTAGAAGCTTAATAATTTCTAACAAGAACTTCCCCTAAAGATAACATTTTTACAGACGTTGGCAATTCTCTCCTCAAACTCTTCTGGTGCTTTATATCCTTTCATAGGAAAAAAAAAACTTATAAAATAAAATATGCTTCCAAGGTGGAAGTTGCTTTGGATTATCTTTACCCTATTCTGATTGGCAGAAGCTCTTCTGGGTTATTTGGGTTCTTTAACAGCCCTGCCTAGAAATGGTACTGATATCAAATAAACACACACCCATGATGTTCTGCATGGCACCCTCATATCTGTTTTCAATCTCCACAAAACCTTGTGCAGCTGTTTCCCCTGCCCATCTCCCCAGCAGGCTCTGCACCTGGATTTCCAGGCATAAGAACCTAAGAATATAAAAAGAGCTGCCACTAGATCAGGCCACAGGCCCATCTAGTCCAGCTTCCTGTATCACAATGCGGACCACCAGATGCTTCAGGGACCATATATGACACCTGCGTCCAAGTGCCCCTCCTGCCTCTGACATTTTGAGGTTGTCTGTCACCTCTACATACAAGCCTCATGGCTTGTAACCAACAACAATCCTTTTCTCTAGGAATTTGTCCAAACTCTTCTGGACAAATTCTTCTGCTGTCCATCTGGACAGTAGATGAGACAGTCCAGTGGAAGTTCTATATGTGGCACAACAAAATGGTAAGTGTGGTTCATAGTGGGAATGGGTGTTTCTTTGTTCTGTGGTTCTGAAGTATTATGCTAGAAGCTGCTGTCTGATTTATAAACGCCAATGAATGTGGTTATAATGTTGATTGGGCAGCAGAGCTTCCCCCACCTCCAGTAGAAACTTGTTTAATCTTTGATGCACATATGCTAATCTACCCTGTCAGTTTCACAAGCCACTCAAAATTGGGACACAACCCACTGTTGGGAGAAAGGACAAGATGCAAGTGTGACAATGATCTCCCACTAACTGAGCTAAGAAGCAGGTTTTAATAAGCGGGGGATTTTCATATTTGAGAGGGGAAAGCAACTGTCCCTATTCATCCCAGAGTATCCTTCCCAGGGATTGTTACTGGTTTCACCCTTGTGCTTCTTTTTTGATGATGAGCCTCTTTGTGACAGAGAATCATCTCCTCATTTCTTTTGCTATTGAAGACAAAAGGTTGGGAAATGGTTGCTAAAAAGGATTATACAAGAGGTCCAAATTATAATTATTCCAAGCTTCACAAATACTATAAGATTATAGTCCTAAGCCAAACACACACAATACCAACATAACCCACATATATACTTAAGATGTTCAGAGAGTTACCTGGGCTCTTCTGGAAGTTCTTCAATAAAACCGGATTCACACCTTGGACAGATGTAATCCTGCAGGAAGGAAAACACACATGAGGAAAAGCTCTCACGTACAGCCAGCTCTTAGAGACTGAAGATATCTGCAGTGTTGACAATCTTGTTGACCATGGCCAAGAATTTGAGGCCTATTTCCTAAACAGGATCTCGGATCTACCAAGCCTCTCTCAGCTTATTCCTTTCTCTGCCTGTTACTTACTTGGGCATTCCAGGTGATCCATGAGGGGAAAACACAGGTTATTCTTTCCATGATGTACACACCCTCTAAGAACTGATTTTGGGAAATTCAAACCAGATGGGGTAAAAAGGAGCACAACACATTTTAATCCTTATACTTTACATTGAAGAAATGTTGATTGATCAAAGTCCCGCCTCAACCCCTGGATGTAGAAGCATGAAATTTGGGGAGGGTATTCATTCCGTGACACGAGCATCCACTTAAGAAACAATTTTTAGAAATTTAACCCCTCCTCATTTTCTTAGTGTTATTTGTGCTCCTGGCAATCCTGGCATGATTGATGCAACATGGGAAATCTAGGTGGGCCCATAGTAACGATGCTGCTTCATGCATTAGAAATTTAACCCCTAAGGGAGTAAAAGGGGTGCAATGTGTTTTTGTCCTACACTTAACACTGATCAACACCCAGCCCAAATGCTGCAGATAGAAGCATGAAATTTGGGGTGTGTATTCCTTTTGCAATGCAAGCACGCACCAAGAACTGATTTGGAACTCAGCGGTGCCTGCTACCCACTGGTACCCAGTACCTTGTGCCCAATAAGGATGCCTGGTGGTGCCTGGTTCTATCTGCTACCCACTGCTACCTGGTTCCCAGTATGCATGTGTGGTGCCCAGTGTCTGATGCCCGTGGTGCCTAATGCTTGGTTGGTTCCTAGTAAGAGTGCTTGTTGGTGCCCAGCATCTGGTGTCCCATATCTTGTGTCCACTGTCTGTTGGTTCCTGGCGGTGTACAGTAGTGCCCACTGCCAAATAGTGCCTATAGGGGTGCCGGTATCCAGTGGTGCCCCCTGCCTGCTAGTTGGTGCCACCTCTAATGGTGCCTTGTAGGGATGCCAGCTAGTGCCTGCTACTGCCCAGCAAAAAACAAACAAACAAACAAACAAACAAAAAACCAGATTGCCAACAAAAGGAGAACCAAGAACTAAAGCTAGAACAGTTTACAGTATTCAATCTCAAATTCATAACTGCTCTGAGCAGATTTTACCACCTCAAATGTATTCTGATATTAGCTTTTCTGAATTTTATTAGGAAAGATCACACACAGCCAGCAGTTCTGAACAGAACTAAGCAATTTAGGAAACTTTTCCCAGTGAACTAGAACTGACAGTTTTGAGCAAGGAACTGTGGTTTGCCAATTACCAAGAATTAAACCAACCCTGACATAAAGAGAACCAGGATAGCATAGCAGTTCTGGTGTCAGATTTGAAAGAGGCTACTTCAATCCCTGCACAGACATGACGTTAACCTTGGGCCAGTCAGTGTAACCTACCTCACAAGGCTGTTCTGAGGGCAAATGGAAAGAAGGAACCAAGTGCACCTTCCTGAGCTCTTTGGAGAAAAGGAAGTACAAAAATGTGAAAAACATGGATCTAGCCTGATCCAATTCAAAGGTTTGTACATAATGGTAGGAAAGAGCATTCTGATCTTGGTAGTTCTATCTTCCTTGTTTACTTTGACTCTAGATATAAACTGCTTCTTAAGCAATGTCAAATAGAAGGCTAAATTAAACTGTGAGTCCACTTCTGATTTCTAGAGACTTATTTGAAAGTCTTATTTGAAAATGATGAATGGCCATTTGAATTCTTAATCAGAAGCATCTGACTAGTTCAGATTCCAACACTGTATTACTTCTCCCTATTTTTCAGAATTCCAGGAAGCAAGAAGGGTACTTGCCTCTCATCAGAAAACAAAACAAGAATATGAACAAAAGAATTGTGCAGCTAGGTAAGGCCAAGGTCTGCAAAGTAGTTCCACTTTCTGTTGCCATCAACCACAACTCAAGTAGTTCTGGAAGCTCAGAAATAGGTATGACAACCATCTTCCATGTTTTCCCCAGAATTGGAAACTCAGAGAAATATTGCCTCTAAACATGAAGTGTGGCCATCAGCTTTTAATGCAGTTTTCCTTCAAGAATGTGTATAATCCTTTTTAAAAGCCATTATCACCCTTTAGGCTTTTCTTAAATGACCCAGATGTTTTAAAACCCTCTTTACCTAGAGGCTCAGCTTTCCCCATCACTCTCCTTTTGTCACTCTTCCACAAGCCATGTGAACAAGAATAGCAGCTGCTCCTAGATACTGCTGAATTTTATCCCGCAACCATTCTATAACTGCTATTATTATACCACTCAGCTGGTTCCCTGCAAGTACAGTGTTGATCTATACTACACTATACTTTATACCATATACTGTATCCCAGTGGATCTCAAAATGGGGGATGGGAACTCCTTGGGAGTGTTGTAACTTCATTTTAGGGAGGCTGCAAAATGTTGGGTGCTGCCAACTTGGAATCTAGCATTGGATGTCATCATCTTGGAATGGGACCTTCCAGCTGCTATCCTAAGCACACATGGATGGAATCATGCATCACATAAGCTCTGGCATCACAGCAATGGGACTTTGTTTGATGTAACTTCCGGCCATGACATTACTTTTGGGGGTGGGGAGGTCCTGGGCAGTTTGCCATCCTCAGAAGGTGATCCCAGGCTTAAATGTATACTGTATAAGGTCTTTATGTTTTGTTATAAGCTGATATACAAAAAAAATATGGAAAAACCAGTATGTACCGTATTTAGTAGAAGTTAATGTGCACCATTTTCAGTGGAATTTAGTCTCCAAAATCGGTGTGCGCATTACATTTGAATGAATATGGCATTTTATGAGGCTGTCTAACATGCACTCTAGAGGTGACCACGGAGAGACGTTCCAGCAAAACCTCTTCCCCCGTTGCACTGCCTGGAATGCAAGCTGATGTGCTTTGAGTCCCAGCTCCACCGCCATCATCCCTCCTTGCAAAGGCAGTGATAACTGGTTGAAATTGAATTTTGCACCTGATTTGCAGCTGTGCATTACAACCACCATTAAACATTTTTTAAAATCTTAAGCCTTTTAAAATCAGGGTGCACATTAGATTCGAGGGTGCATTATATTCAGATAGATACAGTATATATTTCTTCTAAAAATTATCCTGATAAGGAACACAAAAGTGACTTTATCCTGATAAGGAACACAAAAGTGACTTAGGCTGCAATCCTAAAGACAGTTTCCTGGGAGTAAGACCCATTGAACACAATGGGGCTTACTTTTGAGTAGACATGGTTAGGATTGCGTGATTATTCTTCTCTAATCTTTGACCCATGATGCTGCTCTGGGGTAGCATATCTAGCCCTACACCTTCCTCAGATGGAAGGTACTGTTTTGTTATAGCCCAGGATAGATAGGGAAGAGTCAGATACAGTAGCCAGGTCTCAGGTGAATCTAACATTAACTCTTCCATGGACTGCATGTTGCACTGCATGGCTGTGTGCTCCTTACACCCTTCCAACCAAGACAACAGGCCCTCTTCCTACACATAGGCAGTTTGTGAAGGAGGACTTTCCTCAGCAGTAAGTTTAGGACCATTAAAACAGCTTTAGTAGATGGCCCAAGAGCTCAATTTATGAGCAGGTGAAAATATCTCTCAATGCATGAGCTATTCACAATTTTATGAACCCCAAACCTATCTAAATTCTTGCCACTGAATGACCACACACACACGAGAGCGAGAGCGAGAGCGAGAGCGAGAGAGAGAGAGAGAGAAACAATTATTGCTCAGGAAGTTCAGCAATATCACATTCCATTTCAAAAGGGGAACTTCAGACAGAGAATAGTGAAACGGAAACTCAGTTAAAAGGAACAGTCAAAAAGGTTGAATTTCTCCAGGACGTTTGGGTGGTTGTTGAAAAGCACTGTAATAGAAACTCAGTGAGAACATGCTGTATGATGCAGGGTAGAAAAGGACATTGAACAAATCCAAGAGGTTGCCAGTATGGCTAGTGAGCAGAACCAAAGCAGATCCAGTAGGCAAGATGGCTTCTTTTATAGAGTGAAGATTTGAATGAGGGAAAAAGGGTGCAAAACATAAGCGGACAAGATGAGCATCACAAAAAACCGAAACAAAAATAGAATGTGGTCCCTGTTGCTAAAAAAAACATTGAATACACAGATTCCAATAATTTTTCATGTATCATAAGCAAGCAGGGAGATGGTTGGACAGCTAAATAACAAGGACTAAAAGGATATTCCTGGAGAGATAAGATAAACCGAATCCATTCCAAATGTATTATGGAAGAGGTTGGACCAATGTGATCTTTCTGAATCAAAATTGCCTAGTAAACCTAATCTTGCTGCAAGATGGACTTATGGCCTGACTAAGCAAGGTCCTGAAATAGTTAGGAAGATAGAAGTGGCCTTTTACGAAGGCCCACCCTGTTCAGTATTTGCTGAAAAGGACTGAAAGGAGCAGGGATCTTTCCCAGCCTGACCTGGAGATGCTGCTTAGATGGCCTGAAAGGCCATTAGACAGATCCATGGAGAAATCTGTTAATGACTACTCATCACATTAGGTATAAGGAGCCCTCCAGGTTTAGAAATGTAGAAATCAATTTCAGTTACTGGGGGAAGCTTTTTGGATACTTCTTGGACATCCTGGAAGCATATGGCTGGCCACATCAGAAACTGATTACTAGACTTGGATGACAGTCCTGCAGGAAAGAACATTTTCTATAATGTCATTTTCTCATGGAAAGTTTTCTGTTTCTGAAATGTGCACTTCTGAGGCAAACAGCATACTCCCCACCTCGTCACACCTTACTTCAATAAGAAAACCCTTTTAAAATATTCTTATATAGAATTTAGATCACATCCTTTCTCCAAGGTGCTCAGAGGCAGCTATATGGTTTCATCCCACCCCTGCATCTCAGCATATCACCAGGTTATTCTGAGACAGGCACATGCACTCCCAACAAGTTCACCAGTGAGCTTCATGGCAGGCAGCAGAGTTAGAACCTGGGTCTCCCCAGGTCTTGGGTCAACACTCTAACCATTACACTATGCTACTTAATGAAATGTAATAAATTGCTTTGAAAGCCTTGTGGTAGAAAGAACTATTCCTTACTGAAAGAGAAACTTGTTTCAGGACTTCCTATTCAGATAAGCCCCAATCTGAATTAGAATTGCAGCTCAGCAGAAAGCGCTACTGCAGGCTGTGAAACTGAAGGTGCCCTCGGTGGACACGTTAAACTTTGTTACAGAAGATAAGCAAGCAGGAGGCATGCGTGCTATTCTCACCTTTTGTGTGGCCCAGTGGAGTTAGCATGCTGATATATTATTTGGTATCTTCAACTTCCCACTTAAAAATGGTAAGCAAAGATATCTGCTACTAAGCTGTCATGACTTAACACATTTATAAATACTCTAGTAAAAATAAATCACCTAAATAAAGCTTTGATTGCAAAGCTTTATTCAGGCACTTTAAGGCACTTGGTTGGATTTTCCCATTGATACAATTCATTTACAAATAATTACTCACATTATTTACCCATCATCCTTCAAGATGGTCAGGAAAACATATGGGAAACTCCCTTCCTTTACCCTAACAACATCCCTGTGAGGTAATTAGGCTGTGAGCACATGATTGATCCAAGATTAAAAAGTGAGATTAAAATATCCCTGTGGACATTTGAACCCAGATCTTTCTGAGAAGAGTCCAACACATTTAATCACTACAACCACACAGCCTTTTATTTTAGTTTAACATATTGTATCATTTAGTTTAGCCTATTGTATCAGGCCTAGGACTCATCTAGAGGAGCTTCCTGTATCACACAGGAATATATATCTTCCTGTGTTCAACAGCCTCTGAAAGGCATTTAGGTAAGATGCCATCACATCTTGAGGCAAAGAATTCCACAGACAAGCTGACCATTCAATAATTAAATATTTCTAATCAAGTATCACTGGTGGTTGGAAAAAACCTTTTTGAGTTTTTTTAAAATAAGTAGTTGTATGGTGTATGTCTGACCTGTATTTAATAGAAAAACCAATCTTGTTGCAAGATGAACCCTTGTCCTGATTCAGAGCAGGGCTACTCTTACGCTACGTTCTTTGTAGAATTGATTATGCTGCATTGGGAGTTACTGAATGGTCTTAACACACGTGATGCAGGCAGAAGAAAAAGTTTACCCACATTCAGGAGGGGTAAATTGGAAGGGAGGAAAGTCATTCTCTTACAACATGCTAGGGCAACGTAGGAACCTTATGGAATAGCTTGTCATACTCCCACAATAAGGGCTGGTGAACTTGGATAGGGAGAAAGTCTACATACACAGACAAAGCTGGCTTGAAAGTTCCTCAAAAATGGAATATGCACAGAATTGTGAAAGCAAACTCAAATCTATAGCAGTGCTGCTCAAAGTGACAAGAGCAGCGCACTGGAAATGCAATCCCCTGTGCAGCTGACACTTGGAGTTTTGGAGTACCACACCCTGTCCTCAGATCAAGATGAAACAATGATCTGCATCTTTTATAGAAACCTGGATGTAATGCCCACTGGGGCACTGGACCATAGACACTACTAACCAGAACGTTGTTTTGTCCTGATCTGGGGACAAAAAGATGTGGTGCTCCAGATTGCAAAGCATCAGTCACCAGAGGGAAGGATTTGGTTGAACATTGCTTCTGACCCTTGAGCTGGGTTTTACCTTGCCCTGGCTTAGGGGAAGACTTTTGCTTTCAAGTTCAGATTCACCACATCAAGGTTTGCAGATCTGTCATCCACAGGCTTTGCTACATAAGAGTAGTCCACATCCTGTCCTCCATAGTGACCAGCAAATGCCTACAGAAAACTCACAAAAGGGGCACCAAGGCAATAAACTTCACATGTTGCTCACCTCTCGCATTTAAAAATCAGAGGTAGACTACTTCGGAACAAGGAGAATCCATTTAATAATTGTGGCTTACAGTCATTGTCCATCCATTAGTCCATGTATTTCTTAAGCCACATAAGCAGGGCCTCCTTTTGCTCACCTGGACTATCCTCTCTCAGAGAGGGCAGGTGAGCACAACCTCCCACCCTCTGCACTCTTCTGACTGTTTAAATCCTGAGATTTGAACAGGATTTAAGCAACTTATGTCTGGCAGAGGTTGCAGCCTAAAACCTTTGGCCCAAGATGGAACTGCATTCCATGGCTCTAGTCAAGACAAGCCCAAAGGGTTCAGTTAGTTGTGCCAATGAGATTATTAAAGCTACTAGCAAAAACACATTTTTATTATTTGCAAGTCTAGCAATTAAAGGTGGTCCCAAACAAGGGCAATCCCACTGCTTTATTTCCATTTATGAAGCTAAGTAAATTGAGCTTTATTTCCATTTATGAAGCTAGTCAATTGAATTACTCCCCATAGGCTACTAGTGAACACTGGAAGCTGCATTCTAGCAAGTGTTGCCTATACCCACTGAATGATTTTCCAGGGTTTCATACAGAGCAGTGGTGGAGAATCTATGGCACACGTGCCACAGCGGACACTCAAGAGTCCTCTCTGTCAGCACATTGCACTTGCTCAAGAGTTCTGGGCATGCATGCTGGGCAACAGTACTGTCAGTTGGAGTTGACTGATAGCACTGGTGTCCAGTGTGCATGCCTGGATATGCACAATGGGAACAAGCACCCTGAGCCCTGTGTACATGCCCTGAGTTCTGGGCATGTACACTGGATACAAGCGTATTTTGCTCCAACGAGGAACACCCTCCTCCTTGTCAGAGCAGAGCGCACTGGTGTCTACTGCATATGCCCAGAAGTCCAGGCATGCGCAATGGATCAAGAGTGCCGAGCCCAATGCGCATATCTAGAGTTCTGGGCATGTACACTGGGCTCGGATGCATGCAGTTGGCTCCGCCTGGGCACTCAGTCTCTAAAAGGTTCACCAGCACTGATATATCCTACAATCCTGAGTAACTACAGGAGCACGTGAGAGACATTACGTGTACCCGTAGTTACTGCACCACCTAATGAAAACCTATGGGAAATTCATATTGCAATCCAGAGCAAATTGTTCTTACACCAGAGCAAGGACTCCCCGTAGTTACTCTGGATTGCGCCCATAGTGTCTTTTCCTGAACCTGGGACCTTCTGCCTGCAAAAACATATTCCCACCCACTTACCAACATTCTTCTCTTTATTTACACACTGCTATTCAACAATGCTCCCTCCCACAATATCTACCTGTCCCACTTAAGATCTGAGATGGATTTTCTCAAAAGTTCTCAAAACAACGTCCCCTAAAGGGTAGTTTGTTCTAAAGTCTGATGCTGGTTCTTCACCCTCTCATAAAAACTATAAGAGGGAACAGCAATTTCCCTGATTTGGCAAAACTTCTACCTGAATATGAAAATTTTAAGGGTGGTGGTAATTGTGGGTAGTTCCTGATAATGTCATCTCCAATTCATACAAAGTGGCATATTAAACAAAGACGCATATCAGATTGAGAAGGAGTGAAATAAACATGAACAGGCTTCCAGGAGCTTCAAAGGAGGACAGACATAACCAGAGGCACAGTAGAATGGACTTTGAGGTAACCATCACATCTGTGAGACAAAAGATCAGTTGGGGTTAAAGCCAATATGGACAGAGAAGTGCCAGGGAAATTCCCTTAATACTTAAGACAAGTATTAAACAAAGGTTGGGACAGAGGAGGGCAAAAAGTGAAGTTTTGGACAGCCCCTGGTGGATTACACTGAGATTCTTCTAAGAATGTCAGACAGCTCAACTAAACACCCTGCATTCTTAAGCATGAGCACAGGCAGTCAAAACCTTAATGGTTAACAGGTTCTAAGCAAATATTTTTGCTTTCTACATTTAACACACACTGGTGGGCGCGCGGGATTAAAGAAAAAACCAAGCACCTCAACTCAATGGAACACCAAGTAAAACCAAAGTGAGCTCTGGGCTGGAGGGCCCAGAAGACCTTTACTCTGATTGGGGAGCCCATCTGGATTGGGAAAGCTAGAGTAAGACCACAATGAACTGCATGGCCTTAGGTAACCTAGCTCTGTTCTTCCTTAGAGGAAAGAGAAATAATTGCAGTGTACTCCCAGGAAAGCTTAGCATAATGACAGCAAAGCACCATGGTGAGGTCTGAGTGTCAAGACTTGCATGCAGATGCCCTAATGTGCAATCCACTCACACGTAAAACATGCTGGGTAAACGTGAGCAAGCCTCTTTCCTTGAACCTAGTCTATGTTATAGGGATGCTGTGAGGGCAGCATCCCTCACAAAGCTCCATGAAGGAAAAGCAGGAGGACTGGACCATGGCACAAATCACAAACACCATGAGGGGGACTAACTAAAGAATAGTTCCTGAAGATAGCTGAAGATGATGTTATCTACCCTTGCCATTTAGTTTATGGACACAGCAAAGCAAAAATTTGGAAGGTGCACTTCACAATGAAAAGCTTCAGATCTGTCATCTCCAAGATCTCCGAGCTCAAGAACTAGAAAGGACAACTTAAACCTCAAATGAGCTAGTTTGCTTACCCATGCTAGAAAGATTGGGTCACCTCCACTGCTTGGTGCATTCATAAGACTTTCAGATACAACAGAACCTGCCACAGCACCTAAAGATCCTTAAATCACGTGCCTTTGCACACTTTCAGAATACCCACAATGAAAGCACCACCATCCTAACTCTTTGCTATGCCTAATTTCCAACAGTATCCATGTGGAAGGTTAAGCTGAGGCGGATACTGAAGTTAATATTAAACTGAATATCCCACGCCGATACTGAACTAAATACAGTGAAACCTTGGTTTATGAGCATAATTCATTCCTGGGGGAGCCTCTCCCTTCAGTGGCAGAGCCAGAGGGGGGTCTGAGGAGTCAGTCCTGGGGGAGCTTCTCCCTTCAGTGGCAGAGCCAGAGGGGGATCTGAGGAGTCAGTCTTGGGGGAGCCTCTCCCATCAGTGGCAGGGACAGAGGGGGTCAGAGGAGGCAGTCTTGGGGGAGCCTCTCCCTTCAGTGGCAGGGACAGAGGGGGTCAGAGGAGGCAGTCTTGGGGGAGCCTCTCCCATCAGTGGCAGGGACAGAGGGGGTCTGAGGAGTCAGTCCTGGGGGAGCTTCTCCCTTCAGTGGCAGAGCCAGAGGGGGGTCAGAGGAGTCAGTCCTGGGGAGCCTCTCCCTTCAGTGGCAGGGACAGAGGGGGTCAGAGGAGTCAGTCTTGGGGGAGCCTCTCCCTTCAGTGGCAGGGACAGAGGGGGTCAGCGGAGGCAGTCTTGGGGGAGCCTCTCCCATCAGTGGCAGAGCCAGAGAGGGGTCAGAGTCCTGGGGACTCTCTCCAAGACTGACACTCCCACAGCTATGCCACCTGTACTTATCAACCTCTGCTCCTAGTGCCTAATACCTCAAGTTGAGGGTAGGACCAGTTCTAGTTCCCCCTATGAGACATCAAGCAAGTCATTCCCAGCCTAGCCTTACTGGGAGGTTCAAGTGGGTCAGGGACCCTCCTGAGCCCTTCATCCCCTCAGCCTTGTGTCCCCCCCATGGTAGTCAGGTGAGGGGGGCTTCTGGAGGAGGCTCTCCCTGTGGCCCCTCTCAGAGCTGCTGGAACGAATGAAGAGGGGTGGGTGGTGGGGAGTCCCACAGGCTCAACCTCTCAGCCTTGCCTACCTGGGAGGGTTGTTGTGAAGGCAATAGAGAGGGGGGAGTTGAGGCCTCTCCTCAGAGGCTCTGCCCTGGCAACCCTCACCCCCAGGGTGGAAGCCTCACCCCAGACCCTCCCCATGCTGCTCCTCCGTCCCTCCCCGTCCCTCAGAGCCTCCTCCCACCTCCAACCCCCTCACCGGCAACCGAGGGGCGATCTCGGCCGAGCAGCAGTGGCAGAAGTACCGTCCAGGCTGTGGGGAAGCTTCGGCCATCTTGTTTCCTCCTCCTCCTCCTCCTCCCCCCCCTCGAGGGGAGTAGACTCTGCGCGTTGCGTCGCGTCGCGTCCCCACACGTCGTCCCACCCCCTCCGAGAAACGTAGCTGACGTAAGAGGCGGAACCTTAAGAAGGGAATGCTCCGCCTCCTAGAGCGTCAGGGAAAGGGCGGAAGTTATGCTACAGTGGCCTGGAAGAGCCAAAAAGTACAAGTAAATCAGAAATAAGAAAAAGTAGAGAGGTTTCCTGCAGCATAGACTATGGGGAGAAATGGTAGCTGCTGCCTCCCAAACATACGCTTATTAAGTTGGCTCCAGCCACACTTTCCCGCGAGTAAGCCCCATTGACTCTCATGGACTTACTTCTGAGTAGACCTGCATAGGATGGGCTCTGAGGCGGCATCCCATCCACGTTTACCTGGGAGTAAGCCCCATTGACTCTCATGGACTTACTTCTGAGTAGACCTGCATAGGATGGGCTCTGAGGCTGCATCCCCTCCACGTTTACCTGGGAGTAAGCCCCATTGACTCTCATGGACTTACTTCTGAGTAGACCTGCATAGGTTGGGCTCTGAGGCTGCATCCCATCCACGTTTACCTGGGAGTAAGCCCCATTGACTCTCATGGACTTACTTCTGAGTAGACCTGCATAGGTTGGGCTCTGAGGCTGCATCTTATCCATGCTTACCTGGAAGTAAGCTCCATTGACTACCATGGGACTTACCTCTGAGTAGACACGCACAGTCTTGGCCTCTGCTTCACACAGTGCTGATCTGGAAATACTGACACCACTTTCTTCTCTGGGTTCAGCCTGTGCAACCCTGACAGGCCTCCTCCAGTCTTCCCTCAAGGATGACCACCACCCCCACATTTCCATTGCTTCATAAGCACTGGGAAATTGGGGCCTAGGCTAGAATTTTATGTACACTTTCCTTGCTGCAAGTCCATTGAACAGAGTGAGACTTACTTTTGAGTAGACATTCATAGAATTGTGCCTTCAGAGCATGGACCTACAGTGTCTACTCAGAAGTAAGTCCCACTGTAGTCAATGGAGCTTACACCAAAGTAAGTGCTCATAGGCGTGAAGTTTTAATCCAATGCTGTGCTCCTGACGTGCCGTGATTCTCCCTATATGATTCTCCCATATAGGGACTTTCCTATAATAGGAGCTACAACCTGATACACCTCACAGCCAAACATATCCTGAGAAAAACCAGCGCTCACTTTATAATGCTTGTGTTAAGATTTAAGATTTATAATGCTTGTGCATGATTTAAAAGGAGAGGGGTCCATTTCCCTTCATGCTTACTCATGCTACATCGAGCAGCGCTTCTCAACACTGACCATCCACCACCACTTCACATGCCCCACCATTTCCAAAGTACCACCAGAGTAGGGTTGCCATATGTCCCAAAAAACAGGGACAATCTCAATTTTGGGGGGTTGTGTTCACATACTGGCAAATGGGACAGAGGGGCCTATCCCGATTTTGTGGATAAGAATGATGGCAACCCTACACCAGAGGTGATGTCACCAGCACCAGCCACTTCTGGGTTGAGAAGCCAAATGGAAGGCTATGCATCGCATCCCTGTGAGACCACATCCTGGATGTTCCTGGGTTTGTTCTGAGCATACGGCCCCTTGGGAGGAGTATAGGAAAATGTGTGCCATTGGAGTAGGGTTGCCATAATTCTCTTCCACAAAATTGGGACCCGTGATGGGATTAAAGAAATTAACAACCGGTTCTCTGCCCATCTGGCAGCCACTTTTAAATGGCTATTTTAAAACTTTATATGTCCTGTCTCTCGTCAACAACCCGTTCTATAGAGTAGGTGCGAACCTGCTGGAGCCCACCACTGAACGGGACCAGTAGTGGGCTTGAGGGGGTTCTCACAGGTTCCATGGAACCCTTTGCTAATGAGCATCTGGTTCTGAGAACCGTTACTAATGGGACATAGAACCTGTTGTTAATTCAGGTTATTAGGAATTGTTGTTAATTTATTAATTTATTTGTTGTTAATTTATTCGAATCCCACCACTGGATGGGACCCTCTGTCCCACTTGCCACTATGTGAACATGATCAATCCCACAAAAATCAGGGCTGTCCCTGTTTTTCAGGACATCTGGCAACCCTATGTTGGAGACATCTGGCAGGTGATACAGGAAGCAGAACAAAGTGGTCCTTAGATCTGATGCTGCTGCAGGGCTTTTGGTTTTCTTCCCCAGGAGAGGGCGCATCAACTCAACTCTACAGTGTTTTTCTCAACTCTCTCACCACCACCAAGGAGTGCTGTGGAAGGCTTAAGTGTTTTTCTGGTCAGTCTTCCTTGGAAGTGAACCCTCCCCCCCATCCTACCAGTCTCCCACCCCCTTTTCTATTCCCCCATCAGCAATATCCCAGCAGTATTATAGTTATTGCAGATTTTTCCTTTGCGAGATAGCCTTCGGAGAGAACTCTTTGGGGAAAAAAAATTGTTTTAAGTTTTTACAGCCAGTGCAATCCTAAGCATGTTTACTCAGAAGTAAGTCTCAAAGTGTTCAGTAGTTCTTACTCCCAGGAAAGTATGGTTAATATTGCACCCAACATTCTTTCAAAAAAAGCAGGCCTCCGTCAGTCTTGAAAGACTATGGTATCGTGCTCGGTGCTGCATGCAAAGCACGAAAGCCTGGGTTGGACTGTTATGGAGGATAGGCTGTTACCCAAGCAGCAAATCCCCCCTTTCCACGCCATTGAATTAGTCCAATGGAAAGGCAGAGCCAATACGATTGGATCCAGCTGGCGTCGCAGAGCTGGGCTAAGGACAGGAGCTCACTCTGTCTTGTGGGGCCGACCCGGGTCTCGAACCCCGGGCCTGCTGGTTAACAGGCACAGCGTCTTAACTGCTTGCGCCACCCACAGCCCACACCTGCAATGTTATAGGCACAGCATATATATTTAAAAATGAGGCAGGCCCTGTTTGCAGAGTTATAGTCACATTATTGCAGAGAAAGCCAAGTGCAGGCTAGAGGACAGAAAAGTCCCTGGAGGTGGTCTCTGCATGCGCACATATATGGTAACTTTAGAATCATGTTGGTACGCAGAATAACATTGTAACATTAGTTCAGCACTGCATCGCCAAAAACCTCTGGTATAGACAATGTATATGGTTTTTTGCTCATTTACTCTTTTTCTGAGTGCCTCGGTCCTTACCCATCACCAGCTTGTCAAGTCACCCAGTCCACTGCTTTAAAGCAGCCACCAGCAGGCCATCCTACACCCACAAAGTTCTTCCATTTCTCTCAATCTGTATTTTGTTCTGAATGCAAATAGAATCATAGAATTGGAAGGGATCCTATAGGTCATCTAGTTCAAGTCAACCCCCTGCCCATAGTAGGAAATCCTCCTTAACCTGGTGTACTTTTATTTCTTCTCTTGTTCACACCCAGTCCTTTTACATATGGGTCTTCCCCCATCTCCAATTCTGATGGCTTTCTCCCTTCCAGAATATTCTCTTGATTATGAGCCAACCCATCAGGCAGTGGATCAGCTGGGTTGAGGGCTGCTACCACCACCTGTCTCTACTGCAGTTCCTCCCATGCTCCTTGGATTTGGGAAGGAAAAAGGATATGGAACGGAAGAGGAAAAGTGGGAGAGAAGAGTGAGTGGTAGGCTAAAATGTCATCAAGGAGATGCCATACTTATCCCATCACTCTCATCTGTACTTTCTCTTCCACTCTCCCCCTCTTCTAGCATGTACAAGGTGGGGAAAACAAGATCAGCTCCTTATGACTTCATGCACCACCATTTGGCATTTGGCACCATGTCTCAGAGGATTGAAGATCTTTGGTCTTCAGAGTGAGGTCAGGTCCCCCTTGGGGGTCACAAGAGGATAGGACCCACCAAAAGGGATCTGGCACTTGGCTCTCTTGGGAGTAAGTCTCACTGAAGACAGGGTGACCAGAAGCCCTAAACTCAAAAGGAGGACAAGGTTTTGGATTCCTCTCAGCCTGGCCTTTCTGGTGGACAATGACACATTTGTAAAGCTGCAGCTTTATTGGGTACTTTCCCATAGAGCTCAGTGCATATTTTTGATTTTTAGTTTTTTGATAGGATTTTTAACTTTTGATAGGAAGGAGATATTTCAAAACCAATATTTGCACTGGATTCTGCTCTTCAACACAAATTCAATGACATATGCCATGCTGGGGTACTGCACATCATTGCAAAGTTCTAAAATGAAGCTGAAATAGAGGACGATGAAGCCCTTTCAGAGGACACCTGAACAGGAGACTAAAAAAGAGGACAAATCAGGGTCATATGATCACCCTGAATGAAGACAATGAGACTTATTTCCAAGTAGACATTTCCTGGTCAGTTTGACAGGGGGTCTTGGACTTATTTTTAAGTTTGAAAAAGGGTGCCAGGCTGAAATGCCTCACTACCACTTAGGCCAATGCTGTAATTAGCTCCATGGAGAAAATACCCATCCAAAATTCGAGTACTAACAAGTGTATTTTTTAGCAAGAGAGACTGCCAAAGAGAGGCTGGCCAGCAGTTGTAATACCATGAGAGCTCTTTCCTAGAATAATTAATAAATTCCTCTTTTTTCAAAGGCTGGCTTTCTTTACTGTATTTTTATTGTGCAGATTTAACTGGACGGTGTTCAGGGTTGCAAACCACTCTTGGAGCCAGTAAGTCTGAAATACAGGCTTAAAAGATAAAAGGGAAAAAAAACAGATTAGGAAAAATGTTTTGGGGTTAAAATCATGGGTATTAGTTGCAGAGGAACCGAAACTTTTCTGATGGTAAATGACTACTGTACTTCAGAATTCTAATGAAAACTGCAGTCCTGTACATGTTTATCTGGGAGCAAGTTCCACTGAATGCCATAGATCTAACTCCTGGGTAAACATGCATAAGACTGGGCAGTAAACATGTTATGCAGAAAATTCAGGGCTGCAATCCTGAGATGCAGATGAGCAGGTGCAAGTCCATTGCACTGACCCATTGTCATTGCAAAAATGTTATAAGGTATTGTCGTACCAACATGATGGGAGATATGTTGGTGCATGGATGTGTGCCAGCCTCCCTGTGCTGACACTGGCCACAGGGAAGGTAAGTTTGCACCAGCTGAGCTTGGCTAGTGTGGAAGCTTGTGGAAGAGGTAGGCATTCAAGGGTCAGTGAGGGCAGGGGTGGGTTAAGATGCTTAAGATGTTTTCTGTATCTTATCTGGTGTCTTTGCAGAGAACTGTCCTGCTGCTTGAAACAAAACAGACATTGATGTCCCCCTCCAGCCAGGGTTAGGGTTGTTACAGGATTGTATCGCCATGTTTGACAGGGATTTTGTGGAAGAGAATTATGGCCAACCTAGCCAGGGTGGCCTTCACTCAACCATGTCCTTTGAGAAACAGCTACATTGCTGAGAGTGCAATCCTGAATTGCAGTTGCACTGGCCTATATGGTGCTGTACTGGCTGACATATGGTCCCCATACCCATATGCATCCTGAGGGTGGTCTGCAGGGGCTTGCACAGGAGCGGAGTGCTGCTGTTGCCAATGCTGCTATCTTTCCTTTCCCTTCTCTCTTTGCAGGTTGGTGTCCCACAAGTAAGGAGGCTTCCAGGCTGCAGATATCCAAGACCAGCAGGAACTGTTCAGGCATCTCTTCTATTGGTCCTTTTTTCTCTTCTTCACCTTCCCCATTTGTAGGATTCTGTCCCATTGGGAAGGAGGAACCATTCCCATGGATCCATGCTGACATGACAGAGTCCAGGCACTATCCACCAGGTTGTGATCGTATTCATGCTTACACATGAGCAAGCTACAATGACCATCATGGGCTTGTGTCTGAGAAAGCATGCGGATGACTTGGCTAACGGTTCCTTAAGCACAACAGTGTCCACACCCCACACATGAAACACTTGAAATAAAGTGAATAATATATTCACACAGCTCCTGTAGTCCAGTCCCCTGCCTTGCAATTCCCCCATGCAGTTTGGGGGGAAGGAGTGATGATTGGGGGAGGCATCCACAGTCCCCTGGCCCAAGGGAAGAGGCACTTTAACTGTGTGGTGGTGGGACATTGGTGGAGCACCTTGGCTAAGTCTGTTATGTCCAATGTACCATGGGCACACACATCATAGGTGCTCCCCCAGTGGAGCAATCATGGAGAGTCGGACATAGAGTTGGTCTAATGCAGTTGCAGCATGCCCATGGTGTGTTGGCGGCATGTCTGTGCAGCACCTGTGGCAGTGTGGTGAAGCTGTCATCACTGTGTGCCAAGGAGCCATTCTGGAGGAAAACCAAACACAAACCTGATAACTGACAGTCTCTTTAGGGTGGACATGCTAGGTGTCCTACTAGGGTTGTGGGGGTCTGAGGAGCTCTGCAGATCACCGGCAGAATTATCCCATAGCTAGGAAAGGGTGGAAGTTCTGGGCGTAGGAGAAAATGAAATGGCACTTCTTTCCTAGCTGGGGTGGGAGTGATCTGCCAGTGATCTGCAGGACTCCCCAACCACCACCACCCCCAGACTGGCAACTGGCAAACATGTGCCCCATCCTTCTGCAGAGGCTTCCCTGGTGTCCTAAGTGTCAGTTCTGGAAATGGTCGACTTTATGCCAGCACAGCAAGGCCACTGTCTCTGTCCTAAGTTAGGATTGGGCTGCCTGTTTATTTTCTGAACTGAACTCCCAAAGCTGGAAGCTGCTATACTGATGTAAACTGCAGAGTAGCAGATGTGTGTCCACATAACAAGCATGCTGTAGAAGCGTGTTTCCCTTGTGCTGTTCCCTGATGCACAATGCTCCAGATTCATGTGGTGGTGTTGTAAACAATTTTGCTCTGGATCAGCGGTCCAAGATCATAAAAGCCAAGGAACTGTGTGAGCAATGGTGTGAAAGTATTTGCAAGTCTGATGAGCTGTTAAGTGGTGCAAGGTCTAACTGACCCAGTGAGATGAGAACTGAATGACCCAGTAGCAGGAGAGATCCTGTTCATGCCAACACATCCTGATCTCACTTTGCTCCTCAGCCCTACCATCCTGGCATCCATTCTCTGTATTTTAGATGTAGGCAACCTCACAATGCTAGAGGGCACCAGGATGCTGGTATCTTGTGTGCTCCCCAAGCCATCTGATGGATATTTTTTCAGAAAAGTTATCTTTCTTCCTGTTCTGTTCACTCTTTTCAAATCCAGCAAACATAGAAGAAGAAGGAGTAGAAGCCAAGCTTCTGAGTGTGGAGGGCCACCTTGTGTGCTTGAAGGTCCTGGGCAGCCACATCGAACCTGGCAAGTTGGATGTGGCTGCAAAATACACAAGACTCACAGAAATATACAGTAGCTTTAAGTGCAGTTTTCATCCAGTACATCAATCCCAGTACTTAACCTGGCAAGTTAAGTATTGGGGCTGATGTACTGGATGAAATCTGCACTTAAAGCTACTGTATATTGCAGTGAATGAGTGGAGTCAGTGGCGTAGCTAGTGGGGATGCATGTGGTGCAATTGCACCAGGCTACAACCTTAAGAAGAGCTACAAGCTGAGCTTGACACTAGTGACTAAAATTGTGGAAAAAACCGTGTATGTATGAAAGATAATAACATCATGTTGTATATAATTGGAAATGTAATTTAATGCAGAATGCAATAAAAATACTGCACTGGAATATCTGTATTCTGTCAAACGTTATGGCCAATTAACAAAAGCCTATGAACAAAAAGTGGATTTTTAAAAACTCAAATGTTCCCATAATACTGATTGCTCTGAGAGCCAATGAGATACAATTCTGATACTGTATGGAGCTAATAATATGAAACAGCTCTCATTTTCATATACATATATCATAATACTGTTAACTCATGCTAACTGCGTGTACAGGCACTTCTAAGTGGCGCTCCGCTTATATTTAGCAGGGAAAGAATAACCATTCCTCAGCCTTTCCCCGGGCACAATTTCCCTCATAGGTAAGGGGCACAATTCAAATTTTTTTATTTACCCGGTAATTAAATTTGATTTTGTTGTTGCAGGGGAAATTGGGTCACATTGCATAATTTGAGAAATGCTAAGTTATTGTATCCAATTTGGTCAAGTTCTTTCTTTATGTCTAACCAGCTGAGTTCAGACATTTTCCATCAGCCTGCTTGTACTTGTCCCCCTTTATCCCATTTGTCTAATTCTTTTCTTTTTGAATTTTTCATAAATATATCTAAAGTTTTTACACTTTTAGCCTGTGTTCATGGATAGAGCAGTGAGTTGTCACATCTGATATCTCACGGGTGCTAGTGTGGTTGTGACTTTGAATAAAAACTCCAAGATACTGTGAACTCAAATGCCTGAATGCAATTCAATCTCAATAACCTGGGATGGTGGCCATGGATAGTCAGTTGTTAAACCAGCAAAAAGAGAAAACAGAGAGCAGAAAATGAGTTCAGAAAATGAACTCAGAGGTGATGAACTCTAGACTGTACTTCCCTTGGTCAGCCTTTCCTCTTCCGGTACGTTCTATGACAGTTCTGTTTTTGTTTCTGACTTTATTTGCAAATTCTGCAGACTTTGAGAATAAAAATGGATACATTTTATGCAAAGATAGTGATTATGTGATTTAAGTGATAAGTTTTGTGATTTTGATCTTGGTGCATAGAATTCTAGAACCACCTGACAGTGACAGAAGCATGTAAAGGATCAGGACACATGCATACAAAAATAAAAAATAGGCTTTTTAATAATATGAAAAAAGAGAAAGTTAGAGATGCAATGTTTTCCAAAAACCACACTGTTGGAGAAAATAAGCTATTTACGCATTAAAAAGGCACCCGGTGGCAACACGGATGATGGATTTTCAAAAGTATATAAAAAATAAGCTCAAAGCTGGCTAACATCTGTGACAATAAATTTCCACCCTCTCACACCATTTGCAGAACTGCTGCGATGCAAGGGAATGTTTGTGAGTATTCCAACCTCTGAGTGGGGAAGTATCAGTAATAGAAAGTGAACAAACACTACAACTTTTGTTAGGGATGTGAATGTTTGATTTGACTGGGAGAAAAAGGCCTACATCAGCCTAGGAATAAGAGGGATCGTGTGAAGGAAGGGGTCATGACAAAAACGAAGAGATGGAGGCAGGTAGACTCAGGGCTGAGTAGTGAAATCTATGGGGATAAAGTAGTGGCAGATGGTGTCATGAGCATTGGTGTCAGGAACCAGGTGCATGTTGAATCTTGAACTGGCTGCCTGAGAGATGGAAAGTGAAGGTTCAGGTATTGTGCCAGCATCTAGCTCTGGATTCTACATATGGGCCAGGAAGAGAAAGGGGCCAGGAAGACCTTTCTGGCTATCTGGTCGCCACTCCCATTGTAGGATGAAGAGCACATTCCCACTTGTGCACTGGTGCATCAGCATCAGTGGTGGGGGATAAAAAAAGGCAGGAGCTTGAGAGATTTCTGGTGAACCAAGGAGTTTAGTTGGGGTGCATGTGGAGGCTGAATTTCATATATTGGTTTGAGCTCACCAGTATCAACATCTCATAAAGCAGATGTTTGTTTTAATTCTGGGAAGGAAATTCTACAGTTGGAAACACTGGAACATTAGGATGGATATGTCTGGATTATATCAGCCAACTATATCTATTTACATAAATAAGGATTTTCTTTTGGTCTTAATAAATATAAGGTATATATGGTCTGTACAATATTACAGATAATGCCCCTGCGTGTTGGGAGTCAGACAAATCAAAACTATGTATTCATATGTAGTTTTCCTCGGCTTCATCTGTATCCAGGCGAGGGTACTTATTCAGAGCTAGGAAGGAGAACAAAATGGGTAAATACATGTATTCATATAAACATACAGTACCATCAACATATGTAGCATAAGCAAAGAAGATAAGTCTCTACCACTAAGGGAGTAACCACTGAAGACTACATACCAAAGCAAGCTTGATAAATATTGTGACAAAGTAAATTGTCTTCACACTGCATGTATGATTGATAGTAATGTATGGCCTTCTCGTATGCCCATACACTGGATGTATGGTTGATAGCATGTATGGCCTTCTCAGTGGGCACCCCGGCTTTGGAACTCCCTCCCCTTAGAACTGTGAAAAGCTCCCTCAATACAGAGCTTCAGGCGGAGCCTTAAAACCTTTTATTTTAAAAAAAGCGTTTTAATGGGGCTGAGGTTGTGGGCTGTTGTTTTTATTGTTTTTAACATATATGTTCTTAGCCTGTATGTTTAGTTGTTTTTATTTAATTGTACTATTTATGTTTTTAATTATGTTTTATGTCAGTCGCCTTATGTCAGGCTAAATTTTTAAAATAAATAAATAAAATAGTAAGATTCTTTTTTGTGCTATGTTTTACTGCTACACATGTGCACTGTTTTACTGATACACATGTGCACAATTTTACTGCTACACATGTGTACCTTAGCACTGATAAAATTTTACAAAAGCTTATTCTTGATGCAGTTAGGCTGCAATCCTAAAACCCAGTTAGGCCAGCCCAAGCTGCCCGCAGTGTGTTGCAAAAGTGCTATAAGGTTAGTACAGTGAACAGACATGCATCGGTTTCCCCATGCCACTCTGGAAATAGGGGGATAGGTAAACTGTGCTGACCTAAATTGCACCCCCATCCAATACTCCATTAGGATTGCACACCCATTCATAAAAACATGCAAAGTTTCCTTTTGCACAGCTTTGTCAATGGAGATCTGCGCATCATTAAGGGAAAAAGTCACAAATGGAACGATGGAACGGAAAGACTTGGCAAACTGTGAATGCACAAGACACTACAAGATGTGTAACAAAACAAAACAAAAGATGATTCCTTAAAGCATTAGTTCCACTATGGAAACTCTGTTTGGAACAGAGTTTATCATAATGCTAATCTCATGACATTATGGCCTATATCCTAAAGTAAAATTAAGCCCCTTGCTCCAGAGCAGTTAAGATGACTTTTCATAAGATAACATTCGAGGGTGATGTAACTGCGTGGACCCGTAACTGCTATGGATTTTGCCCTATGTCATAGTCAGTATGCTGGAGGACTTTTTTCCACTCTTTTATATGTACAGACAAGCGTGGTGTAAGTGGTTAAGACACTGTGCCTGTTAACCAGCAGGCCAGGGTTTGAGACCCGGGTCGGCCCCACAAGACAGGGTGAGCTCCTGTCCTTAGCCCAGCTCTGCAACGCCAGCTGGATCCAATCGTATTGGCTCTGCCTTTCCATTGGATTAATCTAGTGGCGTGGAGAGGGGGGATTTGCTGCTTGGGTACCAGCCTAGCCTCCATAACAATCTAACCCAGGCTTTTGTGCTTCGCATTCAGTGTATGCAGAGCCAAGCACGATACCATAGTCTTTCAAGACTGATGGAGGCCTGCTTTTTATTTATTTATTTATTTATTTATTTATTTATTTATACATACATACATACATACATACATACATACATACATACATACATACACACACCACTTTTCCCATGCCAACTCAGAGCCACAAGGCAGCTTGCAAAGCTTTAGTTCCCCCACCCCCGCATCAAACCCCCATGCACATCATCCCTCATGCGCATTATCCCCATGCGCATCAACCCCCATGCGCATCAACACCCCATGCTGTCTTACAATAAAAGACAGGGAGAAATCTATTTTTTTCTATGTAAGCTCACCTACTAGTTAATGTCTGTAAACTCCCAGCTAGTAGCACATGTTATTTACTACACTACTTCTTCCTTTCCCTTTTGTTGATTCTGGATTGTAAGCTTCTTGGGGCAAGGACCTGTCTTTGTAAAGTGCTTTGCAAATATATAGTACCATAGAAAATAATTATAATAGTATACTACCAAGTTTACATACTTCAGTTCTATCTCAATCCCAGCAAGTCCTTTGCTCCCAAAAACTAGAATTACTGTCTTCTTTCTCCCCCACCCAATCCAACCTAAGTGTCATTGGAAGCAGCAAAAAGTACCTGCACAGCTTCCATAATGCCGGACTCCGATGGATCGTCCTAAGAAGCAGGTGGCTCGCCGTAGGTGGCAGGTGGAAGGGTAAGTAATGTTGTTGTTGCCACAGATCATGTGGTCTAGGTTGGTGGGGTCAGGGCAAGGGGCAGCTCTGCACATCACACAGTGGGCACTACCTGTCTGATCCACCACACATGTGTGGGTGCCGGGGCACACAACACTGGAGCATGATTCTGGAGGAGGAATTCACAAAGGGAAAATCAAGGTCAGCCAACTTTTGAGCACGGCAGGAAGAAGTAGAACCTGGAGGACAGTTCTGCTGCTCAGAACCTCTTTTGAACATGGAGATTCTATTTCATTATCATTGCTAAGTGGCTAAGACACTGTGCCTGTTAACCAGCAGGCCAGGGTTCGAGACCCAGGTTGGCCCCACAAGACAGGGTGAGCTCCTGTCCTTAGCCCAGCTCTGTGACACCAGCTGGAACCAATCGTATTGGCTCTGCCTTTCCATTGGACTAATTCAGTGGCGTGGAAGAGGGGGGATTTGCTGCTTGGGTAACAGCTGATCCTCCATAACAATCTAACCCAGGCTTTCGTGCTTTGCATGCAGCGTATGCGGCGCTGAGCACGATACCATAGTCTTCCAAGATTGACGGAGGCCTGCAAGAACATAAGAATCCTAGAAGGTCAAATCAAAGGTCCATCATCCATTTCAAAATGGTCCAGCATTCATTTAATACTCCAGATATTCCCTCTAGAACAGTGATTTTCAACCAGTGTGCCATGGCACACCAGTTTGCTGCGGATGGTCTTCAGGTGTGTCGCTGGACATTCATTAATAGGAAAATTGTGGGATTTGAACAGTCTGGTGTGCCTTGTTAATGATAAAAAACAATTGATGGTGTGCCTTGACAATTTCAGTGCCTTGTTAAGTGTGCCATGAAATGGACAAGGTTGAAAAACACTGCTCTAGAAAGTCTACCATCAAGTCGCTACTTCAGAAAGTCTATCAATGCTATGCTAGCTACGTAGTACCTCCATGGAGGTCTGATTACCAAATGCTGGGACCAAACAACAGTGGAAGAGGATTTTTTCCTTCATGCCTTGTTTGTGGGCTTCCCAGAAGCATTTGATTGGAAACAAGATGATGGTCTGAATGGACTTTTGCTTTGATCTTCTTATATGCTGATGTTTACATCAGTCCTGTCTGCAGAGGGGGAAAGAGAAGTCCGGTAGTCTCAATTTAGATGACAAGCCACCTTTTTGAGGACAAGAGGCCTCAAAAGGTCTGCTTACTTTTGCATCGACCTTGGTACATCACTTCCAGGTCTGGGTGACCTCTGCACTTGGCTGTCAACAGCTCACATTCATCCCGGTAGGTGAAGCCATCTGAGCCACACACTTGGAGTT
The DNA here is from genome assembly GCA_030015325.1 of Cryptoblepharus egeriae. NCBI lineage: Eukaryota > Metazoa > Chordata > Lepidosauria > Squamata > Scincidae > Cryptoblepharus > Cryptoblepharus egeriae. The sequence goes on along the minus strand of JAREYC010000015.1, from coordinate 3,222,992 downwards.
TCCTGGGGAGGTTGGAGCAATCTGGGGCACAGGTGCAATGAGGGCGTCCATATTTCATCTTGCACACTTTGCCGGGGCCACAGTCCACTCCTTCGCAAGACTCTAGAAAGGAAAGGAGAAGCAAAAGAAGGTTTTCACTGAGCAAGATACATCTTGTGTTCACTGCCACCGGATGCCATCAATGTCTCTGTTTCCCTGAACATGATGTTGGAATTTAGAATTACATTCTCATGTTTCCACAAATCAAATTTCTACTAGAAACTCATTGGACTTCCTTGGAAAATTCTCAACCGTTTGCCTGAAATTTGTTTTGAATTTCCCTCTTTGTGACATTTTGCTCCACTCTGTTATGTATGTGCAGATCCTCTTCCAAGAAATAAGAACGTAGAATCATAGAGTTGAAAGGGACCCAGTAGGTCATTTAGTCCTCACATAAGAAGAGCCCTGCTGGATCAGGCCCAGGATCCATCTGTGAACGCACAAGACACAACACACAAGTGGGTCTCAAACATTTCAGCCTCTTCAAGAATGACAGTCAATTCCAGCTCCAGATGGCTGGAAGTAACATCAAATATGAAGCTACATCACTGTGGTACCAGAGCAACTCCATATCTACTCAGAAGTATGACCCATTGTCTTATAAGACCCAAGCACAATGTGGGAAAGCAGCCTGAGAGCACAATCCTCACCATGTCTACTCAAAAGGAAGTAGTGTGTTCAGTGAGTCTTACACCCACGAAAATGGCTTTAGGATTATAACACACGTTCCCTATTCCAAGACAGTGGTGCCCAGTGCCAGATTCCCAGCACCCAGATTTTTACTACCCCCCCTAAAAAGATCCCAACTCTCACTTTGAGAACCACTGATCTAATCCAACTTTCTGTATCTCACAGCTGCCCACCAGATGGTTCAGGGAGCACTGAAGACCACAAAGATACTTGTATCTCAGTTCCACAATGCTACAGCTGGTATTCTACGTTCCCTTGTACCCTCCTCCCATGGGTACACTATGGCTGCAATTCTAAAGTGCACTTGGGCTAGCCTATCTATCACTGGGCTGGTCCAATTCGAGCCCAGTTACACCGGAAAGGCTTGGGCCAGTGTAAGTCAACTTAGGGCACAATCCAGAGTTAGGACAGTGAGGAGTGCCCCAGATGGGCTGCCCCAACTATTCTGAATCCAGAGCAGAAAGTTATCTAGATGCTGCATCTAGAGAGTCAGAAAGCCTGTGCTGCACTAGCTGCTCCAGAGCATGCTCAGTAAGTGACACCCACAGGTGGGCAGATGCCGGTTCGGGCCTACTCGCCCGAACCAGATCTTCCCCCTGGGCTGACGTTGGCGATCCGGTCACATCCGCAGCTGCAAGAGCCGTGGGGACCGGTTCGCCAGTGTCCGCTGGCGCCGGGTCTCCTGGGGCTCGCCGCCAGGAAGCTTAGTGCACCTGCGTCCAGCTGGACGCAGGCGCACTAAGCATCCTAGCGCCGAGCCCCAGGACGCTTAGTGCGCCTGTGTCCAGCTGGACGCATGCGCACTGAGTCTCTTGGGGCCGAGCCTATGTTGCCTTAGGCTGCCCCAAGCCTGTCCCAGAATAACTAGGGTGGCCCAGTGATAGGTAAGGTAACCCAAGTGCACATCTGGATTGTGCCCTTAGGCTGGCCCAAGACTGATGGACCTGGGCTAACCTAGCTGTGTCAGCCTAGGCAGTTCAAGAGAGGCATGTTGAGGGCATGTTCAGCATGGCCTAGGACGGTGCAGAAAGGCTGAATCCAGAGCCTGTTTCCTGGGCAGAAATGCCCCTTCACACCTCCTCAGAGTCAGGCCACCTCAGGAGCAGGAATAAATCTGAATAGACCAAGGGGTTCATGATAAACCAAAGAAAATTAGAACTGATGGCAAAGAATTCTGAGTCCTAGTCCAACCCATGCCTCTCAACCTCAAGATACAGCACAACAAGATACAGCACCAGCCCTCCTCTGGATATGGCACAACTACTTCAGCCCAGTAAGCATGCTGCACTTGTGCTACTGTCTCTTCAGCAGTAGTTGGGCCAGCCAGATGCCTTCTAGCCCTATGGATTTGGCCTAACTGTTCGCTCAGGATATGGCCTACTTAGGCCAGCTTAGCTGGACCACTTTTCTAGCCTAAAGTCAGGATTGCATTGTACAGTAATTAATTTTAACACATGAAATCTACTGATCATACCATCCCTCCCTTACCAGTATGGGGTAGGCAAAAAAAAAAAAAATGCCATCCAAAGCCGCTGGTAGAAAAACAATCCTACCCAGCAATGTTACTTATCACAATGATACATGTCAAGGTCCAACCTCATCCTGACATGAATCCACACCCTCCTTCTGAAATGATACACATGTAGCTCAGGGCACAGGTGGGCTGAGGCGGTTCACAAACTGGTTGTTAAAGAGGGGGCCGTCATCTTTGAATTGCATGCAAGTGTGTTTGAATTTCTTTTAAAGGGTCTCTGGGTCTGTCTTCCCAGAGGTTCAGCTCCACTCCCTCCCCCTCTGAGGGGGGTCTCTCCCCCCTCCTTCCCCTCTCTAAGGGCATTTTTAAATACAAACACTCTGCTCCCATGAGCACCATTCAGACAAGGAATTGCAACCATTCCACAGACACACACTGCTGAGATGGGAGGGCTTTGGATCACTATAAACTCAGTACTTTCAAGTCAGAGTGAGGAAATTCTTCATGCCCCAAACCTTTGTCTGATGCTATTCAGGAATCCTGTCTTTGCTAAACATCTTAATTTGATTAAAAACCTTATTTTTAGCAAGTTTTCAGAAGTTATTTCCTTGTGCAGTTTGCAAAGCATGATGGGTTTCTCATATGCAAATGAGGCAGCCTCTCTGGGATGGTGTTTTTTTTTTTGAATCAGGCTTTGATGGACAGCTTTACAAAGGGGTCTTTGGGCGGGAATACAGAAGCCAGCATAGAAAGCTCTGGGAGCCTTAGGTGAGTAATAGCAGCAAGTCTGCCTGCCTGCCTGCCCGGTGCCTTTGCAGCCCAGTACTAGACATGGAGAACTACTTAGTACTACCCAGTACTACTCAGGAGTAAGCCACACTGTATAGTAGAGGTCTGCAGCCTGTGGCCACAATCCTAGCCACACTTTCCTGGGAGCAATTCCCATTGACTACCATGGGATTTCCTTCTGAGTAGCATAGGATTAGGATTTGAGGCTGCTTTCCCATCCACACTTTCCTGAGAGTAAGCCCACTGACTATAATGGGACTTACTTCTGAGGAGATTGGCAGAGGCTTGGATTTCTCCCTCTAGCTCTGTTTCTCCAGCCCTGTCTCATTTCCTGAGAGTAAGCCCACTGACTATAAAGGGACTTCTGAATAGACATGGTTATGACTGGGCTCTGAGGCTGCAATCCTATCCACACGTATCTGGGAGTAAGCCCCACTGACTAGAATGAGACTTACTTCTAAGTAAGCCTGCATAGGATTGGACTGTAAGGCTAAAATCCTGACCACACAGTTTTGGGAGTAAGCCCCATTGACTTGAATGGTACTTACTTCTGAGTAGAAACAGTTAGGATTGGGCTCAGGCTGCAATCCTATCCACACTGTAGTCCTTTTGCCCCACCCCCACCCCGAGATCTCCCCCCCTCATCCTGCCCCTCTGAGAAATCTCTCCACTTGAGATTGTCGGGAGGCAGTATGGGGGGCACCTGAAGAAATAGCCCCAGTTCCCATCCTGCCCCCCCCCAGGAGCCCAGTCCACTGCCTACTCTGAAGTAAATCCTATTAAAGTCAGTAGGTTTTACTCCCCTTTGAGGATAGGACTGTAGCCTCAAAGCCCAATCATCTGTCTGCTCAGAAGTAAGTTCCATTATAATAGTGAAGCTTACTCCCTGGAAAGAAGCTGGTTTCTAAAAGCTTGTAATCCTATGCCTGACTACTCAAAAGTTAATCCCATTTCAATCTATGAAGCTTACTCCCAGGAAAGTGTGCAGAGGAGTGCAGCAATAGAGCCCAATCCTATTCTTGGCTACTCATAAGTAAGTCCCATTTGAGTCTGTGGAGCTTACTCTCAGGAAAGTGAATAGGAGTGCAGCCAAAGGATGGTTACTAAGAGCTCAGTCCTTTGCTTGACTACTCAGAAGTCCTATTATATTCAATGAAGCTTACTTACAGGAAAGTGTGGACAGGATTGTAGCCTTAAGTAGTGGCTTCCGAGGCAAACCTCTGCCTGCAGAGGGGACACCACAGACTCTGGTCCTAAATTGTAGATCAGTGTTTCTCAGCCAGTATTATGAGCACCACCAGTGGAACTTGTGGTAGTGTCTGCTGTATTAGGCACCTGGATGCAAGTGTCATATGTGCTCCCTGAGGCAGCTGGTGGGCTGCTGTGTGATTCAGGAGCTGGACTAGATGGGTCTTTGGTGTGATCCAGTGGAGGCTTTTCTTATGCTTTTATGTTCTTATTTGTGGCACACATTCCCCCTGAGAGCACAACAAAGTGTAATGCATAGGAATAAATTACACTGAACTCAGGGACTTAATATTGATTGATGCGGTCACAAGTGATACAATTTTTTTGATAAACTAAGGGTTAAGGTGGCATGCCCTCCCCCGCCCCTGACCCTGGCCCCGCCCCCTGACCTAGCCTGGCCCCGCCCACTTCCGGAGACCCAGTTGTTGGGGCAGGCTGGGCTCACCACTGACTGAGTACATGTTTCCATGTGAATGTACTTGGGTCTATTTTTATTGCTCAACAGTTAGTGAACACTGCTCACAGGGTTCACAGGTAGAACACAGGCTCACAGGTAGTTAGCCTTCTTGTGGAAGGCTAACTAATGTCTTTCCAGCAGGTTTTGTAGATAATCTGGGTTGTGTGAACAACTATACATAAATCAAGGATAATAACGATCATACAGGGCTATACAGTTGTTTATTATTTGAATAATAAATAAATTTCAATGAATTTATTATTTGAATAAATAAAATATTTTTATTATTTTATTCTTGGTTATTTTATTTTCTCTCTAAACCGTTTTCTTTTTGTTGAAAAACAGTATATAAATACTGTTGATGCTAAACAGTTCTCCAGTCCACTGAATCATCTGAGGATCTTTCATTTCTTCTACTTGGATTGACTAAAGCTTACATATTCTTTCAAAAAAAGAGAACATTTTAATTTTTTTTTAAATTAAGGAGGAGAAAAGCAAAGTTATAGGAATGGACATGAAGGACAGTGATGTGTCTACATGGACCAGCAATGGGCAAATCATCATCATCATCATCATCATCATCATCATCATCATCATCATCATCATCATCATCATCTTTCTCAATGATCCACCGGAATCTATGCCAAAAGTATCATCTGCCAGTGGCAAAAAACTGGTGGGACCACAAGCCTGAAAAAGTGGTTGTAAATGAGCAGGTTAAGCTTCTGTGGGACTTCCGGATACAGACGGACAAGGTCTTGGAACACAATACTCCAGATATCACCATCATAGAAAGCAGCGAGGTGTGGCTTGTTGACATCGCCATACCAGGTGACAGCAGAATTGAGGAGAAACAACTGGAAAAGATCTCCTGCTACCAAGACCTAAGAATCGAATGACAGCGTATCTGGTGTAAGCCAGTGCAGGTGGTTCCAGTGGTAAGTGGCACACTCGGTGCAGTGTCCAAAGACCTTGGCAGGCACCTGAAAACTCCTGGCATTGACAAAATATCACTCTGCCAATTGCAGAAAGCCGCTCTTCTGGGATCAGCACGAATTATACACCGCTACATCACACAGTCCTAGACTCCTGGGAAGGGTCTGACTGGTGATGTGAATGAAACCAGCACAAAATTGTTTGCTGTGTATTTATGATAATAATGATGATGATAATAATAATAAAGGGTTTTGCAGGGAAGAAATGGGAGAACAACTTGTTTCTAGAGATTCCACAAAAGGCTTAAACAATTGATGCCCCTGTTTTGCATCAAGCTTCCGTGACTTGAGAACAAGATCAGGCAACAAGTCAGCAGAACTGTCTGGGGGGAAGAAAGCTCCTTTGGGCCGGAGGGAAGGGAGGGAGGAAAGGAGACAGACGGCTGCATTGTGTTGGTGAGTGACCCTGAAGCAAAAACTGTCTGGCGGGGTTCGTAGCGGGTGGGATGAGGTGCATGCAACATATTTCCCTGGAGCAGAAAAGATGTGTGTGGGCCTTCCTTGCCGTCTGGGAGAATTTGTGCCTGTAACAAGGATGCAGGTGCCATAACATAGGGAAAGTGGAATGTTGGAAACTGTCAGATATAGAGCATCAGTGTCAGGTTTAGCAGTCAAAAATCTTAGTCCCAGTGGTGTAGCTCGAGGGATGAGGCAGATAGTATTGGAGGGACAGCCTTTTAGTAATTAATAAATTTTATGTAAGAAATTATCTGTAATACAGTATAGTTTTAAATTTTATATGTACCCCCATTGCAGGAGTAAAATTCCCCCATATGCCATCCCCCCGCTGAACATCAACACCCCCATGCACATCCACCCTCAAGTGCAACATCCACCATGTAATTATCATCCCCCTATGCTAATCATCCACCCTACGCACATCAACCCCCATTCGCAACAACCCCCATGCTCATCAACCCCCCCATGTGCAACATCCTCCATGTGCATCAACCTCCCATGCACAACAACCCCCATGTGCAACTGGTGGGCCCAGCCTGGCCCAAGAACCGGTTCTCCGGAAGTGGGCGGGGCCAGGGGCGGGGCCGGCAGGTTTTTAATTTAAAAATTAAAAAAATTAAAAAATAATATTACTTACTTCTGAGTAGACCTGCACAGGATGGGGCTCTGAGGCTGCAGTCCTCTCAACACTGGCCTGGGTGTAAGTCCCATTGACTATACTGGGACTTACTTCTGAGTAGACCTGCACAGCTTGGGGCTCTGAGGCTGCAGTCCTCTCAACACTGGCCTGGGAGTAAGTCCCATTGACTATACTGGGACTTACTTCTGAGTAGACCTGCACAGGATGTGGCTCTCAGCCTCCCCAGCCGGCCAGGAGCGGCAGGAAGAGCGCGATGGCACTGCACCCCCCTCCTTCGCCTCCCTGCTGGCCAGGAGAGGCAGGGAGAGCACGATGGTGCTGTGCCCCCCTCCTTCGCCTCCCTGCCGGCCACTGCACTCCCCTCCTTCGCCTCCCCACCGGCCGAACCGGTCCCGCATGGTTCTGGGGACCCCCTGCTGCTGCTGGCTCACCAGCGGCAGGGGAATTGGAAGAACAGGTTCCCCAGAACCGGAGCGAACCATCTTGTGCCCACCACTGGCGCAACAACTCCCCATGTGCAACATCCCCCCATGCTCATCAACACCCATGCACATCATCCCCCATGTTCATAATTCCCTGGTGCACATCAAACCCCCATGTGCAAAATCCCCCCCATGCGTAACATCCCCCATGCACATCATCTCTCCATGTGCAACACCCTCCATGCACATCATCCCTCCATGAGGTTCGAACCCCCATGCACATCAACCCCTATCCACATCATGCCCCATGCACATCACCTCCCCAGTGCACATCACCTTCCCAATGTGCATCACCCCCATGCGTATCATCTCCCCACGTCCAAAACCCCCATGCAGAACACCACACATGCACAACACTGCCCCATGTGCAGCATCCTCCCCATTGCAACCACTCCCTCCGAACAACATCCCCCCCCAGTGCACAGGCACCAAGCACCTAATTGGCTGGATGTTGGTCAGTCTTCCATGTTAAGTATCAGACAAAAACATGTTGCACCCCTTTTAAGCCCCTTAAGGGTTAAGTTTCTTCACATCACTTCTTGGTAGTTGTTCATGTGACATAAGGAACTCCCTCCCCGAATTTCATGCTTCTAGTTCCAGGGGGTGGGGCAGAGCATCCATCAGTCACTGATTCTTTAATGCAAAGTATAGGGAGGAAAATGGTTGCGCCCCATTTCACCCCCGTCTGGTTGGCATTTTCAAAAACTGGTTCTTAGTGGGTGTCTTTTTTACGGAAGGAACACCCACCCCAAATTTCACATTTCTAGGCCCAGAAGTTTTGGCTGGGTATTGATGAGTCACTGAGTCAGTGAGTGAGTGAGTCAGTGCTCACTCAGATCCTGGTGCACTGGGGGATGTTGTTTGGAGGAAGAGGTTGCGCTGGCGAGGATGCTGCGCATGAGGGGAAATTGTGCATGGGGAAGTTGCGCATGTAGGAAAGTTGCGCAGGGGGGAAGTTGCACATGGGAGGAAAATTTCACATGGGAGGAAGTTGCGTATGGAGGAAAGTTGCGCATGGGAGAAAGTTGCGCATGGGAGAAAGTTGCGCATGGGGGAAAGTTGCGCATGGGGGAAAGTTGCGCACGGGAGGAAAGTTGCGCACGGTAGGAAAGTTGCGCACGGGAGGAAAGTTGCGCATATGGGAAGTTGCGCATGGGGGGAAGTTGCGCATGGGGAAAATTGCACATGAGAGGAAAGTTGCGTATGGGGGAAGTTGCGCATGGGGGAAGTTGCGCATGGGGGAAGTTGCGCATGGGGGGATGATGCGCATGGGGGATGATGCACACGGAGGAAGTTTGCGCACGGAGGAAGTTGCGCACGGGGGAAGTTGTGCATGGGAGGAAAGTTGCGCATATGGGAAGTCGCGCATGGGGATGATGCACATGGGGAAAGTTGCGCATGGGGTTTGATGCATATGGGGGAAGTTGCGCATGGGGGGTTGATGCGCATGGGGGAAGTTGCGCTTGGGGGTGTTGATGTGTATGGGGGAAGTTGCGCATGGGGAGTTGTTACGCCTGGGGGAAAGTTATCCATGGGGGGGGTTGATGATTATGGGGGAATGGCATACGGGGGAATTTTACTCCCGCAACGCGGGTACGCCTTTCAGTAGTAAATGTAATAAAATGCTGCTGGAGTATTAGGGGATCACCCAGTTTGGGACTGTGACATGGGAAGGGCACATTATTCCCCTCTGTGTTGTTTCGGGGTGGAGGGATCCCCTCCCAACTATGATTTCCAAATAACTCCAAAGTGCTTATTTCCTGCAAAATCTTCAGAGGAAAAGAACGGCTTGGGGGCAGTTTGAAGATGGTGCTGAAGATAAAGTGTACACCCTCTCTGGATCAGGGCCACTCCAGCTCCTCTTTGTTGAAAAAAGATGTTTCACATCTCTTGCAGCCCAATCCTATGGGCTTTTCAAGCTGGAGCCAGGTAAATATGCAAATTTACTAACAGCTGGTGACTATCCCTACAATCCAGAGTAACTACGGGCGCACGTAAGAGACATTACGTACACCAGTAGTTATGGCACCACCTAGTAAAAACCTATGGGAAATTCATATTGCAATCCAGAGTAAATTGTTCTTATACCAAAGCAAGGACTCCCCGTAGTTACTCTGGATTGCGCCCTTTGTGTAGAATTGCTTCCTTTTTCCTATCCTAAAGCAATCTATTTTGATTGGTGACATCAATTTGATGTATGTAGTTTCCCAAAGTGTGTACTGTGATGGCCTTGTGTGTTGCAAGGCACTTACTGAGGGATGTCACAAGACACTCTCTACCCAGCAAGGCAACTGCAACACCAAGGTTGCAAACAGAGTAGGAGACGCAGTTGTATCCAGTTTTCATAAACTCGGAAAGGCCAAACCCTAACCATTTGTAATTTTATAAACCTCTCTCAAGTCCTCTCTTAATTATCTGGTTGCTAAACTGAAAAGCCTCAAACTTATTTTTACCTTTACTCCTGGGAAAATTACTTTAAAATCCAGGAGACCTGCAGAGCTTTCTGGAGATGATAGCTGTAAGTCAAAAATGGAAAACTCCATTGTCCAAACTTATTCAGATTACTATTCAAAAAGTCACAGATCCACCTATTCAACTGTTGAGAGATGCAAATTATTCTTTTTGCTCGTGATATCTTGTTGGGATCTGTTGTCCAGTTCGGGAACGGGCTCAGTAAAGTCCTCCGAGTTGATTTTCAGTTACGGGTGGACAATGATGTGGGACACTAGAACACGTTTTTGGTAAGACTCCATTCTCGTTCCTCAAATTGACTCACATCATAAACAGCTCTTGACTCCCTCCCCATCAGACGTGTTCTTAGATCCAAGAAGCAATTAGAAGCACTTAGAATCCTTGTTTGGATTTGGGGTTTGTTTTCCTGCCCTGCTTCACCGCAGGTTAATCTTATGGCTTTGTAGCCACCAAAATGTACATGCTCTTATCTTCAGAGCACAACACATGACTGTTCTTATTGCCAGACTAAACACCTGCATATAGTCATCTGCTCCTCTTAAAGTTGCCCAAGGACTCCTTTTCTCTTAAGGATGCTATCTACTGTGTCTCACTGAAAACTATATCTGGAACTCCAACTCAGATGACCTCTTCCTTTTAATAAACGATTCTACCCTCTCCCCTTCCTTCTCCCTCTTCACTGAAGCAGCAGCAAATCCCTTCGCTTCACAATATCTTTGCCGTTTCTTTTTTGCTGATCTCCAGGATTGTGCCATGAACCACAAAAAGGGCAGAATGGGAGGAAGTGGCATGGGGTGGAGAAGGCTGAATGGGCTCGAGAAGGGGGTATGTTAGGGAGCCATGGCACATACTTGGGTCCTAAGCCATTGGTAGATCCTGGAACCAGTTTGAGAATTGCTAGACTATTAAAACACCAAATGCTTTCCATACCAAAGTCTACCTACCTCTGGTCTAAGGCTACAATCCTAAACACACTTTCCTGGGAGTAAGTCCTATTGAACATAATGGGATTTACTTCTGAGCAAACCTGCTTAGGATTGCACTCATCCATCTACTAGGCCAGGCTGCCTCCATATTACCCTAGTGGCCTGAATTCATTTAGCACTCCCCATTCCATCATTCACACTGGGCAAGGTAGTGTTCATTTCTGATGATTTAATTGAGAACCTAATTTAGAGGTTAAGACACTGTGCCTGTTAACCAGAAGGCCAGGGTTCGAGAAACAGGTCCCTACAAGACAGACTGAGCACCTGTCCTTAGCCCAGTTCTGTGACGCAGCTGGAACCAATTGTATTGGCTCTCTTGTTCCATTGACTATTTCAGTGGTGTAGAGACAGGAGATTCACTGCTTGGGTAACAGCCTATCCTCCATATTAATCTACCCAGGCCTCCATGCTTCACATGCAGTGTCAAGCACAATACCATAGTCTTTTGAGACTGACGGATGCCAATACTATACTAATTCAGATGAATTCCAGGGTTTTCCAGAATGACTTGCAAAATAGAGCAAGAAACTATTAAGGAGTGTGCCACAATTTGTTTTAACACCATTATCAATGCCATCTGTTTTCAGTTTTTTAAAACCCTCATTTAGGTTGTTGCTGACTCATTAAAATCACATCCATTTCATGGCTCACTCATTACGCCTTCATTCCTGATCCAACCTCTCATTCATTTTCATTCCCCATTGATGCCAACAGGAGGCCCAGCTGCAATTCTGCTGCTGCCTGTCACGTCTGCACTCTCCGTCTGCTTGGCATAACATTTTTCAGATGTGCTGGATTCCACGAAAGACCCTGCATGCTCAAAACATGGCCAAATAGCAATCTTTACCTGAAGCGCTCCAGTGTGTTGGCAATGAAATGAATCAACAACTAATCCTTGGAACTTGCTGCCACAAGGTGTGTTGATGCACAAGATGGGCATCATCACACAGTGATGGGGAATTGAACCAGGTTTTAGTCTGCAGAACCTCTCCAGCTACATCATTGATTAATGTAGAAAACTAGAAAATCTATTCTGCTCTTGTAAAAGACCACATGTGCTGCTTCTACTATGTCAGTGGTGGGGCATGTCATGGATGGAAAGGCAATGGGAAAGGTGGAATTTTATGTTAGATGGGGAAGAAGGCTAGGGGCAGATTGTGGGAGGGAAAGGCAGATCTCAGTGGCACCAGCTTAATCCAGGATCTTTATATCTGATCAGCAATACAGCTGACATAGATCTGAAGAGAATAACAGGCCATCAGGAGGTTTACAGAGGGATAAGGAAAATAGTTTTCCTTCTCCCAGGCCTCCTGATCCCCCCGCACCATAGCACATACTGCACACCTCCAGAGCATTCATGGCATGCCACAGTATGGTGGGAATAGGACTGGGCTGTGCAGTGCATCATTTCTGAGTAGACATCTATAGGATTAAACTGGAATGCCCATGTTTATTATGAGATTCAAGCTGCAATCCTAACACACAGTTAGGATGGCTTAAGTCCTGTGCTTTACAGGGGTGTCACAAAAGAGTCATAAAATACTTCTGCCCCACTCCTGGAGGGGGTTAGACTGACACAGTGCACAGACCCGCTCAGCCTCCCCACACAGCCATGGAAAGTTATGCCAGCCTAAACCTGAGTGTAAGTCCCTCCAACGGGGGGCTCCAGCAGGTTCGCACCTATTCTACAAAACCGGTTGTTAACGAGAGATAGGACATATAAAGTTTTAAAATAGCCATTTAAAAGTGGCTGCCAGATGGGCAGAGAACCGGTTGTTAATTTCTTTGAATCACATCACTGAGGCTTACTTCTGAGTAGATGAGCATAGGATTTCACAGTGAAGAACTCAAAAAGCAAGCTCTGAATTAAAGGCAGTCCAATATTCTCTCTTTATCCTTATTCCCAGGAGAACCACATATGGAAACATCTTTTCCTGCATCCCAACATTATGCACACTGTTGTGTCATCATAGGAGAGATTGAAGCACCATGTTTCATAGAAGTCTCTACCTTTGCATGGGTGGCAGGTGACCAGGCCCAGGATCCTGAGAAGACTGATCTTGTTGTCTGGGTGTGAGAAATTGGACCACGCCATGTCGGCATTCCCGTTGGTGCAACACTCTTCCCAGCTGACGCCTGTCTGGAGGATCATGGTACATTTGGCCTCCCGCCCTTGCTGCAGCCAGCAGATGCCCCCTGTGGAAGAAAAAAGGAGTTTATATGAAAACCCTCAGGTAAAGGTATGAAAAGGTAAATAAGAAAAATTCAAGGAATGTACAGAAATGTAAATGTCATGAAACGTCACGTGAAAGGTGGATGATTTACAAATAAAATGTGAACAAATGCATTTAATAGTGGGGAAAATACTCATAATATTTTGAGTGCACATTCATGCTCTGCTAGAGAGATAGTGATGAATGCCATAAGGCAGTCAGCACTGGCAGAATGCTTATTCCAGGGGTCTTCGCAGTGGGGGTTGGGACGCCCCTTGGGAGTCATGACTTCATTTTAGGGGGGATTGCGAAAAGCTGGGTGCAGCCAATCTGTCACTGGGCACCTTCAATATCACTTCTGGCCATGACATCAATTCTGGGGGGTCCTAGACAGATTGTCATTCTCAGAAGGGGATGCTAGGTTGAAATGTACCACTTCTGAGTGCTTGAGTACCACTGGCTATTCAATAGGATCAGGCTGTCCCTGACATCATTCGTTGCCATCCCAAGAGGAGGATGCTCTACATCTGGATTTTCAGCATTGTTGAAAATTCAGCATTTCACCATTTTTCAGAGGATATCCAGTTTCTAAAGTCTCAGTGACCTCTAATGAAGTTGAAAGCTGACTGAAAATGTTTATGTTGAAACAAATTGGTGAGTCTCTATGGTGCAAAGTTTGAGATGCTTTTATTCATCTGGGTTAAAAAAAAAACTTGCAGACACTATGGAGCAGTGGTATTCTGGCATTTCAGTCTGGGACCCCCTTTAACTTAAAAATCTGTCCAGGGACCCCCCTGTCAAACTTACTGGGATGTGAGTGACATCTACTCAGAAATAAGTCCCATTGTGTCCCACTTACTTCCAGGAAAGCACATGCCTGATTCCAAGATGGTAGATCCCACCCTCTTGTGATCTCCATGACCCAAGGTTGCAGACTCCCAAGGGGGTCCAGACCCTTATTTTGAGTACCAGTGATGTGGAGGGTGCTGAACCCCTACAAATGCTAGACCCACAAACACCCTACCAAAAAGTCCTGCCCCAAAGGCAAAAAGAGAGATAGGATCAACCTTAGGGTGATGGGAATCAGAAAACTGGGACTGCCCCTTGTCAGCAGACATAGTTGGAGGATGTGGGAGTTAGCCCAGGTTGGAGACTATGACACGGACACAAGGACAGGCCTTCAAAACCACACTTCTAGGCTTGAGCCTTGGAGAGTCTGGCCTCAGATGTAGAAAGCAACAAATACATTGAAAAAGGAGAACCAAGTAACTGGATCCCAACCCTGTGAAGGCATAGCCGAGGCAACATCTTGCAAACAAGCTGATGATGGACAGACTGGCTTTGTTCAGCTTCCAGAGAGAAGATCAGCAAATCGGGACCTTTGACAAGTTACAGAAGTAGCAGGAATAGTGGGTGGGATAGGGTGGAGAAGGGGGCCTTGTGAGATCTGTCGGGGACTTTTGATCCATTCCCCCAGTAAGGAGAGGGATGCTTCCCCCCACCCCACCAAAGGCTACCCGAGACAGCCGTTCTGTGAAGGAGCCAGCCAGCTGGCACCCAAATCAAAAGGCTGTTTGTTCCTTAATCTCGTGAACTAATCGTTCATTTCTTGTGAGTGAGTTCTCTGCAATTTCCGTCTCGGCAGACACCAGACACTCCCACGTTTTCGAGTTTTTCCCAAGAAGCTCAGCTCGGAATTTGGGTTCACTGGAAGGCGGGGGTGTGTGGATTTCCCCTTCCAGCAACTTGGCTTGGATCTGTTCCTCACCCTCTGACTGCCACCTATTCCTTTAGCATGCTTCCCTCAATATTACACAGGGCAAGCTTGCACAGATCAGGGCTTGCTGAGCTGAATGTGTTTGCCAGCCCTATATAGCAGCCTGCCAAGTATTTGAAAAATCTCCCCCCCCCCAATAATTTGACTCAAGGACATAATACTGCCAGCCTCATAAGGGCTAGAAACTTAGTACATTAGCTATTTCTAGTCTGAAAGAAATAGGAACGACAGCAAACAGTGATTGATCCCTGCTGGGTAGTACCTGTGACAAATTGTTGCTTGCTGTAGTGTAGAGTTAAGAGACAAATGGTGAAGTATATGCTTTCTGGTCCATATGCATTACTTATGGTGACCAAATGTCATAACAGCAAAAGAGGACATAGCACCCCAAAATGTAAGACATCCAAGAAAAATGTAGGACATGATAAAAGCTGAAAACACGTGTACATTGATTTAATAGAATTGAGTAAAAAATTATGGCTTTAATCCTAACCCCTAGTTAGGCCAGCATAAATCCTGGCACAAGTCCTGTGCTAGCTTATTGAATTTAAAACTATATTACATATAACTAGTGAAAACGTACCTGCATCGCAGGAATAAAATACTCCTCGTATGCCATCTCCCATCGCATATCAACACCCCTATGCACATTACGCCACATGCATAACAACCCCCCATGCACAACAACCCCCATGCGCATCAGCCCCCCATGCGCATCAACCCCACATGCGCATCAACTCCTCCCATGTGCAGCATCCAGCACATGCGTAACACCCCTATGCACATAAAGGAACCCCCCATGCGCATCATTCCTCCATGCACACCGTCTCCCCTTACACATCACCCTCCCATGCACATCATTCAAACCATACACACCACCCCCCCCCCGTGTGCATTAGGCACTGGGCACCAAATTGGCTCGATGGTGATCAATCAGTCTTCAATGTTAAGCATAGGACAAAAACACGCTGCACCCCTTTTCAGCCCCTCAAGGGTTAAATTTCTCCACATTGGTTCTTGGTGGGTGATCACATGACATAAGGAACACCCTCCCCAAATTTCACTCTTCTAGGTCTGGGGTTTATGCCAGAGCATCCCTCATTCAGTGATTCTTCATGGCACAGTATAGAGAGGAAAGCGCGTTGCACCCCATTTCACCTCCTTCCACTTGGAATTTCTGAAAACCAGTTCTTAGTGGATCCCTCTGTCATGGAAGGAACACCCTCTCCAAATTTCACGCTTCTAGGCCCAGTGGTTTTGGCTGGGCGTTGATGAGTGAGTGAGTCAGTGTTGTTTCAGTTTTACTGTATATATAGATTTGTTACAATGGCAGCACAGACCTCACAAGCACTGGAGCAGGCAAGCTAACTTGCTTGTGCTGCATCCAGCAGGAGTTTGGGGCTTATGCTGCACTACCACAGGGTAAGGGGAAATTTTTCCCTTGCCATGGATTACACAGCAGCAGCCCCAATGGATCTACTTGGATCTGAGCCACCCACCGGTTTCTACTGCAGATGATGAAAATGCTCCATACTTTATATGGATACAGTGACAATCTTACATAATAGTTACTGGGATGGATTAGTCCCAGAAGGGCATCTGTTTTGGCATCCAAGTTCCAACATCAGCTATCCTGATGGCTCTGGGAAATCCTGCAAGCTGGGCATGAAAGTTATAGCCCTCCTTTGTTGTTTGTGCCTAGCCTCTGGTATTTATAAAGTACAGGTATCCCCCGCTTTCTGACGGTTTTCTGACAATCCACTCTTTCAACGCCTTTCAATTATACCCAGAACTCACTTCATTCAATGCATGTTCTACTCTTTCAACCTTTCCCTGCTGTTCTAAAGGATAAAATTGCCCCCACGTTGTCGCTCCTGATCTAATCCCATTCCCAAAGGAGTGAATGAGAATCCATTTGTTGAAATGTTTGTGTGCTGGAATTTGCAAGATAAAAGAAATATGTCAAAGACCACTGCCTAAGGGCCCAATCCAGAGCCAGGTATGCTGGTTTACTGCCAGCATGCAGTGTCACACTGTGGGCCCTGTGCCAGAGTTCGCACAGAACAAGACACATGTTTGGCCAGCATTTCCTATTGACAAGAACAGGATACATTAAATTGTACAAAATGCTATGACAAATACAACACTGAGATCAGCATCTTCATTTGCATTTCATCCATGCATTTATTAATCTGGATATATTAATCGTGCATTTATATACCATTAAATAAATTTAATTAATAAATAATAAATAAATGGGCTGTGGTTGGTGCAAGTGGTCAAGACACTGTGCCTGTTAACCGGTAGGTTAGCTCCTGTCAGGGTGAGCTCCTGTTCGTAGCCCAGCTCTGTGACGCAGCTGGAACCAATCGTATCGGCTCTGCCGTTCCATTGGACTATTTCAGTGGTGTGGAGAGGGAGATTTGCTGCTTGGGTAACAGCCTATCCTCCATATCAATTTACCCAGGCCTTCGTGCTTCACATCCAATGTCAAGCACGATACCCATAGTCTTTCGAGACTGATGAATGCCAAATGCAATGCAAAAATAAATTTAATAATTTATTAAAATTATTAACTGATTAATTATTAAAATTAATAAATTAAACTGCATAATTTATTAAAATTGTCAACCTGCTATTCAGCCTGCTATTTCTCTTTGTCTACCAGCCCTTGTTGACGATTTTGTCCGCCATTCACTGCCTTCTGAGTGCACAAGTCACCAGAACTGCAAGACTGCTTTGGAAAGAAAACCGTCATGCACGTGAAACACACAACTCAATGCCAAGAGTAATTGTAATTCTAGAATCTTTGCATAGCAATGCACCTGGAGTCCAAGTCTGGCTCTCTAGCTACCTTGCCTTCAATGAGGAAGCATTGTGCAATGCCCCCAAACAGACGGAATGATTAAGCCCCCCCACTTCAAAGAGGAGCCTCTCCTTCAGAAGAGAGGTTTTAGAGCTTGTCTCTTCAGAGCTGGGGGTGGCGGCAGCAAATACTTTCTTACTTTCATTCAAAAGTGGCAATGGAAGACTGCATTGCTGTCTCCAGTTTCAATTATTAGCTACAATACCCACCGTGGAGGGTGGGTATTGATAGTTCTCATTAGTATTAGTATTTATATTAGTATTAGCAGGGTTTTTCTGGTAGTACTTACCAGTACTGTGGCTGTGGGTGGCACAAGCGGTTAAGGCGCTGTGCCTGTTAACCAGCAGGCCAGGGTTCGAGACCCGGGTCGGCCCCACAAGACAGGGTAAGCTCCTGTCCTTAGCCCAGCTCTGCGACGCCAGCTGGATCCAATCGTATTGGCTCTGCCTTTCCATTGGACTAATTCAGTGGCGTGGAGAGGGGGGATTTGCTGCTTGGGTAACAGCCTATCCTCCATAACAATCCAACCCAGGCTTTTGTGCTTCGCATGCAGCGTATGCTGCGCTGAGCACGATACCATAGTCTTTCAAGACTGACGGAGGCCTGCTTTTTTTTTTAACTTATCAGTACTCACTACCGGCACCTTTACCACCTGCCCCCTCAGCAACTAATTAATAATTTGTCATATGGGGATGTCCGGTGGTGAATACCAGCCATTTTTCCCCCCAGAAAAAAGCACTTAGTATTGCTCCCAAATCCAAAGTAACTACGGGAGCACATAAAAGACTTTACGTGCACCCGTAGTTAACTGCACCCAAAAAAGCAGGCCTCTGTCAGTCTTGAAAGACTATGGTATCATGCTCGGCGCTGCATACGTTGCATGCGAAGCACGAAAGCCTGGGTTAGATTGTTATGGAGGATAGGCTGTTATCCAAGCAGCAAATCCCCCCTCTCCACGCCACTGAATTAGTCCAATTGAAAGGCAGAGCCGATACGGTTGGATCCAGCTGGCATCACACCACCAAGCTGGAAATTCATATGGAATCCAGAGTAAGTTGTTCTTACACCGGAGTAAGGACTCCCTATAGTTACTCTGGATTTTGCCCTTTGTCCCTTGTTACAGGTGTCCCTTGTTATCCACTAGTGTTCCATTCCAGAACCTACCATGGGTTTTTTAAAAAAGTGTATAAAGAAAACAATGGGAAAATTGGTTTAAATACCCACTTCCAGGTTTCTTGCTTCTCTGTTCTGCCTAACTGAGTAAGGTAGTGTCTCAATATCTGCAGGGGTTTGATTCTGGATCTGAAGAATGCAATGGCTGCTTTCATGGCTGCCTTTCTACAACTGTAGAAAAGCAGTTTTCAAACTGTCATTTGCAGTAATTTGTGTTGATTCATATCTGTGTATAAAAAAGTCTGTGTATAACAAGGTTGGACCTGTATTACTATTAGTATTGAATATGCATTTCAATGAAAGTTCATAAAGTGATTTACAGAGGAAATCAAATAGCAGGTGGCTACTAACTAATGGAAGTTAGTTCCTGTAGTGGCTCTGGGGTTAAAGATGATATGCTTGTCAACCTGGGGGTCAGCAGGTTGGGGGTTCGACGAGCACCTGTTTGAGATGCTCTAAGAATATCCAGCTATAGGCAGGGGGTTGGACTAGATGACCTACTAGGTACCTTCCAATTCTAGGATTCTATGAATATTACATGACAGAGTGAGCTCCTGTGACTTGTCCAGCTCCTGCCAACCCAGCAGTTCAAAAGCATTGAAATGCAAAGAGTTAAATAGGTACCACTTTGGTGGAAAAGTAACAGCTTTCTGTGCACTTTGGTGTTTAGTCATGCCAGCCACATGACCACAGAGGGGTCTTTGGACAAGGTCACTAGCTCTCTGGCCTTGTAATGAGGATGAGTGCTGATCCCTAGAACTTTAACCAAATGAGCAGCCAATGTCTTTTTTCTTTTAAATCAGCAGAGTACAGGTTATTGCAGAATAGGAAAATATAGCAGGCAACCAAAAAGAAGGACCTTCAAGCAGTTGGTAATAATAAGAAAAAGAAAAGTCCATCAAGTAACTATCCTACTTATTTATCCTAATAAAAATAAAAATAAAAGTTACACAACTGCATCCCCATATTCCTCCATCAATTGATGAAGAGAAAGTAATTTGAAATAACGTAAGCTTTAACCCTGTGGTTTCAAGCCACTCTTTACCCTTTTTACTTTCTTTTCATTTTTTATTCAAAGTCGCCCTCCAGAACTCACATCGCCTCCAATCAAACAAAAGGAAAGCATGTCTTGATGTATTAACTTAAATATTAAAATGATCCCACACAGATTCTATTAATGGTTTTGCCACCATTTGCTTCATTGATCAATTCAATGGATGATGATGCTGTGTAAACATCTTAGAAAGTTCCACAGAGATCAAAGGAGAATGACTGCAAATCATGTAACTGGAATAATTTTTAACCAAGAAACAAAAACAGGTAAGCCCAGATTCAGATTAGCCTATCACTCCCGCCATGCTTAGATGCACTCTTTTCTTTCCTTATTACATCACCTGGAACTGAGACTTAGCAGTGGAAACAGCATCCCAGAAAACCATCCCAAGATACTCTCCCAGGATACATCCAAGTTGGAAAGCTCCTGAATTTTCTTGGGCTCTTAACAATTGGATTTCTAAAGATTGGGTGGAAAGAGAAGTGGGGCAGTTCCAGGGTGACCATATGCCACAATCAAGAAAAGAGGAAAAGGCCTCCCAAAATGTAGGACATCCGAGAAAAATGTAGGACAACAAAATCAAAGCTGAAAACACTCATATATATGGCTTTCATGTGCTTCATTCAAACACCATGGCCACAATCCAGAGTAACTACGGGGAGTCCTTGCTCCGGTGTAAGAACAATTTGCTCTGGATTACAACATGAATTTTCCATATGTTTTCACTAGGTGGTGCAGTAACTACAGGTACACGTAATGTCTCTTACGTGCTCCCGTAGTTACTCTGGATTGTAGGGTTAATGCTTATTCTTAAATTTAAAACTATTACATAGAATTTATTGCATAGAATTTATGATTTACAAGAATGCTACAGGTTGTCTGCTCAAATGGAGGACAGTGAAGATTTTTAGCCAAGACACAAGGCTAAAATCCAGGACATGTCTTGGAAAACGGGACATCCCCCCCCCCAAATCCAGAGTAACTACGGGAGCACGTAAGAGACTTTACGTGCACCCATAGTTACTGCACCACCTAGTGAAAACCTATGGGAAATTCATATTGCAATCCTGAGTAAGTTGTTCTTACACCGGAGCAAGGACTCCCTGTAGTTACTCTGGATTTTGCCCATGGTCACCCTCTATAATTCAAAATTCCCCAACATTTGCTTACCTTCAAAAGTTTCTGCTCGTGCAGAGTACAACACACTCAACAACAGAAGGCAGATTTTCATGATGAGTCAAGAGAAGAGATTAAAAAAATAATGAGGTGGCTGAAAGTATTAGAGAAAGTTTGCTAGCAGCAATTGCCTTGTATCTCCACCAACGTCTCAGCAAAGGAAGAGTGAGGAGTTGTTGTTTCACTAGCCAATTTCAAATAGTCCAGCGCCTTCCTCCTCGTCTTGGCTGCCTGATCTTTGAGGAAGGGTTGTCGCCTTAACCCCCTCCCTTCAGAAGAACCCTGTTTCACCCTCTCTATATAAAGTATTTGTGTGTATGTGTGTTGGTCTGCACACTCTGAATCATAAGTCTGGGGAAGGCGGTGTCAACAGCAGCCAGTAATGTGATTAGGGAGGGCATTATAGCTCCCCAGGGCCTGGCTGGATGCAATAATGTGCCGTTACAAATCATTTCTTAGGCTCATTAATAATATTACACGCACAGGGTTGCATGAGGTTTCTTTGTAAAGAATGAATGTATGGATGTGAGAAGCAGATTTTCTTCTCCTTTTTTGTTTTCTCTTTTTTTCTTTCTTCTGCTTCCCCCAAAACAAGTTCTTTGGAAGTTTGGATCTTCTTTATGTGCCGCAACACAGATCTCTTTTTTGTTTTTCCCTCTCTGTGCCTTTCCAAAGGAAAAAGTGTGTGTCCAAAAATACATTCCACTGGAGTCAGCCTTCAAATGTTTAAAACATCTTATATAATAACCTCTCATACTTTGGCTGCTGGTTTTTCTCTGCTGAACTGCTTTTCTGAGACAGACAGGATCAGTATCCTAAGAAAGCTGGGAAGGAGTGGAAGGATAGGATAGTGGAGAGGATAGGCTGTGTCTGGGGAATCAAGAGAGTTTCACGGGGGAAAGAGACTCCCCAAAATGTCCTTTTCTCCTTGGAATTTCATAGGGGAAAAAACCCACATCAATACACCTCAATAAAAGAAAGATGCAAAAATCATCATGCTTGATGGTTGATGTCACCCAGTGGTGGGATTCAAATAAATTAACAACAGGTTCTGTGTCCTAATAACTGAAATTATTATTAGGTTCTGTGTCTCATTAGTAACCAGTTCTCAGAACCAGGCGCTCATTAGCAAAGGGTTCTATAGAACGTGTGAGAACCCCGTGAAGCCCACCACTGAATTGTTACCCCATCAGCAGAAAGCATCCCTTCGGCAACTGCTGTGGCCCCAGTTCCTGAACAGGGACTACAGTCATGTGCTTGTAAGCCGTGCCAAGGAGCACTGGACCTGGCTCCTATTTTGTTTTTCCCATAGTGCCCTGACTGTCTTGTACACCACTGTAAGAAATAAAATCCAAATTTAAAAAGGTACTTGTCAGCAGAGCTTGACTGTTTTTATTTCCCCAAATGCCTTTCAGCAACACATCAGAGGCATTGTGACAGCTCGAGAATATCTACTGAAGCCTCCTATCACCCAAACTAAACCCATTGGGGGTGAACAAGGGACAAATAGAGAGCACTGATGAAAATCCGCAGCCCACCCCTACTCCGGAAGCAAAGATTACAAATAAATGTGGGCATACAGAAACAAGCTGCAGATGTGACTTTACATTCTAGACATAGAAATAAAAGTTAGAGAATTAGTGACGGGGCACTGAGCTTCAGAAAAGTAAAGGGCTATGCTATAGGCTATGCTATAGGCAGGTACTCACTTCAGTGTGAATTACTGTACTTGGGTGCATTTATACAGATCAAAAATCTGCATATGCTACACAAATTGTGATGGCATTGAGTGGAATGCACAAATAACAGCCCATCAATGAGGCCAACTGAACTGCCTGCCTCAGGCAGCAGTTTGGCAGGGGACACCTACACCCCATCTGCATGCTTTCCT
Source organism: Cryptoblepharus egeriae (assembly GCA_030015325.1). NCBI lineage: Eukaryota > Metazoa > Chordata > Lepidosauria > Squamata > Scincidae > Cryptoblepharus > Cryptoblepharus egeriae. The sequence goes on along the minus strand of JAREYC010000015.1, from coordinate 3,200,111 downwards.
GTACTGCGCTGTGTCTTTCTCCTCCCACTGGAGCAGAAACGTAGTGTACAGAGAACATTTGGCTAGGTCACAACAGTTGGTCAAATGTACTGTGGTCATGGCACCCTTCTTTAGCATCAGTGCCTTCTTCCTGGTCTTTCATGATCCAAGATGGCCATGCCCAGGAGAGCCTAGAGTAAGAGGCTATGAGCGACATTTTGTGGCACCCCTGTGAGTAAGGGCACTGTGGTGTACAGTTTGGGAACCACTGGGCAAGGGTGTCTGAAATCCGTCTCAGATAAAAGAGTTAGTATTTAACATGCTGTCTCAGACATCAGGCAGACTTGGCTACTGTGACTGCACCAAACTGCAGACTAACCATAATTATACCATGATATGATTTATTACAGTTAAATAGCCTGAAAGCGAGTGCAAAAAATAAGGCAAAGTGTGCTTGCAAAAGGAGTGCTAGCATCTTCTCGGTCGTCACTGAGAGCAGCCACGTTCCTATTCGCAACAAGGTGATTGGTCTGCAGTATTTGATCCATGTGAAGTTGTGCATTCAGAATATGGAAGGAAACATCCAAATATTTATTTATTTTAAAATCTATATCCCGTCTTTCTCGTGTCATAGACCGACTCAAGGTGGGTCAAGGCGGAAATATACTTCAGCAGCTGAAATCGGTGAGAAAAAGTGCATGCTTCTATTTCAGACTGCATTGTAAAAATTCAGAATTCAGGAAAAGAACGAGCAAAGTAGAGCCAAATTCTGAAACAATAATGCGAACAGGGAAATCTGCCCATCTCAGTGGAAAGGAACACTGCATGGTGAAGGCCAGTGCGCGCCTGCATTAACTTGTCTACAAACACATTTCAGGACCATTGTTGTGAGCTGTCCTTGTATTATGTCATGGATATATTTGAATTTGCTAGGAAGAAACTTCATGCCAGATGCTAGTAAGGGCTCTAGACAGAGGAGATTTAAAGTCATAATAAAAGATAAGTCTACCCTTGACTTACTTTGTGTCATCCAATCCCTTGTAAAGGTCGCCTCGGGAATAAATTGCATGGATCGTGGAAAAAGCAACTGTTGTGAATCCAAATAATTTTTTTTTTGTATTTATTGGATTTGTTGAGGCTGCTTGTGTGCTGGGTTAAGAGACACAAGAGTCAGGTGGCTGACAGTATGAAATACATAAGAGCCTTGATCGGGCAGAACAACAATCAACCTAGTCCAGCATCCTGTTTCCAACAGTGGACAGCCATATAGCTTTTGAAAGCTTATTCAGTGGTGGGCTTCAGGGGGTTCTCACAGGTTCTATAGAACCCTTTGATAATGAGTGCCTGGTTCTGAGAACCAGTTACTAAAGGGACATAGAACTTGTTGTTAATTTAGGTTATTAGGACATAGAACCTGTTGTTAATTTATTTGAATCCCACCACTGCCCAGCATACTTGTAAAGTATGAATTTCTTTCACCCCAGTAACTGGTACTGAGAAGTACATATAATTTCTGTTTTGTGAACCCAAGCATCTAGTATTTTGAAGCATCTAGTATTCTGAACCCTAGCATATATGAGTAGTATTTTTGAATATGGAGGTTCCATTCCTGACCATTATGACTCACAGAAGGGTTGCCATAATTCTCTTCCACAAAATTGGGACGGGACCCTTTGTCCCATTGGCCAGTATGTGAACACAATCCCCAAACATCGGGATTGTCCCTTTTTAGGGGGACTATGTCAACCCTACTCGCAGCAAAACATGTCCCTCTGCTGGACCAGACAGCATCTACTCCAGCACCCTGTGTCTCACAGTGGGCATACAGATGCTTTGTTTGAAATCCCACAAGCATGGCACAATGTCACTAGTCCTCACCTACTGGTGTATCTACTGGTGTGCCCCACCTACTGGTGTACCCCAGAAATTGGTATGCAGAGGTAAATTGTCTCTGATCGTGGAGCTTCCATCTACAATGGTAACCTTGGCTTGCTTGGTAGACCACTAAGAAGAACCCTGTTGGTTCATGCCAAAGGTAAAAGGAACAGGTGTCTGGAGAGTACACTGACCGCCATAGTCCTGCAGGCAGCATTACATCCAACTCCAACCTCATAAAAACCTTAACCTGTGTGTTTGCATGTATGTCCATGCCTTCTAGGCAGGGTGACCAGATGCATGAACCTAAAAAGGAGGACAAGGTCTTGGATTACTCTCAGCCTGCCCTTTTTGGTGGACAATGGCATGTTTTCCTACTCACAAGTAAAGCTATGATATTGGGCACGTTCACTTTCCCATAGAGCTCAATGCATATTTTTTATTTTTAGTTTTTTGGCCATAACATTTGATGGGAATGAGATATTTCAAAACTGATTTTTGCATTGGATTCTGCTCTTCAATAGAAATCCAACAACATATGACAGGAGGGGGTACTGCACACCATTGCAACATTCCAAAATGGAGGACAATGAAGCCCTTTTGGAGGACACCTGGATATGACAAAAGAAAATCGGTCATATTGTCACCCTGCTTCTAGGTAATATTTCATTCCAACTCTCATTTCCAACAGCCACAGGGACAGAGAAGAGGCCAGGTTGAGGGGAGGTAAGGTAGTCCCCTATGGGGCAGGGAACACAGAGAAGTTTCTTTTCTCTCATGGATAATTCTAACGAATTAAAACAGGTCAACCTATTTCATGAAAAAAGAATTTTTCACTGATGAATGTTGTTATATTTGACTTCCACAAGCAACAGCTGCAGTATGTTATTAGTTTCTCTGCCCAAAGCTGCCACTCCACTACACTTCTTCTGTCCCACCCTTAAGTTCCTTTTCCCGTCTAAGGAGTAAAGATGAGAATAAATTTGAACTTTTTTCTCATCACGGCACACTGACATCTATGGGCTTCTCTATGCCTCTTCTGATGTCACTTCTGACTTTGAAAGACACATCTGGGATCTGCAGCTCTTTTTCTAGTGTACTTGTAGTAATTAATTTTCTGTCCCTCTTCCTCCATGGGCTTGTAACAAAGGAAGAGAGGCAATTCATTACTAGGAAGTTGCTCTAGAATCAGCCGTAGAGCACAGAAGAATTTTTCTGCTATTTCCAATGCCATGCTCCAAACTCCCACAGCACACCTACAAACCTTTCATGGACCTTCCATATGCCACGGCACAACAGTTGAAGTGAGAATAACAGAGGCTGGCACATCACTATGGGGAGGAATATCTGGCACACCATCATTTAGCCCAGCACGGCTCACCAATCTCCCCATTCCTGCAGTGGCATGGGGAGGCCGGTGCATGTCTGTGTGCTGGCCTGAGCCTGCCAGGAGTGGCGCAGGACTGCTCTATGGCACTTTTGCAACATCCCCAAGCCAGCACGAGACTTGTGTTGGCCTAACCAGTGGTTAGGATTGTACTTTTAGAGTCCAGAGAGTCCCCCTCTGTCTCACATGGGTAAAAAGCAGAAAAGTCCTAACACAAAAATCATCATGACAACACTATGTACAGCCTATGGCTTCAGACCCATCTCTCTCTCTCTCTCTCTCTCTCTCTCTCCTTTTTTTGTAGAAAGTACACACTTGGAATAGCATCAGTGTGCTAATAGTTTCCATATGTTCTTAATGTGTTGTAACATAGCTGTGTATTATCAAACCAAAGAACTGGTTAACAGCAGATTCCTGATAATCGCTTCCTCGGCGCCGTTCCTTAGAACGGATACACAGACCCTTTTGTTGTTCCCACACTATTGTTCCCTTTTCTTCTGCTTGGTCTCTGGCTGGTGACAAAAGGGAGCAGGAATATTTTGGCTGCACTATTTGAGTCAAAGTTTTTTTTCCCTGTCTGGATCCTGGTCCAACCCTTCAAACTCTGGATCTCTTGCCACACCAGCACCTGTCCTCCCAGAGTTATTCTTGGAACAGAGTCAAGGAGACAGCACCTGTCCTTTTGAAAGAGAGTTACAATGCGAGCCGAGGCAAGTCTGCTCAGATGTCTGTGACATTGAGTTCAATTGGACTGACTTCCAGGGAAGCGTGTCTAGGATTGCAGCTTTTGTTTTTGCACCAGAGATGCTACAAAATGTGCAAGGCATCAGTCCTTTTGTAAATCCCATTGAATATGTGAAGTTGCTGCCTTGATGGAGTTCTGCCATTGATCTACTACTTAGCTCAGTGGTGTCTACTCCAACTGGCTGCAACATTTAAGTCCAAGTGGAGCAAAAGGGGACTGTGGTGGCACAAGTGGTTAACCAGTAGGCCAGGGTTTGAGACCTGGATCATACAAGACGTGGTGAGCTCCTGTCCTTAGCTCAGTTCTTGCCAACCAAGCAGTTCGAAAACATTTAAATGCAAGTAGATAAATAGGTACCATCTCAGTAGAAAGGTAAAACAGCACTCAGTGTGCCTTCAGCAGTCATGGCAGCGCTACAACCAGGGAAGTGTCTTTGGACAACACTGACTCTAAAGGCTTAGAAACGGGAATGAGCACCTCACCCTACAGTCAGTCACAACTACTGGGGTTCTCCTGGATTTGCAGCTGCAGAGTCCCAGGTGGTGGCTGTGGCCAGGGGAGCCTTTGCTGAGCTTTGGCTGATTCGCCAGCTGCAACTATACCGGAGTCGCTCAGATCTGGCCACGGTGAACCATGCTCTCGTGACATCGAGACTGGATTATTGTAACGCGCTGTACGTGGGGCTGCCTCTGAAGACAGTCCAGAAGCTTCAACTAGTCCAGAATGCAGCGGCCCATGTGGTTGCTGGGGTTCATCGGTTCGACTCTGTCGGGCCACTGCTTCAGCGACTACACTGGCTGCCCATTCATTTCCGGGCTGAATTCAAAGTGCTGGTCCTGACCTTTAAAGCCCTAAACGGCTCGGGTCCAGGCTATCTAAGGGATCGCCTTCTTCTGTACAATCTGACCCGTCACCTAAGGTCATCTGAGGGAGCCCTACTGACTGTGCCGCCACTAGGAGATGTGAAAGGTGTGGCGGCCAGAGATAGGGTCTTCTCGGTGGTGGCACCCCGGCTTTGGAACTCCCTCCCCTTAGAACTAAGGAAAGCTCCCTCATTGCAGACCTTCAGGTGGAGCGTTAAATCCTTTTATTTCAAAGGGGTTTTTTAATGGGGCAGAGGTTGGGGAGGCTGTTGTTTTATTGTTTTTAACGTATATTCTTTTAGCCTTTATGTTTTAATTGTTTTTATTGTATTGAACTATTTATGTTTTTAATTATGTTTTATGTTTGCCGCCTTGAGTCGGGCTAAATAGCCCGAGAAAGGCGGGATATAAATTTTTAAAATAAATAAAAATAAATAAATAAACTAGCAGTATAACCTGCAGGGGACACATTTACATTTTTTTAAGCAAATTGAACCAGTCACTTCATGCAGCAGATTACTGGAGATATTCTCTGTCTGCCTACCTCAACAAGCTGTTTCATGAGATTTTGTGTTGACTCTGGATCTAGGCCTTTCCCAGTCCTGTCTAAAGATGTTGGGTTATAGTGGTTGACTTAATCTCCACTTGGCCACAAAGTTTTCTGGGTAACCTTGGACCAGTAAAAACTCTCACGTTAATCAATAAACTTAGGATCCTCAGCATGCAAATTCTCATCTGCACCATTTCATTATAGAGTAGCCCCTTCCACCTGCCAGATTTTTGTTTTTTTAATTGAAAATAAGAAAAATGAGATCCCTATCCCTGCTTTTTCAAGGAGTAAGACTCTTTGAACCCAATGGGGCTTACTTCTGAATAGACATGGTTAGGATTTTGCTCCTGTAGTCCTTTGTGCTGAGGGATATATGCAATTCCACTTGGAACCTCTGCAAAGCATTTTGTCCTAGCGGAACCTGTCCCTTTCCGTTTGCAGATAGTGTTGCTTTCACATCACACATTTATGATATACAATAGTAAATGTCCCTCTCTTCTTTAAGGAGATAAACAGTTGCACATTGCATTGCATGCATATGAGTGCTGTACCTCTAACAGAGCTTCAGGTTTTCCACTCTATAAGAGAGCTATCAGTGAATATTTCATTTTCAAAGGTGGCCTATACACACACAACCATCAGTAAATAAATTCAGATATAAATCATTGTTACACCCTGCATGCTGCAGTATATTAATCGCACATTCAACAGGACAGTGAGATAAATCAAGATAGATCTGGATCACAGTTGCACATTAATTGCACAACAGCTGGTGCAATAAAGCTGCTGACATTTTTGTGGCTGGGGATGAGAGGATTCACCCCGTTGTGCTCTTTTATTGTCCTTCTGGTTCACTCTATCCAAGCATTCCACTTCCTCAGTATTCTGTTTTAACTAAGAGGATTTCTGGAGCTGGTTCCTACATAGTTTGACTCAACGATCAGCTTATTGGCATCGTTCCCCCACTCTGCATCACCAATGCAGACATCTATGTTCCTAAAACACTGCTCCATGGGATTGCTGTATGTGTAAGATTCACCCATCTCAATGGGATTGCTGTATGTGTAGGATTGCACATCACTTTCTTTTTTTGCGCAGTGTTCGTACAATGTCCAAATGTGTTTCTGTACTGATCATGATAGTTTTCTATGTACAATCACTAGACGATTGCTTTTCTGCAGTGTTTCATCAGCACGCTGAAGTTTACATCTGTATCAATAAACGCACACAAAAATAATTTTGATGCAATCCTCTGTAAAAAAAGCAGTTCCAGATTGCTTTTTTGCATTGTTTGTATGAGCACAATCCTAACCACATCTACTCAAAAGTAAGCCCCATTGTGTTCAATGGGTCTTACTCCCAAGAAAGTGTCTTTAGGGTTGTAGCCTATGTCAAAGAAGGGGCTTGAACGTACCAGAACTTGAAAAGACAGGAACAAATGTTTCTCTTTTTCTGTGTTAATTTGAAGTTCAAGCAAATTAGAAAACCCCTTCTTCGTTTCCACTGAGCATGGAATCAGGCTATCAGAGAGGAAGTTATTAACTAGTGGGACTCACCACCACAACATGGAACAATGTCTGCTAGTTTCAGTGGCTTTTAAAAAATGGATTAAATAAATATGTCGAGGACGCTGAGCCTCCTTTGATATATATTCATCCTGATAACTGTACGGAATTTCTACAGTTCAGAGTCAGTCTACCTCTGAATATAGGATCCTGGGAGAGTTGCTGCCTTTATGCCCTGAGAACTTCCAGAGGCATCATGCAGGATGTTGCTGGAAACAGGATGCTGGATGCAATAGGCCTTTGGTCTAAGCCATCTGGGTTCATCTCATGTTCTTCAAAGCTCCCCCCCCCATCATCATCTAAGACCCTGCATCACAGATGGAAACCCAGACAAAGAACAAACCAGAAGTTCTCAACGTGCATACTATAAAAGGAAAGGACAAAGTGTGCCACATTCCTAAAGGGTTTGCGTAAATTTGTTTATGACGACAATCTGACACATGGCCTGTCTGGGTGTTATGCCTGAATAAAGTCAGAAGACAGACATTAATGAAATTTGATACTGAAGAAGCTGCACCTGTATGTAGGATTGACTCAGCAATTAACCACAGGTGAATCAACTAATACTCAACAGTGTGATTGGTTTGTAAGTGTCTAATGTTTGTATATAAGCAGTTGTATGGTGTGGTTGTTTGGGGAGCACAAATCCTGTATGTAGTGGGAGACTGTGCCGTTCCAGGCAATATCTATGTACCTGTATATATTATTTTGGATGCATTGACTTTTACTTTACAATAAACGAGTTTGAACTTGAAGTGGCTGATTATCTTTCTTTGCTGTGGGCATATTGATGTCTCTGCTAACCCAAGCTTAACACTGGGGCATTCCATTTTGGGCGTCATGTTAGATGCATGGGCCCCACCATCAAAGGTTCCTTCTTTCTCTCTGTGTTTCAGGGTAAAACAGGACCCAAGATGGAGCTGAGCAAAACAAACACCTTCTCCTTGTATTCCCAAAACATGATTTCCAACTTTTAAGGCAGCGGTTCTCAAAGAGGGGGTTGCAACTTCATTCCAGGGGAGTTGCAAAAAACTGGGCACCACCATCTTGAAATCTGGTATGGGACACCATCATCTTCAAATCTGGCACTGGGCACCACCATTTTGGAATTGGGCAGCCTCCCATACTTTCCTGGGAGTAAACTTCATCGAACACAATGGGACATGAGTAAGGGGAGACATGGCATAGCTATGGCATCACAGTGACATCATTTTCTGTATGATGTTACTTCTGAGCATGACATCATTTCAAGGGGGGGATGTCATGGACAGATTGTCATTCTTAGAAGGCAGTCCTGGGCTGTAATGCTTGAGATCCACTGCTTTAAACTGTTCAGAAGGATCATTTACCAAACTAAAGAGCGATTGAAGAGGTAAGAAAAGAAGATCAAGAAGGCAGATATCGCTCCATCCACATCATATAAAATCCACATTGTCTGATGTGCATATAGGGCAAAATCCAGAACAGCTATGGGTCCGTGCAGTTATGTCATCCTCTAGTGTTATGGAAAGTCACCTTAACTGGTCCAGAGCAAAGGGCTTAATTTGACTTTAGGATATGGGCCTTAATCACACAGTTAGGCTGATAGGGGGTTGTTTGAGAATAAAACAGCATGCAACAGGCTGTGAGACCAAAACCAAGGCAAGGCTTTACTAAGTCTGCCTCACAGTTTAAAAAAAAACCCATATTGTCTTCAATCAAAACTGTTTTTTTTAATTTAAAAATGGGTTATGATCAGACTTAAAATCCCCTCCCTGCCACCATGTTTTCACCCAGCTATGTAGTCCCACAACTTACTATTTAATTCCAAAACAGCTTCCCCACATCTGACCTAATTACATGATTAAGCACATGATGGAGTTAGGCCCTTTTACTGCATCTTCAGATAGATGTTAATTGTAAGATGCTTTGCAGCCAACCTTGTCTGGAATGTGAATAGAATACATTCCATTCCCAGCCACATTCCACAGGTGAAAAATTGGGACACACCTGCAGTATTTCTCTTCTCCTTCCAAGAATCTCTGCCCACCACCATTAAGACAATTTTCTGGAGACTCAATATTGTGCGCTGTGTTCATTGACTTGGCAGTAGTGTGCCTTCCACCCATTCCAAAGATAAGATCCAGCTCAAGATAGAATAGAAAAATATAATTTACATACATCTGTTCTCAGCACTTTGAAATAACTTGGATGCGGCAGAGTGTGAAATGGTGGACCACACAGCCCCTTCCACAGCTGCAATGGGTATGATTTCTTACCACAGGTGATGTACATCTTAAGGCAGGGATCCTCAAACTACGGCCCGTGGGCCGGATTAGGCCCGCCAGAGGCCTCAATCCGGTCCGCCAGTCTTTTGGGGGGTTTGGGAGGCGCTTTGTGGGCACTTGGGGGCAGTTCAAGGCTGCCGTGGCGAAGATCCGCCAGTCGTGGCAGCCCTGTGCAAAGAGAGAAAGCCCCTCCAGGCTCTGGAATTCGGGAAGCTACAAGCTGGCCCTTAAAATTTTTTTTTTAAATGTTGCGCGCGCAGCTGGAGCAGGGGCTTCAGGCTGGAGCACGTGGCCACCCCAGCTGCCAGGGGCCCGGGTTGAGGCTGGTGCGCACGCCTCCTGCTGCTCTGTCGTGACCGTCCCAGGGCTTCAGGCTGGCGCGTGCGTGCCTCTCACCGCCCTTGCGTGGCCGCCCCAGTTACCAGGGGCTTGAGGCTGGCATGCGTGCCTCCCGCCACTCTCTCACGGCCCCCAGCTGCCAGGGGCTTACTTCTGAGTAGACAAGCAGAGAGCTGGGCTATTAAGGCCACCTTCCTATCCACACTTTCCTGGGAGTAAGCCCCACTGACTCTAATGGGCCTTACTCCTGAGTAGACATGCATAGGCTTGGGCAAAATTCCTGAACAGCAAGCTCAAAATTGAGGTGTGCTTGTGTGTGTGTGTGTAAGAATACATGGGTGTGTGTGTGTAAGAGAGAGAGAGAGAGCGAGCGAGCATGGTGTGTGTCAGTGCATGTCACTGACATTCCTTGTGTTGCTGCAAATTTCTTTGAGAGTGTCTTACAATTATATGTCTTAAGTCTGACATGAAAAATATGTTAAGTTAAATATGTTGAAGTAACATGTTGCTGGAAACTGCTTTGAGGGCGTCTTGCACGTCTGGGTGAGAATCAGGCATGTTAAAAGGTTTTCTATTTCAAAAGTGTTGAAATTAAGTACAGGAAAGCAATACTAGCAGTTTTGCTTCATTTTAACATGTCCTACATTTTTAAAATGTAGGACGTCTTACATTTTGTCCTACATAAGTCCTCTCACTCTCCAGCCCCCGACAGTGTCTGAGGGACAGTGAACTGGCCCCCTGTTTAAAAAGTTTGAGGACCCCTGTCTTAAGGCATACATAAACAAAGCCATGATGTAATTCTGTGTGTTTACTCAAAAGTAAGTCCTGCTTTGCTCAACAGGACTTTCTCCTATCAACTTGCCTAGGACTGCATCCTGAACTGCTCAAAATTTGGTCAGGAGGACCATATGGAATGGAGGACAGGGTGCATCTACCTTTAACCATTGCATAGAAGAGGGAATTTAGGTAGGTGCTGCTTTTATCTCCTTTCTATCAAAAGTTATCGTTACAAAACAGAAAAACAAAAACAAAAAAATACATTTTTTTGCGATTTTTTTCAGTGGGTAGGAATTTTGGCCTGGGATTAGGAATTTTGGCCTTGGGGTTCAGGAATTTTAGGTTTGGCATCTGGTCACCCCCAGAGTGTATTTTAGCAGTGCATTCCTTGGGAAAAACTGGTTGTTAACAGTTGCTAGAAGTGTGTTCACACAGCTGTTATTTTGAATATTTAACAAATATTTAACAAATATTCAAGCAAGAGTTGGATACTGTTCTGCCCACAGCCTATTGAATCCAATTCAAAGTGTCTAAATCAGATACTGTAGTGGTTCTCAAGTATTTCAGCCTGGGATTTCCATTTGAGAATGACAATCTGTCCAAGATGCCCAGAAGTGATGTCATTAACCTAGAAGTGATGTCAGAGTTGAAAGTGACATCAGTGTGATGTCAGAGTTCCTCCATGTCTACTCGAAAGTTAAGTCCCACTACGTTCAATGAGACATAGGCTGCAATCCTAAAGACATTTCCTGGAAGTAAGACCCATTGAACACAATGGGGCTTACTTTTGAGTAGACATGGTTAGGATTGCTCCCATAGAGCACAATCCTAACCATATCTACTCAAAAGTAAGCCCCATTGTGTTCAATGGCTCTTACTCCCAGGAAAGTATCTTTAGGATTGCAGTATTAATCCCAGGAAAGTATGGACTGTAGTCCGAGTGTCTCCTTCCAAGATGACGGTGCCCATTTCCTGCTTCTAAGATGGTGGTACCCAGATTTTACAACCTCCCTGAAAGGAAGTCACAACCCCCATTTTGAGAACCAGTGGGTATTAAATCTCTTGTGAAAGGGATACGATTGATGATGTAATGCCCACAAAAGTGGGTAATGAAATAAGCAGTTAGCCTCCACAGGACTTACCAGACTCTTGGTTGATTTTGCTGCATCAAGCGAATACAGCTAGTGTTCTGGAGATTCGTGAAATTAAAATTTATAATAAGATTTGGCACCATTTCAGGAGCAGATCTAAATTGTGACTCAGGCTTCTTATTACATTATAGAGTTGATGGTCTTCACATTGCTAGGAGCTGAATCACAAACTATCTATTTACAGTATTTATATACCGCTTTTCAACTAACAAGTTCACAAAGCGGTTTACAAAGAAAATGGAAAAATAATAATAGCTAATTAAAAGCTAATGGGTCCCTGTCCCAAAAGGGCTCACAATCTAAAAACTTACACAATTTACAAACTGGAAATTGTTCGCGTTTACCTTACATAATTTTGATCTCATTAAAGATCAGCTTTGATTTGTTTCCTCTTACTAATTCAATCAGCTATTTACAGTATTTTTTTCGTCTACAGACAGCCAACACCAATCCACTGCTGCTTCCTGCAAAAGGGGGGGGGGGGGTTGGTGTCGCAGAGGTCTCCCTTGGGTGTCAGCCAGCACGTAAATGGCTCTACGCACACCTCTGTAGACATTTATGTCACAAGTATGAATAGTAGAAGTGATTTTTATGGCACAAGTCAGAATGGACCTATGTAGGTGTATTATTGCCTAGAAAGGGTTTACAGTGATTTTCAACCTTTTTCATCTCACAGCACACTAAAAAGGAGACTGAAATTGTCAAGGCACACCACTAGTTGTTTTTACCATTGACAAGGCACACGAGGTTGTTCAAATTCCCTAATTTTCTTATTAATCAATGTCAATCTCCAAATTCCCACAGCACACCTGAGGACTATCCATGGCACACTGGTTGAAAATCACTGGCTCAGGATACCAGCAGCATCACATCTGTCAGTACTACTCCTTCTGAGCCTTTTTCCATCACCATGTTGTTCCACTTGCATCCTGCCCCCCATGCTAACAAGGAGAATAGATGGGGACATGGAGAATACACCAGCATGAAAATGGAGCCATGTTCATTAACAGTTTGCAATGGTCTCGCTCCACAATACAGTGTGCCATCTTTTGCAACAGCCATAAAGGACCTTATAGGGCACAGCTAGTGCTGACAGCATAATGGATATACAAGGTTGGGATATTAGTTTTGAAAATACATACACACTGAAATGACTAAACCAGAAATGTACTTTAATTTTTAAGGCCTCACTCAGAATCACGCATGGCTTCCTCTCAGAGGAAGCATGACTATTCCCTCACAAGTCCCCCTGCTGAATAGCATGAATCCATCCTCACAGTGACTCATATTTCCCCTTCTCAAGTGGACTTTCTGGGTAGTTGAGATGATGCCAAGCTTACCCATTCCTTTGGCAAAAGGCTGTCCCCAAATCCAACAGGGCCTTCACCTCTTTCTTCTGGAAGTAGGATACGCCTGCATCCTAGGAGAAGTAGATTGGCATGGAGTTGAAGGAAACTGCCCTGTTCCACTTGGCATGGTCCCTAACCACTGATCCTGTTTGTCATAGATCCAGATTCCTTCATCCTTGCAAAGGATGAGTAGGACTGGACATCAGGACACAATTAAGAGCAGCAGTTGTTTTGTTAAAATGCCGCATTTTAAGTTCATATGGGACTCTCTCTCTCTCTCTCTCTCTCTCTCCTGTGCTTAGCTAGGATGGAAAGCCCAGTTACCAAGTTGAAACAGATGAAAGTGCTTTCAATCCTTCCTTCCAGTTGTTGCTTTTCTGTCTTGGCACAAACCAATAGAGGCTCAGCCAGGGCTGTGCGAATGGTGCGGCTCCATCAGAGTAGAAGGGTTTGAGTTTTGAAGGGAAGTTAGGCTGCAATCCTAAAGACACTTTCCTGGGAGTAAGAACCACTGAACACAGTAGGGCTTACCTTTGAGTAGACATGGTTAGGATTGTGCTCTTTGTCTCATTAGTTTCAGGGAAATTCTGATCCCTAATTATATAACTGTTTAAAAACAATAGTGGGAAAATGTTTCACTAAATAAATGCAAATATGAAAAAGTAAGGGGCCAGCCCCCATGCTCCCATTTCATAGAATCATAGAATCATAGAGTTGGAAGGGACCTAGTCCGTCTAGTGATCTAGTCCAACCCCCTGCCTGCAGCAGGAAATCCCCCTAGAGCATCCCCGACAGCCTCTGCTTGAAGATCCCCAGTGAAGGAGAGTCCACCACCTCCCTTGGCAATCTGTTCCACTGCCGAACCACCCTCACCGTCAGGAATTTTTCCCAGATATCCAACTGGAATCTCCTCTCTTGCAGTTTGTACCCACTGGTTCTAGTTCTGCTTTCAGAAGCAGCTATGAACAAATGAGCCCCTTCCTCCCTACGACAGCCCTTCAGGTATCTGAAGAGGGCAATCATGTCTCCTCTCAGCCTCCTCTTCTCCAGGCTGAACATCCCAAGTTCCCCCAACCTTTCCTCATAGGGTTTCCCTTCCATCCCACTGATCATTCTTGTCGCTCTCCTCTGGACTTGCTCCAGCTTGGCTGCATCTTTCTTAAAGTGAGGTGCCCAGAACTGAACACAGTACTCAAGGTGAGGTCTCACCAATGCAGAATGAAGAGGAACTAGAACTTCTCGCGACTTGGAAGCTCCAGTCCTCTTAATGCAGCCTAAAATGGCATTTGCCTTCTTTGCAGACACATCACACTGCTGACTCATGTTCAGCTTGTGATCCACGGCGACTCCAAGATCCCGCTCACATGTTGTGCTGCCAAGTCATGTATCCCCCATTTTATACCTGTATTTTTGGTTTTTATTGCCTAAGTGCAGAACCTTGCACTTCTCCCTGTTGAAATTCATTCTATTTGTTACAGCCCAGAATTCTAGTTTATCCAGATCCTCCTGGAGGTTTCTCCTGTCTTCTGTTGTGTTTGCTACTCCTCCCAGCTTGGTGTCATCCACAAATTTGATCAGGCTCCCCCGTATCCCTTCCTCCAAGTCATTAATGAAAATGTTAAAGAGAACCGGTCCCAAGACAGAGCCTTGGGGTACCCCCCTTGAAACCGACCTCCAGGTTGACACAGAATCATTTACTAAAACCCTTTGAGTGCGGCCGTCGAGCCAGTTGTGGATCCACCTAACGACTGCTCCATCTAGCCCATATTTTTCCAACTTCCCAATTAAAATGTCATGTGGGACCTTGTCAAATGCTTTGCTGAAGTCAAGATAAATGACATCCACAGCATTGCCACTGTCCAGTAAGCTCGTAACCCGATCAAAAAAGGAGATCAGATTTGTCTGGCAAGATTTATTCTTGGTAAATCCATGCTGGGTTGTTTTGATCACCGAGTACTTGTCTAGATGTGCACAAATTGTGTGTTTTATGATTTGCTCTAATATCTTGCCCGGGATTGAAGTCAAACTGACTGGTCTATAATTTCCCGGGTCTTCTTTTTTCCCCTTCTTAAAGATTGGGACTACATTTGCCCTCTTCCAGTCCAGTGGCACTTCTCCACTCCTCAAGGATTTCTCAAAGATGATCGACTGAGGCTCTGCAAGGACATCTGCCAGTTCCTTAAGAACTCGAGGATGCAGCTCATCTGGTCCAAATGACTTGAATTCATTTAGGCCAGTTAAGTGGTTTTCGAACCAGTTCTCTGTCAATTTTAATCTGCTGTTCTGAACCATCCGTGTTTTCACTACCTCTTTGTGGATGCAAGCACATCCCCACATCAGCCAATGATCTCGCACCCCCATTTGCAAAGCCCTCCTTCCAAGAATAGATGGATGCAAAGTAGGAGTTGAGCAGCTCTGCCTTCTCCTGGTTTCCAGACACCTGCTGTCCATCCATTTAATTCAAATCCTATGATTACTGGTAATTTGCTGAGTACAGAATTCAGGTGGGGAGGAGGAGATGCTTGAGAGCTGGTCCAAGGGACAAAAAGGAAGACTGATCAGTCTCAACCCCAATCAGAGAAGAATAATGGCCCTTCATTTAGGATTCATAGATGGATACTTCTGAAATTCTCCTCATTCCAATTTTTTCATGGGTTTGGATGTTACTTATCACCTGCCCTTGTTACCAAGGTGGCATTGACACATGAAGGCTGCAATCCTAAACACACTTTCCTGGGAGTAAGAACCACTGAACACAATAGGGCTTACCTTTGAGTAGATAGGCTTAGAATTGCACCCTCAGAATTCTCCATTGTTCTATTTCCACATTTTGTGCATAGTGCTGAGCGTGCACCATTTACCATGACTTTCGGTATCTTCCAATAGTGACACTTGCTTGTGCATTGATAAACACTTGCAAAAAAAAATCAGTCTTGCTGTGATTCTATGAGGGTTGCTTCAGGATATTTTTTGGTATCTGTTTTCCCAACACCACAGGTTTTGTGGGTTTTTGGGGTTGGTTTGTTTGCAGAATCCCTTTTTATGCAATTAGTAAAGCAAAAAATTTTTGATGCAATCATACCTACAATCACATCAGGATTGATAAAACACTGCAACGAAAGCAATATTGATATGATTGTATCAGGATTCTCTTTGTGCTTTTTTACCGTACATGAGTATTGATCAAACACCACACAAAAGGAATCTTGATGCAACTGTACGTTCACATTGTGCTTTTGTACTGTTTTATCTGTGCACACTAGTGCACACCATGAACTGAAAATGTCACAAATTAACTGAAGAAGCTAAAAATTCTGCTATATCACTCATGCTCACCACACTGACTCATCAACACCCAGCCAAAACCTCTGGGCCTAGAAGTGTGAAATTTGGGGTGGGTGTTCCTTCTGTGACTGAGGGGTGCACTAAGAACCGGTTGTCAGAAATTCCAACCAGAAGGGGGTGAAAAGGGGCACAATGCGATTTCCTCCCTATACTTTGCATTGAAGAATCAGTGACTGAGAGATGTTTTGGGGTGTTGATGCTCATGGGGAGATGATGCGCATAGGGGACTTATGCGCATGGGGAATGTTGTGCATGGGGGGATGTTGCGCATAAGGGGGATGTTGCGCTGGGGGGGGGTTGATGCGCATGGGGGGACGGTGTATAGGGGAATTTTACTCCAGCAACGTGGGTACACTTTTCGCTAGTTTGAAAATAAAACAATGGAACCACAGAAGACTTACGCATTGGTACCACTTCAGAAATGAGGCCACCTAATTGCAAACTCCAAAACCCAAAGAGAAATTCAAAGAATAAATATGAAAGCACAGTTAAGCTTTATTCTCTAACAAATTCTCTTGTCTGCTTTCTCTGCCTTGATGAAAGAGAAAAATGAACCAGTTCTGACGCAATGCTTGTACAAACATTTGATCTCCATGGTTATCTCTTTTATACTGTCCCATGACAGGAACTAGATCAGGTTAACATCATCTTGGTCTGTCCTCACAATAACCTTGCAAGGTAGGGACAAGAAGGAAAACTTTGCATACAATTGGGTTGTGAGAACCTGATCAGGAAACAATCTGGTTACCCAGCATTATTTTAACACAAAAGGTGTACCATTCAGTTTCTTTCAGAGATTTACCCTACAATCCAGAGTAACTACGGGAGCACTTAAGAGACATTATGTGCACCCTTACTTAGGACACCATCTAGTGGAAAACCTATGGGAAATTCATATTGCAATCCAGAGTAAATTGTTCTTACACCGGAGCAAGGATTCCCTGTAATTACTCTGGATTGCACCCTTGGACTATTATCTAATTGAAAGGAGGCAGTTTCATCAGGTCTGTGGGATAAAATTTGCGATATATTAGATCCCTGATGCTCACCAAATAGATATAAAATGGATATAAAATGGTGGCTATGTTAGGGACACTGGGGCTAAGAGAACAATTCTAACCATGTCTACTCAAAAGTTTGCCCCATTGTGTTCAATGGGTCTTACTATAGGACAGCAGCCTAAGAGACACAAATGATTAACATGAGGCCAGTTATTCACCAAGAAATGTTTTATTTGCCATTTTTCCTGCTATCGTTGAACTCTTTAGGAGCTGAAAAGTCTTGTGGATCTATTGCAAATCATGCAGAGATCTATTGCTCACACCAGGCCCTAATGGAGTGAGATGGAGTGAGATTTTCTGATGCCAAAAGTTTGAATTTTGAATTGAGATTTATTGGTTCCACAAAGTACATTATGCATTGTGTTATTCACTTTCTTTCCAACAGATTAGCAAACATTCATTGAATGCAGACTTCCCTCAATCTCCCATCAAAACATCTGCAGTATGCTGCGGGTCCAGGAGATATAGTTGGAAATCCGGGTGTAAACATCAGGAATCCTTGGATTCCCACATCTCTGTCCACTGAAAGAGACAATACCATGTACTCGCCTTCCACAAACGAGGGGTCCACCTGAATCACCCTGGGAGAGGGGGAGAAAGCAGAAAAAAGGACAGTGAGGGGACGTTAAGACTGGGTGTCTAAAGGCAAACAGGGATGAGCAATTGAGAGCAGTTTATTTATTTATTTTATTTATTTCCTAATTTCCTCCCCTTTCCTCCCCTACAAGAGGGAGTCTATGAATGGCACAGTTGGTCCCCATATGAATGGCTCAGTTCAGTCTATGAATGGCACAGTTGGTCCCCATATGGTAACAATACCACTTTCTCCCCCCCCCCCCCCCCACAATACCACCTTCTGGCCACCTGCACCGATGGCGCTGCAACACACGGGAGCAAATAGCATCAATTCCTTCTGTTCCTCCAGGGAGATGCTGTCATGGTCTTACTATAAGACCATTTGGCTTGAGGCACTTTGTGATCAAGGTGGTGGGTAGTTGCTATGCCAGTGGAAACCTTCATCTTCCCCTTTTTCCCCACTTCACACACATCCCTGATAGGGATGTTGCTCTCATTTAGCAGCTTTACTGCTACCTGGGAACATTATTCCCATTGGCCAGGAAGGAAGGGAGAGAAGAAGAAGCATCCACATGATAGTTGCATAGGTCCTTCCTTCAACCTAATGGGGACAGTTCCTGCCTGGCTTCAATGGTAGGCTTCGGGGGTTCTCACAGGTTCTATAGAACCCTTTGCTAATGAGTGCCTGGTTTTAAGAACCGTTTACTAATGGGACATAGAACCTGTTGTTCTATGGACATAGAATCTGTTAATTTATTTGAATTCTACCACTGCCTGCCTTCCCAGGCTGGTAAGGGCCAAACTAGATAAGCATCCAAATGTGTGTATGTGTAAAGATGTGCTTTCATATTTTTTATATAAAGTGTCCAGAGTGGGGGATTCTGATTAAGACCTGAGCACATGGCAGGAGGGGATACAATCTTCCCCTGTATACAATTTTCAAAGTGAAATCCCTATTGCCTGAAGCTGACAGTGAGGCCTTGAAGTGCCAACATGAAATAGACTAAGGGCACAATCCAGAGTAACTACGGGAGCCCATAAGAGACATTATGTGCACCCATAGTTACTGCACCACCTAGTGAAAACCTATGGGAAATTCATATTGCAATCCAGAGTAACTTGTTCTTACTCCGGAGCAAGGACTCCCCGTAGTTATTCTGCATTTCACTCTAAAAGTGGTACAATGTCAAGTTCTAAAACCAGGAGGAAATTCAGAGGAGGAGAATTTCAGAAGCCTCCCTTGAGCTCACCGAGCAGAATCCACGTAGATAGTTTTTGCTGCTGACCGCACAGATCATACAGTTGAAGACTTTTCCGACCCATGTTATGTTGCAGGCCTTCCTACTGATGATGGTTGTGCCAACTTCCATTAGTTTTGTGGGAACAGTTCCAAAATTTGAGATGTCACCCCAACCGGTCACTAGGCATCTGCGTCCAGGACGGAGGTCAGCGTCAGGCCAGGGAAGCAGAACGCGCTTGACAAAGCGGCTGAAGGTGGCAGATCCATTCAGCTGAGAAAGGGTGGAAATGGGAGCCATGTTAATGGCAACCTAGACTTTTGAACACAGTCCTAACCATATCTACACAAAAGTAAGCCCCACAGCGTTCAATGGGTCTTACTCTCAGGAAAGTGTTTTTAGGACTGTAGCCAAATGCTGCAATCCTAAAGACACTTTCCTGTGAGTAAGACTCATTGAACACAATGGGGCTTACTTTTGAGTAGACTCCTGCGTTTTGCAAGCTTCATCATTCTATCTTGGGCCCCATCCTTTCCAGGTACTCTGGTCCCCCTCACCATCTTGCGGGATTCCTTCTACATGATTTCTCTCAAGAAACAACATTTCTTATTGCAGAATTTCTTACAAAAGTTCTTATTCTCAACAGTTCACAGTAATTCTGATAGATGTATCTAGGTGAGCAATTTCTTCGTGGCCTTACACCTGAGTGCCCATTTATTTGTAGTTCTGTATTCGTGTCTGTATATAAATTATGTCTGTTTTTTAATATGTACTTCTTTTATGCCAATAAAGGTTGTTGAATTGAATTGAGTAGACATGGTTAGGAGTCTGCTCTTACCCTACAATCCAGAGTAACCACAGGAGCATGGAAGAGACATTTATGCTGACATAGTTATGGCACCACTTAGTGAAACCTATGGGACATTCATATTGCAATCCAGAGTAAATTGTTTTTACATCGGAGCAAGGACTTCCCATAGTTACTCTGGATAGTGCCCATAGTCTCCCTCTAACATTTAAGCAAGGAATGCCATAATCTATATAGCCTGAAAAAGTTATATGTCTTAATCTCTTGCTATGTGTTCATCCTACACCCAGCGCTTCAGTTCATCTTAGAAAATCCACACTACAAACAGAGATGGTATAAAGATGTTCATAACACCAAGGATTCTAGACCACAAGAGCATATTTTCAAGCTCATGGTCCTTTCTTCAGGATCAGGGGAGATGTTTCACTCACTCACAGGACAAGTCTTTCCCATCTTTGAGATGTGACTAGAGAACTGTGTGAAAGTCAGATATTTATCAGAGGAAGTCAGAGATCTGTGTCCCAGTCATGCTTTGGGGGGCTTGCACTGCCACCTCGTGGTCAATTTTTAATACACTCCGTTAATAAACAGTACAGTAGTAGTGAAGATTTGGAAATTACCATATTTACTCTAATCTAATGCTTCATCAAATCTAATACGCACCCTAAACCCATAATCAAAATCTAATACGCACCCTGATTAAAAAAAGCAGGCCTCCATCAGTCTTGAAAGACTATGGTATCGTGCTCTGCACTGCATACGCTGCATGCGAAGCACGAAAGCCTGGGTTGGATTGTTATGGAGGATAGGCTGTTACCCAAGCAGCAAATCCCCCTCTCCACACCACTGAATTAGTCCAATGGAAAGGCAAGGCCAGTACGATTGGATCAGCTGGCGTCGCAGAGCTGGGCTAAGGACAGGAGCTCACCCTGTCTTGTGGGGCCGACCCGGGTCTCAAACCCTGGCCTGCTGGTTAACAGGCACAGTGTCTTAGCCACTTGCGCCACCCACAGCCCACACCCTGATTATGGAGACTGAATTTGGCTGAAAAAGGAGAGCGTTAGATTTGAGAACAATCCTGCCACTATATCAATGGTTCTCAAATTGGAACCCATCAGTGGGCTGTGAAACTGACAAGAAAAATGTATTGAGCCCTCTAGAAAACAAGGCTGATCTACATGCATGTTTACACATGAGAAGGCAAACTCACTTTTAGTAAACGGATGTCGTTTTTCACTGTTTGAGCATTATAAAGCGGATGAGCAATGGATTCCTGGACGCCAAAAATTTGCTGTGAGGCCTCTCTGATCATGATGGAGTGAGCGCCAAGCACAACACGAACAAAGGGTGATCGCCTGCATTGCAAACCAAAAGTGTTGGACATGATCATCTTTTTCCTGTATGTATTGGATCAATAAAAGACTATTTGGATCAATAAAAGACTATCAATATTGGATCAAATATATATTGTGGAGGGAATGAGGAAAGTTCCAATGAATAGAAAGATGGATCAATTTTGGAATTAATTTTAGAAGTTCTCTGAGTTACCTTGTTCCTCTTGCACTTGCGTTGTCTCAAACCCAGAAGTGCAGGGTTTTTGTGGTGTGTGAGGGCCTTGCACTGTATGCAAATCAGTGTTCCTCAACCTTACAGTCACAACTCAAATGGAGTTGTAAAGCTACAGCAACTTATAGGAATGAAAAAGGTTGAAGACCAGCAGACTAAAGCACCAAACAGTTAAAGGAGGCATCTGGTTTCACATACCAGGAGATGATGAGCACAATCCTAACCATGTCTACTCAAAAGTAAATCCCAGTGATTTCAGTGGGTCTTACTCACAGGAAAGTGTTTTTAGGATTGCAGCCGATGTTCCAGTCCTTGTTCAAGTCCTTAGCATTTGTACTAAAATCGGTTTCACTAGCACCAGGCTTCATGGTAACATTTTCCGCTCTCTTTAATAAGAAACATTTGGTTACAGTGAATGGTGCTGGGAGGGTGCTGATAGGGGTGGAGTGGGCAGATAGTGTCCTGGGATGGTTGAGAGTCAACTGTGGGTCTCCAGTCTGATTGATTGATTGATTGATTGATTGGGGTTGTGGTATGAAAAAGATTGAAGATCACTGCTGGAAATGAACTCCTGTACTTTTGGATTTGAAAACACCATGCAAGATGCACAATAAATGTTTGGTAGCAGAGGTGGCGGACCTGAGATTACAGCTAGAAGCGTACCAGGTCGGGCCACCCCAATCCCATCTGCATCCTTTACAATAATCTCAACTGGGTCAACGTCACTCCATTAGCAACATGTATGAGGTCAATTAAAGACCGATCACTTTTCCCCACTATGCATATCCCATGTTGGAAAGTACAATATCACTTGGAGGACGCTAGATGGCGTTATATGGTGTAGGGCAGGCTGCAGATGACTCAAGAGCTATATGTGTTAGACTTTGTCTTCTTTGACCTTTGGAGAGGCGCAGTGTGATCAGATGCCCAGTTTTTCTTAAGATGTGTCCTCTTTTTTAGGCTTGTGTCCTGGAAAAAAAAATCTACTGTCCTTTTTCTTTTTGAGCAGAAAACATATAGCCTTCATGTAATTAATAAATTATAGATAATAGTTTTAAATTTAAAAATATAGTGTTTAAATAAACCACATGAAAGCAATGTTTTTAGCATTTTTTCTGATATCCTACATGTTTCTTCCATGTCCTACATTTTGGAGGAACCTGTCCTCTTTTTGCAGTTATGACATCTGGTTACTCTCAAGATGCAACTCTGTCTTGCTTCCTCCAGCCTTCTCCTTTCTCCCTTCTTGATCCTCCAAATATGCAGAACACTCTGCTTGAGCTCAGCCCAGATGTAGGGAGTCCACCAAACTATGTGGTCTCACACACTTATACAAAAGGAGACCCCCTTCCGAATTTTAGGACCTGTACAGTCAACAGAAAGGTTCGTGAATCACGTGTATTTTTGTCTTACTTTATTCTTATTTTATAATTTGCTGCAAACTAGCAGGAGTCGGGGGGGGGGGCAGTCAGAAGGCTCTTTGACTATACAACACTACTCGATTCCGACACCTTTTCCAAACTCTGTATATATCATGCCATGCTGACTTTCAGGTGTTTACCTGGGAATGGTACAGTGTGCTGCTGTCATCACCCATCTGCGCCGCACCAGGAATCCACCACAGACATGTGCCCCATTCAGCTGGATGGAAGCCATAAAGGGCAATGAATGGGGTTTTGCTTCCTTGCCTCCAATAATCCAGTTCCCCAAGGTGCAAGGGGGGAACCAAAGGCCTGTGAAAAGAGGGAAAAGCTGGATCTATTTTTAAGCGAGCTGGGATTCACTCTCTCCTTTTGGAATGCAACATCTATCAGAATTTTAGGGAAAGCAAAAGCTTCAGTTATAGGAAGGGGGCAGAAAAACAGCTGTGGCATCTCAAGGTAGCAGCTTTTTACATCGGTGATCATTAAAGGATGCAAAGAAGAAAAATGTATTGAGATATGGGGCATCTTGTGATCTACATTCAGATCAAGGGGGACATTTTGAATCAAGGGTAAGTCAAATGCTGGGGATCTTTAAAACACCTTCTATGATATCCAAGAGTGGTCTTTTGGGTAGCAGGAGACAGAGGTCCAATCGATGCTTAAATTAGAAATTGTATTGAATTAATTAACTGATGAATTGAATCAATTGATTGCCTCGCTTGCTCTATTGATGCTGGTTCCACCAGCTTTGCTGGGTTACCAATTTGATTGTTTATATTGTTTGAAATTTTACTATTGTTTATTATGTTATTGTTGATATTTACAAGATGCCTTAAACTGTCAATCTGAACTTGGAAAGGGAGGTACAAATAAAGAAATAAATTATTTTAAATTCTCCTCTTGGACTACATGAAGGAACTATAATTTCAATAGAACTTGCACATGAGCCAGGGAAAACCAAACAATTTCCTCTGATTAACTGAAACTGTTGCATGTTGTAAGGCCTAGTGGGGAAACCTTTGGGGAGGATGGTATAGGCTAGGTGGGTTATATAACAAAGGAACATGGTCTGATAACCTAAGCTGGATAAGCCACAAAAGGGGATTGAAATACCTGGAGAACACATAAGGAAGTCCCATTATGCTTGATGGGGCTTATTCCAAAGAAACTGTGTGTGGGACTGGGGATTCACAACCTTTCAAGAGCTTCTCTATTCTCATCTCTGCTTGAAAGTGTGCCAATGAAGCAAATATTGTAGTAGTACAGGCAGAGGGGGATACCATTCCAGGCAGCACTCACCTGTACGTTGCTGTCAATGCCCAGAAAGGCTCCACCAGCTGCTTTGGTTTGCCTGTAGTACTTTCTACGCTGCTTCCCTCTGGCTTTGGTACCAAATATTAGAAACATACCTTGCACTTATTTTAAGAAAACCAAACCTACATAAACGTCATCATCACTGATGTGATGATGAAAACCAAACCTAGATAAACGTCATCATCATCATTCTTTCCACCACTTCAGAAAGTGGGAGCACACAACATTCATGTTGGCAGTAGGACTTGGGTTTCCATGGGGAGGAACTGCAAGTGAGGAAACTGGGTAGTATATAAAATGTGTATTAAAATATTTAAAAAGACCCTTTAACATCAGTCTGTGTAGTTGAATTCAAATTTAGATTCTATTTACTGTATATTACAGTGAAGTTCTTCTGAAGGTGGTTTCCTATGAAAATCCTATATATTGTGAGTCCTTGTTCCCAAGTGATTCTTCAAACTCAAACTTTGAATTCAACCATCAAATTTATACTTTTGCAAAAATGATAACAACATAGTTGTTTCACTGGAGGGATAAGGACTGCTGCACCAGGTTACACACAAAGGGGTGTGTGTGAGAGACTTTACTAACCAAAATTGTAAAATCTTATTTAATAATAGCATCACGTCACCTATCATTTAATGTGGAATTCGATGCAGAATGCAATGAAATCAGTAATTCTATCCAAAATATCTGTATCTGCAATATCTATATTTTATCAAATGCTATAGACAAAAACAGCAAATACCACAAATCCAACAAGTTTTTTCCCCCCAAATCTCAATACAGATGAGTGAGACTGGTGGTTCTGACAGCAAATGTGGTGTTAACAACCATCATCAATTTGCCCTTATTTTGGAGCTGGCTTTAAAACTATTTTGAATATACCACTGATTTGGGATCAACAGTTTGCTGTATGGGAGCTCTGGCAGCATCCTCTGGATGCTCAAATCTCTATTCTCAGGTGTGAATGTTAGATAGGGTGTTAGAAGGGACAAAATCGCTGGGCAAAGCAAGAAACCGAAGTGGCAATTCTGGCTAAAAAGATGTCCAGAAACAATCAGAAGGAAATGATAGAAATGACAGACACATGCACCTTACATTAAAAAGATGTACTGGATGCATTTTACCTGCTTGGAGAAGGAGAAGAAGGTGCATCAGTTTCCTTGTGAACAGCAGGATCCAAGCCTTTGCCATATTATTAGATCTGTAGGTGTGCTTGAGAACTGGCTGGATGAAGCACCAGGCCCCAGAGCTTACTGGGGTGAGATAGGAAGGACTTGGTCAGTGCTCAAAACTGGATTCCTTCTAGAGAATGGAAACCAGGAGCCTACAATGTGCAACTAACCAAATGCCTGGCTACTCAACCAGGAGGTCTGGAGGAAGGAGCTACTTAAGCTAGGACTTCAGTGTGGTTTTCCAGATTAGCAGCTTGCATAATAATTCCGTTAAGTCTTTTGGCGGGAGGAGGAAGACCCAAGCAATGTACTGACCAATGTACCGTTGGATTTCACCCTTTTGTTGGGGATGGGGCAAGTGAAGTGGCTGCTACTTCTGCATATTTGAGCTCAGTGGCTCAATTCATTCACTTCTTGTTGTCTGAAGCTGCTATCAACTCTGTCTCTCCTAAGTCTTCTGATATGCACAGAAGGGGAGAGATGTAGGATTTTTTCTCATTATTCAATAGCCACTAGCTATTAGTTATTTTCTCTATCAGTTATTGTGAACCTTTCACGGAAAAGATATATAGATGCTGAAATAAAATGGAAGCATCTCCTGCTACTCCAAAAACACTCCTGTTGTTACTTTGTCTTCTCAAATTTGCAGCAGGAATGTGGGAAAGAGAATCTGTATAGGAGTTTGGTTTGCCAGAGGGATGAGTTTACCAGTGTTTAACCTCTGGGAATTAAAATTTCAGTAGTGGAGCATTCTCAACAACTTCCTATTGTGTGACAGAGATGCTGTTTATTGCTCTTGTAAGTTGGAGATTGGTGTATGTAAGGGCAAGTTCTGGATTCAAACACACATGTTGATCTGTCAATACTGCCCTTTCTCAAAAGGATTACTGCAGTATGAAACAGAATGTTATTTCTGGGGCTCAAAAGTTTTATTTGAAAGCTCTTTGGAGCTTTTAACACAGATGTGCATGATGAGAGTTCAGACCAAAGTGGATCAGACCCAAGTTCTATTTAGATACAACCCCAAATACAAAGGTAGTAGTAAAATCCAAATTTTAGTTTAAATCAGGTTGAATCATCAACAAAATATTCTAAAATGCTTTGACAGCGTAGATACAAACAAGAGTGAAAAGGGGAAGCAAAAAAGGAAGGGACAAGCCAGAATGATTTATCATCCTATTTTATTAGGTTTTTCCAAAAATAAAGGAGGGGGAAGGGATGCCAAAAAGAAAAAAAGGGACACTGCATATGAGAACATCCATTATCTCTGTATGGTTCTATATTTCAGTACAGAAATCACACAGCTTTGGAGTACTGTCCCAAAAGAAAAAAAGGGGAGGGGGAAAATCAAGCTTAAGAGATTGTCCACTTACTATCAGGCAAGAGAACTTAGAATGCTGCAATTCTCTTAAATACATATTTAATAAATTACACAGCCAAAAAAATGATGGCATGAGAATGACCACACTTGCATAACAAAAAAACCACAGCAGCACCTGGATCACCTGGGACTTTGACCCATCTGCTTGTAGGAAGTCCTGAATGAGACTGAGGCTGCTTGGAGAGTCCACTCCTGAAGAGACATACAGCATGGCGAACTCCAAGGTGCCTGGGGTACCTCCAGGTGGGGATGTGGGGGAAGAGAAATGCCACTGAGGCATGTTCAATTCTGCAGGAGAATTTTCTGAACACCTTCTTTTAAAACAAAAACACAGTACAAGAACACTGGAATTTTTCTGTTGGGAAAAAAATCAGAAGCAAGGAGACAAACGGAGGATGTAATTGTTGTACAGTTAAAAATTATTTACAGTTGGGGAAGAGGAGGAAAGGATTCCCAGAGGTCTTGGATGAATGCATGTGAGGCAAGATCACCTCTGGTTTCCATTGAAGCCTACACTGTGGTCACATAGCTTCATAGTAATCTTTGATCCCCTCCTTCCCAAAAAATCATTAAAAAACCATTTTTGACTCAACATAAAACAAGGATACATGACAATTATTTTCTCTAGCTTTCTCCAACACAATCCCCAAATCCTATACATTCTTTGTACAAAGTGCGCAACAAGAAGCACAGATGTCCAAAAAAATGACGTCTGCAAAACAAAAATGATCAGAAAAAAATATTTATAACATATGTACACACACTCGGGTCTAATGTAGACGTCTAAAAGAGTCAGGCATAATCCTGTTGGCCTGAGTGTTGATTTGTCTGTTGAAAAGGGGGCGGGAGGCCTCAGGGTTGGGGTTTAGCTGTTCATAAGGAAAGGGTTTCAGAAGCAATGCAGTCTGTGGATGTCAGAGCACATCAGGTTGTTGTTCCTTGTGCCCCAAAACTGTGGCTGACCATGTCATATGAAAGGGATATAATTTCCTTACAGAGCTCACAACGGTGGAAGTAGGGGAAAGAGGAACAGAGGGTATAAGAAATTAAAAAAAAAACAGAACTCTGCTATGATCACCACACATAGAGGGTCACTTGATGACAGACTTCATTGCTCAACTGCAGGCTAACACATTTCCATCTTGAAACCAAATGACTTAGGAGAACTTACTGCTAACCTGGGTTTTTATTTGGGAAGGAGTCTCCTCAACCCAGTAGGATGCTGCAGCCATCCAAGTGCTGCATTCGAGTAGATGCCACCTGCCTTTCATTCCAGCTCTGCCTATAGTGCTAACTGGTGCTACGCACAGGTGCTCTGTGAGCTGACATGCAAGATGCCACTTGAGAATCCCTCCCTGCATTCAACCTGAGTTTTGCGCAGACTCCACAAATGCTGAACCTACAGGGCAATAACTTTAAGGATGGAGCAAGTGAGAAGAAATTAAGAGTGTGAGAGAGAGCCCAAGACCACTTTGCACCCAAGTTAGATTGAAACAAAGCAACTCACTGCATCTTTTAGAAAAACTAAACACACCGACAACAATGTAGCCATCCCAGGAAATTCAACCAACGGTGGAGCCCCCTGGTCCAAGCGTGAATTATGTTTCTAGTGTCTGAATTAATGTATGAGGGAAGGTGGTTGGTGCAGAGGGCTTCAACACTGTCTGGATATGTTGATAGAAGCCACTGCTACAAAAAAATGTGCATTAGGGTGAAATATGAATTGTTGATGCCTCCAGCCCACAATTGTAATTATAACCATCACCAAATGGTTTCCAACATCACATGACCAGTATTCTGAACTACATAGCAGGAAGCCAGAGAGCCTTCATGAACTCCCCAGCACAAGATGGTAAGACGCCTCTAACGCATCTCAAGCCATCTTTTATGACTAATGTTATTTTCAATCCAAGGCCTTACATAAAAGGAGTCATGAGCTACAAGGAACTATCACAGCAGATGCTATTTCAACCCCATTTGAGCTCATCAGCAGAGGTTGTAGCTTGATGAGCATCCTTTCCACCAACTGTCCTGCTCAGGCAAGAAGAACATGTTATTGTGGAAAGTAAAATGTTACTTTCTGCAAACTGGAAATGAGTCCAGCATTCAACCTCTCCACCAAATCAAAAGAAGACATGCTGTTTCAAATAGAAAAAACAGGGCAAGTGGAGTTAATTTGAACACATCCCAAGCTCTTACTGAGCCTGTTCTCTGACCTATTTATCTGTCAAATATTAGATGACTCAACACTGAAGACTTCAGATTGATACAAAATCTTACACCCAAGTGTGACATGCAATGCTCCAGAGTTAGATTCCCACCTCTGACAAAGAAAAGAACTTTTCTTCAGCCTGAAGGTATTTTTTGGACTCAGCTACCCAGCCGTCTGTTGTGGAGTGGTAAGTCAGGTTCACTAGGAAAGCAGAATTGATCTTTTGGTTTGGTAGGTGGGTGAAAGCTTCAATGTAGGGGTTTTATTCCCACCCTCCAAACACCAATTGCCTGGACAAAAACTGAGATAAGAAAGTACACATGCCATAGTATCGAAGAAGCTGCAGAAATCATCCACCTGCAAACAGCCTTAAAAGCTGAAAATGTTCACAGCTTTGAAGTGATTGGGTGTGAGCAAGTAGACATGCACACAACAGAACTAGATTATCCCACTTCCTGAATTTCAGTGTGCAACTGACCTCATATGATACCACTAGAAGAGGAAAGCAACAGCAATGCACTGACTCATAGCAACTAGGATAGAAGCCCCTTAGCACATGAACCTTCTGCTCGCTATTTGCCATCTTCCCTCACACCGCTGTGAGATTGTGGGATTCAAGTCCAAATGCCAGGAACCCAAAATAGCCTCAGTGCCTCTTGCAAAAATTCTCTCTACCAGTGTTCAGAACTCCTCCATTGGCCATATTTTGCTGCTAAAGTTAACTACACTTGCATGCCATGTATGATCCAAAAGCAACCTGAAGTCCAGCTTTCACAGCTGTTTCTAATCAATGCTTTGAAAACCAGTGGCAGATGCAGTCACAAGCACACCACACAACCATGGCAAGTTAAACTCTGAAACTTGGGGGGAAAGATCCAGTTCCATCAGGAAGGGGTGCAGACATCTTAAGGATATTCAGCCACACTGAACATTGTTCCTCTTTCTTGCAACACCATGATCATGAGGCTGCATGGGATGCCATGGCCACTTTTTAAGACAGCCAATTAAACTTCCACCATTCCCCAGATACTGTCCACACTTCTCCAAGTGATGGAATGCCACTTACATCCTCTGCAATGGAAGCTCCACTGGTCTGACCAAAACACAACCACAATGGGCCTTTTGCCACTCCACCTCCCCAAAAAGTGCAGTAAACTAAATGTTTCTTTCAAAGCACAAGTGTGCTAGGTCTGTGCAAAGATAAACAAAATAAATACATGATTTTAAAAAATAAGATTCACAGTATCACATACAGAAAAGGTAGGTACAGTAGTGCACTTTGGAAAAACATAAAAATATATATATACACACACACACACAGAAATTGGTCACTGCCCGGAATTCACAGCCCTCCAGGCTTCAATGTCCCTGGGCAGGGAGCTGCTTGTGGATCACTGCTTGAATTGGTATAAATACATGTTTTGGAAGGTGGGAGGAAGGGAATGAAACAAGAAAAGGGGAAGTTTGCTCCATCTTTCTGATGAACAGTCGGAGATCCTGGAGTGCAGCCAACACCAATGCAACAAGTTTCTCTCCTGTTCCATCCAGTGGCTCCAGGGCTAGCCAATAGGAATGTGTCACAACCAGAGGCAGGAGGGGCGTTGGGTCTCTGCGGGCTTGCATAGAAGTTACTAAAAGAAGCCAAAAAAGAGAAGTTACTAGCAGAAGGTGTTGATGGGAGGAAAAAAGAGGAAGTAAAAGATGTGCCAAGAGCAAGTAACTTCTGATAGGCTCAGAGACTCAGCAATTCCAGGATTGTTTCCACCTGAGGAATTGGATTACCTAACATCCGAATAATGATGGCATAAAACAAATCATAGGATTAGTTATCAGCCAACCCATCAGTGTTCAGTTTTAATTTCTGCATCTGCTCTAAATAATACAACTTGTCCACTGCACACATTCCATCTAGGTTAAGCCTTGTCACCAGATCACCGTCATCCATCAAGTAATTTTTGAGAAACAAGGGATGTCTTTGCTATTTTACACATATTTATGGCTCTCTGAGAGCCTGCTTAATGCAAGATACAATATGAATTATTTTTATAATGAATTACATAGTACCATCACCACCAACTTTATACCCATTTATTTATTACCATGGAATTTCAAAAAATTTAAACATCCAGAAATCACTTTGCTCTTAGCTGATTTACAAAGGGCTCAAAAATAAAAAAGGTACTCTGCACATGCTTAAGTTCTGTATTTGTAATTCAAATTTCAGATTCTACCCCTTCTAAAAAATGCCTCCCATAATCCTTGGGGCTTGTATCAGCACAAGTTGCTAGAGAGAGGTGGGGATGCACACTCAGTAAATTATGACTCCTCTCACCGCCCAACTTAATTTATTATTTCAAGCTTGGGCATTAAAAAAATAAACAACTTACTGTATCATTCTCCTCATCCGAGACCGAGTGGATCTGAGTGTTATAATGGAGAGGAGAGTATACCCAGCTCCTCTCATCTGTTGGTGGCTGGACAGCAAAGCAAGGAGCAAGGGTAGCAGTGGAGCAAGAAGAAAAGAGAAAACAAAAATAAAAGAGAGATGAAAGTAAGACGTCAATGAGAATAGCCTTATGACTGGAAAGAAGGCAAAAGATGGGGGAAAAGGATGAGAACAGAGCACAGACTCAACACAGAAGCCACCTTGGTTAATACCTGAGCCATCAAATACAGACCCTGTCAGAATCAACACTGCCTAAACATAACAGAGTAGTTCTACCCACCTCCCCAGTACCAATATCCATTGATACAGGAATCCCTTTTAAATTTTTTTTTAAATGCTAACTTGGGAGCCATACCCTCTTCCCAAAGCTGGAGGTATAGAAAAGTAGGTTCTTTGATGCTTTGATTAATGCAGTGCTAAGTAACAGGTCTTTTGAATCTAAGGCACTGAGTAATCTTGGCTCATGTGTGTAAATTACAGCTTTTAATATAAATTATAGCTTTTAATATAGACAATATGGCAATATAGCTTTTAATATAGACAGTATAGACAATATGGCAAAACTGTTCAGGGAGGCTCAAGAATGCAACAAACTGTTTAGTTGCTGTGGCAATCAGCCTAACACACAGGTTGGAAAAGAAATTATTTCCTCCGTTCAGTGCAAATACACCTCTGGAGACTACCCCTCCATTTTTTCATAAACATCTGTTTCTGGCTTGATCACCTGGAGAAGACAAGCCTAGAGTAGCAACTCACCCAAAGATACAAAAGGAACCCCTTTGAGAGGGTGGTAGGTTTTCACCACATCTTTGCATCTGGAGTGACTGGGTGATCCAATGAAAAGCTGTGGCAGATTACCTGGCCTTGATAAAGCCTTGAAAAGAGGCAAGCCAGAAATTGGAACCATGTACAGAAGCAGCAGGTAGCCTCTTCTGAGTGGGCCACTTCAGATTTATGCAAACCTGATTTCTCAGAGTACGTAGATGGAATCAATGATTTTCAAAAACTATCAGGAAATAAGGAAAAATGCAAGAAGCAGGACAGGAAATGAAAGAAGCAGCAAGAAGCACAGTACAAAAGCAGAGGGACTGAAAGCTGAGAGATTCATTATCTTAATCCATACCCTGCCTCAAGAAATCAAGAACAAAAAGACTGCAAGGCAGCTTGTAATTTCTAAGCTGGCATTTTATGGATCTACAAGTAGCGCTAGTGAAAGAGTGGAACTGTGAACTGCCAGGAAGGATCCCAACTCACCCCAAATCCCAGATTAAAATCTCAAGAAGCGTACGTTTCTCTCATTCTAAACCACCACCCCCCCTCCAAAAAAGGGAAAAAATCTCTATACCACTGTGTGGTTAACATAATGATGGACAAGACAAGGAGAGAACTGGTATGGCCATGAAAATGGAAGTCCTCCATACAAATCTCACCTCTGCTGTGAATGCAATATGTGGCCTAATGAAAATCAAAGCTTTGTGGACTCAAACAATTTAGGGATAATAATACTGAGTGACCCGACAGGGCTGTTGACAGCATGTTGGTCCCTATACTGACAGGTAGTGGTTCTCTGGGGTTTCAGATAAGGGCCTTTCAAGTTCCATGGGAGATGCTATTAGGACTGAGTCTTGGATCTTCTGAATGCAAAACATGGGCCCTGCCACTAAACTATGGGTCTTCCTGAGAAAAATACTACCAGTAGGGAAAAAAATTTCTTGTTCTTCCAATGGAAAGCCCTATGACCAGTCAGAGTTTTTGAGACATACACCTCCAGTGGCATTTCAGAGCTACAGTTCAGCTGCCTTTGGTGTTAGCTAGCAAGTTCACTTACGTCCCCAGAGGAAACAGAGGCTGCCCGAAGCCTGCGCAGGCGGGGGGAGTAAATCCAGTACTTTCCATCTGTGAACTGGATGGCACACCAGGATGAATGACAGGGGGCAGGAAGTGGAAGGGGGAAAAAAGAAAGACAAAAGGATGAACAGAAAAAAAGATGGCAATGTTCCAGGAAAGGATGGGTGCACACAAATATGAGAGAATGCAAGAAAGAGCACACGGGAATGGAGTGGCAGTGCATGGGAAGACATGTATGTAAGTTCAGCTGTGTCAGGTTTACTGCCAGTCTCTGTATGAAGGGGATACTAGGGATGTAACTGACTTTTAATGCTTATTACCAAGGCACTGGGCAAATCTGGAAGTGAAGAAAACAGCTGTAGGAAAAAGTGCTAATTATAATTAGCACAATGTTTTCTAGCATTACCTACTCCCCAGTTCTATGATGCAGACATTCTAGAATTCCTTCCTTGCAGAACTGAGGTGACTGCAAATGCTGGAAAGCCTCATGCTAGGCAGATTGCTGATCTACAAATCAGTCCCAAATGTTTTCCAGTACATGAACAACAAAAAAGTTCAAGTTCTACAAACATTATAGCCTGGTCCATAAGCTGTACTGTTCAGAGCTCCAATTCTACACAGACATAAAATGGGACTTTATGCTTAAGACAACTGACATATCTTGCTGTTCTTAAAAGCAACACATTTTTTAAAAATCCTCTGTCATAGGTAAGTTGGAAAAGCCATTGGCAAAATAGTGCTCCTCACCTGCAAAGCAGGAGCATTAATTTGCTGCCTTTAAACAGGATTTTTGCAGAATTCTGCTGGCCAGTCTAATTGTGTATGAATCTCAAATCCATAGTTACTCAGAAGTGTATCTGCAATGCAAGGCTAGCCTGAGGCTAAATGGAGGTCTTGCTGTGTGTTGCATTAAGACTTGCCATGGACCTCATCTGGCCCCTAAGATGGAGTTTGGACACCTAAGGCAGTGGTTCTCATACATGTTAGAGGCTGTGGAGCAGTGATTTTTAACCACTGGACCATGGCACATTGGCATGCTGCAAAATGTTCTGCAGGTGTGCAGGGAGAGATGGGATAATATATAGTGGGATGTGAGCCCCTGGCCAGCAGAGCAGTGTGCTTTTTCAACTGTCAAAAATGTGATGAGATGAAGAATGAAAATTGCTGCATGATTTATAAATGCCAACAGGTGTGGCTATAATGGTGAATGGGCAGCAGTGCTCCCCACAGTAGCAACTTGTTTAACCCTTGATGCACATATCCTAATCTTCCCTGTCAGTTTCACAAATCAGCAAAAACTGGGCCAAAACCCACTGGAAGGTCCTGGACCCAAAGTTTGATAACTTCTGGTCTGGGAGAACTGAATTAGAGAGAACATGACAAAAATTATTGAGCTTATCCAAAAGGAGACTCTTACTGGGGGTAAAGGGGAAAAATACATTCAAGAAACAACAATGTTAGCAACACAGCAATCAACTCACGCCAGATGGCCACTTCCAAGAGGGTACAGTTAAAATAAAAGGCAGACTGCATTTCCAGTTTGCATGCGTTTCAACCATACTGAGCAGCTTGTAAAAAACAAAGAATAAAACCCAAACTGATTCCTTCTGCAGCTAATTTGGTTGTTGCAATAGACATGGGGAAGTGGATGAAAAGGGAAAGAGCAAAGTGCAAGGAATATGCTGTCTGGAAGTGCTACAAATCTTGAGTTTTGTCCTTTGGGCTGCTTAGATTCTTCTCTAGAGTCATACCATCGCTAAGGGAGCTATAAAGGAGCCTGCGGATGTCCATCAATACAGATAGGAATGAGACAAAGAGGCAACATGATTCTCCTTACCAAAACTCATGGTCTAGAGATTGAACCATATCTTTATCATCACATAATAATAGCC
The DNA here is from genome assembly GCA_030015325.1 of Cryptoblepharus egeriae. Classification (NCBI taxonomy): domain Eukaryota; kingdom Metazoa; phylum Chordata; class Lepidosauria; order Squamata; family Scincidae; genus Cryptoblepharus; species Cryptoblepharus egeriae. The sequence goes on along the minus strand of JAREYC010000015.1, from coordinate 3,164,975 downwards.
CATAAAAGCAAATGTCTGTTGCTTGCAGTGACTTACAGAAAACCCACAAGCAAGACACAAAATACTTCTCCCCTGCTATTGGCCTCTCTCTACACAGCAAATGTTTTCAGAGTTAGCCTCCCTCTGAACCAAGACATTCAATTTAGTTTTCCATTTATTTGACAGGAAAAGCAGGATCTAAATCATTTAAATAAACAGCTAATATTGACTAATAAAATTATCTAAATTTGCATTAATTCTGTGCATAAAGATATACTTTCTTCTACCTGCTCTGAATTTCTTGCCAATCAAGACATCAAGTGAAGGAGGAAAAAAAATATTTTCCCTACTTTCTTCTACATCTTTATAATTTTTCTCATGCCATTATCCTCCTTCTCAGGTCATCTTGTTTTCCCCCTAAACTAAACTCTTTGGTTTTTTCGTCTTTGGCTGTTCCTTGCAAGGAAGTTCATTAGCCTATTGACCACTTTTGTTAATATTTTTGATACATTTTCCAGCTTAGCAAAGCTGTTTTTAATATGGAGCAACCAAAACTATAACAGGGTATCACATGCTGCATCTTACTGAGGAATGCCTCATGTTTTGTTTGGCTGGGGCAGGTGAGCCCTCTGAGTAAATTCACCAAGAGCTGACAGGTGGAAACTGGCACAAGATAGCACCTTAAACATCCTCCACTCACTTACTCCCGATCTTGGCCTCCCTAGACTTCTTCCTCTGTATCCTCTTCGGCCTGCAGGGAAATGAAATAAGTGAGTGCCCACTGAGAGCTCCCTGGGGTCAGCACTCCTGGGTTGTCTTCCTATTTTTGCACAGGAACCCAGTTACCAAAGAAAGAGATCCATGTCCTTTAAATGAGGCCAGCCAGCAACCTGTGTCAAATAGGAAAAATGGACTGCACAAAACACACCTGGAACAGTTTTTCAAACATTACACCATCACTGGCAGCCAGGAGTTCATGACTTAAAGATACAAAAAGAGAGAAAAGGAAAGAAGCTGAACAACAATGCAGACCAAGAAGGTGAGCAGAGCTAATTACAACTGACTGATTACTTTCTTGTCCCCAGAGAAGGAAGAGGGTTACTTACAAAATAGATATCTGGGACCGGCTGGTCCTCCTCATCTGAGGGTTGGCTGGCAGGTTCAGAGGCTTGGCTGGCTGTCTCCACCTCAGCAGCCGCAGCTGCTGGTAGTACAGTGGCACTTGCTATAGGAGCTTCCTCCCTGGAAAGAAATTGAGAGCAGTATGAAAAGAGGGGTGCAGTACCCATGCTGTGAAGCACAGTATGGAGCTCATGTGCCTTACTCCTTTATGCCACAAGGCAGCTATCACTTGATCCTTTGCTGTGTTGCAATCTGACCAAGATAATGGTCAAAGAGGGTACTGCAAATCAATCCAATAAGACCAGGAGACACGAGGAAGCCAAAAGCTAGTCTCATGCAATGGTTTCTTCATATTTGGCTATTCAGCTTCAAGAACTTGTTAATGCAACTAGCAGTGCAAATTTGCTTCACCTGATATCTCATCTGGATGCCTCTGGCTCCTTGGATTCTGATCTGTCTTTAGTAACCTGATGAGCTGTCTGGTAAGCTTTCACCCTGCCCCCTGCTCACAATTTGGAACCTAAGATTTCACCCAGATAAAGAATATGCATAAACCTTTGTCTTTCCAACTGATCTCTTCCAGGCCTGATTCTGAAAGGCAACAGACAGTCTCAAACTGTTATATTTTTGTACCCCAAATGGTTTTGCAGACCAGTGTAAGGGGTAACAGTTGTACTTTCCTAAGGAAGTTCCTGCAAGAAGTCTTGGCTGATAGGACTTTTTCCATTACCAAGATAGAAAAAAGGTAGACACCAAGAGCGTTGGAGAGATATTTCAACCTTCACTTGATCAGATTTGAAAATGTGGTCTTAAGTACCAATCATTTTGCTTAGTCTATGCTTGTTCAATGCACAAAAAACTGCAACTTCCCCAAAGAGCACATGCATCAGTAACATCTACCCTGTAACTGCAACAGACCCCGTGTCGGATATGCTGGGAACCACAATCTCAATGTTGCACTTGGGCTTCAGCTCTACTGTGATTTGCTGGAGCTCATCTTCTGGATGAATCTGTTCACGAGACCTGCAGCTTGAAAGACAGAACAAAAGTTCTTAAGCTTGTTTTCACATCACTGTTTTTGCTCAGCACCTCAGGATCATCCAATGTGGAATTCAGTGTGGGCATTGACTGGTGCATGGATACAAACTTCAAAAGGAAACACAGCATCTAACAATACTATGAATGCCTTATAAAGTGACAGCATTGGTTCATTTAGTCCAGTTTGGCCTACTCTGTCTGGTAGCTACTCTCCAGTACAGAAGGGTAAACCAGGGATTGGACCAGGGACCATCCGCATGCAAATGTCTGTGCTCCCTCACTGAGCTGTGGATACACCTGTTGAGGATAGGCCAAAGCAGACCATTGGGTCCATCTAACCCAGTACTATGTACTATGCTCCTCTCTCCAAGGTTTCCCTGCACAGATTTACTCTCCCAGCCCTTTTACTGGTGATGCGGCAGTCTGAAGACTTCCTTCCAATGAGTTATGGTGCAGACTCCACCTTCCAATGAGTTATGGACCCACTCCACAGTAGCAGCATGCCATATGAAGTGCAAAGGTAGGGCAATGGTCCACCTTAACAGCATCTACTCTGACTGGCAGCAGCTGCCCCAGAGCACCTAACTCTGCTCCCTAACATCCTTTTACTGCCAGTATCACCTTGGTACTTGCAGATGGCAGCAAAACATTTGAGGGGGAGGCACAACATAAGGGAAACAGAGCATTCCGCTCACCTTCCATCCTGCCCTGAGGAGTGAGTACGCCGCCTGCAAAAGAATGTGTCAGGTTTAAATAAGCAGGACTACTAAAAATCCTGACACCATTTTATTTCCAAGGGTAAGATCTAACTTATCTATTGACGCTCCAATAATACTTACTCCAGTCAAAACCACTTTTGACTGCTTAGCAGGGAATGTTAATTAAAAGCTCTTTATAGCATTCTATGCCTTAAAACCCACCCATATCTCCAGCAAGGAGCTGAGAACACAAGTTAAAGGGGAAGTATGGGAACACAACAGACTGAATTCATCGCTCTTACCGATATCTGGGCTGCTCTGAGGACTCAGAAGGAGACCGCTCGGGGACAGAAAGAGATGTGGATGAGAGTGTTGTGGCTATAGAGGCTGTGGTTGCTTCTTCAAAAGATGGGGGAGTGCAAGGAAGCAGGTCTGGCCGGCCTGATGAGCACACAGTGAAAGAAGGAGAGAACAGAACTGAGGCCGTTGTGTTCACAGCAACACAATCACTCCATAGAGGGGCTATTCAGCAGAGCATACTGTTCACTCAACTATGTAATACAAATACTGTAGATATGTGAATATGAGTCGAACTTGTAGGTAAGTTGAGGGTAAGTTTTGAATCAAAAACCATGGGATTTGTTATGACCTGTAGATAAGCTGAATGTAAAACTGTCAATTATGCATGTCAAATGGCCTTCCAGTAACTGTTACCTAAAAACTCTAGAAATTTTTGTAGAGTAATATAAAAATGAAATTAGGTAAATTTTTATTCATTGACTATTAATTATAATCTACTATTAACACAAAGTTTCAAGAGCTTTCATAGACTGTAGTTCACTTCATCAGACTGCAGTCTTTAAAAGCTTACACTAAAACTTGCAAACCTTTAATGGCAGAGGTTCTGAAACTGGGGAATTAGAATGCTCCATCTTGAGAAGCCTTGTCTTTGGCATCTTAGAGGGTACTACACTAAGCACCAGAGGGTAGAGGGGATACATTTGCTTATGTCCGCAGTTTCATGTAACAAAGAAGGTTTCTGGAACAGAGGCCCAAAGGATACTGGGGCAGGCCTGTAGTTGTTAGTTAAAATGTGGTAATGGATGAAAGATATATGCACACACAGTAATTGAAATATTATTGGCACACTGATATTTGCTTCTGTAAAAGCAGCAATTTTCAACAATGGCTACAATCTTAAGATCACTTTAATGGGAGTAAGCCCCATTTAATACAATGGGGTTTACTTTTGAGTAGACATGGTTAGGATTATGCCCAAAGACACACTGATGCAATGAATGGTTTGCAGGTATGCCAGGGATTTGGGGTGAGGGACATTTATTATTAGGGCCATTGGGACATGTTAACTCCCTCCCCAAACATGTGCCTCAATAATTGATGGTTAATGGTGTGCCAATCCATTGATAATTGATGTTGTTTCTCAGTTATCAAAAAGCTGATTGTGTTTTTGTTTTTTACAATTTTAGCATCTAGTCAATGTGCTCAGAGATGATAAAGGTTAAAAAAACACAGTGTAAAAAATAGACCATTCCTATGTAGTGAATATTCTAATAGAGACCTTTTACACATGTTTAGTTCCTCTTGTGATCTTAGAAAGCTAGCTGGGAACCAGAAGACCTAATAAAATGTTTTGTTTATCTATATATATAAAAGAGAAAAGTCACTCACTGACTCACTGACTGACTCATCACCGCCCTGCCAAAACTGCTGGGTCTAGAAGTGTGAAATTTGGGGTGGGCGTTCGTTCCGTGACAGAGGGGTGCACTAAGAACCGGTTTTCGGAAATTCCAACCGGAAGGGGGTGAAAAGGGGCGCAACGCGTTTTCCTCCCTATACTTTGCATTGAGAATTACTGACTCATCAACATTCCGCCCCAACTGCTGGGCCTGAAGCATGGAATTCTGGGAGGGATCCTTCTGTCATCTGAACACCCACCAAGAACCATCTGGAGAAATTTAACCCTTCAGGGGCTGAAAAGGGGTCAACATGTTTCTGCCCTATACTTAACATGGGAGACTGAATAATATCCAGCCCACAGGTGGGCTGAGGCAGGTTCGCACCGGCTCTGTAGAACCTGTTGTTAATTAGGGGCTGACTTAGCCAACCGGGCCATCACCTTTGTACTGCATGCAAGTGTGTCTTGAATTCTCTTAAAGGGCCTCTGGGTCTGTCTTCCCAGAGGTTCAGCTCCACTCTCTCCTCCCCATCTAAACATCCCTCCCCTTCTGAGTGTTGTGAGTATGAGCTCCTCCAGGGCCATGCCTGCCTGCCTCCCCAGGTGCCTTTGCAGCCCAGTACTAGGCATGGAGAACTACTCAGGAGTAAGCCACACTGTATAGTAGAGGACTGCAGCCTGTGGCCACAATCCTAGCCACACTTTCCTGGGAGCAATTCCCATTGACTATCATGGGATTTCCTTCTGAGTAGCATAGGATTTGAGGCTACTTTCCCATCCAGACTTTCCTGAGAGTAAGCCTGCTGACTATAATGGGACTTGCTTCTGAGGAGATTGGCAGAGGCTTGCATCTCGCCCTCCAGCCCTGTTCCTCCAGCCCTGTCTACTTTCCTGAGAGTAAGCCCACTGTCTATAATGGGACTTTCTACTGAGTAGAAATGGTTAGGACTGGGCTCTAAGGCTGCAATCCTATCCACTCTTACATGGGAGTAAGCCCCACTGATTAGAATGAGACTTGCTTCTAAGTAAGCCTGCATAGGATTGGACTGTAAGGCTAAAATCCTGACCACACAGTTTTGGGAGTAAGCCCCATTGACTTGAATGGTACTTACTTCTGAGTAGACATGGTTAGGATTGGGCTCAGGCTGCAATCCTATCCACACTGTAGTCCTTCCCCCCCAGATCTCCCCAACTCATCCTGCCTCTCTGAGAAATCTCTCCACCTGAGATTTATGAGGGGCATGGGGGGTATATGAGGCAGTATGGGGGGCACCTGAAGAAATATCCCCAGTTCCCATCCTGCCCCCCAGGAGCCCAACCACTGCCTACTCTGAAGTAAATCCTATTAAAGTCAGTAGGTTTTACTCCCCTGTGAGGATAGGAGTGTAGCCTCAAAGACCAATCATTGTCTACTCAGAAGTAAGTTCCATTATAATAATGAAGCTTACTCCCTGGAAAGAACTGGTTTCTAAGAGCTTGTAATCCTATGCCTGACTACTCAAAAGTTAATCCCATTTCAATCTATGAAGCTTACTCCCAGGAAAGTGTGCAGAGGAGTGCAGCATTAGAGCCCAATCCTATTCTTGGCTACTCAGAAGTAAGTCCCATTAGAGTGTGTGGAGCTTATTCTCAGGAAAGTGAATAGGATTGGAGCCAAAGGCTGGTTACTAAGAGCTCAGTCCTTTGCTTGGCTACTCAGAAGTCCTATTATATTCAATGAAGCTTACTTACAGGAAAGTGTGGACAGGATTATAGCCTTAAGTAGTGGCTCAGAGGCAAACCTCAGTCTGCAGAGGGGACACCACAGACTCTGGTCCTAAACTGTAGATCAGTGTTTCTCAACCAGTATTATGAGCACCACCAGTGGAACTTGTGGTAGTGTCTGCTGTATTAGGCACCTGGATGCAAGTGTCATATGTGCTCCCTGAGGCAGCTGGCGGGCTGCTGTGTGATTCAGGAAGCTGGACTAGATGGGTCTTTGGTGTGATCCAGTGGAGGCTTTTCTTATGCTTTTATGTTCTTATTTGTGGCACACATTCCCCCTGAGAGCACAACAAAGCATCATGCACAGGAATAAATTACACTAAACTTGGGGGATTAATCCTGATTGATGGAGTCACAGGTGATACAATTTTTTTTGTAAACTAAGGGTTAAAATGGTCATTAGAACATAGAGAAGCTGTTGTTAAAATATTTGAAGCCCACCAAGGCCACGCAGGACTGGGTTCTGAGGCTGCTGCAACCCTATTCACACTTTTCTGGGAGTAAGCCCCATTGGGTATAATGGGCTTACTTCTGAGTAGACCTGCACAGGACTGGGCTCTGAGGCTGCTGCAACCCTATCCACACTTTCCTGGGAGTAAGCCCCATTGGCTATACTAGGGCTTACTTCCGAGTAGACCTGCACAGGACTGGGTTCTAAGGCTGCTGCAACCCTATCCACACTTTCCTGGGAGTAAGCCCCATTGACTATAATAGGGCTTACTTCTGAGTAGACCTGCACAGGACTGGGCCAAGTCACTCCCAGTATTCAGCCCAGCCCAGCCCCTGGCTCCGCCCACTTCCGGAACCGGTTGTTGGGCCAGGGTGGGCCCACCTCTGATCCAGCCAATTTGGTGCTCAGTGCCTGGTGAACCAGTGCCTGGTTTTTCGGAGGAAGAGGTTGCACTGGCGAGGATGCTGCGCATGGGGGGAAGTTACGCATGGAGGAAAGTTGCACATGGGAGGATGATGCGCATGGGGGGAAGTTGTGCATGGAGGAAGTTTCGCATGGGGGACTGATGCACATGGGCAAAGTTGCGCACGGGGGAAAGTTGCGCACTGGGGGAAAGTTGCGCATCGGCAGATGATGCACTTGGGGAAAGTTGCGCATGAGGGGAAGTTGTGCATGGGGAGAAGTTGTGCATGGGGAGAAGTTGCGCATGGGGAGAAGTTGCGCATGGAGAGAAGTTGCGCATCCGCGGATGATGCGCATGGGGGAAGTTGCGCATGAGTGGATGATGTGCATGGGGAAAGTTGCACATGGGTGGAAGTTGCGCACGGGTGGAAGTTGCACATGGGGGGATGATGTGCACGGGGGGTAAAGCGCATGGGAGGAAGTTGCACATGGGGACATGATGCGCATGGGGGAAAGATGCGCGTGGGGGAAAGATGCACGTGGGGGAAAGATGCGCGTGGGGGAAAGATGCGCGTGGGGGGAAAAGTTGCGCATGGGGGGAAAAGTTGCGCATGAGGGAACATTGCACATGGGGGGATGATGCGCATGGGGGAAGTGGCACATGGGGTGTTTCTGCGCCATGGGGGGAACGGCATGGGGGAAATGTTACACCCGCAACGCGGGCACGCTTTTTGCTAGTTTGTCTTATATTGTTGTTCTTGGCAGTCCTCTATAAATTCTAACTATCGGAGTGCAGACCCCAAGAAGCAGCAGATGCAGCCCCACCATCCCTACAATTTTTACAAACTGCCTGAATTAGCAACTACCGGTAATTCATTTAACTTAATTCACTATCTGGCAACAAGTCGATATGGTGCAGCCAGCTTCTTTGGCAACTGCAGCATCCTTAGAGCTCCCTAGCCAGCCTTGCTGGGTTAGAATGTCACAGAAAGTCCCAAAAAGTATGTTCCAGGTGTGTAAAATAGCTGGCACTTGGCTTGCTTATTCCCACTAAGACCTTTTGGCCCATGTATCCTTGATCTTGTCCAGTTCAAGAGACATTGTGTATGTGCAATGATCCATGGATAAGCTGATCTAGGTTTTTAGGGTCAATTTTCATACCTAAATTGTTCACTTATACACAAGTATCTACAGTACATTCTTCACTTTATCCCACATGAGGAGGATTATGTTTGACCGAGTACAACTAATGTTCTCTCCATTTTCTAAAGGATGGCTCTTGTTCTCTAGGGGAAAAAGAAGTAGTTACTGATCTTAGTTACTGAGTTATTGATCAGAGGATGGGAGCACTTTAGAAAGGACTGCAGCAGAGTGTAGTTCTTAAGGCGCAATCCCAACCAATTTAGGCTGGCGTAACTCACCTGACATATCTACCTGCCTGTAGTGGGATGGGGAGGTCAGCATCTATCTATTTATCTACAGTATTTATATACCGCTTTTCAACTGAAAAGTTCACAAAGCTGTTTACAAGAAAATGAAAAAATTAATAGCTAATTAATAGCTAATAGCATATGCCGGTGTAGTGGCCTAACCCCTATGAATGGGGCAGAAGTGCCTTAAGGCACTTTTGTGACATCCCCAGGTACCACAGGACTTATGCTGGGGCTTATGCCAACATAACTGGAGGTCAGAATTGCACCTTAGTTGCACTTCATACACATGCACTCTTGCTCATATTCCAAGTGAAAAGCTGCCCATACCAAAGTCAGCAAACAACAAATACTGGTAAGTAATTTTAGACAAAATTTTGTAAAGGGGCTTAATCTGCACATTGTCCATAATTATGAGGAAATTTAGCTGTTCTCAAAATTATTTTGAAAACAGATTCATTAATGAGGAAAAAGGAGGAAGGACTTCTAGCCCTGGTGGCTGAATTAAAACTTTGGGAGTGAAAGAAAAGAAAGGTATCTTCCGATACATAAAGGCCAAAAAAAAAAGACAATTTGACAACCCACTTATTTTCCAGCAAACACTCCTGGTCAGACTCTGCACCCCTCAAACACTAGCAAGGATGAAATACATTTCAGATACTTAGAGATCATCACAATTCTAGTCAGGCTGAAGTTGGGAATTATTCTGACTCCAACTCCTCCTTTCCTATTTTCACAATAAAACAAAACTCCCAACTGTTACTACAATTCACCAAAACAGAAACCTCCAAACTTCTGCAACCAGAACAAGCTGTACCAAAAATGAAAAGATCAATGAATGTAGGGAGATCTGTACTAAAATCTGTACTGAGTCATGAAGCTCACTAGAATACCTTGGTCAGGCACTCTCTGCTAATCTGTCCTGTTAGGGTTGCTGAGAAGAACAAGTGGGGTGAGGAAGAGAATCAAATATGCGACTGCTCTTACCAGCTTGGAATGAAGGGCAGGATAGAAACAGAACACATACATGAACAAAGAGACCTTTGGCACAATCTTACAGCTATTTTATCTTTGTTCCATTTGGAGCAAGTTATCTTCCTCCTTATCCTTCTAGTGGAGTGGTTCTCAAACTTCCTAACGCCATGACCTCATGGTTCCTCATGTTGCGGGGACCTCATGTCATGGTTCCTCATGTCATGGTTCCTTAATACAGTTCCTCATGTTGCGGGGACCCCCAACCATAAAATTATTTTTGTTGCAACTTCATAACTGTAATTTTGCTGCTGTTATGAATCATAATGAGAATATCTGACATGCAGGATGTATTTTAATATAGCAACAGCAGGATCTGACCCTCAAGAGAGAAAGCAGTGTGCAGCTGTCAGACTGATCACAGGTCATAACTGAAAAAGAGGACAAGCCCCACCCAAAATGTAGCACACCCAAGAAAAATGTAGGACATAACAAAATAAAAGCTATAAACACTACATACACACATACACAAAGAGGAAAGAGGAAGCCCCATTGACTACAGTGGAATTTACTTTCTCAGAAGAAAAGCAGAAAACTGGGCTCTCATTCAAATCCTATCCTTTTTTCTCAGGACTTGTCCCCTTTTTAAGCCTTAAATCCTAGGAAAAAAATTCCATTGTCCTCCTTTTCCTTGTGAGTGGGAGGATGTAGCATACTTGTAATTAAAAAATTATTTGTCATCAATTATATGCAGGGTGACCATATATCCTCTTTTTCTAGGACGTGTCCTCTTTTTAAGCCTGTGCCCTAGAATAAATCTTCATTGTCCTCCTGACTACCTGCTGCCTGCTCACAAGGTTAAGGAGGACAGTGAAGATTTTCCAAGACACAAGGCTTTCTCTCTCTCCAATGGAATCTCTGGCAAACAGAGCAGGCTGCCATATAGGGGACCTGAAGGGCAAGATCCTATGCCTTTCTACTCAGAAGCAAGTCCCATGCTGGTCAATGGGCCTTTCCTTCAAGCTAATGTGGTTACACATCCACACACATTCACCTTTACCTGGGAGTAGAGCTATTGACTATAATGGGGCTTCTTGTGAGTAGAGCTGTGGAAGGCTAGGCAGTGTTGTGTCCTGTTCACATTTACCTGGGAGTAGGCAGGGTATCTAACTCATTTCATATTGAGGGCTAAAGTGAGCATTAATGGTTCTCCCAGCGGCCTAATCCTTTTTGCCTCTGTACTCAGAAGCAAGCCCCATTAGATGTAATGGGGCTACTCCCAGGAAAGTGTTTTTAGGATTGCAGCCAAAATGTAATATAGCCTATATTACATCCCTGGCTACAGGATGCCTGTTCACAAGGAAATGGAGGGAAATGGAGATTTCTTTCCAGGACAGAAGCCTCAAAAAGGAAGATGTAAAAAAGAAAAAGAATAAAAAACAGGCTCAACCTCCAGAGGGGATGGGAGAGGAATTGGGGCTTGAGTGGGAGGGAAGAGAAGTCAGGACCATCACCAGCTTTAGAAATAAATTTATTTTTGAATACTTGCTGAACCAGTTTCAGTGATGGGGCTTCCTTCAGGAGAACCGTCAAGGCCCAGGTGCCTGGATCAGGGCCATTTTGGAAGGCTTGCACCCCTGTACACCAGCCTAAATGCTTGCTTACTCGTGAGTAACTGTGGCTGTGCAGTTTGTTCCAATGGGGTCAGTGAAAGCTTGGAGGAGGGAACTTCCTCTGGGGTGCCTGTGGGGCTGCCTTCATTGGACCAGGACCCTTCTGGTGTCCTTGCATCCTCTCAGCCTGCCTTTTCTGAACCCCCTCCCCTGCCCACACCCCAGTCACACACACTTGTCCTACCTCTGGGGCACATGGGCTGCTGCTGCTGAGGAAGGGCTCTGTCCAGGCCCCACCCCCATGCGTGCATAGCTCCACCCCTCATTATTGCAGCCCCTGCAGAGTGGTGGTGTGGGGGATGGGAGAGGGAGGGGGAAGGAAGAAGACCCCAGGAGGCCATGGGGACTGATGGAGAGACAGGAGGGGGAGCCCAGCTGAGGAGGAGACCAGCCCAGCTGAGGAGGAGGCGGTCGAGCAGCTCTCTGCTGTCCAGAGCTTCCCCAGCTCCACAGTTGCCTCCCACTGGGCAGGCTCCAGGAGGAGGTCCAGGTGGGGGACACAGGCGACTCCACTGAAAGATAGGAGCGACCCCCGGGGGTCGCGACCCCAAGTTTGAGAACCATTGTTCTAGTGGGACATCCTTCATCCATGTTGACTCCCATGGTAATCTTACATCCTTCAGAGTCCCATAAAAAAGGCCTTAAGAGTTTTTAAAAAAAACACCTCCAGCTTCATCTATGAAAACCACAGATAGTTCCCTTCTTAATAAAATTTCATAGGTTTTCTTATTTTAAACAACTGGAAACTATCTGCCAGTGCTATGCAGTTTAAAGAATGATGAAATTGGATCAGGAAATTGCAAATCTGAATCCACACAAGATTCACTCGGTGACCTTCAAAAAGTCTCTCTTGCAGCCTCACAATGTGTGTCTGCTTGGGAAGATAAGCTTCAGCAATCCATTACAAGTTGCACTGAACTCTTTAGAGGGAGATCTAAATGTGAAAGATAACATTCTGGCCATCAGAACAGAAAAATGAGGCACCCAACTCCTTCCAACTACTGGCTAATGTGGAGGGACAAAAAACATGCTTACCTTCCCCCCTGTCTTGGTTAATGTTAGCACCTGCAAAAGCACAGCAAGAAGTTGAAGGAAAACAATTTATGAGAGGTGTTGGTATTCTAAGTTATGCTGTTTGCACAAGTGGATAAGTTGCTAAGAAATAGCTTTAGGCAGCAGGGGAAACCAGACTATACATAGTGACACTGGAAGAGATCTTCATTACCTTCATCATCCAGAGTGGGGTAACTTCGAGCTCCCCGGAGGTCATACTGAGCTTCGTCTTTCTCTGAAGGAATCTGGCTTGCAGAAAATGCAGCCATTGGCCCCGACGGTTTGACAGCTAACAAGGCACTCCGTCCTTTCTTAGAGGGAGACGATTTCAGAGCTGCAGATAAAAGCAACATCAATCAGTTGAAAGTTTGGAAAGCGGAATGGGGAGGGGACAGATGCAGAGGATTCAACTCATCCCTGAAAAGTGTTCCTCTGCTGTCACCAGCTGCTGTTCATGCCTCATCCCAGCCCAGAACAATGCTATATAACACTATGGCATCACTGATGCAGGCTTTTAAGGATAGCGATATCAACCAGCTGCTGTGAGGAGCACTCTTCAAATGTGAATTTCATTCCCCTCTACTTGAGAACCCCACACCCTTCACAGCTGCAACAGTGAAGGAGAGAGAAATTACAGTGCACTGAATTTGATAGCTATAAGCCATAATGGGTGCATTGTTTGTGTTTGAAAGATAGGATAAAGCAAGAGTATCATAAAAAATGCAGACTATATCATATTACATGCAATAAAATATAATAAACTTGTCAACTGTTCCAATTTGTGTGTGTGGGGAGGAATTAATATGGAAAGAACATGATCTTTTGTCTGATGTTTCATCACCTGCAATAGCAGGGCTTCCCCTTCAGTTTTTTTTAAAAACACCATACACTTACAGGAACTCTTCCGGAAGACCGTGTTCGTCATGAACTTGAAGAATCTCTCTGCATAGAAGCTGGGCCTGTGGACTGACACTGTGTCCTAGAAAACAAAGGAGAATAAGAGGAAGCAATTGGCCTTGGAAACATTATATGCAACTCCCAGCTGGGCCTTAAAAGCCCAGTGACGCTGAGCTGCTACTGTGGAAGAGACAAAAAATTAAAAATCAGAGAACCACACTCCAGCTTTGCTATTTAAAATTTATAAATAACTGAGAGTGCCAGCTTGATTGCGCTTTTGATTAGCTTCCTGCTTTAATCTTCCAAGTTTACTGCTGTTATTTCTGGTAAATTTTATTGAAAGAGCATCATCAATGGGTTTGAATTTGTCCCCAAAAGACAGGAGCTCATAATCCAGAATTTGCCACAAGGGAGGGGGGAGTATAGGTGGGGAAAGTAAACAGGGTAGAGAACCACATTCAGTTCAGTTTTCTTGCACTTGGGGCTAGAGAGTTAGGTATTGAAGAAAATAGGGAAGAGTGAGAGGTTGATAAGGAGGTGTCACTGGCAGCCAAAGTTGGGAAAGGATAGGATGAGGAAGTTAGGCAAGATCAGAGGATAAAAGGTTTGTTCAACTTCTCAAGTAAACAGGGCTATCTCAGGTTTTTTGGAAGAAGCAACTCAATGCCTTAAACAAAAACCTTCCTCACATCAACCCAAATATGCTTCTATTTTCTTGCAACGACCTAAAAAACCCATCAAAAAACTGACTACCTAGACAAAGATGGAAAACACACTCTAGAATGCAGACTTCAGGTATATTTCCATTCCCCAAACAGATCTTTCCAATTACAACTCCAGTGTACATGCTGAGTTCAGAGTTTTCAAAATTGATGCAAAGGAAAAAAACTTGTGCATATAAGCAGAGAAGCTAATTTATTAATTTGTTCTGCTTCTGCTGGCCAAGGGTAGAAGCACAGAAGACCTACATAGAGTTCCAAACCTAATTCTTCTTGCATCTGCTTTTACTAAGCATAGTCTACACACAAGCATGGATCACCATAGGGGCTTGAAACTTGAGGATATTTAAAAAACAAAGTTGAGTTTTGCACTCCACTACCCAAAACAAACAGGGTGTTTACATTAGAAACATCAACTGCATTTTGAACCAGCTTCCTGCAACCTCTATGAATGAGGCAGTACACACCCAATTCAACCAGAAAGCTGCAACTGGTTGAATCTGGTGTGTACGGCCCCATTCATGAAAACTCTAGTTGGTTTACTCTGGACACCAACTTAATCAGGAAGCTGTTAAGATCATTTGGGTCATAATACTTGCTTTTGAAAGAGTAATGTAGTCTGAATAATACAGCAATATTCAGTTTTGCTAAGCTGCTTTATTCAAAACCTACCCCATCATGGACAAGAGCCTTCCACGTGTGCTCCAGTTTCTTGATGAACCTAAATTGCAAGATAAGGGAGAAAACAGATATGCAGAATTGTACCAATTCAAAACTGAACTACCTACTCCCCTTATCACTTCCCTCAGCCAAAAGCAAAGGAATTTTAAAAATCCTGGAGCAAAGGCCCAAATCCCACTAAGACTGCTCAAGGGGATTGAGCTGTGAGCATTCCGACAAAGGAAGATAAAGGACAAGAAGGTCACCAAACAGACCGACCTGTAGGACTGGAGAATATCTATTATGCCCACATGGAGGAGCAGGCGCTCTCCTTTGCCATTCACGGCTGGAATGCCACCCATCCTGAAAAAAAGACAAAAGACATGATTGTAAGTCACCTCTAAGCCAGTTAATTTTGGTCAATAGACTCAGGGCAAAACCAAATAGAGAAAACAAATATTTTAACTCCATTTAAATAGTCCCAATTTTCTCATTTCTAATTCCAATCTCCAAATCTCCCCACACCTCTACAAGAGCAGCACAACCTGAACCTCAGCTCCTGCTTAATTTTACTCCCTCAACCTTCTGCCTCTCCCCAGTAGGAAGAGCCTAGACCTGGACTGCATTACTGACCAATACAGCTCAGATCAGTGGCATAACTAGATCATTACACATCTGGGGCTCACCAATTTTTGACATCACCTCATACAACAAAATTAAGTTATATTTTCACATTTTTATACCACCCTTTCTCTAAGGAGTTAAGGATGGCTTGCATGATTCCTCTTCTTCTTTTATTCTCCTAACAACTCTGTGAGGAAGGTGAGACTGAAAGTAGTAATAGTAATGACATAGAATGTATAATATTGTAATAATAATGACCAAAAAGTAAATGCAATTAACATCTTCCCACAAGCAGTGGATGAAAATCAGAGCCCTCACCTGCTATTCAGCCACTGCACACAGTACTCAGTAACATACTGACCCTGCATCTGGAGGTTCAATATAGCCATTATGGTTAATAATCCTTATTAGACTATAGTAGAGGCCTCCAAGGTTTTTGGCAGGAGGGCCACATCATCTCTCTGACACTGTGTAGGGGGCAGGAAAACTAATTTACATTTCAAATTTGAATAAATTTACATATAAGAATGTACTGGAGTCAATTACAAGGGTGGCCCAAGGGGTCTTGCCAGGGGCCAAATTGGATCTCATCAAGGGAGACCCCTGGATTATAGCAATGAATGTTTAGAATCCACTTTATAAGTCATCTATGCCAGTGTACAACAACACCCAACTTTCCCACCAATGGCATCACTATGGGTGGTGTCACCCTGTCTGGTAACGCAAAGTGTCATCCCAATTAACTTTAGCTAACTATAGAACAGTTCAGGTCACCCAACCAATCATTAACCAACCACAAAAGTGGCCAGCTTAATGAACACTGAATAGGTATTCAGTAGGCCAACACTGAATAGGTGTTCAAGTATTAATATTAGGAGTTCAAGTTGACCCATAACAACGTCTTATTTGTTCTATGCCCACCACCTCATTAACTCTGAGAATGCTCAGAACCACTGGTCAGTTTTGTGTTAAAGAAATTCACTTTGTTATATACTGGCAAGTCAGTTTTTCTCTTTTTTGGGTTATTTGACTATAGCTTTTGACAGAACACAGATATTTCGGTGTGGTTTGCTTCATTAATTCTGCGTCAAATTTTACACAGCTTGATATATAACATGATGGTATTATTCTTAAAACCCACAGATAATCTTGCAGATAAGAGAGCTGTTTCTGAAAGACTGGTGTTGGCTTCATAGGGCCAGTTTCAAAGTCCATCTGCAGCTCCTTCTTTAAGGAGTCATCTGATTATGTCACGATTAGAAGACAGAATACTATCTGCAAGTTGATATCTTCAGCAGCCAACCTGTCCCGTGTCTCCCTGCAGCTCCACTTTCCTCTGTAGGAAAGAGCTTGGATGCTGGACTATGATTGGGGAGAGGCGGTTTTAGAAAACTGCACCCTATATATCCCTCTTGTAACTGTATCTATGTGCATGTTAAATAAGTTGAGAGCCAATTCAAGCTGAAAAGTTAGATAAAAATGGCTTACGTGTCATCTGTGTCAATGGACTCCCCTCGGGCTGCCCCACCCTGGATCGATTCCATGGCAGTGGAGTACAATGCTTTTTGTCCCACAGGGCGCTTCTCATCAGATGTGCTCTGAGCTCCCCCTATTTGTTGCTCCCGTTCCAGCTGGTCTATATTGTGCACCCCCAATAGCAGGCTATAGTCCATGATTTTGAAACTTTCTAGCACCTGAATCAGCATAATAGGAAAACAAACAAAAAGAGAAAAAAATAGTTTACCCAAAGTACTGCCCCAATTCTGCTGATATTGTAGCATAAAGCACGTCTGGGGAGAAGGGTTGAATGATTGGTTGGATTATGGGGGCGCAGCTCTCTTAGCTTTGTTAATGGTTCTCTTTTAGAAGATTTGATATCCATGACATGGCTAAACTGGAGGGATCAGGGGGTGAGGTTTGTGGATTTCTCTTCAACATTTCCCCAATAACTAGAGAACAGGATTGACATTCCAATCCTAAAAGGTGAAGAAGAGCATGAAACAATGAATATGTGCTATATTGTGATGACAGTCCTGCTATCACTAAACTTACCAAGCAGTCCCTCTGTAGGGTCTTCACCACCGCACTGAAGGTGTCTGTGTCCAGCATGATACCTTCAGGCATATCCTGCATGAAGTCCAGGTCCTTATAGGTAGGACTTGACTTCTCCTTCTCTTTCTTGGATGCCCGGCGCTTATAGGTCGAGCCTTTGAGGTCATACTTCAGGTGCATCTTCACCACCCGGGGCAGGATATTGTTCATCACCACCACACGGATGTTTTTGCCTCCGGATTGGACACAATAAAGGCCATAAAACTTAGGTAGCAGCGTTCGAGGATTCTGATTCAAGTTCTGAGAAGGAAAAAAATGGGCATGGCAGGGAAAAGACAGAAAGGAAGTGTGTCATTCATAAAATGTGCAGTTAATTATGCAGTACCACTGATGTGAATGGGATATTATAAAGAGTACAAAAAGATCCCTGCCCCAAGAGATGCACAATCTAGAAGACAAAAGGATGTGGAAGGATAGAGAGGTGAGGGTGGGGATAAACTTGAGAAGAATAAGGGATCATTTCATTTATAGAGACTTAGTTCAGACTCTGTGAAAGATTTCTGGCATCCTACTTTACATCAAAACTAGATGCTTTTTGTTGGAGTATTGAAGATGCTAGAACCATGAAGGCTTTTTAAAAGGCTTTTAAAAAGTGGAGATACAGATCCTCTAAGTCATAGGATGTACTCACAACTATGGAGATAAACCAGAAGAAACACAAACACCTCAGAAACCAAAAGGGAAGGTTTCAGTGACAATACAGTATTAAACTTCAGGAGGTGGGGAAAGGAGGGGAAAATGCAGAACAAGGACCTCTGCAGAATTTTACTCATCTTACAGAAGACTGATGCAGATTTCTTGTGTTTTGACATATAGTTATTTTAAAGACACATAAACAAATTAGTAAAGTAATAGTTTTAAGCATAATAGTTGTCATAACAATTTAACAAATAGATTTAAAGAGGGAAAACAGATCTGAAGAAATAATCAGATATTTCATTAAAGATTAAATGCCAGTATCTTCCCAGCAACTCACACCAGTCTTAAATGAGAGAAAATAAGAGGTACTTCTCTGAATTTAACAATATAAGCCAAAGCTACATTTTAGACGTTTAAGGTTTTTTAAAAATCATTTTCATTACTTTTAGATATAGTCAAATTAATACAATTATTACTTCAAATACTTTTCTGAGCATCACTGAATTGAGCCTTTTCTGAGCATCACTGATTTGAGCCTTTTCTGAACATCACTGATTCTTGCATGACCTTACAGAGAGAGGCCAGTTGTTCTGAAGTTAGCATGTACAATACTGACATTTTGTTGGGCTTATTATTTTATGGTCTTTAGGGTGAGCTCCTGTCCTTAGCCCAGCTCTGTGATGCCAGCTGGATCCAATCGTATTGGCTCTGCCTTTCCATTGGACTAATTCAGTGGCGTGGAGAGGGGGGATTTGCTGCTTGGGTAACAGCCTATCCTCCATAACAATCTAACCCAGGCTTTCGTGCTTTGCATGCAGCGTACGCTGTGCTGAGCACGATACCATAGTCTTTCAAGACTGACAGAGGCCTGCTTTGCCTTAATAGATAATAGTGTCTGAAATGTTATCTACCACAAAGTTATGGCTTTTTGAAGGGTACCAGGATAATATGAAGGTGTCAGATCCTTGAGTCCACTGACTGATAGCATCTGTACTTCAGCTAGAGGAGTTGAACTTGGGATCTTATGCATGCAAAGCAGCTGGCTCTTCCACCAAACTAAGAATCAGCCTCATTATAGCCTCTTCTACCACATTCCCTGGCTATTTGATTGGATAAGTAAACAGATTAATTACACTGAAATTTGCACTCCATTGATACTGGAGTTTCTCAGTATCAATTTAGTCCCCACATGGAAGTGAGGTGGGGACACAATAAAGCAGCCCTGCATTTGTGCTGTGAACGAACAATAGCTAAGCAGTAGAACTTGACACATACCATGTAATAACCAGGAAGAAGCTTCTGGAGGAACTCCGCCTCTTTGTGCATCACTGTCTTAATGATGAACTCGTCATCGCTAGTGACATAGAAGAGGGATCCACTGGCCCCAGGGTTAGACAGCTCAATGAGGGGCTCATTGCATAAGGAATACTGAGGAGGTGAAAAACAAGAGCATGGGTCAGCAGGTTAATATGCAGATTGATTTGATGTACTCACTGAACACTTCATTTGGAAAGAGACACTCTTACCAAATAATCATCTGGGCGGATGCCAAAAAGCTCTCGAAAATACCGGAAAGCAACGGGTGCATATGTTTTGAACCTGAAGTCCGGATAATGGTGAGCTGGAGTGAGGTTGCTGCCTTCACTGTAGGAAGGATTGATGGACACAAAATCAGGGAAATCTCTTTCTATATGTAATTATGATAAAACTATAACACTTTTGCCACTAATATCGGAGATAGTTACAAACTTCCACTGCAAGTCATCCCTTATTCAACATTTCCCACCCTCCCAGAGGCAATCAAGTTATACTAGGCTCCCAGGATAGACGCAGTCCCCCGAGCAGGAAACCAAGTGAACTAACAGTAACATGATACTTTAAAATCTCCCAGTTCACATGCACACACACACACACATGCCCACTGTAACCTCTTCTATCCTCATCTATAGTGAGAATATACCTGGGAAAGAAAATGCTCTCCACCACGTAAAAATCCTGCATCAGGACATCCCTCTCAGGTTTGGAGCTTAAGTTGCCCACTGTGTAACCAATTCCAAGCTGTATGGCCCCCTTGAGTGTGGTTGAAGTGGTCTGCAATAATCAGTAGAGGACAATTTCAATCAAAAATTATCCCAAAGCAGAGGATAAGCCTGCATAATACCATAGTCATTTATAATCCTCCAACAGTAGCACTCGTCAGAAATATCATATAATGCTCAAACCCAGCTTCTTTTGCAATGTTTGAACAAACAGGTTGGGGGAAAGAGACAATGAGAGAGACAGATCACTGACTTCCTTGCTTGGATATGACCTCCCATTCTTAGGATGTACCTTTTTGTACGTTGTTTCCCCTGATGCATCAACTCCCCGATGGCCTATCTTCTTTCCTTGGCCAGCCCCTGGCTGCCCCGTCACCAGTGGTGCCTGATAAAAGAACAGACCTAAGATTAGAAGCAAAAAGGGAAAACTGACCAGATGTAAGAAAGCAAGATAAACAAGATGAGACCCATGGTAGTAAATATAAGAGACTTTGACCTCTAGGCTAGTCACCTCTAGAGATACTATCAATGTTCCTCAAGAGATAGTGAGAAGACTGAATTCATTCCTAAACTTCAGTCTCCACTCCCAGAACACTGGACTCTTTGGGCTAACTGTCTTTGAAGACCCTCCTGCATCAGCCTGATAGAGCAGCACAAAAGTTTGTAAAATAAAAAACAGAAGAAGACCACAATTTACAATCACCAGGGGGTAAAAGCAGCAATCTCGCTGAAACACAAAAGGGATGGGGACAACAACTATTCTACATTTGCAATACTTGCAATATTCTATAATGCAATAAAAATATTTTACTTGCAATATGGAACAACTCTGCTAAGCCACAAGTAAACAAAGATTTCTCTCTCACACACACACACACTGCACAGTTCATATTTGGAGACTGAGAAACAGTTCACCAGAACTCACCTCCATCAGAACTGTCTTCTTTAGCCCCAGTCCTGAGAAGAGAAGAAGAGTTTTATTTATTTACTTAATTTATACCCTGCCTTTTCCTCCAAATAAACACACTCAGGGCTATGCAGATTGAATGCCTTCAGGCCTGGTCCCATAAGGGTCTGTCTTGGCACATCTGTGGAGAAATAGTTGCAACATAAACATAACTTGAAAGAGTGCTGACCTGCAGCTCCATCCTCCCCAATTTGGGAGCAGAGCTACAGTGGAAAAATCATGGTTTGTTCAATCACAGCTACCACACTTTAAGGCCAGGAGCTGTGATTTACAAAACCAGAAACTAGGGATCTAAACCCCAGATTCATATACACCACAGCTCTTGGATTTCACCACACTGTGAAATCCTTAAATTTTAAAGCTGTGGTTTAAAAAATATTCTTTCTCACACAAAGTAAAGGAGAATGGAGTATATTGTACAGGTAAGTATATAGGACTATAGCCCAAAATAGAAACAAGACAGCTCCTTTTCATCCTCGCAGGCTACAATCCTAAAGATGCTTTCCTGAGATTAAAACCCATTGAACACAATGGAGCTTACTTTTGAATAGACATGGTTAAGACTGTACTCTAACATAAAGGGGATAACCAAAAGTGGAGTTTTGGGGGTGAGGAAGGATTAGGAACACAGCTCTGAGAATAAAAACAAATTCCTGGGCTGATATCAGCTTAGAGATTCCCTGTTCCATCATTCTGAACACTTTGTACACTGCCCTAAACTTGTTGGAAGAAATGTAATAAAAGTTAATATTAATGATAACTTAAACTTGCAACAATATATTTTCATTTCCTAACCAAAACTCAGTTGGCTGAGGCAGACCAGTTCTATCTTCAGCTATTTAGTTTCTTCCCCATGCAGTAAAGCAGAGATGTTCAACATCTCCAAAAAATACTTGTTCCTGAAGCAAGCACAAAGAATCCTGCAAGGCAGTACATGTTGTGCCCACCAAACACATTTTCAAAATTTCTCTTGCTTGTGTAATTCATAATTTGTAATTCATTTTTGACTAAGTAGCAAAGCACCAGTTGTGGTCAATGGAAAGCTCATTTAGAAACCCCAAATAGCTTTTTAGGACTTGAAGAGTATCTTCACAGCCATATATGGACCGAGGGATCTGCTTCTCTCTTACAAAACAGAAACAGTTTCTAAGGGATGCTGTTTTGAGACATCATGTGATATCCTTGGTGCACAGAAAAATAAAGTTACCAGATATCCATGAGAAAGTCTCAGTTAACTACAGAACTTCCACTGTGAAGATGAAAAACTAGCAGTACCTCAGGGCCTGCAATCTAAATCATAGCCCTCCTTTCCACTTAAAATATCAATTAACACAATGCAGTTTGGTTCCAAAACAATATGGATAAGACCCCTCTTCAAACTCATTTTTAGAACCACTTTTACTATGAAGCTTTCAACACAACCTTTTACTTCTGCAGGGATGTCCATACTTGTTTGGCAGAAGGGCCACATCATCCTTCTGACATTGTTTTGGGGCTGGGATAAAAAATTCAATTCAATCCAATTTAAATTTGAATAAATTTACATAAATGAATTTATTAGAGACAGAACTTATATGATTGATGAATTTAAATCAAGTTCATAAACACCTCCTTCATTAAATGAAGTTCATAAACACCTCCTAACACAGAGAGAGGAGACAATCTTCAAACCAATAATAAATAAATACTTTTATACAGAGAGAGATGAGTCTCCCTCAGAATATGCTCCAGAGGAAAGGGGAGACACAGGTCACATCTGGCCTTGGGCCAGGGTTTTGACACCCCTTCACTATAGTAAAGAGAGTATACAAACTGAGAAATATTGCAACAGAGTCCATACTGCAGTGTTTCTCAAACACAATACTGAGTTTGTGTCCAACTAGGTAGTTGTGTCCACTAGATAGGTTGCAAATCAATGTCAGGTGGGTCCCACAAATTTCAATAATTTATTTTTAATATATTAGAGACTTGATACTACCATGGTATATCCCTGCATTTGGAAAAATATTACAGATTTGTACCTTTAAAGGCTATTATGCATGTGCTTTTTTACAATGATATAAATAAGATTTATTCCTGGGTAAGCGTGGACAGATTGCAGCCTAAGATTGCTCAAAATTTTCCCGCTGGATGATGACTTCCACTGGGTCCTGACAGATTCTCATTCTAAAAAGTGAGTAGCTGTGCCAAGTTTAAGAACAATGCCCTACTAAACACAAAGCTTAGGACAGAAATAACTGCATACTCTTTTTGTGTTTATCCTTTCTCTCCTCCCTCTGAGGCCTCCTTTATGTCACTATTTAGACTGCAAGTCTATTAAGGCGAAAACTCTTTCCTGCCATTCTTTGTAAAGATTTACATATATGGATGGCATAAAAAAATGAACTGCACTGAAATGAATGAGCAATATCCAGGCAATTAAGAATTTTGGCTGAATTGCCCGGGTTAGCCCAAATGTGAATAGTCCTTTCAATGTGCTTTTTTAAACACAACTACTGAAATTAAGGGGGGAGTACTGTCCCAACTATCCCCTCTCCTGCATACTGTCACAAGAAATGGGTTGTGACAGTTGGGTTGTGTGATAGACACAAACCAAACCAGATACTCTGGGGGGAAAAAGAACAAATAGCAGAAGGATCTCTGAATATGCTCAACCTTCAAATGCACAAGGATGAAATCCGATTTGTGAGAACAGCACAGGCAAAAAAAATGAAAGCGAAATCTTCCATTGGCTCCTTAGCAGAGCATTAAGGATGCCTTTATCTCTTAAGCAAGCTGACAGATGGCCCACTGGAGATGGAGAGAAACTAATTTACCTCCTGCTTCAGGGCAGTGCTGTAGAATAAGGGAAAGCAAGCAACCTTTAGGTTGGATTCCCATGCACAAGCTTTGCTCATTTAGCTCCATTCATCTAAGCGCATAATTGTGTGTGTGTGTGTGCATGTGCAGGTGCCCAGCAGCTCATAAGAAACGGGCACAGTGAATCACAGGGAGCTATAAAAAAATTCTGCTATTGGCAGTCACATACAGCCCCATTTCTACTTTACTGCCTTACCCTCCCCATCCCCATAATTATGAAAGGGATGTGGGCTTTCATATCAAGTGCACAGCTTCTCTAGTTCGGTCATCTGAATCTAGAGATTCAGCTTCCAGCAGCCAGCACTTTACCTCCTGGCCCGACAACAAGCCAGGGAGATCAAACCTTCACAAAGGATGCCCTCTAACGTTCAATAGCAGGCTGATGTGCTCAAATGCCTCTACCACCTCCACCCACTACTTTTTGCTGACCGACCACTGAACGGGACCTTCTTACAATAACTGGCCTCAGTACTAACCAAGGTGCAACAGCCACATTCCTGGCAATCCAGAGGTTTCATACTTCCCATCAATCTGAGACACCAACATAGTACATCTATGTACAAGTTGCAAATGGGATGGTGGTTTCCTTTTATTACTTTATCTGGAGATGCCAGAAATTGAAGCTGGAACCTCTGTGAACAAAGCTCATTCTTTACCACTCAGCTACAGCCTCTCCTCAAATTCCCTTGGTATCATTTTATTATTTGGGTTTTTGTGGTAAACGTTTCTGTGAACTAAAAAAAACAGAACGGCATAAAAATATTTATCATATTAAATATCACAAAATAAGAAGGCTAAGAAAGCCCCTCTTTTCATTTATATTTAAAGAAATTTAAAGAGTTAGCCTCTGACTCAAAAGTTACTGGCTGTGTTACTATTATAAATAAAATACGCTAAATATATCTAGAAAAATGTTACCAATTTTTAGATATCAAGTTATGATATTGGCCCTCACTAATAAAACATGGTTTCCACCAACTGCTCTACCAAAGTGGTTACTGATTTTGCTCCCAGTTTAAACGTCCGTGGTCCTAATACCTGGACAGGGTCTGTTGGGAACCTAACATCCAAGCCCCACCTAAGAGAAAGCCAAAAATCTCAGAAGAGGTTCATTTTTCCTGGATGTCTGAGCTGCACACAAGCTGACAATAGAGAGTTATCTATAAAGACTACTATCATGACTTCATCTAGAACAGGGGTCTCCAAACTTGTTGGCAGAAGGGCCACATCATTTCTCCGACACTGTATCAGGGGCAAAAAAAAACTATTTTACATTTCAAATTTGAATAAATTTACATAATTTTACGTTTAAGACTGTATCGGAGTGGATTACAGGGCTTGTCCAGGTGCCAGATAGAGGGATCTTGAGGCTTGCCGAGGGTCGCATCTGGTCCCAGGGCCGAGTTTGGAGACTCCTGATCTAGACAACTAAAAGTATGAAGAACATGACCAGGACATGAAGATTAACTGTTGGTACAGTCTGTTCTAAAATGGCTGTCTGGGCCAATGCAGCGTGCCATGAATAAAAGTGATAGGACAAGGCGAGGGAGAATAAAAAATCAGAACAAAAGAAGTGCTGAAAGATAAATGTGCAAAGAAAATCATTTATCAAGAAATACATGGCACAGACAATAGAACAGAACCCAGCACAAGCTGAAAGTGTCAGGAGGACAGAAAAAATAAATCTAACTTCAGTTCACAGAGTATAGGACAACTTTCTAAATGTGCAATGAAGATTTCAGTAACTTATAAAAGCTTCCCCAGTTAAGAACACGAGAGCAGCAGTGTTAAATTAGAACACAGACCTACCTAGAATAAAAAAATCCAATATTGATTTTACATATCAATACTATATGACTACAGTATTGTAGTACATATCCACTTCAATGATGTTACAACTGAATTCAGCTTTTGTTAAGAATCCTTAACAAAAATGCTGTCTGCAGGTAGAGGAAGGAACAACATATGATTACTTCCCTGAAATGAAGGGAGGGGAAGATTTGACCAACCAGTTTCAATACACTGATCTGTTAGTATGCACTAACAGCTCCATTTTCTCTTTCTCCTGCATAGTTTTCTGTAGCTATATTGGATCTGAACAGAGTGCTAAAGGAACTAAGATGGCCCAGTAGTAATATAAACAGTAAATAAGTATCATAGCCAGCTTTCAACCCCAGATCCAACTTCTCAAGGTCAAACTTCCCTGCCGACTGCCACAGGAGTCACTCTCCCCTCTGCCAGCAGGGAATGAGGTAACGGAAGCACTGTAAATTGCATGCACTGCAAAGAAGGTTGGGTCAACAACCACTTTCTCCTTATGTGGGCATACACATAGAAAACTATACTGCATCCTCATTTCAAGGGATTTGTATGTTATGCAAATAAATGGACTGTCAGATTCTCCTGTCCTATAAAATGTACAGGGTGGGGATGGAGGTGGCAATCCTAATCATGTAAAGCACCTTTAAAAGAGAAAAGGCACATAATATCATTCTCTCTTAGGCATTCTTTGCAAAGTGAATTCCACTTCTATAAGGGCCTTACTTTATCCTGTCACCAACCACAAGAGGAGGCAGAAGAATCCCAATTGAGACATTCTGGAAGGAAACCCCACTAAGAAAGTCAGGGCACCCAAATGAATGCACCCCAACTGAATGCACAAACACACCCAGCTCTTAGCCTTCAACAGACATGGGAACCAGTGAGTCAAAGTCCAGACCAGAAGGAGCGAATGCATGTCAGAGGGCTTGAAGACTTCTAACTTGTAAGACTTTCTGGGAAGAACCACTAAGGTATGATATGAATCAATGCCCAATTGATGCCCAAGAAGGGAATGGGGATTAAAAATCCTTTCTAATTGCTACTTGAGTGTTGCTAGAGCAAAACCTCTTTAGATCATCCCACTTCTTGTCTAGATTGGACACCCTGGCTGGAAACCTCCCCTTGCCGCTTCCATAATCTTGTCATGGATTCCTTGCCCTGCTGGACAGCTCCCAGTCTCACGGATAAAACTTCAAGCCTAACAGCCCAGAATGATCCAAAGAGGTACCCGAGTTTTTCTACAGTGGGTGGGTGTAGCATTTCTCAACTAGCTCTGCTACTAAAGCCGCTTGGCTAAATCTTCTAAGAGCTAAGCCTATTCTTGCCATTGTCGCGAGATACAGAGATTTCCTGGGAGTGCTCAAAGTCATTGAGGGAAAGGGGGGTTGTGAATGATGATAGGAAGACAAAGGCATCATCAGAACTATGTAAATGGTAGGCCTTTTGAGTTAGGAAGAGTAAATTCTTATTCTCACTTTTCTTCCTCCTGCCTCAACCACTAATGATGATAGAGTGAAAAAATAAAGTATATATATCCTTTGCCTGAAGTGTAGTGCATGGCTAATGGCTTATATACAGCAACTTAGTTTTATAAGGGTTTTTAAGAAGATATGGCCTAGCTAGACACTATTGAGTCAATTCTTTTTGAAGCCAGCAGTTTGTAAAACATCACCTTAGAAAATGCTTATTTTGCATTTGGAGGTGGTGGAGTAAAACTTTGCTACCAAAAATCCTAATTTCAAAGCCTTCACATAGAACTGTGGCATTTCACGAGTCTACATGGAAGAATTACATGCTTACTTGCTTTTCCTATGTCAGAAAATCCTCCTCTTAATCACAAATGGTAGCTAAGCCAGCTGTAAAATACCAGCTTAAGAAAAGACCTACATACAAAATAGAGGGTAGGGTAGAGCCAATTACCCACGATGCCCAGTGAACTACATCGTGAGATAGCCTTCATATACACAAGCACAAATTTACACTGAGCCACTACAGATCAGGGACAACAAAAATTTCAAAGCTGATCAGCACAGCACAAATGTCTGGTCAAAGGCAACCAAGGAATACTAATATTTTATAAGGGAGGATCATTGACGCTGGAAAAGAAGTGAACAGCACGCATCCAGTTGTTGCATTGTTTTACCTGCTATTTTGCTTTCTATTGATACACTGCAGAAACAAAAAATACTTGCAAGTCTACTGCAAATTATCCAATCTCAAGCAGTACCGTCCTATTCTACATTGTACCATCCTTGCAGATTTTGTGGTGGTCAATGCAGTGAAAGCCTCTGGCCAGGACTGGCTGAGCAACTCTGATATCAGAAGGTAGCTCAGGCAGAAAGTTATCTGTCTGCCACTGGCTAAGCAGCAAACATTTTAGAGGGTGAGAATAGGCAGAAGGCGTGAAGCAGAGAGAAGACCAGGGTCTTAGGAAAACTGAAAGGGGGTAAGATTCGAGTGTACATGGAAGGGAAGGTATATAAAGGTTGAGTCAATGATGGTCCTGATCTTTTGTGTTTGCCTAACTAACAGTATACCCTAACTCCAGCATCACCAGAAAAAAACAGAGGAAGCATT
Organism: Cryptoblepharus egeriae; assembly: GCA_030015325.1. NCBI lineage: Eukaryota > Metazoa > Chordata > Lepidosauria > Squamata > Scincidae > Cryptoblepharus > Cryptoblepharus egeriae. The sequence goes on along the minus strand of JAREYC010000015.1, from coordinate 3,136,783 downwards.
GCACTACAAGCATTTATCCATTTGTGCTCTTGCTGTGGGCTTATCAGGCCATCTCCTTGGTGGGCTTCAGTTACCTTGTGGTTCACTTGCAGGTTAAGAGGAAGTAGTCAGTATTCAAAAAAACAAAAACAGGGTAAGCTCATGCAGATACAGTTGCAGAAAGCACTGGGTAAAGGGCAGGGAATAAACTAGCATCCAAATTCCTCTTCTTCCCTTGGCCCATGCTATGCCACATAGAGAGTTTTGGCACTAAGTGTGCTTATCCTTTTGCTGCAATTATTTGCATTACTATCTATCAGGTAGTAAAGAAATTGGCACTTGGAATTTTTGCAGCCTGAAGTAAATGCATGCAATATAATTCTGTGCAACTCAGGTTTCCACAATTGGTTAAAGGTGATCATGTGGTGGAACAAACATAAGGGCTAGGAAATTCTGCAACTGTGTCAGTCTGTTCAGTGCAGGCTCTGTGAGCAGTCAGCTTGGTCGGTTGTGTGTGGCTCAGAGTGAGGCCTACTGAGGCCTAGAAGCCTGGTAAAGCCCTGGATGTTCCAGAGAAGGCCTGAGCCTTGGTAGAAGAAACTGTCTACCGTGATAAAGTTGCATGTATTGCATTGCCAACCATCTGCAAAGCCAAAGTTGTGAAACTACAAGAAATACAGCCATGGCTATGGAATGTATTCCATGTAAAGACTTTTACTTTGTTGAGTGAACCTGGACTTCTTGTTCTGCTTTTACTCATGTTAACACAGATCCAATTTAATACAGCTTCTATTTTTTTGGTGTTTTTATTTCACCGCTGCACTTGTCGATAGAAGACTCTAAAGGGGACTGTCATGTGAAGGACTCGACAACATCCCACTTTTTGTCAAAGAGCCAACCCCAGCACATCTTTTTTTATCCTTACAACAACCTTATGAAGTAATTTACAGACCAACCACAAATGACTGGCCCAAGTATTATTCAGTGAGCTTCAGGACTGAGGAGATGGGGGACATATCCAATTACTCTAGCTAAAACTTGGCACTCTAACCACAAAATCACATGAGCAAGTCGTACAACCCTGACCACTGCTGCAATTTGTTAAGGAGATTTTCATGAATAAGTTAGTGCAGTGGTTCCTGAACTTTTAAATGCCAGAACCCACTTTTTAAAATGACTGTATTGGGACCAAACTAATTTTACCAAACTTTTAAAAAGGGAGAGCAAGAAAGAAATGTCATTTATTTATAGCAATAACCAGAAAAATGACCTGAAACATTTGTCTCTCTATATTTACATATGCTTGCAAACTGCAGTAGCTAAACTGCAATAAACAGTATAGTCACCTTTATTGGCATAACAACCATAAAAAACATTACAGTACATTATACAAATAGACATTAACACTCAGCAATTGCAGTAAGAGTTAGGGATTTAAAACTAATCATAACAAATTACATGCATAGATTCAATAAAAGTCAAGATTGCCCAAAAGGCCTAGATTGCCACACTAGCCAAAAAGCATTCCTACCAGAACAATAATGGTCAACTAAGGCCCACTGTTTCGCCTCTAAAGGAAATTACCCTTTTAAAAAAACGTATTCTCTCCCTGACTATGACAGGACTATTGGAGCTAAAAAGGAAGCGGATTATATCCTTTTCAGGTAGACCCCTTATGTTCACTATTTGAGGGTCCAGAATTTGAGTGCGAGGAGCAGCATAGAATGGACAGTATAGACAAATGTGCAAAATAGACTCCACACAGTTCATATGACATGAACAAATCCTATCCTTATATGGAATCTTCTGATATCTACCATATGGAACAGCTGAAGGGATAACATTAAACCGTGCTAAAGAAAATACTCTTCGATCCTGTGGTAAACAGACAAATTCAAGGTAGGGGGCTATATGGCCATAAGACATAGGTAAGGATAAATTCAGGGGTGAACAAGATTTATTTGCAGCACTGAGTAGGTTTTGTCTTTCAATATCGGAGATCCTGAGTTGGATACATTTCAAGGCTTCCGACTGCGATAGCATACTAAGGGCACAATCCTAACCATATCTACTCAAAAGTAAGCCCCATTGTGTTCAATGGGTCTTACTCCCAGGAAAGTGTCTTTAGGATTGCAGCCTAAGTGCAGTAGCTAAACTGCAATAAACTAAATTATTTCCAGGGTAATTAGCATCTGCAGTTTTCAAGCTTCAAGGTCTTGAGGTAATTAGTTTTCTGATCTTTCCATCACCTTTGGTGACTCACCAAAAATCAATGGTCCCAACCCACAGTCTGGAAAACACTGAATTAGTGGAAATTAGAGGCAAGAAGACAACACTCTCCCCCAGAACACCCACTTCTGTCCAAAATAGCTTTTTTCTTTTGCTGCTAGGGTAAGACCAGCTCTGGATCATACTGTCATGCTCTACATTACTCACTCTGGCAGAACTAATAGTCCCCAATTGCTTACGCTATCACTTAAAAGGATTAGAATAGGCTTGGACCGAGCCAGTAGAAAATACATTCCCTTTTCGTAACTCTGGCAGTGGATATCATCATGTTTTCCTTTACGCACACTGCTCTATCACAAAATAGCTGCATTATGCCATTCTGCTCCCCTTCCTTCTTCAAACCTACTTTTCCTCTGAAGGTTTTGCAGCTTAAATCTATATACTTCATAACTGTGAAGTCTTGCTTACATTCAAAGTGCTTTACATCTTTTTTATTGAGACCTTACAACACCACTGTCAAATATGGAGTTAGTTGCTCCATGTTGCTTGTGGAAAGGCAAGACTAAATGGTTTGACCAAGGTCATCACAGAATCATACAATTGGAAGGGACCCAGTGGATCATCTAGTCCAACCCCCTGTCTGTAGCAGGAAATTTTCGTTGTGTGTGGACCTGGGTCTCGAACCCTGGCCTGCTGGTTAACAGGCACAGTGTCTTAACCACTTGCATCACCAGAGGACCTCCAGTGAGTTAATAACAGAGGAAGGTTAACAACAGAGGTAAGACAGAGAAACCCTAATTCACAGCTCTGACTTTTAGCTGCTATGCTACACCATATCACATGCTATTACTGGTAATGCATGCTGCTTTAACTTTATATGACTACATACTCTGGCTCACATTATTTGGTAAAGAAAGAACCATGTATATCAAGATGTTAGATCAAAACACATCAAGCCAATCATTGCCAACAAGTTCATTTATTTTATGAACTTGCTCCAAATATAGCATACATGCCCTTTCTTCATTTTAGCCATATGAAGACAATGAAGTTGCTCAATTCAGACATCATGGTACATCAAAGATTTGCACCAGCCATGGCTTCAGCTTCCAAATGTATTGGCAAACTGCAGATTTGAGCTCATTGAATGCTGGTATTCTAAACTCTATGTGCAGTGGCCTCCCAAGGAAGAGCAAAGGGCATAATGGAGGCATATTAATTCAGGAATCACCAAGGTCAGAGCAAACCACTGGAAACCTATTCACTGATTGGTTAGTTCAGACATCACAGCAAAAGTACAGATGAGATATAAACCAGTAGTTCTCAAAGTGGGAGTCAGGACTTCATTTCAGGAGGATCATAAAAAGCTGAGCACCACCATCTTGGAATTGGGCACAGTGTGCCACCATTATGGAATGGGGTAATCAGGCTGCTTCTTTAGGAGTAAGGGCAAAATCCAAAGCCGTTACGGGTCCACGCAGTTACGTTACCCTCTAGTGTTATCTTATGGAAAGTCATCTTAACTGCTCCGGAGCAAGGGGCTTAATTAGGATATAGGCCTAAGTCTCACTGAAACAATGGGACCTATTTCTTAGTAGACATGGAGGAGCTCTGGCATCACAGTGATGGCACTTCCTGTTCTGACCATGACATCACTTTCTTTGGGGGATGCAGACAGTGTCATTCTCAGAAAGGGTCCCAGGCTGAAATGCACAAGAATTACTGGTATAATCCATGGTTTGCCAACCTTCTTCAAAACATGATTTCCAATTCTGATTTGACAAATAGCAGTTTGATCATTCAAATGTCATAACTATCACCATCAACACCATGATTTGGGCTTATTATGACTACAACAGCTCACTGTAGCAACAATGGTCAAGAACAGACTGAACAAGATTGCTTATCTTGTCAATCTTCTTCTATCTATATATATAAAAGAGAAAAGTCACTGACTGACTGACTCATCACCGCCCTGCCAAAACCGCCAGCCCTAGAAGCATGAAATTTGGGGTGGGTGTACCTTCCGTGGCAGAGGGGTGCACTAAGAACCGGTTTTCAGAAATTCCAACCGGAAGGGGGTGAAAAGGGGCGCAACGCGTTTTCCTCCCTATACTTTGCATTGAGAATTGCTGACTCATCAACATTCCGCCCCAACTGCTGGGCCTGGAAGCATGGAATTCTGGGAGGGATCCTTCTGTCACCTGAACACCCACCAAGAACCATCTGCAGAAATTTAACCCTTCAGGGGCTGAAAAGGGGGCAACGTGTTTCTGTCCTATACTTAACATGGGAGACTGAACAACATCCAGCCAATTTGGTGCTCAGTGCCTGGTGCACTGGGGGATGTTGTTTGGAGGGAGGGATTGCACTGTGGAGGATGCTGTGCATGGGGGTTTTGGTGCACATGGGGGGAAAGTTGCACATGGGCGGGTTGATGCGCATGGAGGAAAGATGCGCAGGGGGGAAGTTGCGCATGGGGGTTGATGCGCATGGGGGGGTTGATGCGCATGGGGAAAGTTGTGCATGGGGAAAGTTGCGCATGGAGGGCTGATGCACATGGGGGAAGTTGCGCATGGGGGAAGTTGCGCATGGGGGTTGATAAGCATGGGGAAAGTTGCACATGGAGGGCTGATGCACATGGGGGAAGTTGCGCATGGAGGGCTGATGCGCATGGAGGGCTGATGCGCATGGGTTGATGCGCATGGGGGGAAGTTGCACATGGGGTTGATGCACGTGGGGGGAAGTTGCGCATGGGTTGATGCTCATGGGGGAAGTTGCGCATGGGGGGAAGTTGCGCATGGGGGGAAGTTGCGCATGGGGGGAAGTTGCGCATGGGGGGAAGTTGCGCATGGGGGGAAGTTGCGCATGGGAGTTGATGTGCATGGGGGGAAGTTGCACATGAGACGTTGCGCATGGGGAGAAGTTGCGCTGTGGGGGGATGGCATATGGGGAAATGTTACTCCCACAACGCGGGTACGCTTTTCGCTAGTCTTTTAATAAGCTGCTATTTTGCTTCTCTAGCAGTCCTCCCACCCCAACCAAGTCTTTCTCCCTTTCAAGATTAATCTATTCAGGGCAAGGAGCATCATTCTCTCCACATGTCTTCCTAAGCTACTTAGTGCCCTTCAGCTACACTGCAAATAAAATAGCCAGTAGAGCTTCAAGTCAGCTCTGCAACCATCTCTTTGCCTAGCACTGCTTGAATGACTTCCAGGAAAAAGGAAAAATGATGTGTGGTTGATGTTTCAGAAGGATTCTTTGCAGGGAGGATGATGAAACTCTTCATGAGATAAAATTCATTCCCATGAGCTATGCTGGTGGCCACTAGCAAGTTTTGAAGTGATGGGAGGAGACACTGGGCACCCAGAGAGAGGAACACAAAAGCTTAGCCCTTTGACTTGGGAAAAAATTATTCAGTTACCTCTCCATCACCTATGATTCCAGCTTTGCCCATACATATCCTCATAATCATAATGGCTAGAATCTTCCCGGTTTAAAAAAAAGTTGAGGAAATTAAGATGTGTTCTGTGCTCACGACATGGGCTGAGCACATGAATTGCATGCAGAAGGTCCCATGTTAAATCTCCAAGTGGGACTGGAAAAGTTATATATGGTAACCCTGCAGAATCCTGTCAGCACAAGCAATACTATACTGACCTGGATGAACCAACAGTTTGATTCAGTATACAGAAGTTTCAAGTGTTTATTTGTTGCTACATTTTCTATGCTCCTGCAGAATTTCAGCCCCACAGTGCCCTGGTCAGCTTATAGAACACTCTTTCAAAAGCATCTGACAATTATACTAAGGATAGAAACTGGGGCACAGACCTTCCACAGCAAGGATAGCACCAATTCCTGAGGTAAGCAAGGAGGGGGAAGATGAAACCATAAACACTGCCACTCCTTTCTACCCAACGGCATTTATCCCATTGGACTGTTTGAGGTCTAGACTGCCCTTTCTCGTCATTCCTAGCAAAGTTGTTTTGTGCAAAAGGAACATATGTAGCATTTTCGTTTTCAGCTCTTGTCTGTAATATAAACACAAGACCGGCCTACACTGCAAGAGCTATATTTTATATACAAATAGCAGGTAGTTTGTTTTTTCTGAAGCAACAAACATAAGAGTTCAGATGCAGCTGCCAATGAGTACAGTGGCGCCTCACGTAACAAATTTAATTTGTTCCGGAGGCATGTTTGTTACGTAAAATGTTCTTTACATGAAGTGGATTTTCCCATAGGAAATAATAGAAACTCAGATAATTGGTTCCACAACCCAAAAAATATTCATATAAAAATATTAACTGGATGTAGAAGATGACAAAACACTGGAATTGAATTCAAAACATGCATTCAATGTGCATGATCCTATGAAGTCTACTTAGGCTGCAAACCTAAAGACACTTTCCTGGGAGTAAAACCCATTTAACACAATGGGGCTTACTTCTGGGTAGACATGGGTAGGAGGCTGCAATCAAAGTCACTTTCTTCTGTAATACAAGACACTTTCAAAGTGTCTCTCCACTTTCTCCGTTCTTTTCATCCTGAGCCTCTCTCTCCCCTGCTCCCTTCTGGCTAGCCCTGAGCTGCTTCCCTCTTCTCCACTGCTGTTCTCTCCCTCTGCCCAGCAGACGCCCAGCCACAGGAGGAACAGTGCGGAAGTGTTGCTTTTGCTATGGGCAGGTGCGCTAGGCAGCCCTGACGCTTTTTAAAGGGCTGCTGGCCAGTGCGTCTGCCCCAACTGCCAACACGTGTGTTCTTCACATGAAGCACAGTTTGTTACGTGAAGCAGAATCCTAGATAAATTTTTATTTGTTACGTGGAACATATTTTATGTGAGGTGCTTGTTACGTGAGGAGCCACTGTATTTGGAGAATGAGAAGCCACTGTATTTGGAGAATGAAGGGCAAATGACAGAATTTAAACATTGCTGTATGTATTCTGAGAAGTCCAGTCACTTCTTATTCACTCATAACTACCATGTCTGATTGAATGTGATGTATTACATCCAGTAAAGCAGACTGCAGTCCAGGGAAGCTTCTGTTACAATAAACATAGCCTTTAAGGTGTTCTATGATTCTTGGTTGCTTTTGCTGCAAGAGACAGAAGAAAATCATAACTGCACAGCTCTTATCTTGTCCATATTTTTTAGATTCCTTTGACTGATACATATCATGTACTGCCAACAGACATAACGGATACAGTACCCGGATCCCAGCATTTCATCAAGGTCCTTGCCCTTCAAGATGCTGGCATGCTATAGCAAGCCATCTAGAACCACTCAGGCAGAACAGAACAGAACACACGTGCATGCGCGCGCACACAAACACACACACTACTCAGGGTTTCAACATTTTCTCTTGACTCAACTGAAAAAAATCACACCAATGACAGCTGCTTTTGCTAACTCTTTATTAAGCTCTGCTCATGGCAATGTTAAATATTTATGAGACAAGTATGTGGAGCACAACAAGGTTTGATGGCCCCAGTAGAAATCTTAGCTAACTTAACACACAGGAACTATGACAGGTGTCTTGGTCAAATTTACCTGAAAATCCTGCCAGGATTAACTAACAAATTAACCATAAGGACATAAGAGCTCTGTTTAATCAGGAAGATTATGTTTCTTTACAAGGAGATTCTACTAACTTCCTTGGCTAATAAACATTGATAAATTTAACTAGTGGTACTTTAAAAGCTCTTGAATCCAGCGGCCATTATCACATCTTGTGGCAGTGACAAATTTATTTATGTTTGGTATAAAGGACTTCCTTTCATCTGTTCTACATCTCTTGCCAATCAAGGTCACTGATTGGCCAAAGGTTCCAATGTTATGGAATGGAAAAACTTCCCCATATGTGATGCATACCTTTAACAATGCAGCAGCATCAAAAGGAGACCATTATGTGCAAATGGACCATCATGGATCTAGCACCAGAGGCAACACTCTCATATCACCTCAAATAAAACACTCTCTTCTGGGATGCCACCATCAGCTGAAAGATCATGAAGCTTCTCTACTCATGCATATGCAAATCAGCCCTTTGTTAATGTAGGTCCTAGAACAAAAACCAATACCTGGTACTCCTGGAATCACTAAGTAATCCCAACTTCACCCACACATTTATACAGAAAAGGCGGGGGTAGAAGCCACCCCACTTCATCTAACCTCACTATCACATGCTTGTTAGAGGGTGCTACAAATGACTCATGAGAGAAGGGGCTCCAATTTTAACTGGTGACAGCCACTTAAATGTGAATGCTTGTGAATGCTTGCATTATTTGAGACTATTTTGTGTTCCTGTAACACAGAAAAGTATCATTCCTTTCTTTTTCAATCCCTTTTTCCTTTGGTATTATGTTTATACCAAGGGCTGTGGGTGGCGCAAGCGGTTAAGACGCTGTGCCTGTTAACTAGCAGGCCAGGGTTCGAGACCCGGGTCGGCCCCACAAGACAGGGTGAGCTCCTGTCCTTAGCCCAGCTCTGCTACACAGCTGGATCCAATCGTATTCGCTCTGTCTTTCCAGTGGACTAATTCAGTGGCGTGGAGTGGGAGGATTTGCTGCTTGGGTAACAGCCTATCCTCCATAACAATCCAACCCAGGCTTTCGTGCTTTGCATGCAGCATACGCAGCGCCGAGCACAATACCATAGTCCTCCAAGACTGACGGAGGCCTGCTTTTATGTTTATACCAAAAGGGCTTATGTCATATTGTCTAAATGTATGGACAGAGCCAAAAAATTTTAGGCGCTTTAGTGAAGGAACAGCTTCTCCTTCTAACAATGAGAAAGGCTGTAACCCTAAAGACACTTTCCTGGGAGTAAGACCCATTGAACACAATAGGACATACTTTTGAGTAGAAATGGTTAGAATTGTGCTCAAAGTTGCTTTTTTAAAAATATACAATATACCATATATTCAATTTGCTTAAAAAGGCACCTTCCAACATAGGGTTTGACAAAATGTAAGTTTACTTACATTGAAAAGTATGAATATGGTCATTGGTTAAAAGGCAGGTCGCCTAAAAATCTTTTTTGCAAATATGTGACAGTTCTAATTTTAACATTTCCAGGAGATGTAGGAATAAGAGCACTGTCTTCCTAAGCTCCAGGCAATTTTTGTGTTTTAGAGAGATGGGAACATTTCATGGGTAGGGTGAAAAAAAAACTAAATTTAGGCTTTAAAAGTAATTCCCAAGAGAAATGGAACAGAAGAAAGGCCTTGTTTAGAATCAGGAAGAACGGAGACCCAAAGGTGTGGGGGAAATTTAATTCATAAGGGAGGTCAGAGTTCCTCAGTATGATGCTACACATTGTCCATAATTGTTCCCTTTCCACAAAGATCATGTGTTCTCTTCACCTCTTTCAAAACCCCAAATGATGGTGCCTACAGGTTAGCAAATTTTTTTCTTCCACCCCACTTTGATGACATTGCTTTCTCTGCTAATGTCAATTAACAAACTGCCCATGACACACACATACACACATTCACTGACTCACAAAACGTCCTCCTACTGCAATACCAACATCTCTGCCTTCTCCTTTATTCCAACCCCAGGAAACCCAACCGTTTTTCCGTCAGCAACACCTCATGTCAACACTCATTCCTCTAAAGCCCCAAAAGTTCCCCCATTCCCTCACAATATTACTTCTGATGTCCCAATATTGCTATTTTCTCCCCTTTGTATCCCTTTGCTTCTGCCTGAGCTCTACCTCCATGTCCTATTTTTCCTTCCCACCATCAACCCCTCTTACTCCCCACCTCAGACTCCCTCTTTCTCTTCCCTATTATCTCGCCACACTTCTCTCCCATCTTGGTCTCCCCTTATGTTGACCAGTTACAGTGTACTGGTCCTAACACTATGATCAAACCCTCTCTCACCCGAATCTTTGCCTCCCATATTCCATCTGAAATCTCCATTCCCCATAATATTTTAGAATTTATTATCATATTCACCACTCCCTAGATTCTACCCTACAATCCAGAGTAACTATGGGAGCACGTACGAGACATTTACGTCAATGTAGTTACGGCACCACCTAGTGAAAACCTATGGGAAATTCATATTGCAATCCAGAGTAAATTGTTCTTACGTCGGAGCAAGGACTCCCCATAGTTACTCTGGGTTGCATCCTAACTCTGACCGCAAAAAGAAAATTCTTCTTTCTGTTCAACATGCTCTCTCCCACAACACACTATTATAATTTCATTATTAACAGATATATCACAGATTCTCCTATTCAGTCATCATTCCATTTCCACAATTATACATACCCCAATATGCAGTACTATTATATGGTGTGGGTTACTAACATTTTTAATACGATTAAATAACGCTCAGTGCTAATAATACTAAGCTAATAATACTATATTAAGTGTTATGGCTGCAATCCTAAATACACTTTCCTAGGAGTAGGCCCCACTGAATACAATAGGATTTACTTCTGAGTAGATAAGCTTAGGATTGCACTGTATGTCATGACTCCTCCGTTAATCCCTGCAACACACACAATATTGTGAATATTTAACAAACCAACATAAATGTCAAAGGGAATGTTCTATTGACTTCCATTCCATACACAATGATTGTATTACTAATATATAGCCCCCAGATTCCTCCACTTGACTTTTGCCATCACACCACAAAAGAATAGCACATATCCTGTCATGTCAGCTCTCTTATTTACTTTCCGTTCCTCCTAAAAACCAATCTTCTCCAGAGAGCCTTTGACACAACATCCTAATTTCTATCCCCTACCATGACTAAGCCAAAGTAAATGAAATAATTGCATATTTCCTTCCCAGTTTCTCTCCGGCCTTCCTCTCTGCTGACCTTCCTTTGAGTTTAGACCAGCCATTTTCAACCACTGTGCCTGACACACTGGCATGCAGCAGAATTTGGGAGATGGTTACCAGTAAGGCTATTCAAGTTTGCAAGCCCCCCACCAACAGCATAGTGTGCCTTTGCAATAACTTAAAAAAAAAACCAAAAACAAAACAGATGGTGTGCCAGGACTATTTTAATGCCTTCACAAACTGGTTTTGATTGTAAGCCTCTCAGGATACAGACCTCAGGAAATAACCTCTCAGGTTATTTCATCCACTGGAACGTTCCCATGAGTAGTGATTTTCAATTTTTTTCCATTTCACAACACATTGACAAGGTATTAGGGCTGTCAAGTTCAACCATCCATTTTTGGATTTGACATGAGGGGGTCCTAATGGCATTACTAACAAACAACCTTCTCCCAAACATTCATGACACAACCTGCACAACATCCATGACACACCAGTGCCAGCAGCACACCGCAGTCCAATGGTTAAAAACGGCTGACATAGAGAACCTCTATGCTACACGGTGATGTAGTTAGGGGGAAGCGCAATTAATATTGGAGGGAGCCTCCCCGCAACATGTAAGTGACCCCTCCTCTTTGGTGCCATGTCAGATGGGAGAGCCATCTGTAGATAAATACTGTAGATAGATATTACCCCTAAGCCATATGGTCCCTCCAAGCCTTGCTAAGGCGCACTCCAAAACTAACTGCTGCACCTCCCTCTAGCAAGGCCACCAATGCTAATGCTATGAAACATTTATTAGCCTTGAAGTATCCACAAGACTCTTGCAGTTAATGGAATTACATGTGTATGTTTGTGTGTTTGTGTTTTTTAAGTATATTATGTACATATGAGTGCATAAATGTATAATTCATACAAATAAGAGCTCTACTGAAGTATGTTCATTAATAATAATAGTATTATAATACTCACACAAGTATTATTGTTCTACAATAAAGTATTAGTAAAATGACCCAGCTCTGCGATGCCAGCTGGATCCAATCGTATTGGCTCTGCCTTTCCATTGAACTAATTCAGTGGCATGGCGAGGGGGATTTGCTGCTTGGGTAGCAGCGCCAAGCACGATACCATAGTCTTTCAAGACTGACAGAGACCTGCTTAAGTGTTATTCTATACTAGTATTATACTATATATATTAGTACAATGGTCCTCAAAGTGGGGGTCAGGACACCTGGGAAAGTCAGACTTCATTTCAGGGGGGTCGCCAAAAGCTGGGTGCCATCATCTTGGAATCTGGCCCTAGGTGTTGAAATCTTGGAATGGGGTTTTCAGGCTGTTTTCCTGGGAGTAAGTCTCACTGAACACAATGGAACTTAATGCTGAGTAGACACAGAAAAGCTTTGGCATCACAGTGATGTCACTTCCCAATTGATGTCACTTTCCAGCCATGACATCACTTCTGAGGAAGGGGGTCCTCTGGACAGACTGACATTCTCAGAAGGCGATCCTGAGCTGACATCCTTGAGATCCACTATATTACAACCTATCAGTAGTACTAAAAATGAGGGTGAGGACATGGGGGGGGGAAGGGATTGTGAGATTCGCCATCTTGACATCTAGCACTGGGCATTTCTGGGAGTAAATCTCATTGAAAACAATAGGATTTACATCCAAGAAGACATGGAAAAGCTCTGGCATCACAGTGATGGCACATCCCAGTAATTTTGACAGGTGGTCCTGGAGAGCTCTTTGAAAGTTTGAAAGGGAGTCCTGGGCTGAAATATCCAAGTACCACTGAGATATATAATATATTATTGTGTATAGTAAACAGTATTTTATAATTGTATTATATGCTATAAACTATACATATTATTGTATTTTGATTAAATAAAAAAGCAGGCCTCCGTCAGTCTTGAAAGACTATGGTATCATGCTTAGCGCTGCATGCGAAGCATGAAAGCCTGGGTTGGATTGTTATGGAGGATAGGCTGTTACCCAAGCAGCAAATCCCCCCTCTCCAGGCCACTGCATTAGTCCAATGGAAAGGCAGAGCCAATACGATTGGATCCAGCTGGCGTTGCAGAGCTGGGCTAAGGACAGGAGCTCACCTTGTCTTGTGGGGCTGACCTGGGTCTCGAACCCTGGCCTGCTGGTTAACAGGCACAGCATCTTTACCACCTGCGCCACCCACACCCCTAGTATTTAATATTTGATTAAATATACAGTAGAAATATATAGTAGAAATATATAAATATACAGTAGAAACAATATATATACTATTGCATTTTTATATATACAGTACATAAAATATATAATACTGTTGCATGCATATATATATATATATATATATATATATATATATATATACATATATATATATACACACACACACAGAGAGAGAGAGAGACAGTGAGAGAAAGGGAGGGAGAGAGAGAGCACATATATATATACTGGTAAATAGTACTAGCATAATACTAGTCTACTACTATATAACATAATGCTAGTGTGTGTGTATGTATGTATATGTATATACACACACGTACATATCGATACTAGTATTATAAGATTAGTATAGACTATATACAGTGTATATACAGTATATATGTATATGTGGTATACATATACATACTATATATACTATGCACATACTGTATACAGTATTGTATATTGTGTAAATACGATATAAAGTCTAAATACAATATATACAGACTCTATATGTGATGTACAGTATATCCTAAATATATATTATGCAGTATATATGTATGCTATATATATATGTATGGAATAGAGTATACTATACGTCATGGTATATGTATGTATGGTATAGAATATATACATACACATATGTATCCTACAAGGATGATGACCTCCCCTTCAGTGACCCCCATGAAGGCTCTCCTGTTCCCTGGGGGCCTGCAAGGACTGCCCCCGGTCAAGCCACCTGCCGACGGAGGGGCCTCTCCCACCGGCGGCATAAGGGTCCAGGCGTCCTCCCCACCAAGCCCGGCTTCCCCCGCCCGGCGGAGGACCCACCTTCGCCTCCTCCCGCGGGGTCTGGCGCCCCCCATCCCGCCTCTGAGGTGGCGGCTTCTCCGGCCCCCGCGCCAGCCTCGGCCCCTCCGGCGCTGCCCGCCTCGTCCGGAGCCTCGGAGTCCATGGCGGGAGGGACGACGGGCGGGCAGGCGGGCTCCGGCCTGGCCCAGCCCTGCCTCGCCTCAGCCCGGCCACCGCCGCTTCTCCTTCTGCGGCTGAGGGGGCTCGTCGACGGGCTGAGGGACCGGTAGGGAGGAGGTGCGCATGCGCCAGGGGAAGGCTCCGGCACCGAGCCCCACGGCTAGAGAGGCCTCCGCCACCCGCCCCTTCGCCTGCGGGAGGGGCGAGGCCTCGCTCGGACTTCGCCTGCGAGGGAGGGACGCCGGGGCTGCCTCAGCCGGAGGCCCCAGCTCGAGGCCGCGCCCCCCTCTCACGCGCCCCGCAGCTGCACGACCGTTATTTCCGTTAGAGTTTGAATGGCTCCCAATAAGGGCAGGCCAGGCAGGGGCTCCACAAGGTCCTCCTCTGGCCGTACTCATGGTTGACAGCCCTATCCCAGCCACACTTTCTTTGGAGTAAGCCCCGTTGACTCTAATGGGATTTACTCCTGAGGAGACACACATTGGATGGGGCTCTGATGAAAGTCAAGATGGTTGAAAGTCAGGGTAGACAAGAGTTCAGGTGGATGAAAGTCAAGGTGGATGGAAAAACAAGGCAGTTGAGCATCAAGGTGGTTGAAAGTCAGGGCAGTTGAAATTCAAGGCAGGTAGTGCAAATTCATGGTGGGTGGTTGAATGTCTAGAGGGCTGTTGACTATCAAGAAGCCAGGGGGCAGGTGAAAGGCCAGGGTGGGTGGTTGACGGGCCAACAGGTGTGGGAACCCTTGTGATATATTTCCAGTGTCACAGCAGTGTGGGCCCAATCCATTTAGGGCATGGGATTTATACCTAATGGTTACCCCTTAGGCATTTTTTCCAACAACCCTTCAATGTCTGTCCTATATACTCAAGAGTAGACTTATAGCATCAGGGGAACCCCTGTGTTATATATCCAGAGTCTTGGCAGTGTGGGCCCAATCCACCCAGGGTACAGGATTTTTACCCCAAGGGTAAAAGCTTGGGTATTTTTCCATCCACCCGTCAGTGACCGTCCAATTCACACAGGAGTGGGCTTTTTATCATCGGGAATATTTCCAGAGTCCCTGCAGTGTGGGCCCAATTTACCTGGGCATCTAGATATTTACCCAAAGGTATTTTTATCAAATACCCCTTAGGTATTTTTCTAGCCACCCATCACTGTCTGTCCAATCCACCATAAGTGGGCTTTTTAGATCAGGGTAACCCCTATGTTATACTTTGAGTGTCCCTGCCGTATGGGCACAAACCACCTGGGGATGGGATTTTTACCCCAAGAGGTACCCCATGGGTATTTTTCCAGCCACCTGTCAGTGTGTCCAATCCACACAGGAGTGGACTGGTTTGCACATCTGACAACCAACCTTTTGATTTTTAAATGAGCTGATGAATTGGATTCATGCTGCCAATCCAGCTGCCCTGGACTGTGTTGACCCTTGGGGTAAAAATTCCATCCCCCAGGTGGTTTGGGCCCACACTGCAGGGACAGTCGGAGTATATAACATGGGAGTTCCCCTGATCCTGAAGAGCCCACTCCTGGGTGGATTGGATGGACAGTTAGGGGTGACTGGAAAAATACCCAAAGGTAAAAATACCTATTGGGTAAAAATCCCATCCCCTGGAGATACTGGGTCCACTATGCAGGACCATTGGAAATATATCAAGGGGGCTTGACTCTAATGGGACATTATTTCTGAGTAGATGTGCCTAGGCTCAGATTGTTAGGCTGCAATCCTAGGCAGACTTTCTGGGGAGTAAGGATAAAATCCTATCCACACTTTCCTGGAGAGTAAGCCGCATTGATTTTACTGGGACTTTTGAGTAGATGTGCATAGGTTTGGGCTTTCATTGAGCACAATAGGACATATCTCTGAGTAGACATGCCCAGGATCGTGTCCTGGGATGTGACCTTTCTTCAGTGCATGTTCACCAGGTGCAGTGGCGTAGATGGAAGGGGTGCAAAGCACTAAGTTTTGTGGGAAGTTTATGTTTACCACGGCGGGCAGGTGGCCTACTTCAACCATGGGGGGGGGGATCAACTTAGGGCATTGGTTCCCAACCTGGGCTCAGGACCCCCATGGAGGTTGCAAGATGATTTTCAGGGGGTTCCCGAGAGTTTATTGCCACCATCTTGAAAAGCTGGGCAGCATCATTTTGAAAGATAGGGCTTAAGAACATGGTTAGAGAGAACATGAGTTAGGAGAGAGAGAACAGAGTGGAAAGAAAGCACACAAGTATTTGTGGTTGTTAGAATGATATGATCATTTACTATTCCTACATAATATATCATCTTCCTGGTGGACCCCTTTCCAAACTGTCTTAATTTTAGCTTAATATGAATCCATGTGTCCTTTTTTATAAAACAATCATCTATTTGCATTTGATTTTCCCCAAGTACGGGTATTCCCCTATATTTTCTGATGATCCGTTCTTTCAACACCTTTCAATTGTACCAATAACATTCATTTACCGTATGTTCTGCTCTTCCAACCTCTGCTGTTCTAAAGGCCAAAATTGCCCTCTCCCACGTTGTTGCTCCTGGTCCAATCCCATTCCTGAAGGAGTTAATGAGAATCCATTTGCAGAAATCTTTGTGTGGCAGCAGGAATTTGCAATTTGCTAGCTAAAAAAGCATTGGAAGCCACATTTATAAATTACAGTGGTGCCTCACGTAACAAATTTAATCCTTTCTGGAGGCATGTTTGTTACGTGAAACGTTCTTTACGTGAAGTGGATTTTCCCATAGGAAATAATGGAGACTCAGATAATTGGTTTCACAACCCAAAAATATTCATATAAAAATATTAACTGTATGTAAAAATGATGACAAAACACTGGAATTGAATTCAGAACATGCATTCAATGTGCATGACCGTATGAAGTCTACTTAGGCTGCAATCCTAAAGACACAATCCTAAAGACACTTAGGAGGATGGAATCTTAAAGACACTTTCCTGGAGTAAGACCAATTGAACACAATGGCGCTTGCTTCAGAGTAGGCATGGTTAGGAATCAGCAATTCCAGACACTTCCCTGGGAGTAAGACCAATTGAACACAATGGGGCTTGCTTCAGAGTAGGCATGGTTAGGAATCAGCAATTCCAGACACTTTCCTGGGAGTAACCCCCTTTGGTGGGACTGGGAGGGGGGTCTTCTGGGGGTGGGGGTGTTTGGGGACAATGGGGGGAGATACAGGCAGCAGATACTTTAAAAGCCTGGCTTTCAAACTCCAGGCTTCCTGCAGACCAGGTTGGAGGGAGGAGCATCTCCTTCCCCCCCCCTCTCCAGCTTCTTCAAAAGCTCTACAGAACCAGCCGGCATTCATTATCCACAGTAGGTTCGTTACCCAAGGCAGAGGCACCACCTAGATTCAATGGTAGATTCATTACCTTGAACATACTTTACCCAAGGCGTTCATTACCCAAGGCACCACAGTACTAGCTTAAAAGCTGCACTCCATGTGGACTTTTAAGCCAACTCCTGTGGAGTTGCCATGTCTCCTATGGACATGCCATTTGAATTCCAGAAATAATGTATTTGTCTCTTTAGTTTTGGGCTGGAGACACATTTCAAAGTTAGAATCAGGATCATCCTGATTCCAGAAAGGTATAATATGTCTGAGTAAGCCTGGCCTGAGTTAGAGGAGTTTCAGACACAAAAATGGACAGACAGAATTTGCCATTTATTTATATAGAAAAACGATTGGGATCCACTTATCAACAGTTTTCACTTTTGGTTGGCGCTCCAGCTCCTAACCCATCTAATAAGTGGGGATGCCTGTATCCTATAATTGGGCTTTATCTTTTGTACACCAAATCCAATGGTATCCCCTTGTGTAAATCCGGCTTTTTTAATAACTTGCAATCCTCAGAGTTTATAGCACTGGCACTGCAACCCTGTGCCGGTGCTGAGTGTCACAAATGTACAATAAGGCACATTTGGGGCAGCTGTTGAGTAAGTGGTGCCAATGGAGACCTGTACCTCCTCTCCAAAGCCACAGAAGAAGCCCAGGTTGCCAGCAAGGGGAGGGAAAGCATCTGGTGGCATGGAGAACAAAGGCAGGACAGAGATGTCCCCTGGGTATGGAACCAGACTGACAGGTCACAGAGGCCTGACAAGTCTTCTCAAGCGATTTAGCTGGTACCCATGAGTAGCCCTATTGCTGGACCTGGGGTTTTACTGCCCCAATGAACTGCCAAAAAATATAATGACAATGGGACAAGTATAACTGCATCAAGATTAATTTGGTATGGTGTTTTAGTGATTTTTTTATTGGCATTGATAAAAGTCAGCACAAAAACAATCTCAATGCATCAAGCATAAATATCATCATCACCATCCCTTTACAAGTTCCCAAAAGGCCTATCTCTTGCATATTGTGTTTAGGTTCTGATGTGATGTGCAGGGATTCATATGATGAAACCCTCCCAGTTGGATTGCATGAATGCATGCTTTCCAGAATGCATGATTTTCCTTTTGACAATAGTGCCATCTTGTGGCAAATCTCACTTCTTTTAAGAATTGAAATAATGGCTGTACTCTATGTATATAATGTATATAATGCCCCTTTGGACAATACAGACCTATTTTTCTTTGGATTTCGTGAACCCTGAAGTTCTAATTTGCAGAAAGTTTCTAATTTGAAAAAGAGAAATTGTCTTGTGTTGTAGCACTGGTGATTTTGTAATTTCAAATGTGTCCTTGTATTGTTGCTAAATCTCTATTTATAACCTCTAACTATAGTGTCCTCTTAGTTATCGTGGCCAATAGCATGTGATAGAAGTATATATGATGTAATAATCTTTTTTGTGTAACACATAGATTACCTTTTGAGAAATTGAAAACGTTTTTCAAATCATCTCTGATGGTAAACTGCTCAGAGGTTGTACTGGATGGCTAGAAAAAAGAGACTGAGTTTGGAAGGGAGATCCTGCCAGCAAGTATGTATATTCCTTTAGGAGGAAGCTTGAGGGAAGGGAAGGGTGCAACTATCAAGAGAGTGACAGTTTATGAAAGATAATAGTGATAGGGTTTGGACAAGCTGTTCCAGGAGAAAAATTGTCCATCATAGGTTGTCCCTCTTTCAGGTCCTTCCCTCCAATACCTGGTAGTCTTGGCAGTGATTCTCTGAATCTGAGGTTGCTGTTTCTGAATGACAGGGCAGTGAATAGTAAAATTTACATCATCCAGGATTTAATGCTGAATGAGGATGCCATCCTGATATGTATTACAGAGACTCAGGTACAATCCTAAGAAATTTAGGCTAGCCTAACTCACCTGGCCTATCATTCTGTGATGGTTGAGGAGATCGGCATATGCCTGTGCATTGGAGTAACCCTAACAGGAGTGGGGCAAAAGTGTCTTACTGCACTTCTGTGACACCCCCAGGACAGCACAGGACATATGCTGGGGCTTAGGCCAGCCTAAGTGGAAGTTTGGACTGCAGCCTCAGTTGAACAAGGTGGAGATTTCTATAAGCTTTGGCCACCAGGTTTCCACCAGGTAATATGGCAAGCTATGATTACAGGGAGGGGGAGTTGAAATTACTATGAATCCATCTACTTTGCCAGGTGCCTTGTTCAGCAGTCCCTTAAGATCAAGTGCTGTGTGTTGTGTTAGAAGAGTCAGACAGGAGTGTGTTGGTGTACCACCTGCCTTGCTGTCCTTGACTGAACTGATGGGGTGATCTTGGGGATAGCATTGGACCTCCCTGCTTAATAGTGTTGAGAGACTTCAGTTATCATGCTGAGGTTCCTGGGGTTGATGCAGCCTCAGGATTTCATAGCCATCAAGACAACTGTGCTTTTTCCAAAAGATCTTGGCCATAACACACGAGACAGGACATGTGTTGTTCCTGGTGTTGACAGCTGGGCTGGAAGGTAGTGATCTGAATGTGGAGGAGATTGAGATTTTTCTGAGTAGCTGCATGTGAAGCAACAGGGTACATAAGCAAAAAGATGGTGTAAAACTCATGACAAGTCCAACTGGACACTGAATGAGCTCATTATTGAACCAATTCCATGGGATTGATAGCAGTGAACTTTGATTCTGTTGTGTCTGTACGAGTTGCATGGCTGTATTTATTCATGAGAGTGAGTAGGCTAAAGTCTAGGGGATCTGCAGGGAATAGAACCCATCCTGTTTTATCCACTGAGGAACTATTTTATGCACCCTAAGGGTGATATGTTTAAAGGCACTTTGCACTCTGTGCTGTAGCAATATTTTGGTGTACACACACAACTAGCTTATTTATTTCTTATTTGTTATACTATTGCTTATTGGTTTCTTTTTGGTCCATATGTCTATTCCAAAATTTGGATGAGAATAATAAAAGGCAGGAAATGCTTTGTTTCAGTATCCATGTACTCTTTTTGTATATTTTAGTCCATTTCAATGATATGTTTATTTTTATAAAATTCTCCACTTACCTGTGGAACTTTATAGGATACCTACAATCCCTTCTCTGAGTTATACAAGACCTGCACCTCATATATGCATTTGCAAATGTAGGGCTGTTTGCATTGATATGGGAAAGGCAGGGTATGAATCCCTAAAATAAAATACTCCAAAGGCCCCTCTAGTAATGAATGCATATTCCAGGTGGAATGCATAGTCAGCAGCTGTGAGATGTTTGCAAAGCACTTTGCAAATAAAATAGTTCACATTTGCCACAACTTGGATGCCACAACAGCACCTGCTGATGTCCCCTTTGTGTCTGCTTGCTCAATTTTGTGGGATTCTCTTCAGCTTGTGCAACCTGAGAATATGGATTGAATCCTTTGGAATGTGGGGCCACCTTCTGCCTGCCTGATCCTTTCCCAACTTGGTATATTTGTTCCTAACCTACTTAATAGAATAAGATACTGTGGAGAGAACAGTGGATTCAAATTCTTGCTTGGATGTAAATCATGTGCGATAACACCTAAGCCTGGATGGTGAAGAGCAGGGGTGGCTAATGTGCCAGGGGTGGTGAATGTCCCACTTTTTATATAAAGTTGAATATGCCATTTCACCTTAATGTCATCCTTCCCCTTTTTTGTAACATGCAAATTTGTAATTATCACAGTGTATGATGCTTTTTCCATCTCATTTTCTTTTGCATAAAATAAAAAAGCATTAAAATAAAATATTAAGTACTGCTTGTAGCAATTTCCATGACAGTTAAATAGATTCTCTAAGTTCTTCCTATTTTCCAACCAGGGCAGGCAAGGATGCCTTGTGTACACTCATTGGGGGCATGTTATGTAAGGAAAAGCAAAAACAAAAAAACAAACAAAATACCCTAAAACAAGCAAACTGTTTGCAGTGCTTTCTTTTTAACTCCCCCTCCCCCCAAAAAAGTTTGCACATGTGTCTTAGGCTGCAATCCTAAAGACACTTTCCTGGGAGTAATATCCATTACTCCATTACCAGGGAGTAATTTCCTGGGAGTAATATCCATTGAATACAGTGGACTTTGAGTGGACATGGTTAGGATTGTGCTCTTAAGTGTGTGTGAATGTTTGCATGTGCATGACTTTGCATGTGCATTTTAGTGACTGTATGCCATTAGATGGCTATCCCTGGTGTAGTGTTGGATTTAGATATGGAAGATCCATGTATAAATCCCTTATCATCCATGAAGAGTCCTTGGGCTGGTAACTATCTCTTCACCTCACAATGGAGTAGGCATGGTCTGGTGGTTGAGCATAGGGCTGCTGAAGAAATCTAAGCAGGAAAAGACCTTGACAACTCTTGAATAAGGCTACAATCCTGAGTAACTACATGACCTGTTACATCAACGTAGTTATGGTGCCACCTATGGGAAATGCATAGAGTAATCCAGAGTAAGTGTCTCTTAAATTTTCCCATAGTTACTCTGGATTGTAGGGTAAAAGACTGCAAACTGATAAAAACTATTGTGAGTCAACAGACCCAGAAGGTGTCACCGGTTTCTGGCTGACCAGAAAACCCCTGCTTGGAAAGCATTCCCTGCAGCCAGGTGTGATGATGAACAAGCTGTGTAGGATTTCACCTGGAACAGCTCTACGAGTTGCCCATAGAACAACATAGACTAGTCTGCACTCCCGGCAAAGTCTACACATATTGGGGGCTAGACTTCACAAGGATCTCCCAGCAGTTGTAATTGCCATATAAATAAAGCATACCTCAGAGGGTTGCTATGAGGTCAAAAGCAGGGGAGGAACCACCATCTTGTAAAAAGGGTGGTATAAAAGTGTGAAAAATGAACCACCACTTGGCTGGATCAGAACTCCATCCACTCACAGCATTAGGAGGCCAGCAAATGCCTCCAAAAGCACACAAGCTGGGTAGAGTATTTAGAGGTAACAGAAGTACTGGATTTGGAGATTTGATTTTGCTATCCCTACTCATTGCCACTGTCTGACCCATATATCGTCAGTTTGCATAAACCACTTTTAAAGTCGCATCGTATTTTCTGGCAACAAATTCCCCAACTTAAGCATTCATTTCAGTTTACTCACTCTCTCCATGTAACCTGATTCATAGCACTGGTGTGGGGATCTTACTTGGCATCCATTTGTGCTCAGTGTTGCATACGATGCACAAAGGCCTGGTAGATTAATATGGAGTATAGGCTGTTACCCAAGCAGCAAATCCCCCCTCTCCATGCCACTGAAATAGTCCAAAGGAACAGCAGAGCCAATATGATTGGTTCCAGCTGCGTCGCAAAGCTAGACTAAGGACAGGAGCTCACCCTGTTTTATGGGGACTCAGGTCTTGAACCCTGGCCTTCTGGTTAACAGGCAGTGTTTTAACCACTTGCACCAGAAATACCAAACACCATACTTGCCACATACAACAAAATTATAATTCTAACACCACATTTGTAATAATTTCTACTCAGAAGCAAGTCCCAATGAATTTAGAGGGACTTAGGTTGCAATCCTATCCATGTCTACTCAGAAGTAAGCCCCACTGTGTTCTTACTCCCAGGAAAGTGTCTAGGATTGCAGCCTTACTCTCAGGTGTGTATAGGACTGCAGCCAAAGGCTGCAATCCTTTCCTTGGAGTAAGATCCATTGAACACAAGGGGCTTACTTCTGAGAAGACATGGATAGGATTGCACCCAAAGTTAAACAGAGATGTTACTTGGAGCACACTTATTCTATAACCTGAAAATGGTGCTCTTAATTTCAGGCTAACTGTGGTTGTCACAAGAGAGGGATACACTTTACATTGTTGCGTATTCTCAGGTTTTATAGCCACTGAAAAATTAATCCACTTGGATTTGCCATTACTCCACACAGTCAAGGGTTGGTGGGGGTACTAAAATTCACTAAACAATCATCTCAAGCAGCTTACACTCCTCTTTGGGTGCAGATGTTGGTCTTGGCACCCAAAGTAATTGTTGATGATGCAGAATGCAAGTATGTCACTGCCACTTCTCGGTTGTGAGACCTTGAAGCAGTGCTGAAAATGGGAGATGATGGGGGTGGTTTTGTGCCTTGCAAAAGCTCTGTTCAAAGAATTCTGACTGCCAAGCCTCTACTTCGTAGGCTTTTGCATCACAGTTCTGCTGCCAAGTGGATTGGGAGGCAAGTGTCCCATGCCACCCAAGGATTGACAGGGAATCTTTGTCCTATCTCATATAGGCAGCCCCAAAAGAGCTCTCCTATTCTCAGGTCCAGAATGTGTTCATTACAGAAACAATATAATTTGACAACATTCTATTTTACCTACATCTTTCCCAGAACCAGAAGTGAAAGTCTTGAACATTCTATAACATCCCAGTATAGGCTTCAACATACATGTGTTCCTAAACATGAAAATTTCCTGCAAATTTAAACAAAGTTTAAAAGGAGAGAGCCACACAATTGGACTTGTCCAAAACCTGCTTTTTAATAAGAGCTCCTTAAATTAAACGGACAAATCAGCAGCCTCAGGACTGAGTTTTGTTGTTTTCTCTCTATTGACAATTTTCCATTGCTGGACAATAACAGAAAACCCCTTCACCTTTCTCCCCAAAACATCAACAACTTTAAAAGAAAAGGTGTTTTAAAACCTTCTCAACAATCAGCTTTAGTAACAACTCTACTGAGATCTCTTCACATTTCACCAACCAACATCACAATGGGGCCTACGTCAAACATGAAAATGAATTCAATACACTTCTCACAATGGTTAAGATGGAGCCACCAAGCCAACTGCCACTGCCCCATCCCACCCCACCCCTCAAGTTCATGAGAAGCCAGCTCTGTTTCCACTAGAGGGATGTGAGGGCCTCCCTTGCTGCCTGGCCGATTGCAAGGTCTTAAGAAGCCTCTGTTGGAAAAATTTACTGTGGTATTCAAGTCCACTCAAGTATCTCAAGGCCAGGGGCAGCTGCTCCTGTGTGATGTCCACATAAACTGGGACGACCCTTGTCCTCCCCTGCTCTATCATGTGGGTAAGATTCCACTCCACAACACGCTTACACCATTGGTCGTCCACGGAGCGAGCCGTGAGAAGGAGGATGGCAACTCGACTGGTTTGGATAATTTCTGTTGTAGAAGTAATGACTGATCTCCCTGCCACCTGGTCCTGGTGCTCAACGTAACCACAGAAGCCTTTTTCCTTCAGGATCTTGCTGATGGAGGTGGCAATGGGGTTGTCGTCCTCAAAGTACCAGAGGGAGAAATCGTAACGCGTCAAAGGAGATGTCATGACAAGAATGCAGCAGCCAACAATGTCTTAAGATAACTTATGTGGTACCCAGAAGCTGCCCCACTCCACAACCCCATTGAAACCACTTGTCCCAGCCCAATTCTGTACAAGATGAGCGCTCTAGGTTGAGCACTCGTGAGATTTTTTTCTTCAACAGAAGCCTTTTGTCTTTATGTGGGAAAAAAACAAAAAGAGGAATGAAAGATCCACATAATATTGAAGATAAATCCTGTGAAATCCAAAGAAAACAAAATAGCCTAACCACACAATCTGGCATTTCAAGGTTAGCAGGGCAAAGAGACTTTGATTTTTGAGAGGCTTGTAGCGGCAGCTGGATCTTGGCACACATTCACAGAACCTAAAACACAGACAGTGTTCAAGATGTGGAGTGCAACACAGACAGTGTTCAAGATGTGGAGTACGACACTGTAATCGTACAACTGTCATGATGAGTCTTTCACTCAAGCATGGTGTGATCCTGAAGAGATGCTTCTCATCTCCCCAGGCCTGGCCCTACTTCTCAGGGTGCAGTGGTTCTCTTCCGAAGGTCTCACAAAGCCCGCTGCTTCATCTCCAAGATGCCCTGCTCCAGAGTGGCCCCAGCCAGTTTCAGCTCCTCACACTTCTCCTTCAGCAGGCTGCAGGCCTTCTGGAGGCGATGGTTCATCTCAACATAGGACTGGGTCAGCCGGTAGAGGCGTTCCCGCTTGGCTTCTGGGTCTTCGTTTTTGGCTGGAGTGGGCAAGTCTGAGAAGTACAGACAGCGACAATGAAAGAGAAAAAATATAAGACTCCAGAAGAAATATCAGAGGAGGACCCATACATTTCTCAAATAAATACCCCTCTCTGAATACCCAGAGAAGGAATTCCACAAAAAATTTAGTATTTGCATGCCAAGTGTAATAATAGTATTTTGAGTACGCCAAATGTTCCATGAGTAGTATCCTAATGTAATCCTCACAAAGGCTCTTTTAAGGGAAATATTAGCAGGCCTGTATGGCAGCTGATTCTGAGTCAGAGGGATTTCTCTAAGGCCACTTAGTGCACAATCCAAAAGTGCACTTGGGTTACCCTATCTCTCACTGGGCTGACCCAATTGCAAGATTCTCCACCCTAGTTACTCTGGAAAAGGCTTGGTGGACCTGCGCTGCCCTAGCTGGGCCAGCCTGGGCAGTTCGGGAGAGGCAAGTTGAGGGGATGTTTAGCATTGCCTAGGGCAGAGCAGTTACTCTGTATCCAGAGCCTGTTTCCATGGCAGAAATGCCCTCTTCCAGCTCCTCAGAGTGATACCACCTCAGGAGCAGCTATAGTAATGAGTAGACCCATACAGGTCCATGATAAGGCAGAGTGAAAATGACAATGTTGACAAAAATATCTTGAGTTCTTGGCCAGCCTGTCTGCAACCCCTGCCTCTCAACCTCAGGATATGGAACAACATGGCAGCCCATTAACCTGGGGATACAGCAGGCCACTCCAAGCATCCACCCTCCACTAGAGGTACTGCTGTACTGCATTCTCATGCTGCAGCTGTTACTGGTTGTCAGGAACTTCTGTGCTTCCTTATAAGGGAGGCACCACAGCTGTTTCTTTTTCAGTGTGATCTGAGGGGAGGTCTTCTCAGGAGCAAGCCCTCCCCAGGTGTCACTTACTTGATGCCTCCTTAGCATTCTCTGGAGTAGCTAGGGCAACCCAGGCTTCCTGACTCTCTGGATCTAGCATAACTCTGCTCTGGATACAGAATAGTTGGGTAGCTAGGGCTCTTCTCACTGTCCTTACTCTGGATTTGCCCTTAGTGAGACCACAGCAGAGGCCAGAATTAAGCCAGGAAATTCCTAATTCACTGCTCACTTAAACACTACACCTACTACTTTAAGAACTAAAACACCAGAGCTAGCTCATCATTTTACTCCCGAAGCTAAATCCCACAATTATATCTCATTTCCACCGTGCATTTTAAGTGGGTGATAAAGATAGTGGTGAGCTTGTACATAATAAAGGACCTGCAGGAATGTGTAAAGAGTGAACATAGGAAGCTAGCTTATGCCAAATGAGCTCATTGGACCATTTAACTCACTATTTCCCATAGAGTGGCAGTGTCTCCAGGGCCTCAAGGCATTCTTATCACCTGCTATCAAAAATCCAGTCCTGCCTGGGACCTTCAGCAAGTACTTGACCACTAGGCCTTGGGAGCTAAGAATACAACTAAGTTTTTTTCTAGCTTTCTATGTTTATGGAGGAAAGTAGCAGTTTAACTATGACTCCACACCTGGGGGATGGAAAATTTGGCACAAGCTGCACTAACTGATCTGGGATAACCCAATTCCTCCTGGCATTCACCTTAGACCAAAATGGATATGAAAAAGGAACAAGATTGTGTTTACCTTCACTGGGTTCTGCCAGGAGGACAAAGACAGGATCATTAGGCTGGGCACGCTGGACATCCTCAAGAATCTGTTCTGTGTTGGGTGGCTCAGGCCTTGTGGGCAGCACTACCCGCTTCTTTGCCTTGGAGCTCATTGCTCAGGAACAGGCGCCGAAGGCACTGAAATGAAAAAGGTGGGGAAAGAGGAGAACAGATGAGGTGTGGTTCAAAATGTGCTCTAGCGGGGTTGAATAGCGACAGGAAATCAGCAAGTCCAAATGCTATCCAAACAAATGGGAATCCCAGTAAGACCACATCACACACACTTAGACTACATTGTCCAATTAGCTACCAACAATTTCAGCTTTTCTAGCACAATGGGTCATCCTGAATAAGATTTTTCAACTGAAAAATTCACTCAAACTATGGCAAGCCTTCAGGGACAGAGTGCACAAGCACACAGATCTCCTGAGCACAGAAAGCTACTGTATTTACTCAAATATAACGCTCACCCTTTTCAGCCAAATTTAGTCTCCAGAGTGTGCATTTTATTTGATGGTTAATTAAATTAGAGGGAATGTGGTATTTTGATTATAAGTATAGGGTATGCAGAAGATTCAATGGCGCATTATACTGGAGTAAATACAGTACTTTCTACTGCTTGACCTATCAGAGGTCTATCTAGTATTATCTCCAGGGCCTTCCAAATGTTTTGGACAAAGGGCCATCTCAAATATTTAGGACAGTGTCAAAGGCCAGAAAATTTTTTAATATAAAATGTAAATATATAGAGATGGAACAATGAATAAATGAGCTCAAATTTCCAGGATCTCTTCAATCACCAACAGCACAGAAATAAAGCACATACTTCAATGGACCCTCATTCCTTCACCCCACCATCACAACTCCAGTTGTTTTTGGTCAACTGGGTCAGAGGCTCTTAGGGAAGCAAAGGCTGGCTGTGGAATAGTTAAAGACTGTTTCTGGCTCCTCGGCTGGGATTTGGACTGACAGGTGGCTACTCTGCAAGGTTTTAGAAAGGAATCTTTTCCAATCCTACAAAAATAAAAAGGATTGAACCTTGACCTCTGTAAAACATGACCTCTGAGACTAAGCTATATAAAAGCAATTCACCATATAAAGTTACCATTGGTTTTTGATCCATTCAGCTTAGCAATACTTGCCCAGGGTTAGGCAAATGAATATTTCACATCCCTGTTGTCCAAAGTCCTTTTTCATAAGAAATCAAGCCTGGAACCATACAAAGCATGTGCTGTACCTCTGAATGAAAATGTTCCAGACAAACGTATGAAGTAGCCACATACATAGTCAAGCAAGTGGCCCATCAAGTCCAGTATTTGAAAGGAAGCCCTCTTCATATGTAGAAAGGACTGCCCCCTTGAGTGATTAGAGATGGTGAAGGGAAAATGGGATCTCCTTGATCTTTATTTAGGCTACTTTAACCTGCTTTCCATTAAAGCTGACAAATAACAATTAAACAAGATTTCCTAAAACAACAATTGTAAGTTTACAAACAGATTGAGGTACTTTTGAAAGCAATTCAAAATGCATTCCAAAAATATTTGTCTGAGAGGGAAAAAAGTATTTTCCTTCTAGCAAAAGGAAAGGAATGTAAATAAAACAGTGCTCTCACATAAGTAAGATGCGTAGAGTCTCCCTTCCCCAATTCCTGCCTTGAGAAAAGCTAGATTCTGCAATGTGGATGAGTTATGCAAGCCAAACAAATTTGCACCAGATTCTCTTTTTGCATAATTTATTCTGCACTCCATACGTTTTCTTTCATGGTTTATTGTCCACCTAATTTAAACTATACCTATGAGGTCTAGAGATTTGATAAAAAAAAGTCAATTCATTAATCTGACAGCCAATTATACAACTGCAGACAAACTTATCTTGTTGATTACTTTTAAAAAAACAACTTTGTGAGAGATCTATTCCCTTGCATCAATGTAATGTATTTAAATGGCGAACTGGATTAACTGGAATGTAAATCAAGTGGCGAACTGGATTATCTTCACCTGCAATTCTCCATTCTTTCACATAAATCTGTTACTGTCCTCTTCAGCCCCTCTAAACCAATTCTGCTGGAGAAAGAAGAGACTAGAAAATGCAGTCCAAATCATTCTTTGCTGTGTGCTGTTATTTTGCTGCAGGCGGGGTTGGAAACAAATTAGATGGATTATTTAACCATCACCTGCCCCGAATCTATTCCAAAATGTTGCAAACACTCTCTCTCTCTCTCTCATTTTACCATCAATTCACTTTTAGGGGATAGGTGGGTTTCCAACAGAACGTTGCTACATTTAAGATGGGCAGAGCAATTTCTTAGGGAGAGTGATATAGAGAGGGTAACCCCACTGGGAAATCACTACTTTCCTGTTTTTGTTTAAATGGGACCCCCTCCCTTCCCACATTGGTTGGCAAGGACAGCCCATCCATCGGTTCCAGAATGTTCAGTACTGGCTCTGCAGTCCTCCCAGTAAAAGGACAGCTATGCAACGCGCATGCAAAAAAAAAAGACAGAAACAGACTACACCAGCACAGGCATCCTTTCTGCAGATACCACACCCACTCCAGTGCTAACCACCCCTCCCTTTGCAACACCAGTTTCTCTGCCTCGCAACTAGGAGCCTTGCTTTCCCTTCTCTCCCCATGCACAAGACATCACCCTTCAAAAATCAAGCTATGGCTCTTTAATCCACCACCTTCCTCCCTCCCTCTAATCCATGCCCCCCCAACACAGCCTTTTCCTCCCCATCTTACCCCTAATTTTGTTCTTCTATTCCAACAAAATCTAATTTCTCCTCTTCCACACCTCCCCTCCCTCCTCTGCCTCCACCAGCAGGCTTGGCACTAAGGCTTTCCCAACCCTCTCCTCTCGCCACCCCCCTTTTTATGTCTAGCCCTTCCTCCCGCCAGGATTTCCACCCACTTTTTTCTAGCCATCTCCAACAAGGGACCTCAGCAAGGGTAGCAACAGACATCCCCCACCTAAGCCCCCCCCTTCCCTTGCTCTCTAAAAACACTCCCTCCTTCGCCAGCTTCCCTGCCCACATTTTCCTCCCTCCTGGGCTGATCCCATTAGATTCACCCCCACAGCAACCTCCCCCTGACCAGCAACTCATTAGATCTGCCCCCTTCTCTAGGAAGTTGGATGCTTTCTTCCTACCACATTCTCTTCCATAGATTCCTGCTCCATCACACCCCTCCTCTCTCCATTAACCTCCCAATACCTAAACCCCATAGGTAATGTAGATACCATATAAATATATACCTATTCTTCTCATGCCTCCTATACAGATCTATACCCTTCCTGTAGGAAGACTTCTGCCCCATAATCACAACCCTCTTCCCCCATTCTTCCCTCTACCCCTCTTTCTTCCTTATTCGTTCCCCCTCCTCTGAAGGCTCTTCTCCCCCCATCACACCCCTCTCTCCTCCCATGAGAACACCTACATTCTCATTATTCTTTCCCCTCCTCTGAAGTCTATACTCCCACTGCAATCACACTTCTCTTCCCACAGGAGGGCTCCTACCCACTTTTTCTTCTTCATTCCCTCCCCTCCTCTGAAGGCTCTACTCCCCCCCCCCCCCCCACAATCACAATCCTCTTTCCCCAAGTTTTGACTTGGAAAAAAATGGGAAAAGAATTGCCTTTTAAAAAAATGAAATCTCTAGCCCTCATATGTTTTCCTTATCACACCCTGCTTTCTGCCAAGCGGACCCTTACCCCCATTCTTCCTTAGCCCCTCCCACTCCTCTGAAATCTCTTCTCCCCTCAGTCACACCTCTCTTTCCCCAAGTGGACCCCTAACCCCTCATTCTTCCTTATCTCCTTCCTCTGAGGGTTCTACTGCCCCCCACAATCACACCCCTCTTCCCCCAGGAAGACCCCCGCCACTACTTCCCTCCCCCTCTTCTGAGGGCTATCCTGCCCCCTAACCTCTTTCCCCTCCCAAGAGGACCCCTAACTCCTCATTCTTCCTTATCTCCTTCCTCTGAGGGTTCTACTGCTCCATATTCACACCCCTCTTCCCCCCAGGAGGACCCCCACCACTCATTCTTCCCTCCCCCTCCTTTGAGTGTGTGAGGGAGTCTACTGCCCCTTAACCTCTTCCATCTCAAGAGGACCACTAACTCCTCGTTCTTCCTTATCTCCTTTCCTCTGAGGGCTCTACTCCCCCCCACAATCACACCCCTCTTCCCCCCAGAAGACCCCTACCCCTCAATCCTCCTTCCACCTCTTCTGAGGGCTCTACTCCCTCCATCACACCCCTCTTTCCCCTCCCAAGAGGACCCCTACCCCTCATTCTTCCTTCCCCTTCCTCTGAGGGTTCTACTGCCCCCATCAGCACACCCCTGTTTCCCTCCCAGGAGGACCTCTACCCCTCATTCTTCCTTATCCCCTCTCCCTTCTCTGAAGGCCCTACTGCCCCACACACTCCCCCTTGCCCTCCCCTTCTTTCTAGAAGGATCCCTGACTCCCTCACACACCCCTCCTATCTCTCACTGCTTGCCCCCACTGACTCACCTGACCCCAGAGCTCCCCACAGGCTCAGCCCCCAACATGCCAAGCTCCCTCTCCTCACCTGCTCTGTCGCCCTCCTCCTCTCCACTACCTGATTCCCCCTCCCCTCCTACAAGCCACGCCCCTCACCAGCACTTCCGCTCCAAAGCGCCTCTCTTCCGGTTTGACTCTCAGCCATGCTGGGTAGCCGCTCTGCCCCTCACCCCAGGCTCAACTCTATGGCAAGCCGCTCTAGCCCCCACCCCAGGCTCAACTCTGTGGTACTCTGCTTGGTCAAGTGTGGCTGACCTGACGGCAAAAGGGAGGTGGGTAGTGGCTGTGCAGAAGCCATGACTTGTCACTGCCAGGTGGGTGTAGAGCCCAGGCAGGGAGACAGGCAAGGGCCCTGCTTGGAGTGGGGCCTCTGGGGCTGAGCTAGGCCTGGGCTCTCAGGCGGACGCCCCATTGGCGTGTCCCTTGGGGAAGGCCACTTACCTACAGCCCCCCTCAGTCCCTGAGATGACAAACTCTGGTGAGAGGCTCACGTTCCTTTCACTAGCCCCAGTGAGACACTTCTGGCCACTCCTTTGGGGGAGGGGGTTAGGCCATCTGCCACACATGACATGACATGCACCAGACATAGCCCAGACATGACATGCACCAGACATGCGCCAGACATGACATGCACCAAACATGTGCCAGACATGCCCCAGACATGACATGTGCCAGACATGCCCCAGACATGACATGTGCCAGATATAGCCCAGACATGACATGCCCCAGACATGACATGCCCGTCATGACATGTGCCAGACATGCCCGTCATGACATGCGCCAGACATGTGCCAGACATGCCCCAGACATGACATGCACCAGACATAGCCCAGACATGACAGGCACCAGACATAGCATGCGCCTCCTCACACCACCACAGGAACAGGGAGACGGATGAGTTGCACAAGCCTAAACCAGATTGTCAGAGTACATGGAAGCTTTCCAAAGAAAAGCATGCTTTGGACCTCTGCCGTCCAGCCAAGCTTCTTACCAGATTGTGGGCGGGGGAGAGTAAGGGGTCCTTCCCACCACAGCCTGCTACGTTCTGTTGTTGGTCTCTCTGCCAGGCGGAGTGCCTAAGGGTACGGTATTTACCACCAGACACCACCACAAGGTCTTGCTGCCAGGCAGCAGAAGTGTCTGGATATCCCTAAAGTCAGTGATTCTCAAAGTGGGGGGCAGGACTTCATTTCAGGTGGGGGTCTCAAAGAGCTGGATGCCACCATCTTAGAATCTGGCTCTTGGTGCTGCCATCTTGTAAAGGGGAACTCATCCTGCTTTCCTGGGAGTAGGGGCACAATCCAGAGTAACTACAGGGAATCCTTGTTCTGACTTAAGAACAATTTACTCTGGATTGCAATATGAATTTCCTGTATGTTTTCACTAGGTGGTGCCATAACTACGTCAACGTAAATGTCTTTTACATGCTCCTGTAATTACTCTGGATTGTAGGATTAGTCTCACTGAATATAATAAGACTTTGTGGGAGTAAGACATAAAGTGAGACATTGAGGGAGACATTCCTGGGAGTAAGGCTGCAATCCTTAACTGCAGTTAAGCCAGCTAAGACAAAAGTGGCCATTGTGTTCAATGGGTCTTACTCCCAGGAAAGTGTCTTTACGATTGCAGCCTTAGTAAACTAAAACTAAAAGTTTACTTAGAGCACAATCTTGAGAAATGTAGGCTAGCCTAACTTACCTAGCCTATCTTTCCATGACAGTGTGGAGGGATTGGTGTATGCCTGTGCACTGGCCTAACCTCCCCAGGAGTGGGGCAGAAGTGTCTTACTGCACTTTTATGACACCCCCAGGTCAACACAGGATATATAATAAGGCTTAGACTGGCCTAAGAGGTTAGGATTGCAGCCATAATCTCCCAGGTTTCCTCTGATCAGAATCTGGACTGTTCAATCAGTTTGACACTGGTTCAACATAACAGTCAGTCTGGTAAAGGTGTTAAGGAGTTAAAAAATATAAGAACAACTTTGCAAACAAAGGCCTATTTATTGGTCAACATTTATACCAGAAGAGGGAAAGAAAAGTCTCTTTTTAAAAAATCATTTATCAGGGAAACATCCAGTCCCACATGTCCATGTTCCACCTCTCTCTCTCTCTCTCTCTCTCTCTCTCTCTCAATAGGGACGCTGCTTTCCTAGTTTGTTCCGTTGCTTTATATTCAGCTTCCGAAGAAGGCGCCAATACTCCATGGTCTCTGGGTCTAGGTCTTCTAGCTTCTTAGGGGGGCCAAGGTACATTTGAAAAAGCCTGGAAAGGGAAGGACAAATTAAAATGAGATAAGAAGACTGTGGATCAGGCACATACTGTACAATCCAGAGAAACTACGGGAGATCTTACGTCGATGTAAGAAAAATTTACTCTGAATTGCTCTGTGAGCACAAGCCCTAACCCTAACCATGTCTACTCAAATGTAAGCCCTATTGTATTCAATGGGTCTCACTTCCAGGAAAGTGTCTTTAGGATTGCAGCCTATGACTTTCCCATAGGTGGTGCTGTAACTATGTCGACGTAAATGTCTAAGAGCTCCCGTAGTTACTCTGGATTGTGCACATATTCAAAAACAGCAGGAGTAGTAACGAAGCTCAATATGCCAGCACACAGACTCAACAGGAGAAGCTGTCAGTCAACATAGAAGCCCCTGTTTGGAAGCAGAAGATTTCAGGTTCCATTGCTAGAAAAGATCCCCCATGAATCTGAAGACCACTCCCAATCAGAGAAGACAATACTAAAAGATATGGACCAACAATCTAAAGGCACAATCCAGAGTAACTACAGGAGCACGTAAGAGACATTACGTGCACTCTTAGTTACTGCACCACCTAGTGAAAACCTATGGGAAATTCATATTGCAATCCAGAGTAACTTGTTCTTACTCCAGAGCAAGGACTCCCCGTAGTTACTCTGGATTTCACCCTTAGTCCAATTTCTTGATCATGTCACAAATGGATCCAGCTCATGAAACGATTTGATCTGTTTCATTTGCTACCTTTACTAATTAAAAATCAAGGTGTGAGAAATATTTGGCTTACTTTTTCTCTCACAAAGAAACAAGAATTGTTTTCTATAGGTCTCTGATAAAACAAAGAGCAGGTTAATTTTTTTAATCTATCGTGCTCCTCCTTTCCACTCCACTGAAAGAGATTTTGAGGCCATCACAACTCCTTGCTATTCCCGATCCCATGATATTGTAAGGAGGCAAGTGCATGCCTGTGCACTGGCCTAAGCCTCTCCCAGGAATGTCTAACAGCACTTCTGTGACACTCCGAGGACAACATGGGACTTGTACTGGGAGTTATGCAGGCCTACCTGGGGATTAGGATTGCAGCCTCTCTCTCTTCTTTTCTACGTTTTTAGGTCCCAATCCTATACATGTGTTGGCCCAGCGTCACAAATGTGCCATAAGGCATGCCTGCAATAAACAGCACTAGAACAACACTGGAGCTGGCCAGCACAAGCCCACACTGGTCCAGCACTGGTTGGAGGCTAGCCAGATGCTACCTTGCTGGAGTGAGCCCCAGGTGGTAGAGAGGTGGGAAAGGACAGGAAGAGCAACATTCCAGGATGAGGGAATATGGGAAGGGGGAAGGAGTGGACAAGAGGGACGTAGGACCTGCTCCACCAGATACTCCCAGACTGACAGGGGCTGCTTTTAGAATCATAGAATAGAATCATGGAATTGGAAGGGACCTAGTAGGTCCAACCCCTGCCTGCAGCAGGAAATCCCCCTAGTCCAACCCCCTGCCTGCAGCAGGAAATCCAGTGAGGGACAGTCCACCACCACCCTTGGCAATCTGTTCCACTGCCGAACCACCCTCACCTTATTTGGCAAAGTAACTGAATAGCCTGTGTAGAGTTGAATACAGGTCCAATCTTGTTATACACAGATTTTTTATGCACAGATTTGACTTGGCCCAAATAGCCACTGCAAATCACAATTTTTAAAACTGCTTTTCTACTGTTGTGGAGAGATGCAAGCAATCATTCCATTCCATCATACAACTGCTGAAAAAAACATTCTGACTGTTTTAGAGAGGCAGTCAGCATAATAGAAATGGATCCTTTGCATCTCTAAGACATTTTATGTTTTTGTTTTTTCTTTTTCTTTTTGTATTTAAATGTTTTTTGTACTGTATTGTTTGAATGTATTATTTTTTGTCTTTTTCTTTTAAATTAATAAATAATTGATGCATTTCTAAGACATTCTTCTAAAAGAGTAAGAATGTTTTCTTCAACAATTGTAAAGGGACACACTTTTTATTTTTTTTATTTAATTACTTTTATTTAAAACATTTTTTGTATCAGCATCAAACCCCAGAATCAAACCCCTCCAGATACTGAGGAACAACCTTATTTCAGGAACAACCTTATTTCAAGAAGAGCAATGGAGGAGCAAGAAACATGGAAAATATCTTTAAATCTATTTTCCCACTTATTTTTATCCACAAATTTTTTTTATCCATGGGAGGTTCTGGAATGGAACCCCACTAGATAACAAGGGACACCTGTAATCCTACTGCACAGCTTCCTACTTTACCGGGGGGGGGGCATGGAGGGGGACTGGAAGGTCCCCTTTCCCTAAGTTAGAGATGGCCTCCAACTGAGCAAAGGGGGAGGCAAAGAAACAGTCTTACTCCTACATTTCTAAAGCCATGACCAATTTTCCACCTCTGCTAGATGAACCAGTTCTGGTCCACATTGCAGTAGGAACTCAAATTCCCATTTTTTGGTGTTGACGTTATTTTTGTTTATTTAGCATAATAATTTTTTTAATTCCCATCTCTAACTAGGAAACTGGAGAGGATAGCAATGCAGCTGAGGTCTAGAGATTCCACCAGACCAGTGGTATTCGAACATTTCAGCCCAGAAACCCCTTCTGAGATTGACAATATGTCCGGGACCCCCTGGAAATAATGTCATGGATGGAAGTAATATAAAAAGTGCCCAGTGCCAGCTTCCAAGATGGCTGCATTCAGCTTTTTTGCAATCCCCTTGAAATGAAGTCGAGACCCTCCAAAGGGGGTCCCGACCCCCACTTTGAAGACCACTGCACCAGACTGTGAGTTCACATACCTTCAAGTTGATCATTTCAGCCATAAGAATTAGCAACTTGAGGTCTGTTTTGAAAGCTGAAATGGGAAAATGGATTGATTCTTCACACTACCAAATAACAAGAATTTTTCTGCACTTGTACAAAAGATAAGCATAGACCTTGATGACTAGAATTGCTCCATTAGTGCAACTGGTGAGGAGGCCCCGATCTCAAGTCCTGCCGCAACCACTTCACAGCTCTTCTGCAGCCAAACCTGAGGTGCAATGCAACTCACCATTCAGGATATTCCGAGTCAGGCTTCAGGGACACTTCAGGTCCTTCCTTGTAGATGTTGGTCCCCATGGAGTGGGTGGTGAGCAGCAAGGGGTCCTTGCAGATCTCAGGCCCCTTGAGATCCTCCTTGGACACAACTTTCCCTTTGGCCTTTGTGGCTAAACAAACATATCAGCAGTTAAGATTCTTGGGTGCATGCACCTACTATTGAGTTACAGCAAGGTGTTCCAACATAAAGTGAGGGTGTAAACCTAACCAATTTAGGCCATCGCTCCGTGCCAGTTGTGTTATTGGGAGGCTGGCTCCCCTGCTTGTAGGTTTCCTGGACACCATTACCGGGTCTGAATTAGATGAAAAATTTAGGTTTGATCCAGTGGGTTCTGATCCAAATCAAAGCTCAACAGAGCCTCCATATACAGGAGCATCCTAGCTTTGACTGCTTCGATCTACTTTTGAGTAGACATGTATAGGATTGGGCTCTACTTCTCTAGCCCTGCATCCCATAGTGCAGGGTATGTTCAAGCATCCCCTTGTTGTGAACATCTTAGGGTTATCTGATTAGTCACTGCCTCTAAAGAGATAGAGCCCAATCCTCTGCTACTCTACTCTGTCTACTCAGGATTAAGTGCCATGATAGTCAATGGGATTTACTCCCAGGTGAGTGTGGATGGAGTTGCAGCCTGAGAGCCCAATCCTATGCATATGTCTGCTCAGGAGTAAGTGCCATGATAGTCAATGGGACTTACTCCCAGGTGAGTGTGGATGGGGTTGCAGCCTGAGAGCCCAATCCTATGCATATGTCTACTCAGGAGTAAGTGCCATGATAGTCAATGGGACTTACTCCTAGGTGAGTGTGGAGGGGGTTGCAGCCTGAGAGCCCAATCCTATGCATATGTCTGCTCAGGAGTAAGTGCCATGATAGTCAATGGGACTTACTCCCATGTAAGTGTGGATGGGGTTGCAGCTGTAGTTAGTCTTGGTGTGGTCTGTCTTCTGCCCCCAACCAACCTCCTAAACCCTTACCGGGTTTCTTGGCGTATCTTCTGACTCCCAGCCCCGGCCAGAAGGGAGAGGGGACCGCAGAGAGCCGGATCGCCCCTCGCAGAAGCCCAGCCAAAGCCATGCAGGACACCCAGCCACCTTCCCTTCTGGCTCCCACTCACTGAGTCTGCGCAGCCAGCAGAGAGCAGCCTGGGAAATGTAGTTTTTGCTATGCCTTTTGCAGCAACTTTTTATCATTGCAATTATTTCACACTCATTAATTCAAGCAAAACAATATATATTGCATGAAAGCCTCACATTGTCCAGCTTTGTGCAAACACTATCCATTTTGCACTTAATAGGGCTATTGCATTTTGCAAGCCTAAACACTCTTGGAAGGGAGCATGTGCCACTGAACCCACTTTTAAGCACCAAGACCCACTTTTTAGAATCACAGTCTTGTCAGGACCCACCAGAAGTGAGATCATCAATCAGGAAAATTTTTTTATACCCATTATATCCAAATCAAATAACAAACTAGGTAAATTAGAAAGTTTATTTAAGTAAATTAAACTTTTAAATAAAGCACAATAAATAAATAAATAAAAAAACAAATAAATAAATAAATAAATAAAGCGAACTAACAGAACAATATCCTCACCATGTCTATTCAAAAGTAAGCTCCATTGTGTTCAAAAGGGTCTTACTTCCAGGAAAGTGTGTTTAGGATTGCA
The DNA here is from genome assembly GCA_030015325.1 of Cryptoblepharus egeriae. Lineage (NCBI taxonomy): Eukaryota > Metazoa > Chordata > Lepidosauria > Squamata > Scincidae > Cryptoblepharus > Cryptoblepharus egeriae. The sequence goes on along the minus strand of JAREYC010000015.1, from coordinate 3,097,946 downwards.
ACCTACAAGTTTAGTTTTCTTAAGAAAACTTTTAGTTTACGTAAAAGTTTAAAGTAAAAACTTACTTAACTGAAAAATGTAAGTAAAATTTTACTCAAAAACTTTTAGTAAAAGTAAAAACTTTTAAAAGTACTTTTTTAAGTAAAAAGTTTACTTAAAAACATTTAGAGCACAATTCTAATCATGTCCACTCGAAAGTCAGCCCCATTGTGTTCAATTGGGCCTTACTCCCAGGAAAGTGTCTTTACAATTGCAGCCTCACCTTACAATCCAGAGTAACTACGGGAGCATGTAAGAGACATTAGGTGCATCCATAGTTACTACACCACCTAGTGAAAAGCTATGGGAAAATCATACTGCAATCCAGAGCAAATTGTTCTTATACAAGAGCAAGGACTCCCCGTAGTTACTCTGGATTCCGCCCTAAATTAGTAAACTAAAAGTTTACTTAGAGCACAATCCTAAATAATTTACTAAATAGGCCAGCCTATCTTTCCATGATGGTAAATTTTGTGGGGAGGTTGGCATATGACTGTGCTTTGGCCTAACCTCTCATCCACACGGAGTGGAACAGAATTGTCTACTGCACCTTTATGACACCCCCAGGTCAGCACACGGCTTAGGCTGGCCTAAATTGAGTTAGGATTGCTGCCTAAAATAAGTAAATTAAAAGTGTAGTTTAAAAAAATCTGATCTGTTTTAAAAGCTGATGTGTTTTAAAGAGAATTCATTAAACATCCCATAGACTGCAATGCAATCCACACTTACTACTGAATGATGTCACTTCTGTCCCTGAGTAGGAGCCATGCCTGCTGTTCAGCCCATACACTTGTTTCCTATTGATATCCCTTTTGTAATGACCAGCAGCAAGGCCCACCAATAAGAAATGATCTTGGTAAACAGGAATACTTGGAGTTTATGCAATCTGCACATGCTCAGAAACATTTTCTTTGTAGTCTGGAAGGGTAAAAAGAAAAACAATTCGCGATTGCAGCTCATTGTACAAGAGATGCCAATCCAAAGGCAGGAATTGTGAGTGTATTTGACCAGGGCCAGAAGAGAAAATATATAATATCCCTAGTACATACATAGAGTTTGGTAGTATCTACAGGAATGTTTCTTGACTAAATATAGTGATGCCTCACATAACAAATTTAATTCGTTCTGGAGGCATGTTTGTTATGTGAAATGTTCTTTACGTGAAGCAGATTTTCCCATAGGAAATAATGGAAACTCAGATGATTGGTTCCGCAACCCAAAAAATATTCATATTAAAATATTAACTGGATGTAAGAATTATGACAGAGCCCTGGGATTGAATTCAATGTGCATGATCTTATGAAGTCTACTTAGGCTGCAGTCCTAAAGACACTTTCCTGGGAGTAAGACCCATTTAACACAATGGGGCTTACTTCTGGGTAGACATGGTCAGGAGGCTGCAGTCCAAGACACCTTCAAAGTGTCTCCCCACTTTCTCCTTCTCAACATCCTGAGCCTCTCTCTCCCCTACTCCCTTCTGGCTAGCCCTGAGCTGCTTCCTCTTCTCCACTGATCTTCTCTCCCTCTGCCCAATGGATGCCCAGCCACAGGAAGAACAGCATGGAAGTGTTGCTTTCACTATGGGCAGGGGCGCTAGGCAGCCCTGACGCTTTTTCAACAGGCTGCCGGCCAGCACGTCTGCCCCAACTGCCAACAAACATATTCTTTACATGAAGCACAGTTTGTTACATGAAGCAGAATCCTAGAGAAATTTTTGTTTGTTACGTGAAACATACTTTACATGAGGCATTCTTTACGTGAGGTGCCACTGTAACCTACATACTGCACTGTGACTGGTGATTGGTCCTAAAAAGCAGACTGTTTTGCACTCCCTATGAACAAACTGGCCACCCCACAGTTCTCCCATTTTGTAATCAAATTATTTACTTCCATCCATACTTTCATGCATGGCTGACTTTAAGCCAATTGGACAAATTGCTTCGAATTGCCCCTTCCTGGCAATTCGGAAATTTTTAGTCATTGTATGCAATTTTAGTCATGTATGCCATTTTATATTAAAGTGTGCTTTGATCTATTTGGTTCAATAACTCACATGCACTTTTTATGCACACATTTTGATTGCTTTCCATAGAGACTGCTTTTCATTGAATCAATATAAAAAATTTTTATATTTCTACATTCTACAGACCTTTGCTGTGAACCTGGGACCCCACAGAAATGTTTCCAATCGGGCCCTGAAGCTCCTGCTGCTTCTACACCCTAAGTCTCAGCTTATGCTGGTTCAGTTTAAGGCCAATCCTAAAAATGAGGCTCAAGTCCCCATTGTCAGAGTGACAATGGAGGACAGAGTGCCTGTACCTTTAATCATCACATGGAAGAGATAATTTAGGCAGGTTTATCTCATTATGGATGGTTTAAAAAGCAGCACCTGCCTAAATTCCCTCTTCTATGCAGCGCTTAAAGGTAGAGGCATGCTGTCCTCCATTCTATATGGTCACCCTGAGCCATTGTCAGCAGATGTTTCTGGATGAAGTTTATATTTTCAGGAGTGACAATAATAACCTCTTCATGAATTTTTAAAGATAATTCAATCCTTGCCTCTCAAGGCAACGTGATCTGCACAGGTGATTTTCCAAGCCCTGCAGCATCTGACAAAAAAGCAGGTTAAACTTGAGCAGGGTGTTGTGTTGCACCAGAAAGCGCAGCTTTTGCCTTGATCACTGTGGGGGAATGCATAGTTTGACTTAATATTGAAAACATTATTATTATTATTTTTTGCAAGATCAATTGTCTTTCAGTGGTTCAGTTTCTGATTTTTGGGAAAGGAATTTGCAAGCTTCTGGTTGACAGCAAAATTGTTTACTGATTCCTCCAAATGGAAATACCATAGACAGGTTTCAACTTTTTGGGAATAGATGGAGATTTTCTGGTAACAGGGACCAAGAACAAGAACTGCCACCCTCCCCAAAAAGTAAAACTACATTTCCCAGAATCCTTTCTGAGCTCTTGTTCCATCTGGGAGTACAAGTATCAGGAAGGGAGTAGAGGAAAGAAAGAGTAGCAGGCTGGACTTTTGAATCTGCAAAGTTCTGATCTGGAGTGAGTGGATCTGATCCTGGCAATGCCTGCAACAGTTGCACCAAAGAGGTTCTGAAGGCACTTTGGCCAGCAAAGAGTTAAATCCCTCCTGCAATCTTCTTTGAAACTTTTCTTACAAGTAAGTTTGCACACAAAAAGTTTTTGTTTTTGTCTTTATTGGATGAGGGAAGGGATATGTGTGGATGGAAAGACTTGGTTTTGTCTTACCAGAGGGTGCAATCCTGGGCATACTTAGAGGTAAGCCCATTAAAATCAGTGGAGCTTAGGAGAGGAGTACGAATTGTCTGCATTAGGCTGCAATCTACTCTTTCTTGGTAGCAAGTTGCATTGACTCTAGTGAGATGTACTTCTGAGTAGACACACTTTCCTAGTAACAAGCTTCATTGACTCTAGTGGGACCTATGCCTGGGTAGACAGACATAGGAATGGGTTTTTAGGCTGCAGTCCTAGCCACATTTCCCTGGTTGCAAGCTGCATTGACCCTAATGGGACTTACTTCTGCGTAGACAGGCATAATCCTATGCTTGTCTACTCAGAAGTAAATCCCATAAGAGTCAGTGCAGCTTGCTACCAGATAACAGTGGATAGGATCGTAGCCTGAGACTATCTCACTTCCCAGTTCACTTAGAAGCAAATTCTATAAAGGTCAATGGGATTTATTTGCAAGAAATTGTTCTCAGGCTTGCAACCTCTGGCTGTCCTTGGCGGTATGTCCCACTGAGTTAAAGGGGCTGACTTAGAATCATAGAATCATAGAGTTGGAAGGGACCTAGTAGGTCATCTAGTCCAACCCCCTGCCTGCAGCAGGAATTCCCCCTAGAGCATCTCCAACAGGTGCTCATCGAGACTTGGAAGTGGTTTGAGGATTGTAAGTTACCATACATACTCTGGTTGTATGTAACTTATACTTACACATATACACTTGTATGCTTACCCTGGGAATAAACTCCCTTGAACCCAGTGGGACATGCATATGCATTGTGCTGTATATCCTAAAGATAACAAGACTTAAAAATAATTCTTTAAAATGTATGTGAATTGTTTGCATAAATGAGATGGTGCAGCTAATATTAGTATATTGCACAGGACTGAGAAGCGAAAGTGTTATTAACAGCTAAGTATGCCAATCTTAAGAATGTTTGTGATCAATAAAATGTGTGATCAGCAGAACTTAGACTTGGGTAAGCATGTTGAGAATTGCAGCTTCATTTATTGTAATGCTTTTGGAAAAGCAATTGAAATCAATAACCAATTTTTATTTTCCTATTTTTTGGGGGGGGGGAAACAAGATCAGGATTTGAACATTTCCTTCTATATCTAGGGCTTGGTCAAATCTGTACAGTCTATATTTGTCTATATTTGTTTTTATTTTTCTATATTTATTTTTATATATATAACAAGTCTATATTTGTTTTTGCTTTTCCCTATAATTAATCTGCAGAATTCATTGCATGTTCTTGCCCAAAGTGGTTGGTGGTACAGTAAATCACAGAGTAACTAACCTGTACTGTAGGTGAATACTGTAGATATATTCAGAATTCCTACAGCACTGGAAATCACTTTTAAAAATGAGAATCTGCTGGGGCTGCTGGAACTGATGTCATGACCGAAATAAACATTAGCATGCAGGAATTTTTTTTTAAATCCTAGCCTGCAATCCCACTCGCATACCGAGGAGTAAGTCCCATTTACTACAATGGGCATAGTAGCCTTTTGAAAAGTACAGACCCTTAACATTTCCCCAAATGCAGTCATTTTCGATGGCAGCATAAAGTCTAATATATTAAAAATAAACTACTGAAATGAATGAGATCCACCTGTAATTGGCGTGTGTCTCACATAGTGGGTCCTGACCCACAGTTTGAGAAACATTTGTGTATAGCAGGGGTGGTGACCATTTTGCAACTGATGAGAATATTCAATGCAGCCCACAGCACAACCCCTCCATCTGACCCATATTTAAATTTAAACTCTTATAGTTAAATTTTATGTAAATTTATTCAAATTTGAAATGTAAATCATTTTTCCAGCCCCTGACATAGTGTTAGAGAGATGATGAGGCCCTCCTGCCAAAAAGTTTGGACACCCCTAATGTATAGGATTGAAGCTTAGTTTATAGCTCCTAAAAGCTCCTACCCCAGTTAGTGGGTAAGTTTTTAAAGTCTTATCAGAATTGTTTTAGGTACAGGAAAATTGACTCAAGGATTCCAATCTTTATGGAGTTAGGATTTTTTTAAAAAGGGTTTTCTTTTTATATTTGCATTTTTATACTGTCTTAATTTTCTTGAAAATTTTTATAGATTTAGGAAAAAAACAGACTTTGATTAGGTCCATAATTTAGGGTGTGAGTGAGTATTCTGGGAGTAGGGGAGAGAGAAAAAGAACAAAGAAAGGCTGGTCACCACTTGGAATTGCTGGCTTTATTTTTGCGGACTCTTCTCTTGCACAAGTTTGAGCATCTGCTTTTCTTCTATAGGATCCTGTGTTTGATTCATGGCATGTCCAAGTAATGTTGGGAGAGACCTTTCCCTGAAATCCTGAGCTGCTGCTAGTCAGAGCAAAGTGCTGACTAGGAGTAGCTTAAAATGGCTGCAATCCCAAACACTTTTCCTGGGAGTAAGACCATTGAACACAGTAGGACTTGCTTTTGAGTAGACATGGTTACGATTGTGCATGCTACTTGAGATCCATCAGTGATCGGGCAACAATGTTCAGCCTGAATACCACAAAACATTCATTAGTGAATTTCCAGAGGTCAAGGAAACAATAGGCCAAGTTTATTTTATTTTATTTCACCCTGTCTTGAACTGTCAGCTTCTTTGGGCTTATGTGTACGGATAATTTGAAAGACATTCTTTCCTTAATACTGGATTACAATTGTATTTTACAATTAAGCGGTTAAGATGCTGTGCCTTTTAACCAGTAGGCCAGGATTTGAGACCCAGGTCGGCCCCATAAGACAGGGTGACCTTAGCCCAGCTCTGCTCTGTCCTTAGCCCAGCTCTGCGACGCCAGCTGGATCCAATCGTATCGGCTCTGCCTCTCCATTGGACTAATTCAGTGGCGTGGAGAGGGGGTATTTGCTGCTTGGGTAACAGCCTATCCTCCATAACAATCTAACCCAGGCTTTCGTGCTTCGCATGCAGCATATGCAGCGCCAAGCACGATACCATAGTCTTTCAAGACTGACGGAGGCCTGCTTATTAATAATGGCATTAGACAGTATTTTGTGTTTTACTCCTCTCACTCTCCCTGTTTTTTCACATCTCAAGTGGGTGATGGAACTGATGTCTTGCTAATAATTACATTTAATGATTAGCTGTATGCTTCTCTCTCCTGAGCGTTAGGTGCTTTTGTAAAGCTCATCTGTCCATGAAGTTGACATCAGCAGGTTGATTGGACATCTCGCTGCTTAATCTTGTTGGTTGATTGTTCTGTTTTGTAATGATAGCTTTGGAAATTTATTTTTTATGGAGCTTCAGCCCTAGCCACACTAAGCCCAGCTGATTGTAATGAAACTTACTTCTAAGTAGACATGCAAAGGATTGGGCTCTAAGTAATTTCTGGTTTCTGTTGTGAAATACTGTTTAGGACGCCTTAATCGTGTCTGTGTTAAGTGATTAACAGCATACTTGTATGCATTAAAATATGCAGTTGGCAGTCAATCCTACAGTATTCAGTGGAATTTAGAGCCCTATCCTGAAGGCTCAGAGTGCTGGTGCTACTGCTCAGCACCAGTTCTGGGTGTTGCAAACATACCATAAAGCACATTTGTGGCACCTGGAGAGTAGGGGCTGGCAGTGCTAGAGCAGCATCAGTCAGTGCTGAAACTCAGCACTGCCTGGACAGATGGACAGCGCTTCTGGCTCACCCAAGGTGGTGAGTATTTTTAGGCTGGGAGGAGGCAGGGAGTGAGTGGAAAAGATGATGATTGTGGCTGTTGTGAACATGGGTTCTGGAGAACACAAAGGTTCTGCCACTGAATCCCAATCTCCTTTTTGGCCTAGGCAGCCTGGTATGAGCCTCTTTGTGTCTTTGCCAGCTCAAAAGTGGGCACAGATCTTGGGAGACTCATTGGTGCTACGCTGTATCACCCAGAGCAATGCAAACGCTCCCTTACCCTGAAAAGACTCCTGGTGCTACTCTGTGTTCATTGAATCTGATGGTTGCTATTTTGGTGTTGCTGGACCATTGGTACTGGAAAGCTTAGGATTAGACTGATTTGGGCTGTGTATTTAGAATTGCATGATAAAGGTTTGTGGGTTTGCATATTATGATTACAATGCTGGCTGGATTGGCAGATTTGCATCTGGCCCTCAGGCTGGGGGTTTGGACATCCCTGGTTTAACCCAAGAGTAGCCATTACACTAAATGTGTTGCATTCACTTTTGTTTCCAAGTGTAGGGCTGTTCCTGTCTGAACCTAGTCAAGTGATTGTGACTGACCATTAACATGGACTTCAAGACAGATGCAACTGTGGAAGCACCTTGTGAGCCCCTGGACCCCCCTCCCATGGATTTAGAGGAGAACAGAGAGCAAGAGGAGGAGTTCCCTTCTGAATCTGACAAAGATGCCCTGTCCATTCAACAGCAACCCAGCTCTCCTGGAAGCAGCTTACAGGCTGCTTCAGTACCCCTAAACATGACGGCTAGCCTCTGTGATGCAGGAGCTGCTAAGATGCAAACTGGCCCAGACAGTAGAAAGGGCCCCAAATGGCTTTTGGATCCCCAAGACTCTGACCCTCAGAGATCTATAGAAGAGAGTGTTGCAGACTCCAGGTAAAAGCTTGACTAATTTTTTTTGCTATTTAATTCCCTTTATTTTTTTTCCCACTGCAGTTTCTGCTACTGCCAAAGACACCAGAGCACAATTTGCTAAATCTCTGATGAGGATCAAATTCAATGAGATATCAAACACACATTTGGGATCAATATGTGTTAGGGAGAGAAGTGGAGGTCCTCCTGAATGCTAGCTTTTGGAGGGCAGGGATTACCACTAGGGCATGGTGGTAGGAGGAAGGGGTTTGATTGAACTCTTTGCCCTGATTGCAGATTTGATCTGGGTTGTCCTTCCTGCAACTCAATTTATTATTGGAAGAAGTTAATTTTGTCTGTTTTCTACAGCAGGAATGTGATGGGAATCTGTGCTGAGGCTGCAGCTCAAAAGCTTAGTGGAACTTGGATGAGGAGTCCAGACACTGCCTTGGAGATGGGGAACATCCCCCAACTTCCACGTGGCATTAGTCAGGGTGAGCATCTCATGGAGCTAGAGGGAGAGGATGTCCCTGAAGCTGACCACATCCAGCTGCAAGGCCTCCTTGCCCAGCTGCAGAGACTCAGCCCCACTTTCCATGACAGTTCTCCCACCTCAGAAGATGGGCTGCTGCCTGCCTCAGATGGTGAAGAGGGACTCATTTTGGATGGAGACAAAAGCCCGTTGCTTCAGCCTGCTGCCCAGCACCAGTGCCAGGAAGAATGTGCCCCCAGTCCACTACACATTGCCATGGGGCATGGTTTGGGAGGATCTTCCCACCGTCTTCTGAGGCCCGCTCATGATCCAACAGACCAGGAGAGTCCCAGTTTACTTTCTGCTGAGACCAATCGTGAGGCCCTGCTGAGCCTTTTGAGCTATGAAAGGGGAACCCCTGCAGAGCAGGACACCCCAACACCCTTGGCACGCTCAGATGCAGTGGCCAGAACGAGCTGCCAGGTGGCCCCACCTCAAGTGAGTGCCATGGCACCAGAGATCCTGGGGGTTCCTGAGGGGCATCCAGATTCTACCTCTGGTGGTTTGGAAAGAATGGAAAGGAAAGGACCATGTAGGTGGTTTCAGAGACAGAGTGATAATCAGGAGGACCAGGCCTCATTGCGTACCAGCCTGGAAGTCAACAGTTGGGAGAATCCTCCAGGGTTGATGGCACCAGAACCAGGATCATGCTACAGGGAAGAGCCATCTATTAGATCAGAGGTAAGCTGTGAGCAGTCAATTTGCATGAAGTTTTACTTGGAATACTGGCAAAATTGGTCTTTGATGTTCTGAGAGGGGTTGGGAAGGTAGAACCAAAATTAGTTCCATGGTTCAGTTCCGTTCACATGTGGTTCCATTTGTTCCAAAAAGGAATGGACTTTCTGAACATGACTTTTATTTATTTAAGGTTTCCAGAGCATCAAAATCTTGAAAATTGGTTCTGTGAAGTTATCAAATGAATGAATAATGCAAACAATAAAACAGAAGGAAGATATAACTTTTCCCCTAAACACCCCTATCTTATATTGAGTCAGATACTCCTATTAGTATATGATCACTCAAATGTGTGTGTGTGTATTGTATTAGTATATAGACCACTTAAACATTAAATCTAACGTGCACCTTTTTCAACCTAATTTAGTCTCCAAAATTGGGGTGCGCATTAGATTTGTTGGCACATTAAAGACAAGTAAACACAGTGTTATGATTATAAGTAGGGGTCAGTATTTAGTTTAACAGTTACTAAATTGTAATTTAAAATGTACCATGTTACATAAATAACACAGGTATAAAATGGGGGATACTTGGCTTGGCAGCACATGTGAGTGTGAGTAGCCGTGGATCACAAGCTGAACATGAGTCAGCAGTGTGATGTGTCTGCAAAGAAGGCAAATGCCATTTTAGGCTGCATTAAGAGGACTGGAGCTTCCAAGTCGCGAGAAGTTCTAGTTCCTCTTTACTCTGTGTTGGTGAGACCTCACCTTGAGTCCTATGTTCAGTTCTGGGCCCCTCACTTGAAGAAAGATGCAGCCAGACTGGAGCAAGTCCAGGGGAGAGCGACAAGAATGATCAGTGGGATGGAAGGGAAGCCCTATGAAGAAAGGTTGGGGGAACTTGAGGTGTTCAGCCTGGAGAAGAGGAGGCTGAGAGGAGACATGATTGCCCTCTTCAGATACCTGAAGGGCTGTCATAGGGAGGAAGGGGCTCATTTGTTCTTCGCTGCTTCTGAAAGCAGAACTAGAACCAAGGGGGACAAACTGCAAGGAAGGAGATTCCGGCTGGATATCTGGAAAAAATTCCTGAGGGTTCGGGCGTTTTGGGAGTGGAAGAGATTGCCAAGGGAGGTAGTGGACTCTCCCTCACTGGGGGTCTTCAAGCAGAGGCTCAATGAGCACCTGTTGGAGATGCTCTAGGAGGATTTCCTGCTGCAGGCAGGGGGTTGGACTAGATGACCTACTAGGTTCCTTCCAACTCTGTGATTCTATGATTCTTTAAAATACATCGCTGGAACTTAGGAACATGATTTAGAGAAGTGCCATGCCCACTGCCACTATTGTCAGACTGAGGGTGGCAGTGAGAACAAGTGGGGGGACACCTCCCCTTTCTCCCCTTCCCACAAAAACTCTTGAAGTTGTGACAAAGGTTTTTACCCAATAACTTCTCAGGATGAGAATGATTTTTAATAGATGAATTAACAGCCCAAGCATATGCATTTACTCAGAAAGAGGTCCTGATGAGCTCAGTGGAATCTACTGAAAGGTAAATCCTACATATTAAGTATTGCAGGCTCAATGTTGCAACTGTAATTCAAGCCCAGTTTTAAAAGGAGAGGTGGGGGATGATATACAGAAATGTGGTGAATCCAACTTCTCAAAGCAGACTTTTAGACTTTGTTTCTGCTACCTGTGCCCTTGCTTTAAGTGACCAATGCTATTTCTCTGTCTTTCTAACAGAGTAAAACTGATTTGTCTTCCTTACCAACCTTCAAGGAAGGTGAGTGAAAATTTTTGGTTCCCAATAGCAGGAGCTGTAAATATGGAAATTGGGCTCTCAGTACCAGTAGATGTTCAAGCAGGGCTCTTGATGTATTCTGAAACTGATCTGACAAATTCATGGAAGACAGGCCTATCAACTGCTATTGTCATGTAGTTAGACTGCCTCTGACCATGGAAATTTATCTTTGAATTTCTGGTGCACAACATTTTCATGCTCTGCTTGTGGACTTCCTTAAAGTTGGCCACTAGTTTGAACTTTGATCTAATCCCAGGTTTGCTTGCATAAGCTTTGGTTTGCTTTCCTCATGTCTTTGTTGCACTCTCTTTCATTCCATCTTCTTTGAGGGCTGCCTTTACACTCTTTTAGTTTTTTAATTTTTCTCATTTTTAATGCTCACTTCTGAGGAGTTAAAGAGAATCTTCATGTTTCTTCCTCCTTCTCCTCTTTTTATTTCCACAACAGCTCTGCAAGGTAGGCAAGAAGTAGTGGTAACAGACCAAGATTACATAATGAGAGCTTCCCCCACCCCCCGTCTGATTGTCCCACAACTCTGTGTGGTAGGTTGGATTGAGAAAGAGTAGGGCTATCCAGTTTGAACCCGGAATCCAGACCTACCCATTCAGTCCAGTGTTCTGTCCACCACGTGTCATTAAGTCTGTTTTTTCGTGTTTGAATTAAACTTGTTGTTATACTTCATCCAAAGGGCTCAGGGTGTCTTGTGGGTTCCTTCTTCTCCTTGATTTACTCTCACATCAAACCCATGAAATAGGTTAGATTCACAAGGCAACTTCATGGCTAAGAGGAAAGGAACTCCCTGTTCTGTTCCAACCATTACACTGAATTGTCATCCTGTAGGCAAGTACTTGGGTATTATAAAAAGAACTTTGCTATATCAAGCCAATGGCCCATTTATTCCAGCTTCCTATATTTTTTCAGTGGTATACCAGATGCTTCTGGGAGCACACAAGACAACAATACCTGTATCCAGTTACCCCTCCCTTGCACCTGACACTTGAGGACACAGTATCTCTAAAACCCCAAAGCTGCTTATAGTTATCATGACATGTAACCTGCTTTTCCTTCATAAATCTGTTTAATCCCCTTTTAAAGGCATCTAGGCCATGTCCTACCACATCATGTGGCAAGCAGTTCTACAGGTTAATCACACGTTGAGTGAAGGACTGTTTCCTACTGTTTGTTCTCAGTCCATCTTAGTGAATTGTAGCGGTGGTGTAACTCTATAAATGTTCTGGCAGGAATGCCACATCATCTCTCTGACATGGTATTAGGGGCCGGAAAACTAATTTACATTTCACGTTTGAATGAATTTAGATAAATTTACAAGAATGTATTGGAGTGGATTACAAGGCTTGCCCAAGGGCTGAATAAAGGGGTCTTGCACAGGCCACACTGAGGCTCACCGAGGGCCACATCTGGACCCTGGGCCAGGGTTTGGGACCCCCTGTATTAAAGGAAAAAAGAACTTTTATCCATCCCCTGCATAATTTTATATTTTGTGATAATCAGTATAAACCACCTAATACATTTTCAGGTGCTTTAAAAATACTACGGTGGTGCTGTTTTCTGGAACTAAGTCAATAGGAACTTGAAATGTTCCACGGTGCATAAATGAAACTTTATATCATGGAGCATACTTGCAGGCCACATGTGGCATCAAATCATTCTTGGGAGGACTAGAAGCATTCAAGCTGTGTTGTGGCTGGCTAACGTTTTGGAACCCATGGTAATTCTATGTGTGTTTTTAATACTATATCTTTAAACTGGCTCATCATGGTTGTCTCAGTGCCAGGTCCCTGTGAGCCTGAAGATCTGCTGGATGGAGTGATATTTGGGGCCAAATATCTGGGCTCCACGCAGCTGGTCTCAGAGAGGAACCCTTCCACCAGCATCCGCATGGCCCAGGCTCAGGAAGCTGTAGACAGGATTAAGGTGAGATGGTGACCTGAAAGCTGTTTGGCTTCATGAATGCAGGTCGCCCTGTGGGTTATTGTGGTGAAGGGTTGGTGGTTAGCAAGGTGTGTTTTATGGGAGGGCAACATGTCCATGAGAAATCTTTCTCCTTCTCATGACCCCTCGAGCATCCTTGTTTATGCTTCTCTGGATTAGATGAGGTGGGGAACAAGAGAGTCTTTGTGTTAGCATTTGTGGCTTCCCATTTGGGACACCTGTTGTGGCAAACAGATTCTGAATCAGATGGACTCTCAGTTTTCTCCAGCAGAATTCTTTTTAGGGAGGCCCACCGATGGCTATTTATCAGCCACTGGAATTGAGTGGAACCTCAATGTTCAGTCTGTCCTTGAATCTACTTGCTGGGAGAATGAATGGTGGGGGAGACCTGTTGCCATCATGCTCTGCTCACAAGCTTTTTAGAGGCATTTGGTTGGCCAGTTTTGAAAACTGGCCAACCAGATTTTCTCCAAGCAAGTCCTTTGGCTTGATCCTGCCATGGTATTCTGACAGATCTGCACTTAACCACGATAGCCAAATAGGACCTCCATACATGAGGTAGTCTACCCTGATTTCTAAATGCTATCAGGGGAGGGATGATCTGCTGGTGGGCTTCCTTGAAGCACCTTATTGCCTACAGTGACTTGCCTATAGTGACTTGCTTTATTGCCTATCAGACCTGCTGGACTTTTGGACTGATCCAACAAGGCTCTAATCTTATGTTCTTACCCTCATCATGGGCACCATGTTCAATACTGGGAAAAGGACTCAAGTATTCTGTCTTTCAGTAGTATCCATGTGTGTTCCTGAAACATTTGCATTGTGGTATAGGCACCAGCAGGAGAAACACAACCCATGACTGAAGTGGATCTCTTTGTCTCCACACAGAGGATCAAGGTCCTGACGGCAGACACACAGGTTTGTCTCCAGTTGTTGGCTCTAGTTGTTACTGTGCCTCATGTTTCCACCAAAGTAAATGTCATAAAAGTGAACAAAGATTCCTTAAACCCGCAACCCAGAAGGTGTTTGGGCTGACATAACCTAAAGATGAAATGGTAGACATCCCAAGCTTCTCAGTTTGGAGGCAGGTCAAACCAGGTTGCCAACTCTGTTTTTAAGGTTAAAAGATGATGTAGAAAAACATCTGTCTTACATAGTTTATGACAGTTCAAAATAGATTTTGGCAGCTGCCAAGTACAGTGCACTGTATGTGAATTGGTTGGTGTGCGCACAGCATGGCTCATGAACGTTCATACAGATGTCCTAGAGATGCATTCTGTTCCCCACTCTGAGGTATATCTTCTAGTCTAGACTCTGGTGGAGTCAGTTCACCTAGAAGAGTGACAATTCTGTGGGGTCAAAATGGGGACTTTAAGAGCCTTAAGATAGAGGAAACATAAAGCAGACCTACAGTGTGGGAAGTCTTATTAAATTCAGGATGCAGTTTAATTGGGAGGGAGCTTAACCCTGAAGAATGATGACAAAATTTGAACAGGGCATCCCCCAAGGGCAGAACCTCAGGTCTAGCAGAGCAAGCAGGTGTACCAGTCAATGGGGACTGTGCCTGACACATAGGGATAGATGGAATATCTGGTGATCTCTTGTGTTTTGTCCAAGACAGAGCCCCATTTCCATTCACTGTCACTCGGGTTTGTGTCCCATGGTAAAAGATGCATCCTGACCTCTCTTCAGCATCCTAACCTCTCTTTCCCTCCCTCTACTTCACCCTAGGAAGCCATGATGGACCATCCGCTCCAGACAATCTCCTACATTGCTGACATTGGGAATATTGTGGTGCTAATGGCCCGTCGGAAACTGCCTCATCAGGTGGCCTCTTCTACTGAAAAACAACTCTACAAAATGATCTGCCATGTCTTCCACTCGGCTGATGTAAGCGTGGGACAACTGAGAGGAACCTCAGGGGCTATGAGTGTGCTTTCAACTCAAATGAGGGAGTGGAAAGGGAGGCATGGAAATCCAACAACAGATTGCACCTGAAGTGTGTGTATGTGTGCATGTATACCTTCATCATGAAAAATTCAGATAAGCTTAGGATCTATCATTATGTATTTGCCATTGTTAGTGATTCCAGTTTTCAGAGACTGCGATCCCTGAGTTCCAGGTGCTAAGGACAAACATGGAGTAAGGATAATGTCAGGGGCCCCCTCTCCTTACTCTTCACGGCACCTCCTCTTGAATGGGGACAACCGCCCAGGGTGGGGGAAGACCAGAACAGCACTGCAGGGGGAAGCCAGGCTGCTCCTGAGAGTGCTAGCCAGGTCGTCGGGCCTCCTGTGGGAGGAGCGGGGAGGCCAGGTCCCCACCACGCTGCGAGGCGGCCATTGGCCATCCCAGCTTGCGCAGTTGCACAGCGCCAGTGCAAGGGAAGCCCTGGACAAGGTGCCTGCAGGGTCCCAGTGCCTGACATGTCCCTGGCTTTGTGGGAAGCCAGGGACAGAAAGGGGCCAGGTGGGAGCACAGGGGTC
The DNA here is from genome assembly GCA_030015325.1 of Cryptoblepharus egeriae. Classification (NCBI taxonomy): domain Eukaryota; kingdom Metazoa; phylum Chordata; class Lepidosauria; order Squamata; family Scincidae; genus Cryptoblepharus; species Cryptoblepharus egeriae. Next base: position 3,082,650 of record JAREYC010000015.1, on the reverse strand, counting down.
TGTGGGGCTAGGAGTGGGGAAGACCATAGATCCTGGAAGGGGGACCCCAGAGAAAGGGAGGTCAAATCAGAGGGCAGGGAGGGGATCTGCATGGGGAGAGGGGAGCTGGGGCAGCACTCAGGGTGACAAGGGTTAAGAGAGGTCTGGATGTCTTGGAAGGTCCACCCAGAGAAGGGAAAGGCAATAAAAAGAGGAACAACAACACCAAGGATGAGGTGGAGCAAGCCTGGACATCCATCTGAGTTGGTGGCGTGTGGATAGAAGCTTCGGGAGAGGAGGAACCAGATGGCATAAACCCCCTCCCTCCCCATACCACTGAGACGTAATATCCTCTGGGTTGCCGACCCCTCCCGGGTGGATTGTCAAGGGGGTCCCAGACCAGGAAGAAGCTGAGGGATGTGCTGGACTGGTTGGCTGACGCACACTCCCACAGACAATTTCTTCCTTAAGAGCTCCGAGGCTCCAGACCAGCAAGACAATACCCTGTTGTATTTTCATATATATAAAAGAACCGAGCAGTAAGTTACATGGATAAGGGTGTCATAGTGCATGGCTTGGAATAGAACATGAATTATTTTGTTCATACTGACATGCTGTCAATTGGTCTGGTGCGGGCTAGGAAAAAGTTGGTGTTGACAGAATGGCCATTTTGGTGGAATCCAGTTAGTCCCCTATATTCTTTCAGTTTGGGATGTGCATAATCCCAAAGTGAACTCCTCTCTAGGGTATTGGCCATTCTCATATGTTTACTGTCTTGTGACCTTCTGTTCTGCAGGCCCAATTGATAGCCCAAGCCATTGGCCAGGCCTTCAGTGTGGCTTACCAGCATTTCTTGCGCGCTAGTGGTATTGACCCCAGCCAACTCAATCCCAAACTCGATGAGGATGATGATGAAGCTCTGGCTACAGGGGAAGAGCAGTACAATGGGGATCTGGCTCACTTCTCCAAGCAAGAGAACTGTAAGAAAGTAAGACTGGGTCAGCTATATTGTTTGAGCTGTGTGGGGGGGGGGGGAAGTAAAAGGTCCAGTAGAAGGCAAACTTCCATGTGGAAATAGATAACAGGACAGCCCCAATTAACAATCAATAGAGTGCAACAGAAGACAAAACAAAAATGAATATGAGAAACACATTAAAAATAAAACCCCAATAGCATAGAAATCACAATCTGGAAATGGCAGGATTAAAAATTGTGTGAAACAAGAAATAGTCATTAACAGTCAATGGCCAAAGTGGGGGTGGGGGCTGAATAGGAAGGATAGCCTAGGAGAAATTAGTATCGCATCCGTTTCTACAACCTCATTCTTTAATTTTTCTTTTTTTCTGTTTTCTGATGTCTCCCCACAGGTCATCATCCCTAAACAGAAGGGGGAGATCCTTGGTGTTGTGATTGTTGAGTCGGGCTGGGGCTCCATCCTGCCCACTGTGGTTATCGCCAATCTCATGCACAGAGGGGCAGCTGAGAGGTCTGGCAAGCTGAGCATTGGGGATCGCATCATGTCAGTCAATGGGACCAGCCTGGTAGGCTTACCCCTTAGCACATGCCAGAGCATCATACGGGTAAGCAGCCAGAGAATGACTTGCAACATTGAAGGGACAGGCGAAAAGAGGTCAATTATGGTTTTTTAATGAACATGAGAATCATGTTTTTAGTGAAGCAATTGATGCCTAACCCATTAATGCCTACAGTCTGGGGGCCATTCTCTATAGATGTCTTTCCTGTCACATCCTGGAGATGCTACAGATCTCAGATCCACATGCCAAAGATTGTGCTCTATTGTTGGGCTGCAGCATCTGCTATTAACTTTAAACTAATTGGAGCATGGATTCCTGTGTATTTGACAACTGTGGCATGCATTTACAGAAATACCACAAAAATTTGGCATCCCAATAATTCTTTTGTCTCAAATCAAGTTTCTCGTCCTTATGGAATGAAAGGCTTGAATTGTCTTTGGGTAATACGTAGTGAAAACTCAGAAATAGGAGAGTTAAGCAGGATTTTCAGGGGCCAGAGGTAGGGCTTTAGAAGGGCCACTCCTAATTCGTTCACATTTTGGACAGGAGCAATAAGATTTCAGCTAAATCTATAATCAGCATAATGTTTGAAATGGGCATCATATAAAAAATAAAAAAGTTTTGACAAGTTGAGGTGTTATATTTAACGACACAAGCTTTGACTCTCCAATCTCCATTTCTTTGGTGTCCTCCCAGGATCTGAAACATCAGACTGAAGTGACTTTGAACGTGGTCCACTGCCCCCCTGTCACCACCGCCATTGTTCGGAGGCCTGACACAAAATATCCTTTGGGATTCTGTGTGGAAAATGGCATTGTGAGTCATTTAACTCTCATGATCAAGTTACCTGGAGTAACCAAGTTCTGGAGTAACAATCTATCCAAACAAGAGATAGACATATGCTTCTATTTATAGTCAGTCAGTTCCTTACCAGAATCACATCAGACTATGCATCCTTTTTATGCCCTGTTCTTTGTCCTTCATTTTCATCCAGATCTGCAGCCTTATGCGTGGTGGAATTGCCGAGCGTGGTGGCATCCGTGTGGGGCACCGCATCATTGAGATCAATGGCCAGAGTGTTGTTGCTATGCCCCATGAGAAAATCATCCAGATTCTCACAGAGGCTGTCAGTGAGGTGAGAATGTGACTCTTTCTCCACCCAATCTTGAGTCCCAGTTGGTTGGCTATGGTAGTGACCAGTGACCAGGAGTGGCTACATACATAATTCACATGAATAAGCAAGCTTAGGCCAAGGGAAACCTTTTTCATCCTTTCTGCTGGATTGAAGGCTGCAATACACACATCTGGCCACCTACAGTGGTGACACTATAGCTGAGAATAGGCCACCGCTTTCTGCTGCAGACTAATGCAGGGGTGGGCTGAATCATAGGGGGTGCTTCTGGTTTGTTTGCAGAAAGCCCCATGTTCAGTCCTTGGCATCTTGGCAAACTCATGGTAGGGCTGGGAAATATTCTTGTCTGCAGCAACAGAGCGCTACTGTAAGTCAGTATAAACAGTCTCAAGCACCATGACTGACTCAGAAATGCAACATCAATTGTTTATACCATCTTTTTCTTTCTGTCCTGTCTCTTATTTTTTAGGTCCACATCAAAACTATGCCAGCATCAACATACCGGCTTTTGACTGGCCAAGAGCAACCAGTATTTCTTTGAAGAAGCTGAGTGTCTGGCTCTCTATTCTATGCCTAACAAGTTCCAGCTACATGTGCACACAGTCCCACAAAAGACCAGATGCTATCACAGAGTCTCCCGTTATAGCATGTGGAGAGATGGAGACACCGGGCTGCCTTTTTTCTGAATGACAGTAGCAGAACTTGTTGAAGCAGGCTTGTTTTCTGCACTTTAGCTCTTTCTAAGGCATCAACTGGTACTTTTTCTGAGCGTTTGGGCTTCCATTACCACTACCTACTTCATCAGCCAGACATGCAACAGAAGGGACAGTGTCTGGGGTGGGGGGTGGGAGAGAAGGGACTGTACCATTTCAAGATGGGGGGGGAACATTCCTCTTTTAGTGTTAATGCGACATTTTAAAAAATACTATGCAAGTAGACGACTAGGGTATCATTTTTGCCTTAGCTTTCTACTTGCACAAATCAAAGGATTCAAAAATGCATTGTTCTGAATTTCAAATCCTAGTTTTAAGAATGTTTGCAGTGGTCTCCTTATATGCTAACTTATTGGACTGAGTAGCAAAAACAATCCTTGAAGTGTTTGACCAGTTGAATGGGTGACCAGTTGGATGGGTGGAAGATGCAAGATAGAAAAGCAATAGATCAACCCTGGATTCAGTCTAGGTTGATAGCAAGTGTAATGCAGGGGTTATTCCTGGGTCATTATTACTTCAGAGAGATTAAAAAATGAATATCTGGTGAGGACTGGCAAGACAGAGCTCTATCTATAGAAAACTCATGTCAGGTTGTACCTTAACCTTTTCCTTAATCTAGCTTTGCAGGTCTGGTCGTCCAGGGCATAGAAAGTAGATCTTGGTTACTGGCTGATCAACACACCTCCTATAATTCCAGACATCTTATCCAGGGCAGCACTTCTTAATTTAAGCAATTATAACTTCAGCTTCCACATAAAACTGACTAACTGTGGTGCAATCTGGCCTAACATCTAGTTGTTTTAAATTTAAGATACATTTGTGAATGGACTAACAATGAAAACAGCAGCTGGTGGTTTAGGCCAAGTTAAGCCCCTCTTTATGCTTCCACTTTATGCATGGAGCCTCTTCCAGTTGCACATAAATTCCAGCAGTGCCTTCCATATACAACCCAATTAGCAAGTTACAACTAGTTCCAATATGCAGATTTCTAGAGTACAAATTACCCATGCAGGAATGTTGGCCCTTGGAGTGTACCTTATTCTACAGTACCAGTTTTGGGAAAAGGGCAAGGCACGCTATAGACATCCCCCATCTTTTTTTTTTTCTCTTGCAAAGGGTAGAGACTCCTTGGTATTTTGCAATAAGAATAAACACTGTCTGGGTTCTGCCAAACTTTGTTAAATGTAAATAATAACATGCTCCTACCAAAACTGGGACAGCACCTTTTGGCATTCTTTTTCACCTTGCTACCCCCCCCCCCTTTTTGGAAGTGGTCCTCGAAGATTCATGTGAGGGAAGACCACTGTAGCAACTACCCTGGCTGTAAAAATAAGGGCTTCAATTTTCTGAAGAGCTGTTTATGGTAAGTTTCAGTCCTCAAAACAGTAAAGATTTGAAAGCAAGAAGGAAATCTGGACTCCCTCTTTGGTACTCAAAGAAGGGAGGGAAACTGAATAAGTTGTATTATGCAAGTTTTTACTTCTGCAAGTTTATTAAGCTTGTTGCACTTGGAGTTATTTTGGCCCAAGTGCCTTATAAGTTCCATGGCCTGCTATCTACCCAGTAAAGATTTTATGTGATGACAAAGCATCTATACCTGTAAATAAGCAGTCCTGAGGTTGTTGTTATCTAAAACTGGGCAAATACTGATACAGTTAATAAAAGTGATGAAGCTTGTTTCTTAAAATGCGACCTACTACTGAGCAGTAACGAGGCTCAGGGAAAAGGTGAGTTTTTTTTCTGTATTCAGCATTATCTTGCCACAATGATATTGCCCATCCATAGCAGGAAAAAAATGCAACTTAGCTGAAAAGGATAGTTTATTACAAGGCACATGCAATTGGCGGAAGAGGGTCTCCTCTGCCCCATAGGAACAAAGGAGCTTTGCCCACCCAATAAGGCAACCAACAAGCCTTTCCTAGGCTGGCTCAAGAAGACATTGCTTCCACATCATCATCCATGTACGTGAAGAGTTTCAAAAACCAGTCCAGTCTTGTTGTGCAGAGATAGAAAACAAACCTTGAAAAAAGCAGCATCATTAGGATCTCTGTTAAAAAGATACTGTACAAGGGCATGAGAACCTCCCCATTCGAGGGGCTTGGAAGCAGGACTGGGTTAGCACAAGCCTGCCAAAAATCAACACAGACAGGGAGACACCCAGAGTCAGCAGCACACGAACATGGTGCAAAAATAACGTTTTCTTTTTTGAAAGGAGAGACGTTGGAGGCTTATAGGTCATTACCATAGTCCTAGTCCAATTAATAGGATTGATGCCTTAATCCAAATTACTCTGGTGAGATGCACTGTGCGGAAGAAAAATCTGAGACCAGAACAGCCTTCCAAGGGTCATTGCCAACCTTAAGCAGCAAGGCAGAAATATCAGGCACAGAGTGACAAGGAGAAGGCCCCATAGGTCGAGGTGACAAACCCAGCCAGCTGCCACCAGTACATTTTCACCCTATTTGGAGGGTTGTGGAAACTTGTGCTAGGAAGTGGGGAGGAAGCACAGCCCCACTGAGCCAAACAGAACACCGCAACAGGAAGATTACAAGTCGGTGGCAGGGCCCCAGTCGTAACCATAGTCCTGGTCTGATTCAGAGTCATAGGCTCGAGCCTGTGTGAACTTCTTCTGGAGGGCCTTGTGCTCATACTCCCTGGAAAAAGAGAAGACCAGGTGACTAATTCTGCAAGAGTTTCAATTTCTAAACTTCCAAGGCTCAGACACAAAGTTTCAGGATCAGAGAAAATTTTCAGTCAGAGGGAATGTTCTCCAAGATGCTATTAGAGCAGTTATTTTCAGTCACTGTGCCATGACCTCGTGTGGTACATATGGTGTGAAGATGACCACGCGTATAGTAGGATCACAATTGTATATTAGGAGGACTACTAGCCAAGCAGCTGCTGCTGAAGTGGGTGATGTAGGGCCCTGGGACTTGTAAAGGGATGTGGTGAGGATCATCCCATCAGAACCACCTAGGTGGCTCTAAGTGGACAGCAGGATATTAATGCAACCAAATTTAAAATTATACAAATCAGTGGAATTTTAGGATAGTCCAATACTTTTTTTTCTATCTCCCACTTTGCAACAGTGTTCTTTTGGTCTGGGATCATAAATTCCTGGCCCTAAGAGCATTATAACCCTACCCAATGAATCCCCCATCCATCACAATCCTCCTATGTCCCAGTCTGTGTCTCAGCAGAGAATTTGGAATAGCTACCTGATGTCATAGCTTTGTCTGGTGTCATAGTTCTGTCTCCACTGTCCTTGGGGTTGCTGATCACCTTCATGCTGATAAAGACAGAAAGCACACAAACAAGAAAGTTGATGCAGGAAGCTATACAATTCCTCTTTGAGAAACTACAGAAATAGGGACCCGAAGAGCTTTAAAGCTTGAGATGGAGGCAAATGGACATCCAGTGCTCCAACATGGATGGGCAGCTTCGATCCCACACCAACCCCTGCATTTGTACTTCAGCAGATCTTGTGCTTCTGCTGCTCCTTACCAAATTAACAGGGTAGGCCAAAGCAGCGGCCACTCTCTCGTTTAGATCCCGCTCCTCCTGGCTTTGATCTGTAGGTTCGGAGGAGCGTGCCAGAGCCGGCTCTTGATAGGTTTCATCAAGCTCATGGTCTGTGTAGGGCTCCCCCTCGGCATCCGTTTCATCATAGTCACTGTTGGCACGGCTGTCGCAGGTGAGATAGCCGTGATTGCCAGCTGAGGCCTCATTTAACAGCTCCAGACTTTCCTGGGGTGGAATTTCCACCTGTGAAAAACGGTTAGGGAAGTTAAGGTATCGTATAGTTAAGGCATATAGTTAAGGGTTAGCATGTAAAAAATCAGCAAAGGATTAGAACAACAGCTTTGTACACACAACAGACACTCTTGTTTTTTAGGTGTATGCATTTATACAAGAGCCAGCTTAGAAGAGGCTATTTTCCAGTACAAGAATGCCTCTAAGATAAGGGATTCACTCCCTTGAAAGAATGGAGGAAATACTTTCCCCCCCCTCCCCAGTTTTGTGGCCTTCTGGAGTTGCAGTGTGCCTGCCATATGAAGTTTTTATACTTAGACTGAAAATGCTGATTTCTTTAAAGATTGCACCGTCCAACAATGTACACCGTCCAACAATGTACGCCATTGATTGAAATGGTGTTAAAATGGGGTGGATCAAATTGGAAGATTTCTATGCTTTAATTTTTAAAAATGGAATTTGTTTTAAATTGTATTTTTGAAAAATGTAAATACGATATGAATAACTACAGTTACATAAACTGGCTATAAGCACCTTAGCCAGAAAGTAAATCAACCAAATCAGTGTCCTCCAACCAGATACATTTCAAAGGTGACTTTTGGATGTAAGTGAAGAGCCAAGTTAGGCTGCAATCCTGAAGTGCACTTGGGCTAGCCTATCTATCACCGGGATGGCCCAATTCCAAGATAGGTCAGCCTAATTACACCAGAAAGTTTTGGGCCAGCCTAAGTGAACTACACAAACCCAGTGAGCATGCTACCCTTGTGCTGTTGCCTCTTCGGCAGCACAGTTGCGCCAGTCAGAGGCCTTCTAGTTCAAGATATGATCTACTTAGGGCAGCTTAGCTGGGCCATTTTTCTGGCCTAAAATCAGGATTGCATTGCTAATCTTTTTCAAATATGAATATTTATATTTTAACCTATCATAATATCTAATTCTACCTAATAATCTCTATTCCTTTCCCATAATATCAAGGTTGCTGCTTGTTAGAAACTCTACATGAGAATATTCAGACTTGGTATCTTAAAAAATATACAATATACAGAAGTAAATTCAGTGAGACTTTCTGAATTCAGTGAGACTTTCCCCCATGGATTTGAGAATTTACATACTGCATATAAAAAATTCGCTTAAGATAAAGTTAGTTCCCTGTCCCAAATCTAAAGAGTCATGACACAGAGAAGCAAGTAGCACTGGAAATGATGCTATGTTGGTTAGAACGGTCCCTATAATCCAGAGTAACTACGGGAAGACATAAGAGGCACGTACTCTGGATTGCTCTATGCATTTTCCATAGGTGGCACCGTAACTACGTTGATGTAAAAGGTTTCATAGTTACTCTGGCTTGTAGCCTGTGGCTATTTCCCTGATTCTTATAACAAGACTATCACTTTTAAAGGACCAAATCAAGAGTGCTATTAACCTCACACATCCTTCTCTCCAAGATCCCATCCCTATGAAGCCACAGTCCACTGGCTATAGACTAAAGAGGACCTGTGTGCTCACCTGCTCCTCTGTTGTCCAGATCGGCCGGGACTGCTGTACACGGATGATGTCCTTGAGCTTTTGATACCAGCTGTTTGAGCTTCCAGCAAGACTGATGGTGGCAGTGAAGAGATGGCTGAAATTTTTGCGCATCTTGCCAGCTTGTGCATAGAGGCGCCGTGAGCTCTTTTTGGAATCTGGCATCAGCCACTGACGCATGGCCTTGACACCCTGGCGGCTGTCGGGTTCACAAAAGACCACAATAGGGAAATACTGCACATAGTTAAGGCGCTCCACTGCTGCAGGAGTGATATCCAGTAATGCATGCTTCTCCTGGTGGGAGGGAAAGAGGTATATTACTCACAATAATTGACACAAATATAAGGCAGTTCTTAAACCAGCAACAACCAACACAATTTTTCTCCAGAGTTCAAAAACATGAAGCACTCTTGCCTTCTCAAAACTAAAAACTTTTTCCAAATATTTTCCAGCCAGGTGCCAAAAGAAAGCTACAAACAGGGCATGAAGGTAACAGACTACCTGTATTTGTGATCACCACCACCATTTGGTATTTGGAGGTAGACTGAACATAGAAGTTATCATAACCAGAGAATTCCAGATAATTTTTTTAGTTTCCTTTTAGAAAGTCACCAAAGCTCATGATGTGTTATCACATTTTTTGTGGCAATAAGCTCCACAAGTTATTATACAGACGTGTGAAGGACTCTCTTCTCTGACCCAAATCATCTGCCAATAAGTTTTATCCAGTGTCCACAACTTTCTATTATAATAATGGGAGAAAAAACTTCTGGTAGTTCTATATATACAGAGAGAGAGAGAGAGAGAGAGAGAGGCTGTCATTCTCACTTGCTGTGCAATTTTCCACACTGAGTCCAGCTTGATAACTTTTGCTGATCCTTCATCCCTGGGGACACTCTCTGGAAAAAAAAGAAAAGTAATGTACACGTGTGACGGGGCAAGAGAAACTTCCCACAAACTACCCACTTCTCAAGAATGCTGTAACTGTCACAGGTTCCTTGGGTAGCATACAGTGCAATCTGAAATCTGTTTACTCAGAAATCAGTCCTTTGTATTCAAAGTTGTGGGTGGCGTAAGTGGCTAAGACACTGTGCCTGTTAACCAGCAGGCCAGGGTTTGAGACCCGTGTCAGCCCCACAAGACATGGTGAGCTCCTGTCCTTAGCCCAGCTCTGCGACGCCAGCTGGATCCAATCGTATTGGCTCTGCCTTTCCATTGGACTAATTCAGTGGCGTGGAGAGGGGGATTTGCTGCTTGGGTAACAGCCTATCCTCCATAACAATCTAACCCAGGCTTTCGTGCTTTGCATGCAGCGTATGCAGCGCCGAGCACGATACTACAGTCTTTCAAGACTGACGGAGGCCTGCTTTTTAATTCTAGGACTACAATTCAATTCTATTGTATTCAATGGGGCCTACTTCCAGGAAAATGTGTTTAAGAATGCAGCCTAAGTGATGAAAGGGACTGGCACTCCACCAAGCCAGGCCATCCATGAAGATGTCTGAAATGAACACTTCAGGCAGCAGGTTGGCATGAGGAACCTGCTTAGGAACTCCCTCCATTCCTAGATTCAGACAGGAAGAGGGGAGTGGAGTAGAAATGTGGCCAAGAAGCGATGGTGTAGCATCTCTAACACTCTTGCCACCCCATTCAATTTCATATCCCTTCTTCTATGTAGTTTTCCTCTTTTTCCAATCTAGGGAGCAGGATGAAAAAATTGAGAAGGCAGCTTATGAACACCTTATGAACGAGGTAGTGGAGGGCTGTATTTTAGGCAACAGGGACCTTGATCCAGCCTGATTCCCCCTGCCCCTTTCCAATCAGAGTTTGCTCTTGTCAGGCAGATGGGCAAACTTCTTCAATAAGGCCAATTAAAATATCACCAAGTTAGAAGGAAGCAATCAGAGTTCTCAGAGCTCTTCTTCAGGCAGTGAGTGAAGCAAAATAAAAATGGGTGGACAGCAGAAGAGAATTTTGGATTGAATGTTGTACCTACCAGCAATCTCAAACTGATCTGGCATGTCTGTACTCAGTTTCTGCATTGCAATGTCAGCAATGGGGCCGAGGATCACCACAGGACGCTTAAAAGTTGCTGCAGGGGAGAGATGGGGAGAGAGACGCTCATGGCAAGAAATAACATGGTGCAAAGCAGTTAAATTAGGAGTGTCAATCTTGTTTCAAGCAGAAGGCCACAGAAGGCCCCACATGGTGTCTACTGAAGGCCAGCAGTGATGTCATTAAGAAAGTGATAACCACAAATAAGAATCTTTTTCCTCACTTAGGAAATCATTACCGCAAATTGTAGAACATACTATGTTGTCAAGATGTGAAAAAGCCCAATTCCATACCATCTGCCTCTTTCCCCTAACTTTCCTTACCTTCTGAGGTCTGTTTCTCCCTCCCAGTAGTCTAGCATAATGGCTTGCAAGATGATTGGACTCCACTTTTAGCAGTTGCCATTTCTGCCAATATGTACCTTCTGAAATTAGCTGATGGTGGTGCTGGCAGAGCCCAGTTAATATAGGGGCTGGATACATCCTATGGGACTTCTATTTGAAACCCCTGAATTAGACTGGTTAACTAAAAGTGGGACTCCTCAGGTTGAAATCTTTGTTCTGCCAAGAAATTCGAGTGATCATGAGCAGTTCTCATCATTTAGACCAACTTGCATCACAGGTTGTGGCAAGGATAAAATAGGGAAGGGTATGAAAGAAGATTTTTAATTTTACCCACCTTCCCTGAGCACGACTCTCTCATACGGTGGGTAGTGGCCTTGCTTGGTGAGAGCCGACAAGTCTTCTCGGCTCTTGCGCAGGTTCTTTTTAGCCCCTCGCAAGCCTCGGAGCTTCCAGAACTCAGCACGGGCCCCTGAAGTGCTCGATGTGGCTTTCAGAACAGACTCCAGACTGGCAATCTGTTCGGCCCTGGAATGTGAGCAAGGAATGCAGCCTTATTTTGTAACAGAGACTGTGGCAATGCTCCTCTCACTGGCCATAAATTCCCTACACCCCTCAGACTTACCCATTTCAATTTACACTACATAAATAGGACAAAAATCAGGTGTGCACCATCCACTTGTTTTACTTTCTAACCCAGCCCTTCCTCTAAACCAGTCCTGCCCCATCCATGAAGCTGGCTGTTTACCTTAAATACACCCCGGATCCCTTGCAACTCACAGTGGGTTGTGCAGCAGGTAAGTCACATAGAAAGTCAGAACATATCCATAAAGACTCAAGGACCAAGCGAGAAAGTTTGACAAGGGTCAGCCATGGTGCCCCTCACCACACGATACCTGCTCTTGTTTGGAATGATGCCCTTGTCCTGCTCCTGCAGGTTCTTCCCCATCCGTACAGCAAGCCAGCTGCCCAGTTTGCCTCGGTACATGGTGTCTATCACATGGAACACCTCCCCACGGGTGAAGCTCAGACCAGAAGGTGTGTCCTTCTCAAAGTCAAAATGAGTGCGGATGTAGAATGAATCCCCCACATTGGATTTGACCATCTTCCTGTAGACTGGAAAGGACAGAGAAAAAAGGGTTAGAGACCCTTTTAGTGTTTTAGACACTTCAGTGTTCCTATAGCAATACTTCTCTCCATATTGTCCCCCAAACCCATTAAGGCGGTTGGGCATTTGCCAAGAATAATGCATATGCACAGGCATATATGGTCTGTCATTCTCATAATACTGTAGTTCTATAATGTTAGACATTCTCATAAGATTCATAAAATATTAGATATAATATTCATATAGAATACCGTATTTACTCAAATCCAATGAACCATCAAATCTAATGCACACCCTATATATTTATAATCAAAACACCACATTTAATCAAATCTAATTAACCATTGAATCTAATGCACACCCTGATTTTGGAGACTAAATTTGGCTGGAAAAGGTGAGCGTTAGACTCGAGTAAATACAGTGTATTAGTCATTGTCATAACTGGTATACTGTATCCAGAAAGAGGAGAAGGAGCAGATTGGGAGGCTTCAACAGGAAATAGGGATTAAAATTCCCTTCGGCTGCAATCCTAAAGACACTTTCCTGGGAGTAAGAAACACTTAACATAACGGGGCTTACTTTTGAGTAGATATGGTTAGGATCGTGCTCTTACCCTTTTGAAATCCTCACAACTTGTAATGTGTTTCTTTATACCTGCAAAATCAATTTCACTAACAAATATCCAAGGAGAAAAGGCAGGAGGCAGCGAAAGTGAGAAAGGGGTAGGATCTGGCTTGCCAGATGCACTCCTTCTGCAGTTTCTCCATCCTAATCATGGCCCCCTCTGCCCAGTTTCATCACAAACACCTTCAATGGCTAACCTGCTCTTCAGGGGAACTGGACCAGGAAGGCATCAGTTTTATGCCAGCACCTAGTAGCATGCTGCCCAAACATACAGCTTTCCAACCCTTTTCCACAGTGGCCAACAACAAAATATATGCTCCACTGACAATCAGGGCCCGTAGGATTGTGTCTGTGAGACAGTCCTGTCCAGTGGTGGGATTCAAATAAATTAACAACAGGTTCTATGTCCTAATAACCTAAATTTACAACAGGTTCTATGTCCCATTAGTAACCGGCTCTCAGAACCAGGTGCTATAGAGGGTTCTATAGAACCTGTGAGAACCCCCCTGAAGCCCACCACTGTTCCTGTCCCATCTCTACAATCCGACTATCCCTGGTTGCGGAGCAGAATTACTATCCCCAGAAACCCAGAATTACTATCCCCAGAAGATGATCGTAAAGAGGCAAATTGAATTCTTAGTGATGCAGTTCACCGACACCACACTAGCATGGCTTGGGAATTCCTCTAACTGAGAGGGGACAGGGGATGCCCAATTTGCAAGTTACTCACTGTCCTGCTTATTCTGAGTGTGCAGGGTCACCTCCTCGCCTGCTGGCAGCTCCAAAAGGTATTTTATAGCTTCCTCCCGTGTCACATTTTGGAAGACTTTCTCATTTACCTGTCAAGGAGATAAAAACAGGAATAAAAAGGTGACTTGGGCTGCAATCCTAAGCCCTAGTTAGGCTGGCATAAGTCCCGGCACAAATCCTGTGCTGTCCTGGGGGTGTCACAAATGTGATATAAAGCACTTCTGTGCCACTCCTGGAGGGTTAGGCCAGCACACAGACATACGCCAACCTCCCCACACCACCAGGGGAACAGGAAGTGGGTGAGTTGTAGCAGCCTAAATTGGATAGGGTTGTCCCCTAAAAGTAGCAACTACAACTAACTTTCAGGACCAACATCCTGCATCGCCACAATGCTTGCCCACCAGGAAATATCTGAAACTAAAGAGATTGTAGGTTCCTAGCTCCAAGATGTCTTTGTAAAGGTCTATTCCTTTTAGGAATTTATTTTAGGAATTCTAAAAAGGAATTCCTTTTTGGATATATGTTAAGGCAAATATCACTTTTAAGGCACAATAATATCACTGCTTATTTGATATTAACAACATCACTGTCTTTCTGAGGCACTGGGATGTTAAATTAATCCACAATGCAATTCTCAGACATATCTGCTAGTCAGGCATGCACTACATCATACACATATCCAAAAAGAGGGAAAGATGTCATGCAGAACAGACAAATAACTTTGGGTCACAGATTCAATGTACAGCATATAGGTTTGAATCACCACCTTCATAGCTAATGTCTGAAAACACAACCAGGTAACGGCATAAAATTTGGATAAGCATGTAGAAGGCAACACCCCAAATGGTTTAGCCACACCTGGGGATCCTGGAAACTAGGAGTAAGGAGCAACATGGGAGGAACAGAATGGTAGAACTCACTACAACAAGATGCACTGACCACTAGTTTAGACAGCTTTAAAAGACCAGACAAATTCACAGAAAGAGGAGAGGTAAACTGATGCTGTTAACTCGAATAGTTAGAATAGAATAGCTATATGGGATCTCCACTTCCAGAAGCAGTCTATCTCTATGCATTAAATAATAGCAACAAAATTAAGCGCTATTGCATTCCTGCCTGTAGGATTCCCAGGGGACCTGGCTGTTGCTAGAATCAGGATACTGGACTGGATTAGTTAGCCCTTTGGTCCAACCTGGGACTGCTTCCAGAAATACATAATAATAATAATTCCAGAAATAATTAATAATTATTTATTATTATTAATTATTTAATAATAATAAAAGCTTTCCTGCTGGAAAGCTTTCAGGCTGGTCATCCGGCACAGACATACCTGAAGAATCTGATCGCCTTCCTCGATACCTTGCATCTCAGCTGGACTTCCCTCTTGCACACCAGCCACAAAGATGCCAACATCATTGCCCCCAGCAAGGCGCAGTCCGATGCTCTTCGCTTTGATAAAACGTACAATGTTGGAATCTGGACTGTATCTGCAACAGAGAGGTACTTCTCAGCATCAGACAGATTCCAGTAATTGCTATGCCCTGGAGTTGGCAAGAAGCAGACACTTATCTTACCCATTCTTTCCACCACTTTGGGAGACGAAAGTATCAGGGTGTGCATCATAATTGTTCTCTCCAGTTTCCATAGTGTCTGAAGGGGAAAACAAAAGGGACAGATTACTATTCTAGCAACTGCCTCAAGTAGCATTAACTAGGTTGGAACAATACCAGCTCATATCCTGGGTATGGAAATACATTAATCTATTTACACTTGCCTTTTTTAAATGTATAAGTTTTTTTGATTTCTTGTACTAAATACTTTTAAGCTTTTTAAAAAATTGGCAGCATAGACAAAGACAGCCATTAGATTTCAGAGGCTCAGTGTGGGCAGCAGACCTGGCAGACAATTCCTATTTTAGTGTCTCCATTAATAGCATTTAAAAAAAAAGAAAATCCACAGTTTTATAACATTGAACTTCACTGAATTGATAACATTGAACTTTTCTATTTAGGCAATGCAATATCTCAGGTTGTGGGTGCAGGTGGTGCAAACATTTGGTGCATGGTAAGATGTACTGTTATTTTTCTGGGTTTTATAAGCAATGCTAGGCAAGTGTCCTCCCCTTAGGGAGCATTTCTACAATGCTTAGTAGAAAGGGGCTCCTCTCGAAGCCTCCTTCAAGTCTAAGTGTGGGGCTCATTCATCGTCCGCCACCCAGTTTATGACGTAAACAAGAGTTGAAATTGAAAAAATAATTTAATAATTAAATTATAAATTTAATTAAAATTATTTATTATTATTATTGATAAATATTATTAAACATTAAATTATTAAAATAATTAAATTAAATTATTAAAATAAGTAATGTTACTTATTAAAATTTACTTATTGTTACTTATTAAAATTAAAAGTAATGTTACTTATTAAAATTAAAACCTGCCCTTCCTCTAAGGAGCTTGGGCCTATGTCCAGCTCTGTTTTCCAAAGCCAAGACTGTGGGACGAGCCTAATCATTGATCTTCGCAGCTGAACAAGGATGTGAACCTGGGTTTCTGGTTAAGTCCAACACTAAATTAGCACCCACCCTCTGGACTCTGTCATTGTGCAACATCTTCTTACTTCAGGTTAGAGCTCATAAATGAAAGAAACCAACTGCTAGGACTCACCCACAACAGATACTGTGGAAACCTCTTCTACTGGCAACCATTCCCTACTAGACTGCCTCCGTGTCCTACATGGGAATAAAAGACACACACCCAACAATTCAGCTGTCATTAGAGAGGGAGGTAACAGAGTTTCTGTAGCTGCCTTTGCTCATCTTTCTCCTCCAACAGCTTGGCAGGAGAAGGAAGGTGCTACTGTTGTGACCCTCTTCCAACTTAAAATCAGAATTAGAGCACACAGTGGAGTGGTGGGCTGAAAAGCACAGTGGACAGACTGACAAGGGCTTCATCCACTCAACACTCCAAATGGTTGAGCTACCCCTGGGGTTAGGATTAACTCTGGGTATAACCCACGTTTTTGGAAAGTCTGTGGGCCAGTCACGCACCACAATGTTATACTTTAAGAACTAGCACATTACACCACACAAGAAACCACAGAGAGAAGACAGAATGATGGGGACTCTGGATTGGTGGCACCACGTGAGGATACGCAAGATGCTCTTACGGTGAGAAATTTCTCTGTGAGGAGTCAGGAGACTGTGGTGGGCTCTCCACAGGAGGTGGTGGCGAGATGTCGGAACCAAGAGCAGAGATATCTGAAAAACAAAAATGAGAGTCAGACCACTGGTATAAAGTCTCTAAACAGAGCTGTTGCTGAGATGTCTATCCAAGGCTGATGGAGTCCCCATTGCTAGAATTCCTTCCCAGTCCAACCTTTCGAGTTTATGACTTATCAGCCACATACAAATTTATACCGGTAGCCATTAGGACTAGAAAGAGAGATTCTATAAGTGCCTCAATTTCACACTAGCTATTGGACTCTTGGCTTGCAGTTCCGCCAAGATGAGACAGAATTAGCTGTTTCTCTGTAGAGCCCATACAAGATAGACTCCCCCAATTCTGCAGATTTGCTGTACTGAGCAGAAGCAAAAGTTTCAAACAGAGTTGCAAGCCTTTGGCAGATCACCCTTCCTCCCATCTTTGGAGGGTCAGGAAGAGGCCAGGACAAATCTAGGCAGAGTCACTGCAATCAGCCTCCTCTATACGTTACGTCATTCTATGAATTGAGACACAGATGCAATGACCCTGGATACAATTCCAACAGAGTTTATCTGGAAGGGAGCAAAGCTAAAGAGATCCATTGAATAGCCTGTAGCGTGCAGAGTGACCAGATCCTTAAACTCATAATGTAGGACACGGTCTCCCAAAAGTCTGGATTTTCAATTGAAAATCTGGACTTTAAAAATGTAGGACAAAATGTCAGACGTCCTACGTTTTTTAAAAATCAGGAGTAAGCTCCATTAAATTAATGGGCTTACTTCTGGGTAAACGTAAAGTAAGTGATATACTCACCTTGGCTGGGGAGGGTGCTTGGGGGCGCTGGGGGGCAGTTTCAGGAT
Source organism: Cryptoblepharus egeriae (assembly GCA_030015325.1). Classification (NCBI taxonomy): domain Eukaryota; kingdom Metazoa; phylum Chordata; class Lepidosauria; order Squamata; family Scincidae; genus Cryptoblepharus; species Cryptoblepharus egeriae. Next base: position 3,065,073 of record JAREYC010000015.1, on the reverse strand, counting down.
GCTGCAGCTCGGCACAGCTAAGTCCAGCCACACAGTAGCCATTTTTAAAAAACATTACTGTGTGCACGCGCACGCACTCTTCCCCTTCCGAAAGCTCCAATGGAGAGCGCTAGCACTTTTCCGTGGGCGGAGTTAGGTATCCTCTCCTGTCCTCACCAGCCAATTAGGAAAGTGAAAGTGCCAGTGAGGTCAGGAATGGATATTATTAATAATAATAATAAATAATTTTAATTAAATTTATAATTTAATTATTAAATTATTTTTTCAATTTCAACTCCACCCATGGAGAAGCACTAGTGCTCTTTGTTTGAGCTTTCGGAAGGAGAAGAGTGCATGTGTACAGTAATTTTTTAAAACGGTTGCTGCAGCTGGCCGGACTTAGCTACACCAAGCTGCAGCAGCCTGAAACTGCCCCCAAGTGTCCCCAAGCACCACTCACCTTCCTAGAAGGTTGGATAGGGGCCTATTGGACCAGACAGTCCCGTCCAAAGGCCAAAATCCGGACTTGTCTGGCCAATTCCAGCTTTCTGGGAGTCCTGATGGAGTGGTTGCTTGAGAACCACTGGAGCCACTTCTTATAGTTTTTGTGGGATGAAGGGTTGCCATATGTATCAAAAAACAGGGACAATCCTGATGTCCCTATTTTGCGGAAGAAAATTATGGCAACTATAACACCATTTAGGTCTTAAAAGTATTGGCACCCATCAGTTTTGAAAGACTATGGTATCGTGCTCAACGCTGTATGCGAAGCACAAACGCCTGAATAGATTAATATGGAGGATAGGCTGAAACCCAAGCAGCAAATCCCCCCTCTTCACACCACTGAAAGAGTCCAATGGGACAGCAGGGCCAATACAATTAGTTCCAGCTGCGTTGCAGAGCTGGGCTAAGGACAGGAGCTCACCCGGTCTTGTGGGGACCCAGGTCTCGAACGCTGGTTAACAGGCACAGTGTCTTAACCACTTGCGCCACCCACAGCTCTTAACCACCATTTAGGAGTAACAGTTCAAATCTCTCCATTTCCTCTAAGCTTTGGGACATTAAATCCTAGAGCCACCCCATCTCTCAGTGTGCCCCTTGTCAACACTGCTGTTTCTTTCCTCCCACCCCCTCACCGTCCAGGTGGGAACTTGAGCTGTCGCTGTCTCTCACTTGGGGGATATTGACCAGGAACTGGCTGTTATCCCGCAAGACCAGCAGGGTGAGCCTCCCCTCCGACTGCTCTATCAGATGCCGTGTCTCTATCAGAGACATATTCTCACAGGCCACATCATTGATCTGGAAGAGAGAGAAGAATACTCACATGGTACAATGCACAGGTTATGGAAATCTACACACACACACACACCCCACACACACAGAATCACTTGTATGCTATCTTTCATGCTCATACTGTAAATCAACATCTTCCAATTTCTGGTTCACTTATAAAATGTATAAGCATTCACACACACATGTGCAGTCACCTATATGCACACATAAAACCTGTATATATATCCCTAAGGAGAGGTCATGCCCACTGCCTGTCATTCCATCTCACAATCTTCTCATGGGGAGAGGCCATAAATCAAAGCCATGGCATCAACTTTGAGGGCTTAAGAACAGCCATGCTCAGGTCAAGGGGCCAATCAAGTCCAGGTTCCTGTATCTCACAATCACTAGATGCCTTTGGGAGCACACAAGATACCTGGATCCTGAACGTCATGGACTGGAAGATGGACTATAAGAGAGGAAGTATGAAGGAGAGTCTACTACATTTTCTCATCTGCTCCATCTCTCTCTTCCTCTTCCAATTCAGGGACCAGGGGAAAGGGGAAAAAGGAAGAACAGCAGTAGAAGTGAGAGGAAGTAACAGGGACTGTTAAAGGGGGAGAGCAGCATTTGGTGCCTCACCGTAGGCATCTGGAAGACTTGGAAGTCAAAGCAGCAAAATTATATTAAATTTAGATTTTAGCAGAATATGTTCTTTGGAAGCAGGGACCTCTTAGGAAACTCCAGAAGTTACATACATTAAGTTGTATATAAGCCGTGATGATCAGAAGTGAGGGAGAAAGAAAAAGGTTTCTGCATTGCCAGCAGCTACCTTTGTGATTTCCAGATCTTGCACCAATGCAGAAAAGGGGATGCAAGCACTCCATTGCACATGGGAGCCAGCAGAATTGATATTTTAACAGGCCTCCTGGTGCACATTCCTTTGGCACACCCACACTGAACAAGCCTACTCCAGATCTCAAGAGTGGAAGGAGAGGCTGTTTACATTATGGGGTAAGGCCTAGCTAAGTTTTCCCATTCACCAGCAACTCCTCAGCTACAAAGTCACCAAGAGGGATGCCGTTAATGGGAAGAGTCACACATTTGTGGCACTGCACCCACCCACACATTGATATGTCAGGTACATAATTCTGAATATATTCTGTAACTTATAGGCAGGGTGTGGTTAGACAGGGTGTAGTACAATTATTCTAAAGCTGCAATCCTACCAATGGTTCCCAAACTGACAGGTCATGATCCACCACAGGGAACCACAAGCAGGGCATCTCCCTTTAGGGGAGCAGCCCAAGTCCCATGGTATTGATAGCGCTACAGCGATCACAGCACTGCTGCTTCCAAGAAGTGTTTTTATATATCCACAAAGCAGTGCTGTAGAGTCCAGCAGGGTCCAAAGACTCCTACATGGTCTTAGATGCTCACAGCCCCCTCTTGTCAATTTAGTGTAAACGGCCCCTATCTCTAATCTAAATTTAGTGTAAATTTAGTGTAAATGGCCCCTATCTCTAATCTAAAGTAACATCCAGTTTTTTGCAGGAAACTAGTATTTCCCACCCCAAATGTTCTCAGACTACTCCCCAGAACTGGGGAGGTGGTCTTCAAAATTTTGGTGTCCCCAGGAGGCAGACAGCTATGCCTCTAGCATCAAGACTGACAAGTGAGAGTTGAGAGTTCAGGATCCCCAGAAGTGTCCAGTGTCGACCCTCAAGAACACTTCTGTGCCTGTCGCTCAGCTTTCAACTGATGTGCTGTGGCACGTTGGTGAGCCATGGAAGGCCCACATGTGCACCTCAGGAGTTTGGATCAGTGGCTGAAAATCTCAGAAAAGCTCTTCTGGGTTCTGTGGCTCTAAGGCAGCTGTTTGTTGTAACAGATTGTCTGTTCCTCTTCCGCCACTGCCAGAGAGCAAGGGATGGATAATTCATTACTACAGATAGTTGCCCTAGAAGTAGATCTGCAGAACCCAGAACAGTTTCCCAGAGTTGGAAGTAATATTACAAGAGGTGACGACCATAGAGGTCAATGTGCCATGCAGAGAAAAAAAACAATGAAATTAGCTGATATACCCTATATATGGTGGTACTGCTGGGAAACATTTCTCAGGCAGAAGGGAAACCATGCAGGGTAGACAACCTATTTCCAGGTTGTCTAGAAGTCAACCTATTTGGAGAAGCAGGAGATTTAATCCTGCTAGGAAGACTTCATCCTTTCATCTCTCCTTCTCATAAGCAGCAGAGGGAGGGGGGCGTGAAATGTTTGTTAAGATTATCAATAAACATTACCCGCTACCATGCAGTCACAACTGGTCTTTGATTTTCATTCACACTAACACATGGTTGGACCAATCACTGGAGTTTCATCCTTGACTAATCACCAGGACCCATCCCCACATACCTTTAAGACGAGGTCCCCCTCCTGCAGTGAAGAATCCTGCGAGGCCAGTCCTGTGTCTGTGATATGTTTGATAAAGATCTGGCTACCTAGCTTCAAGCCATATTCTGCAGTTTTACAGCAGGAGATGTCAAAGGAGGAGGCAATAAAGAGAGACAGCAGTGAGTTAATGTTCTGTGTCAGGACGGAAAAGCCAGACTTCTAAAAAATTAGCTTGCAGTGCAAGGCATGCAAGCTTTTGAGATCCATAGAAATATAGAATAAAGAATTTTGTGGAAACCTAAAGCCTGCCTAATTCTACACACAGCATAGATTCTCCATTATTATCTGTCTTTTGGGATTTGCATTTAATTTGTATTAATTTTTTACATTGACAAGCAATTATATTAGTACTCCTTTGACTCACATTTGATCAGAAAACTTTTTGAGATACTGTACTTGGGTGCCCTTTAGGGAGAAAGGCCGAGTACAAATCTAATACATACATACTTATTTGGAATTGATTTGACACATGATGTAGTAATGTCGATGTGCTTAACTGGATTTTTTAAAAAAATATAAACTCTTGGAGAACAGATGTTCCAAAAGTTACTTGCTACGATAACCATGTTCATGTGAACATGTGCATGTTCAGCAACACTGTATACCTGAACTCCAGTTGCTGACAAAACAACAAGGATCTACTTGTGGACTTCCCAGAGGTATCTCATTGGCTACAGTGGGAAACAGGACGTTGGACATACTAGATCACTGGACTGATCACGATCACTGTGGTTTTATGTTCTTAACTAGTAACAGCTCTCAACCATCTCTGTCCCAGAGGCATGTGGGAACAGAATCCTCGGCCGCCTCTACCCCAGTGGAAACAGAAACTTCAGCTATCTCTGCCCCAGAGGCATTTGAGAGTAGAACCCTCAGCCTACTTGACTGACACAGAACATGCAGACACCTCACGTACAGGTCAAGGCTTTTGTAAACAGATTTGAGCGGAGACGAATCACATTTAAATGAGTGGTCTGTTAACAGCCACCACCTCCCCAGCCCTGCAGGAGGGACAGTTCAATTCTGACAGTTCATTTCTGTGTTTTACCTTCACTGTCCTTGCTCTTCACCAGGACAGATCGGAGAGGTTTCATTCTTTCATCTTGCCTTGGCAGCCTCTTAAATCCAGACACTAATGCCAGCCCACTAGAGTTCCCTTTGTGAGTATAGCCATTGGTGAATGGTTGCCTGTCAGAACCACTGTCTTGGCTTCGCCTCCGGCGGCCAACATCTTGGCTCCGCCTTCTGTTCTTGATGGGCTGCCTCCGCGGAGCATCATCTTCATCTCGGTAGCGCCCAGAACTCCGCTCGCTGGAGGAGTCACCGTCATAGCCTTGGTTGTGATCTGCCTCCGCTTGACGCCTGCCATAGTTGGAGTGTTTAGTGGCATTTCGTGGCAATGTGTCACCCTGGTAGCCATTCTCCTCATCAGAGTCATAGCGCCTGGTGTTGACCGAGTGTGAAGAGTGAGTAGAGAGAGGCATGGCTTTGGGCTGGTTGGATTTGGTGACTGGAAGGTGGATTTTCCGAGGTCTTTTTACTGTCTGTGAATTGAAAACAACTGAATTTTTATCAGAAGCACATTGTACAGGCATCCCCCACTTGTGGAGCACCATCCAAATAAAAACTGTTGAAAAGTGGAACCCAGTCTTTTTCAGCTTGCAAATGCAATATAGACACCAAAAAAGACATATATTTATTAACACATAGCCTAAAACTTATTTATAAGCCTAATACTTATTTACTAACACATAGTCAAAATACATAATAAATTACAGTAAAATGAACAAACGCAAATGTGGGCACTGAATATCTTATGTTTTTGAATGATGGTTATTTATTTACTGTAGAAAGTCCTAAGGAAATGCCAAAAACAATTTGATCACCATGACACATGCAAACAACATCAGGGAAGACAATTTTAGCCTCTAACCCAGCAGAGAGGTTGAAAGAGTGGAGCATGCATTGAATGAACGAGTTCTGGGTATAATTGAAAGCATACACTACTTCTTGTATGCTCTGAGATGGATCTGGTTGGCCACTGAGAGATAGAGGAAGCTGGACCACATGGGCCTCGGGTCTAGTCCATAATGGCTCTTCTTTTGCTCTTAAGTTATCCTGATGCAACAGCCATTATCCTGCATTGTTTCCCTGAAACCTTCTGAAAGCAGCACCAGAGCAAAACATTCACTTGGCCAAACAGGTCGCTTCATGGATCTGTCATCTTCTCATCTTATTACTCTGGCTCGACTGGCAAAATCTCCATGAAGGAAGCATTAGAAGGAAAAGCACCACCAGCTCCCTCCTTTCTGCTCTTATTTTGGCTTTTAATCCCTTTACAAAGAAACTCTTCCCCCACTCACAATGTTGGCCAACTTGCCGCAGCTCTTCAAGGTCTGGATAGCAAAAGAAGAAGACACATTCTCCATGGAGAGGCCATTGACCATGGCAATCTTGTCTCTGGTCCTGCCAACAAGAACAGAAGATGCATCAGGGAAGGAGACAACACCAAGAAGAGGGGCTATGTTCCAGTCACTATTAATAAGCAGCCATTACACAACCAAACATAAGCCAGTTGGGGGGCATCTTGCCAAAGCACACAGAGAGCTAGAAAGTAGTGCGTTGGGAGTTAGTTCTGAATACTTAAATTCAAATTCCCCTGCAGTCTTGTGGTTTCCTGGGTGACTTCAGGCCAGTCACTCTCGTTCTTGCCTACCCCACTGGGATGCGATGACAAAAGAAGTGAAGGAACAATGTATGCCAGCCTAAGCTCCTTGGAGGAAAGGAGATATAAAAATGTGAATAAATTAACAAGGTCTGTGCCTAGACAGTGAATGCCAATGAAGAAAGGCTTGAATTAGTTTACTGGAGTTGAAAATTCCATAGCCTGGGCACCACTAAAGAACCTGGTTGTCCAGACCCACTAGCCGCAGTGATAGGATGTGGGGTAGAGACTCTGCTGAAGACCAGAGCAGGTGGGCAGGTTCATGCAAAAGGTGATAGCTTTAAAAAAGTCACGCAATGGTAATCCCCTTCATAATCAGCCACTGGCTATGTTGCAGTGATGTCATGAAATGCTGGTCTACTCATATTCCAAAAGAAACTTTGTGTATCTTCAGCTTAGCCCTATCTAAGTTGAGTAGCAACTTCAGCTGGTTTGGATGGATTTCCCATCTCCCCCTTTCATCACTCACTGGAGTCTGCCATAAGCTGGTCCTCCTGGCACAACATCAGAGACTATAATGGATGTGTCTCCATCGATGCCACTGGGACGGTCCCGGCCTCCTGAGATGGCAATGCCAAAGCCTCTTCGGGGATCCTGTATGGAAAGAGCAGGTGTCAGTGCTGATCTCCAAGGATATCAACAGAAGTTTGAAGATCTGGTCTGAAAACAGGGCCTTTCAGCCACCAGCTTCTTTTCCTCTTCCACCTCCACCACACGCATATCCCAACTCATGCAAACCAGGCTAAAAAGCAAGGTGCTCTGCAAATGAGAATGATGGCACAAAATTCAGTAGGTGGTTCACACAAGTCACACGTAGGTCCAAAATACTGTATTTTCTTGAATCTAATGCTCACCTTTTCCAGCCAAATTCAGTCTCCAAAATCAGGGTGTGCAGTAGATTAGACGATTAATGAGATTTGAGTAAATACAGTATTTTGATTATAAGTATAGGTGCGCATTAGATTCAGTGGCAAATTAGATTCATGTAAATACATTACTCCTTATGAAGCTGGCATTACTGATTATCATGAAGCATCAAAGGCCACCGTGACAATGGCAATTGATTTCTTTCTTTTCTGCTGGCAATTTTGAGGAATGTCTCTTCCTTGCCTGACCAGGATGAATGTCTTACCCTTACATCTCTCTTCCCAGATGAGAAGGCCTGGGAAGACCATTAGATGGCTCAGAGTAGGTGGGAAATTCAGTTTCTGGGGGCTGTGAACCTACCATGCCATGGGTCAGCCTGGGCTATTGCAATGACAGACAAATCAGGATACCACACTCTCATTCCCCCTTGAATGACCGAAGAAAGAATGAGAAGTAGGATGTAGAGCAAGTACACTTATACCACTACCGAAGAGGAGCGAACAGGAGAAAAAAAAGAGGAAGATGATAACAACATCCCTCTCCTATCAGCCCCACATACTTTGTTCAATGTCACTGTGTACTGCTCCCATATCAGCATCTCCTCCATGTCTGCAACCTGGAAAAATCAAGAGGGGACAAAGTTGAGAAAACTAGATATGAAGTGAGACACATGCAAATGAACATATGAATACACATGAATTTGAATGAGAGAGAGAAAATAAGGAACTCCTTTAAGATGACATCTGCTATGACATGAATGGATATAATATAAAACAAAGAAAATATGCATTTTGCTTTATGGTTATTTTCTTTTACACACACCTAAATGGATCAACCCATTGTTTAATCATATAGGTTTTGATGAATTAAATCAACTGACAGCCCAATTCCACGGTTGATGAGTGCCTGAGTTGCAAGTCATAAAAGCACTGTAAAGCACTTTGACACCCAGAGAGTAAGCGGGTGCCAGCAAGGCGGCCTGTAACCTCTTGAAGGCACTGCATCTTGTCTATTGGAGGAGCTAAACACTGAGCTGGATGGCAGAGGAAGAGCGGAACAGAACAGGTGTAGTTTTTGGGTTACAGCAGAATCACCTGATAATGTTAATTCAAGCAGCTTCTTCATGCTGTGCACCCAGAATTAAAGCCAATGGGCAAAACCAATGCCATTTTTTGATTAAGCAGCCCACAAATAACCTAAATTTGTTTTTTTAATTTCAGTAGTGCTTTATAACAAATCATTTCCATATATCCTGCCCCTCCTACCCCTTTGACAGATCTCTTGTTTAAAAGGCAAAGACCCATTAACCATTAGTCTGCCCTGTTCTCTGTTAATCTTTTAAGTTTGCACTTCATAAAAAAGAATTTTTATTTTTGCTGTAGTTTCCTTTTGAAGTTTCCTTTTGCAGTTTTGAAGTTTCCTTTTAAAAATACTTAAGATAATAGTCTTCAATTGGTTTTCATGTCATGATCCTAATACATAATGAGGTTTGGGGATCCATCCTCATCCCAACCCCTTCTGGGAACTGACCTGTCCCACCCCAACACCCTGTTCCCACTTTACCACTTGTATCTTCACAACAACCTTGTGAGGTAGCAGGGCTAGCCTTAGGAGCTAAGGGAAAGAAGAGGCCTATGCAAGATTACAATATCCACTAGGGTTCTGTTTTGAAATCTCCAGTGGATAAAAAGTATCCATGGATTAAAACAAACCAGTGGAAATAGATTTGAAGACCCCCTTCCAGGTTTCTTACTTCTCCATTGCTCCCAATGAATAAGGTTGCACCTAAATAGCTGCAGGGGTTTGATTCTGGGTCTCCCTGCTAATACCAAAAAATGTGTTAAATAAAAGCAGTTTTAAAGAAAAGGGGTGTTCCTTTACAACTGTTTAAAAACAGTTTTGTGTTGTAGAAAAGCAGTCAGCAATTCGGACCCCCTGCCTTTGCCTGGCTCAGCAGAAGAATGGAATGATTGCTTGCATGACTGCCTCTCTACAACAGTAGAAAAGCAGTTTTTAAAACTGTGATTTGCAGTGGCCATTCAAATCTGTGTATAAAACATCTGTGTACACCAAGGTTGGACCTGCATATCAAGAACTAGTAACTACACACTTAACTGTAGTTGTTAATTGTTTAAATTAAATCAAATACTTCTCAGCCCTCTGCAAAATATTCAGAGATCTACCATGATCTACTTTGCTGCCTACCCCTTGACTGAAGTTCTCCTTGAATAGCTCCGATGTTTTGGGTCTAAGGTTGGGGGAAAGATGGCCTGATGGAAGAGATTCATTCAGCTGCCACCTTTATAGTTTTGCCTCTCTAACCTTCTTGTGAATTGATGAAAACAATTAATGGGACCTTTGGGAATAGTTGCCGTAGGTGGATTCTCCAGGTGCGCTGCTGCCTTCACAGCCAGAGTCAAACAAATGCAGAGGAAGCATTAACTATTTTTAAAATAAACTTTATTAGATCTTGAAGCCTAACCAAAAATGTGTTGACTGCGAGGAGGCAACAACACACAGCTGATGTTTGGAGGCATGCAGACTATTAATTTTTCAGTCACAAAATGTACGGGATCTTTGTTGTTCTCTAAATGCAGCTTATCTCACAAGGTTCTTGTGAAGATAAAGGGCCATGCAGAGCGCTCCGAGCTCCATCCAACAGTGATTTTCAACCTTTTAATCTCACAGAACATTGGTATTTTTAATGCCTTGTCAAGGCATACCATGTGGAGCATGCATGTGGAGCATAGATTCTCCAGCATTTCAACTCAGGACATCCTTCCTCTGCATATGATAATCTGTATGGGACCCCTTGGAAGCGATGTCATGGCTGGAACAGACATCAGACATGGCATCACTAGGATGCCACAGTTCCTCCATGTCTATTTGGAAGCAAGTCTTATTGTGTTTAGTGAGACTTACTCCCAAGAAAGCAGCCCGAGTGCCCCATTCCAAGATGGCAGCAGTACCCAATGCCAGATTCCAAGGTGGCAGCAGCTTTTTGTGATCCCCTGAAATGAAGTGACCACCACATTGGGAAACACTGCCTTAGAGGAAAGAGAAATATATAGTAGAGGCATGCATTGCTTAACAAGTACCCACATATAAAACTGGTAGTCAAAGCATAACAAAGAGGATCTTGATGCAAAGAAGTCTCAAGTAGCCTTGCTCAGCCAAAGATGGTCAGCAATAGACTGGGCTGAATGTTCCCTTAATGACCTGATAGCATAATAATACCCCTTTTGTTTAACTGGCTGCACACCTGTAATGCACCCACATCCTCCTCTCTACAAAGCTACCACATTCCCAAACCACATGCCTTCAAGAAAAAGCACATTCCCTACAGTGGTGGGCTTCAGGGGGTTCTCACAGGTTCTATAGAACCCTTTCCTAATGAGTGCCTGGTTCTGAGAATGGGTTACTAATGGGACATAGAACCTGTTGTTAATTCAGGTTATTAGGACATAGAACCTGTTGTTAATTTATTTGAATCCCACCTCTGCCTGAAGGCACTTGTTGGCTCAAAAGTGCTTCCCAATAGAGGAAGCTTCCTGTTGCAACTCTGTAGGATTTGACTGTTCAACCATACTCCTTCCACACTGCATCATGTACCTGAACTGGAGGGCAATTCCTGCATTTGAGGACATAAGAACATAAGAAGAGTCTCCGCTGGATCAGGCCAAAGGCCCATCTAGTCCAGCTTCCTGTATCACACAGCAGCCCACCAGATGCTTCAAGAAGCACATAAGACACCTGCATCTGGCATTTTGAGATTGCCCATATCTACATCTATCTTGCATACACACACACCCATCATGGCTTGTAACCAGTGAGGGTCCTTTCCTGTAGGAATTTGTCCAATCCCTTGTTAAAGGCATTAAGGCTAGATGCTGTGGCAGGGAGTTCCACAGACCAACTACACGCTGAGTAAAGAAATATTTTCTTTTTTCTGTCCTAACCCTCCCAACATTCAATTTTAGTGGATGTCACCTAGTTCTGGTTTATGTGAAAAGGGAAGAGCATCTTGCTATCTAATCTAGCCATCCCTTGCATAATTTTGTATGTCTCAGTCCTATCCCCCCCTCAAACGCCTCTCTTCTAGACTGAAGAGCCCCAAACGCTGTAGCCTTTCCTCATACGGAAGGTGACCCAAACCATCAATCTTTTGGGTAGCTCTCCTCTGAACCTTCCCCATGTCCTTTATATTCTTTTTGAGATGTGGCAACCAGAACTGGACACAGTACTCCAAAAGTGGCCTCACCACTGATTTGTATAATGGCCTCATAATATTTGCCATTTTATTCTTGATCCCTTTTCTAATGACCCCAAGCATGGAATTTGCCTTCTTCACTGCCATTGCACATTGGGTTGACACCTTCATCAAGCTATCCACCAGCAACCCTAGATCTCTCTCCTGCTCTGTCACAGATCGCTCATTAACCTATATGAAAAATTAGGTTCCCTTGCCCCAATGTGCATACCTTTGCACCTCCTGTGAAGATGCTGCGGGAATGACCTGAACTCTAAGAGTGTCCTAGTTCTATTCAAGACATTGCATCTTGTGTCTCTGAGTTCCACAGGTTAATTGGCTGCCTTGTAAACCAACACAGTACATTTGTTTTGTCCTGAATATCCTGCCAAACAGATACAATTTAACAACCCCAAGTTCTGCCACTACTCCATCTGTACAGTGTTTGTGCAATGGGGCAACCACAATGGTATGCAACATTTCAGCTCTGATTGCACTATTGATTTGTATGATGATGAGCCTTATTTAATTTCTGCTTTATTTTCATCCCCTTTGCTAACGGTAGTGTGGAATTTGCCTTTTTTTTGCAAGCCGAAAACCCCAAATGCCATTTGCCTTTATTTTGTAATAATAAAGCCGAAGGAGGCTGTGCGGTAAAAGACAAAACACACATGGAACCAAGGAAGTTGTCCCTCTGCCCACAGCCTGGGCGGCCCATATAGGTGGAAAGATAAACAGCAACTCCCAGAAGGTACTTGTACTATTGCCATGGGAGCCTCTGATGGCAAAGTGTCAACCCCACATTCCTGAGAGATTTATGGGAGGTGAAACTATGGCAGGTGTTTTTTGCCATTCTCCTAGAACCCAGGCTTTGATATGCATATGAGGCTGAATGAAGTCACAGGTCCATCAAGCCCAGTGTTGTCTGCTTAGACCGGCATTGATCCAACAAATCAACCTACAGAGAGAGAGAGAGAGAGAGAGGGATCTCTGCTAGGAAAAGATAGCATGTGTCCATTTTTCAAAAGTGTTGGGGTTCAGAGCCACAAGATAAAAATACCTGCTGTAAGAATAAGCCCAGAGAGACAGAAAAACATGCTGTACAGCTATTCCATCACAGAATGATCCCCAAAAACTATCCATCAGTAGAGAATATCCTGCCAAACAGATACAATTTATCCTGCCAAACAGATACAAAACACACTCTATATATGCTCAGAGGCAAATATAGCAGAGTACAAGCCAAGCACAACCAGAGATTTTATCACATTAGCATTATATTCTTGGCAAAAGGGCATCTGAGCACATGCAGAGTGCCGGTTCCTCACTATCAAGTCACCAGCCCACACACCTGGTTACAAGGCCAGGTCTCCAGATTTCACCACCGCAGGCCTGCGATTCGGCACCTTTCAACAAACATGAGCTTCTAGCGTTACAAGAAAAGAGAAGAAAAGAGGCAAGAATGTTCTGACTAAGCTCTAAATATCACGTGCCCAGAGATAAGAGCATTTTTGCATTCTGGGTTGGTACAGTAGATGCATGTACATGCACACACACATGCGCACGCGCACACACATACACTTACTTACCTGGAATCTCACAACCATGTTGCTCAGGAACCCTCCCAAGTTGGTGCACCACACTCATGCCACAGCTGGTCACACAGGGCTTCCTTTCAGGGTTCGGAGCATGTGGTGGGACACCAAAGTTTCTTGGCCCACTTAGTCCTTCCTGCCTGTCGGGCTCACATTCCTCTCCTAGGCAGCTTTGCATTCCCTGGAAAGAAGCAGCCTTGCCAACGGCCAGGCCTGCCCCTTCCTTCGCCTCCCTCTTTCCAGCCCACCTCTGCCCCACCCCCATTGCCACATTCAGGTGAAACTCACAGCGACACACCTAGTCCAGGTGAGGCCAGAGCACTCTAGTTCTCCATACAAAGCACTCCAGGAGGACCACAGGGTGTGCCAAGAGCATGTTCAGGAGCATAATCCTCACTGGCGGCTGCTGGCAAACATGTTCACTGAGGCAGCTGTACGTAGTGGAAACAGAGGCAGCTCTGCAGAGGAGAACGAGACGTCTGGAATGGAGTCCCACAGCTGTGACTGGAGCGAATGACTGATATTGTGCTCGATGCTGTATGCAAAGCACAAAGGCCTGGGTAGATTGATATGGAGGATAGGCTATTACCCAAGCAGCAAATCCCCCCTCTCCACGACACTGAAATAATCCAATGGAACGGCAGAGCCATTACAATTGGTTCCAGCTGCACTGCAGAGCTGGACTAAGGACAGGAGCTCACCCTGTCTTGTGGGGACCCAGTTCTCGAACCCTGGCCTACTGTAACAGGCACAGTGTATTAACCACTTGCGTCACCCTCAGCCCACTCATCATTAATTTGCTACTTGCTATAAAGCTATTGTTATCACCCAGGTTTTTTATTTTTAAACAATCTTTCCACAAAAGGTTTCTCACAACTTATATGTGGTCTTAAAATTTACCTAGATTGAACTCAACTACACTGAACTCAACAAAACTCAATTAGATTGAAATCTTCTGCCCCACTTCTTTGGGGGAGGTTAGGCCACTACACAGGCATACAATGACTTCTCCACACCACCACGGAAAGATATGCCATGCAAGTTAGACTGGCCTAAATGTGTTAGGATTGTGCCCTACGCCTCAATTTTCCTCACCTGTAAAATGGGAACATTCATGAGTTGCCTTTCACTAGGACTCTGGCCAGCTCTGATGGTCAGAGAGCCAAGAAACAGGGTGACCAGATGCCAAACCCAAAATTCCTGAACCCCAAGGCCAAAATTCCTAATCCCAGGCCTAAATTCCTATCCGCTAAAAAAAAATTGCCAAAAAATGTATTGTTTTGGTTTTGTTTTTCGGTTTATTGACCATAACTTTTGATAGGAAGGAGATATCTCAAAACTGATTTTTGCATTGGACTCTGCTCTTCAATACAAATCCAACGACATATGGCATGATGGGATACTGTGCACTATCACAAAGTTTCAAAATGAAGCCAAAATGTAGGACAATCATGCCAAAATGTAGGACACCCGGACAGGAGGCTAAAAATCCGGACAAATCTGGGTTTTTCCGGTCATATGGTCACCCTGCCAAGAAAGAGTTGTGCATTTAAACTCCGGATCTGTCATCAACTCATTGTGGTCACCCCAGTGTAGGTTCATGAGTCAGAGTGAGTAATTTGGTCTGATCCATTGCTCTGTGTCTGGCTCTATCTGGTAGGTTTCACAGTCCTAGTAACAAAATAGGTCCCACACCCATAAAGCAGGGGTAAGGTCATTATACAACCAATCGCAAAAAACAGCATCACCCTTCAGTATAGTTGCTCAGAGGGACCTAAAAGCACAGAAATAAACAGGACTTTGCTTCCTGCTGTAAAAATAGCACCAAGGGTTGGAATGCATTTCCTCCAAAAAGAAGTACAAGCGCCACCACAAAAAAGGCCCGTACAAAGTGAATCCTGCTTGTACCTAAAATAACTAGGGGAACCCAAAGGAGAATCTTTGAGACAGATCTTGCTTCTCCGCATTTCCATATATTTTGAATTTTTGCATCTAAATCATTTATATTAACTTTGGTATTTAGGTTCTCTCACTGGAATCAATTCCATTACATCTTGATTTTTTAAATTCTGTTTTAAGTTGCATTCATGGTCCAGAATATGGTTTAATGAAAGAACAACTGATAATTGTACAAGAAAACTATTCCAAAAATCACAAAACTGCTTCTGGATATATACCATATTGAGTCGACAGGCTCCAATTCACTTGGGCTGAGAAAGTGAGATACAAATAAATCAAATCAATGAATCACAAGGGGAGCACATGACCCAGCAGAACAGGACATAAAATACTTAATGTTTGTACACCATGGAGTATGTCAAGTGCGTCATACGTATTGTATTTTAATGTTGTTCTTAAAAACAACCCTGTGAGAGATTATTACTCCCATAGTGAAGCTGGTGAGCTGAGAAAGAGAGCTTTGCCTAAGAGTATGATCCTAACCATGTCTTCTCAAAAGTAAGACCCGTTGTGTTCAGTGGGTCTTACTCCAGGAAAGTGTCTTTAGGATTGCAGCCTTGGGCTCACTGCAAAGAGAAGATCTGAATGGGAAGACTCCAGAGCTGCTCTTCCGCCACTGCTCCAGACCAGAGCAGATCAATGTGGGAAGAACCACTGGATCTGCCAGAGGACTGGCCCATGAACAGATCCTGGCTGGCAGATTCTGATCATCGAAGAATTCCCCAGTTTGGCCTTTGACATGAGCATAGTGCTCTCTTCTCTCCAATGCTCTTTGCTGCAAATATTGACTAATGGGACAAAAGGGGACATCACACTGCTTTTGAGATACCGCGCACAGGAATGCAAACAGAAAACCTACAGAGGACTTATCAAATCCACCTCCCTCCGAGGGCTCAAAGGTCAGGCACAAGAGATCACAGAGGGATAAGAAGTACTTTTGAACACTTTGCTCAAAAGCTACTTCTTCCACCAAGCTTAGCCTAAGTCCTTGGGACATATATATAACTGCTCTTTACTTATACCTTTTTATCTGCTTTGCCTTCCTCCTTCTCCGTCTTCTTCCTTACCTCTACAACTCTCCAACTAAAAGGTTCATCACCTAAATCCCAGGTTGCTGCTACCAGTTTGTGTAGACAGTACTGACCAAGGTGGACCAAAATCAGACACAACCGGGAGGCAACTGCAAGCATTGATATTTTGTCTGCAAGATCCTTGGGGCAGAGACCCATCTCTTCCACTTGACTGGTGGTTCGGGATCAGCAGAAAAGAACGCACTTTGCAGACGCGGCATTTATGCATTTATGCAACTCTCTGCAACAAGATACAGTAACATCTTTTTGATGGTGAGCCTTTTGGGAGCAAGAGACAGTCTAGTTACCGCATTTACTCGAATCTAATGCGCCACTGAATCTAATGCACACCCTATACTTAATCAAAATACCACATTTACTCAAATTTAATTCACCGTTGAATCTAACACACACCCTGATTTTGGAGATTAAATTCGTCTGAAAAAAGTGAGTGTGAGATTCAAGTAAATACAGTATTTGTAGAGTTGTTTGAAAATAGTGTTATTTACCTTATTCAGATGTAAGCCCATTGTGTTTTCAGTAAGGTTTACAGCCTTACTCACTGAAAACAAATATCTTTGATTTTATCTGTAAACTGCTTTGTGAATTTTGTTTGAAAAGAGATTTATGAATATCTATATATAAAAAACTGAAAAGTCACTCACTGACTCCCTGACTCACTCACTGACTCATCAACACCCAGCCAAAACCGCTGGCCTTAGAAGTGTGAAGTTTGGGGAGGGTGTTCCTTCTGTGATGGAGGCACCTACTAAGAACCGGTTTTCAGAAATTCCAACCAGAAGGGAGTAAAAAGGGATGCAAAACATTTTCCTCCTTATACTTCACATTGAAGTATCCCTGACTGATGGACGCTCTGCCCCAACCCCCGAACCTAGAAGAATGAAATTTGGGGAGGGTGTTCCTTATGTGATATCAACACCCACTAAGAACTGATGTTGAGAAATTTAACCCTTAAGGGGCTGAAAAGGGGTGCAATGTGTTTTTGTCCTATACTTAACATTGAAGACTAACTGATCAACATCCAGCCGGTGCACTGGGAGGGAAAGGTGCACAGGGGGTGATGGTGTGCATGGGGGATTGTACATCTCTGTCTATCTATCTATAGTATTTATATACCGCTTTTCGACTAAAAGTTCACAAAGAATATTAAAAAATTAATAGCTAATTAATAGCTATTGGTTCATATGGGGGATGGTGCACATGGGGGATGATATGCATAGGGCATGGTGTGCAAGGGGGACATTGTGCAAAGTGCGCATGGGGGGGACGGTGCGCGCAGGGGGACTCCATACCCGGAATTTGGCAATACTCAGTTTGGATGCTGTGCCATCACTGTCTGGTTTGGCACAGCATCCAAACTGGATAAGAAAAAACTACAAAGAACTATAAGTATGGCAGAGAAAATAATTGGAGTCAGTCTGCCCTCTATGGAGGATCTATATATCGCTCGGGTCAAGAAGAGAGCCATGAGTATTGCTGCAGACCCTCTTCACCCTGGTCACATTTTGTTTGAGCCTCTTCCCTCTGAACGCCGATATAGGACTCTGTACACTAAGTCAACTAGGCACAAGGACAGTTTTTTTCCTTGTGCCATTAAATTGCTGAACTATCAACTATGCTGAGGGACTTTTGAAAATACTGAAGTAGTAACTGATGTATGCTCTGTATGTATTGTATGTATTGTTTGATATTTGTGTGTTGGTGTTTGTATGTCTGCAGCCGTTGCCAAAGCCAAATTCCGGGTATGGAGTTCATACTTGGCCAGTCAATCAATCAATCAATCAATCTTTTGAACAGCCAGATTTATATTTCTGAATGATTCACTGATCATGTGTAAATGGAAGGAAAGCCCAGACTTGTACAGAAAGGTGTCTGGCAATTTCCTCCAAAAGTAGCTGCATCTCTCGATTGGAAGTGTCGTGACTGGATAATGCAACTGAACCCAGGGTAGAACTAATGAATCAACTTCTACTGAGACTGCTTGAAAGGCGGTGATGGGCAGAGCAGTAAATCCAGCAGAGCCACCACAAACAGCTTCCTTTGGATTTAGATACGCTGAGCTTCCTGCTTACAGGTGCCTTTAATTTAACCCATTCCTCCCTGCACACTACCAGTTACAGCACATGGTTTCCAGCAGCGTTCTTCAACCTGTGAATTGCGTCATTTGGGCAACAAACTTTCAAAGTTTGCTTGTGCAAGAGAGGATGTGGATCCAATCCAGTTACGGTAACTGTGTTAGCAAAAAAGAGTTCCTGATATCATCCTGAACAGTTTCTTCTTGCTTTCTTGCCTCACATTTCCCAAGGTCAGCCCCACTCAGGCTGCTACCTCACAGGGTTGTTGTGAAGGCAAAAGTGGCAGGGGAAACATATCAGATGAGATGAGATGGGAGACAGGCAGGTTGGGTCTCAGGGATGAGATAATGGTGAGTCTCTTGACTAGTGATTTTCAACCAGTGTGCCATGGCACACTGGTGCGCCATGGATAGTCTTCAGGTGCGTCACGGGAGTTTGGAGATTGACATTCATTAATAGGAAAACAGGGATTTGAACAGTCTGGTGTTGCCTTGTCAATGGTCAAAACAACGGATGGTGCGCCTTGACAATTTCAGTGCCTTGGTAAGTGTGCCATGAGATGAAAAAGATTGAAAATCACTGCTGTAGACTCATCATTTACTGGGGTTGTGGTATGAAAAAGATTGAAGACCACTGATTTAAAGATCCGCAGTGACATCTGGATATAAGTGCAGTTTGGCTGGATTACAGGACAATGTTCATTTTGTCTAGCATTCCGTTATCCAGGGTAGCCAAACAGATACCTTCAAAAAGTCCACAGGCCAGCACAGTAGTATAGAAGTCTGTAGCAGACTGTCACTGCAATCTTAAGCATGTCTACTCAAAAGTAAGTCCCATTGTGTTCAATAGTACTTACTCCCAGGAAAGTGTGATTAGGATTGAAGCGTGTGTCTGACATGAAGATCCCATTGCACTTCCATGATTAACTGCCAGCAACAGACCAATCCTCTCCCCTGATTTTCTCTAATCCCTTTTTAATGCTGTCTAAGCAATGACCATTACCACATATTCCAGCAGTGAGTTCCACAGGTCAGTTACACACCATGAAAAAGGAATGGTTTCTTGGATTGGTCCTCAAAACTTCTGCTGGTACATTTCACCTGATAAACTCCCCCTTACACA
Source organism: Cryptoblepharus egeriae (assembly GCA_030015325.1). Taxonomy (NCBI): domain Eukaryota; kingdom Metazoa; phylum Chordata; class Lepidosauria; order Squamata; family Scincidae; genus Cryptoblepharus; species Cryptoblepharus egeriae. The sequence goes on along the minus strand of JAREYC010000015.1, from coordinate 3,045,688 downwards.
TACACACACACTTAAAGTGCAAACGGTAAAGATGCTGTGCCTGTTAACCAGCAGGCCAGGGTTCGAGACCCGAGTCGGCCCCACAAGACAAGGTGAGCTCCTGTCCTTAGCCCAGCTCTGCGACGCAGCTGGATCCAATCGTATTGGCTCTGCCTTTCCATTGGACTAATTCAGTGGCGTGGAGAGGGGGGGATTTGCTGCTTAGGTAAAAGCCTATCCTCCATAACTATCCAGCCCAGGCTTTCGTGCTTTGCATGCAGCGTATGCAGCGCCAAGCACGATACCATAGTCTTTCAAGACTGACAGAGGCCTGCTTTTAAAGTACAATCCTAAACCTGACTACTCAGAAGTAAGTCCTATTGTATTCAATAGGGCCTACTCTCATGAAAGTGTGTTTAGGACTGCAGCCTAAGGATTTGAATTTCCGGTTCAAATCCCTCCTTGGCCATGAAGATTCTTGGGTGACTCACTCTTAACCACTTCTACCTCACAGGGTTGTTGTGAGGACAGCAGGAATGGGGGATGGAGAACCTTGAAAGCCACCTTGGGCATTTGCTTCAGATGGGGAAAGGCAGGGGATAAACCCTAGACAATCCGACAATCCTAGTACTATGAGGGAAAAAGAATTCTTTTTAGCCACTCACTGCCTCCTTAACATGTATCCACCCATAAATGTCTATCCTGTCCCCGTATCACTTTTTTTTTTTTAAATTAAAAAGTCCCAAATGATTTTTCACTTAATCACAGAGAACATCCTTCACCTCTTTCACTTTTACTTCCAAAGCTTTGCCAGTTTGGCTCTGTTAATACAGTCTGCCAAAACGCATCGTCGGCCTTGGCCCTTAGCTACCCTTTCAGCTGCTCTACATAGCTCCAAAAATATTGAAGAAATATTAATATTTAATATAAAAATATTTAAAATTTAGCACGAACAGTATATTTATGGATTCTCTTTCACACGCACTTTCCAGTACTATCTAGGCTCAGAGAGAAATGGACAATTCAGTTGTCAGCAAATGATAATCTTGGACTCACAGCACGATCCTAACCCACTCTGAAGCAAGTCCTATTGTGCTTCATGGGGTTTACTCTCAGGAAAATATGTATTCTGGTATAGGATTGAAATCTCAGTCCATTACCTTCTCCCAGTGATTCCTCTTGGCATTTCCCACCCTCTATACCAGGGGTCTCCAAATGTTTTGCCACATCAACTTTCTGACTGTGTGTGTGGGGGGAGAAAACTAATTTAAATTTCAAATTTGAATAAATTTACATATATGAACGCATTGGAATGGATTACAAGGCTTGCCCCAGGGCCGGATAGAGGAGTCTTGCCAGGGGCCATACTGAGGCTCACTGAGGCCCACATCTGGCCTCCAAACCAGGGTTTGGTGATCCCTGCTCTATACCTAAAAAAACAAAAGATGTAAATAAACGGCATCAATGTGACAGCAGAGTCTTGGAACTAGCCATTGTGGGAAGTGGAAGGAGAAGTGGGATCTTGGCCAAGCAGGCCCTACATACTCAGCAAACGAGTCCTCAATAAGGAAACCACAGCAAACAAAAAAGTCTGAAGTTACATCTGACAGCGGAATAGGTATCAGAACAAGCAGCCTAATAGGGCGTTTCCTCCACGGCCACCACTCAACTGGTTTGACCAGAAAAAGAACTAGCAGGCGTACAATTCTCCCTCCCCCTGCCTTGTATGGCCGACTTTCACTTTTGTACAAATAAAATGGAAAGCAATAAACCAGAGGGGCTTGGAGAGCAATCCTATGTGTGTTTACACTGGAATAAATGCCACTGTGCTTAAAAGGGATTCACTCCCTAGGAAGTGTAGTAAGAGCACAGCTTTTGCCTATAACGCAGCTCTTCTCTTGATCCCGATACTCTGATGAAGGTGCCATTAAAAGGGAAGCTGCAAGGAGAGAGACACAAATACTACAGATCCAGGTTGCTGGAGCAAGTAGACATTTTCAGCCTCCTTTACTCCACCCAGATTCAAGTCCATTTACACAGAGCATCAAGGGAAGGCTCTTCAAACTGGCCCCATGGTCACCAATACGCTTCAGCCCCAAGATCTCACCATCTTGGCTACGAAATCCTCCAGCAACCAACACAAAAAGTGGTTTAGTCTCTCCCCAAGTGGTTTTGCCTATTTGAGTTCAGTGGAGTGCCTTCCTATTTTGAGCTTTTACTACTCACTCTAAATCAGTTGTACTCAAAGTGGGGATCAAGACTCCCCTTGGGGAGTCACGAGGTCATGTCAGGGGGATCATGAGAGGGTGGATATGCCATCTTGCAATCTGGCACCGGGTTTCCTTGGAGTAACAGTGCAATCCTAAGCATGTCTATTTAGAAGTAAATCCCACTGAGTTCAATAGTACTTACTCCCAGGAAAGTGTGGTTAGCAGTGCAGCCTGTGTTTCATTGAACTAGGATTGCCATAATTCTTTTCCACAAAACCAGGACAGGAGCCTCCGATCCATTTGCCAGTATGTCAACAAAATCCGCAAAAATCAGGATTGTCCCTGTTTTTCGGGACATATGGCAACCCTACACTGAACACATTGGGGACTTACTTCTGAAAAGACACAGAGGAGCTCAGACATGGAGGAGCTCAGTTTGAGAGGGGATCTCAGATAGATTTTTTGAAATGGGGTCCCAGGCTCCAATGCCGAAGTACCTGCGCTATAAATTATCCCCATGATAGGGGCTAAAAGTACCAAGTTCCAGCTTTCAAGGCTTTAATTATATGAGGATTTTTTAAACTGAAAATAAATTTTTGGGGTTCCCCCTTTTGGTGTTCTGTGGAGAAAACTATCTGTTCCCTCCATTTTACCCTGACAACTACCCTATGAGATAGATATAGAGCACAATACAGAGTAACTATGGGAGTCCTTGCTCCGGTGTAAGAACAATTTACTCTGGATTGCAAGATGAATTTCCCTTAGGTTTTCACTAGGTGGTGCAGTAACTACGGGTGCACGTGATGTCCATTACGTGCTCCTGTAGTTACTCTGGATTGTAGGGATAGTCACAAAAGGCAAACTACTCCCATAGTAATCTCAACAGAAGCCTGATCTTCTTGTTGCAGCACTTTCACCACAAAGTCTTACATGTACTGTACATTGGTGGCTTTGTTTTCATTAAATAATCCACAACTTTGGAAGTTTGCCTTTCAGGCCAAGTAGTTGGCTCAAAAATTCTCAAAAGGACAATTGGTTGGTTAAATTAATTAACTCAATATAACAAGACATGTTGCTTGAAAACTTCACTCCTTTGCCTGCATGCGACAAAGTTCCACCATCCAAAGGAAGTGGAAATTGATCCCGAAATTCTTTTCGACAATGAACACAAAACTCCAAACTTATACATATTCAAATCCTCTTATCAACCCCAAAGTTCATTTAGTCACTAGGTCAGTCATATATACCTGTGGTCAAACCCCACAGGATTGCTGAGAGGGTAACACAGAGAGAGAGGGTAGAACGCTGGGCCAGAAACAAGATCTCGACCAAACCCACCTGATAAGCTTGTCACAAAGATAAAATGAAAAGGCTCTCTCTTCTTGCCCTACCTCACAGGGTTGTTATGAGGCTATAACAGGATGCTCAAGTGAGAAAGATCTTCAGGCACAGCATGAAGGAAGAGTAGAATAAATGCATACTTAATAAATAAGACATGAATAACTAACACACAAAAGACCGCCTAGAGATCAGTGCGCACCCCATGTGCCTCCACCCATTTACGGTAATACTTCCCAAATCAAAAAGGGAAAAGGTGAGCTTGCCTAGGGCCATATTATTCATAAGGTTAAAGCATAGGAGCTTATTTTTTTATCTAGGCACTGTTATTTGCACCTTAATTATCAAAATAATTATAACCCCTAAATGTGCTTTCCAGACAAGTTCTACTCACACAACAAAATGATTGTAAAAAAATGTGACCAGAATTTCTCAGGAGACCCTCAAAGTGAATATAAGGTACTGTGATCTAGTACCTACCATGCCAAGGTCAGGACATCAGGGGTGTTGGGGTTGAAAGAAAGAAAGGTTGGAGGGGGTCCACGTACCTGAAAGCCAAGGGTTAATATGGCCCAAGTTTGGCCTGTCAGACTTTTGAATTTCCAGGCAGACTTTCTCAAACAATAGGTCATGAGCCAATTTCAGGTGTGTCTCATTCATTTCAGTATTTTATTTTTATTAGACTTGATGGACATGGACAGGATGGCATTCGGGGATATGTTACATAGAGGCTACTATGTACATGTTTTTAACTCAGTGGGACTTACTCCAAGATAAGAATGGGTGGGATTGCAGCCTAGAATTGCTAGACTTTCCTGCTCATTGATGTCACTGCCTGGCATGACATCACACATGACATCACTTCTGATGGGTCCTGGCAGATTCTCATTCTAAAAAGTGGGTCCTGGTGCTAACCGTAGCAGAGGCCCTATATAGGGGGCACATCCACAACCAGGCCAAGAGGCACCACTTACAAATAGACATGGGCGACGAAGGGTGAGTGGATCTGGGGAGGTATTGTTTACAAAGCAGTAAAAACCTTTTTTTGTTGGAATTTGAAAATAAGACTGTAGATTTGGGGGGCAGATTTTTAGGTGTCGACAATTGATTTGAGACTAAAGAAAGATGGATTGAGAGCTTCGAACTTGTCTTACAGCTTTTTTATTCTATCCTTATTATGTATATTAATAAGTCTTTATTATATATTATATATAATATATACTATATATTCATTAATCCTCATTATGTCCTTATTATGTTTTGTTTTATTTTTTCATCTTTTTATTTGTTATTTTATTTTTAAATACTTTTGTGTTGTTTTTTAACATTAATAAAAACTTAAAGAAAAAAAGCAAGCAGTATCAGCGCCCCTCTTCCGCACAGCCACAAGGAAGTCCACCTGCCCCAAGCATCGAAACACCATAAAGAGTGGAAAAGTTGGCAGGAAAAGTTTTCAGAAAGTTTTCCAAAGTTTGCATTTTTTAAAAAAGTTTGCAAAAAGGGGGTGAAGGAGTTCATTGGAGGCATCCGCACCAGCCAGACCTACACCAGCCACCCCAAAGGCATCCACACCAGCCAGATCCCCCACCCAGCTACCTCTCAGACTGGTCTGCCCCCCTTTCCTGCCCCCCCCCCGGACCCTTTGGAGAATCAGGGCCAGAGGTGGGGAAGGGGCTGGTTCTTCCCCCAAAGGCAGCCCAGAGTGTCTGGGTCTCTCCCTCCCAGGCAGGGCGCACCGCTCCCACCCAGCCAGCCACTCACTCGCTCGCTCAGCCACCCACCGGCCAGCGGAGGCTCCTCAGCTGCGGGGCGCAAGCATCGAACCCCCTTGTCCAGCAGCGCGCAGGTGAAGCCGCTTCCCTTCCCTTGCCCAGGTATGTGGAGCGCCTGCCTCCCTGCCTGCCAATCAGCGCCTCCTCCGGGCTTAACCCCTTGGATTCGGGGCTGGAGGGCGACAAAGGGACACGTCTGGCAGGGGAGGAGCCGGTGGCGTAGTTGGGGGGGGGCGCAGGGCAAAGGTTCTGCAGGGAGACCCTCTCCAAGGCTGGCAAGGGGGCCTTCCTCTTTGGACCCATTCCAGGAGGGGGCAACAAACCCAAAAAAGAGATCAGATCCTACAATATAGGACAAATGAATGTGTCTAGTCCATCTTTAAAGCCGTCCCAGCTGGTGGCCACTATTTTTTGGACAGCACATTCCACCTGCCAACCTAACCCCCCAGTTAGGCTGGCTTAAGTCTCAGCATAAATCCCATGCTGGCCTAAGGGTGTTGCAAAAGTGCACCGGCCTCCCCTGCACCACCACAAGAACAAGAGAGTTGTGCACTGGTTAGGATTGCATCCTTCATGTGATAATTGTATACTGTGTGAGTCGCTGCACAGTACCAAACAAGGCGCAGACGGTGAGATGTTTGCTTTCCTTGAGCAGGGATTAAAAAAAAACACAAAATCAAAACTCTACCATGAAGCCTTGGCACAACCTAGTTCTTATCCCTTTCTGTAACTCAGGGCAAAATCCAGAGCAGTTACAGGTCCACGCAGTTACATCACCCTATAGCGTTATCTTATGGAAAGTCATCTTAACTGCTCCGGAGCAAGGGGTTTAATTTCAGTTTAGGTTATAGGCGTAAGCCTAAGTACATATATATAATCTCTTATTTCCTTCTTCCACATGTTTCCCCTTGCTCTGTTGTTCCCCTTGAATTGCTGTAGTATCTAGACCAGGGGTGTCCAAACCCATGCCCGGGAGCCAATTGTAGCCTCAGCAAGACTCCTCCATGCGGCCCCTGGGCAAGCCTTGTAATGACTCTAATACAATCATATATGTTAATTTATTCAAATTTGAAATGTAAAAAATTCCCACATAGTGTCAGAGAGATTATGTGGTCCTCCTGCCAAAATGCCTGGAGACCCCTGATCTAGACTCTAAGCTCCTTGGCACAGGATCCCATCCTCTTCTGCTGTAACTATGAGTAACTGAATAATTATGAGTAATCCAGAGTAACTATGGGACCTTTTACACCGACATAGTTATGGTGCCACCTTTGGGAAACCTATGCGAAATGCATTGAGCAATCCAGAGTAAGTGCCTCTTACGTCTTCCTGTAGTTACTCTGGATTGTAGGGATATTCTCCCCGTTGATGCTCAGACACTTATCTTATTCTTTTAAAAGCTCCATCTACATGGATGCCTTCATATTATAAATGAACCCATAAATAATAATGTTGAGCCCCTCTCCACAACCTAAAGTGTTACCATCTGGATCTGCTGTTGGGGGATCTTCCTTCAGCTTTTGTGCAGTAACCTGTGGAATTGATTGGCCCCATATGATCTTTTAGGGCCTGGTCTGGGCTGGCCCAAGGCCTCCTAATGAGGCTATTCCAGCAATTTTAAACCTTCTAATCTCATGGCACACTGAGAAGATGCTAAAATGTTCAAGGCACACCATTAATCTTTTGACCATTGATAAGACACACCCTGCTGCTGGTAGGGGGCCCAAAACCTCCAATTACCCTACTAATATCCTACTAATACTAACGTCCCTCCCCAAACTCCTATGGCACATCAGTGTGCCATGGCATCACAGTGGTTGAAAATGGCTGCTCTGTTCCTTCAGCAAAGTCATGGGATTACTGTATTTACTCAAAACTAACACTTACCTTTTCCAGCCAAATTCAGGCACCAAAATCAGGATGCGCATTAGATTTGATGGTTAATGAGATTTGAGTAAATACAGTGTTTTATAGATGCACATTAGATTTGATGGCACATTAGATTTGAGTGAATGTGGTATCTGTGACATACTGGCATGCCGTCTACAAGAATGCAATTGTTCACCCATGTAGTTTGATTTTCTTGAGTTTACTTTAATAATGAGTTCAAGAAGAAAGGACTGGGGAGGGTACAAGCTTCTGGGGATGGGGGAAAGCCCAAAAGTGTGTCTTTGGGACTACTACAATTGCATAAACAGAGACTTCCCCCCACCCCACCTTCAAAACACATTCAGAGACACATCAGATACAGAGAGCTGGTGTGGCGTAGTAGGGAAGTGAGTTGCAAAGTTCTCTGTTCAAATTGCACCTCTTGCCATAGACTCCCTCAACCCACCTCCCTAAACTGGATATCTGTGAAATGGGGAGCCCTAATACTGATCTGCCGTATAGGGATGACCAAAATGATGCACAGGGTGCCTTTTCACAGTTCTCCATAGTGTGAAGATTATCGTGACAACATTGACTCTTAGCTGATGGCCAGTGTGGCATAGTGGTTAGAGCGTCCCGCTAGGAATGGGAAGACCTGAGTTCAAATCCCCAAGTGGCCACGAAGCTCACCGGGACAGCCGTGTGCCAGTTGCATGTTCTCTCTCCCCAACCTTTTGGGTTGTTGTAAGGATAAAATGAAGTGGGAGTAAGGAAGAGCTTTCTATGCCTTCCTGAGAGTTCTTTGGTGGAAGGGCAAGTTACAACATGACTATTTTCTCAATTGCCACCTTTCCCACCATCATCCCCTTAACTCTGGCAGCTTTCTCTCCCCCCCCCCCAGCCTCATTTTTCTCATGTGTTGAGCTGCAGCTTCTCCATAACAACCTCCTCTTTTTGTGTGAGTGTGTGTGAGAGCTAGATTACAGTGATGATATAGTACTACGTATGTCTCCCATCCCTACGACGCCCAGCACCAACAGAAACACAGCAGGTTAGTCATTAGCAGATTAAGAAACTGCTGTAATTAGAAGACGCAGCATCATAATGATCGTGGGTTCCACCACTGCTACCCCAACAGCTCTTTTTTTGCAGATGCCTTCTTTTTTCACCCATCGACTGCCACTTTGTGCCTCTGCTTCTTTTTTCCCCTCCCTCTTTTCTGATTGCTCCACTTTTGAGCCAGAAAAAGTCTTTCCTACCCTCCCCAACAAATGAGCTGAGATCTTGTGTTTCATTCTGGGATATTAGTGCCCACACGTGAGTCTAAAAACATGCAGCCAAAGAGTTGAGGTTAAGGCTCTTTTTTTCTTGCACAAAATGTTCTTGTGTTGGTTTGTGTGTGTCATGAAGAGCATCACAACTGGGTGAAATCCATAGGTAAAAGATGCTTCTCTGCTCTCCACAAATGCCAAGATGTTTGAGATGTTTGTGTTCCACATTCAGGTGGGAGATCTTTCAAGATTTACTGGGCCTCCTACAGAACATCTTTATTGATCAATACATTTCTAGGAGAGGGGGCCAAAGTGGGGCAGTAACTGGAGTCCTGAGACTGGCAGTCAGGAGATCCATGGATACGATCTGCAGAAGCTGGATGGAATATTGAACAAAGGTATTTGATGGCCATATATTTTCTTATTCGCCTTAACTAGTTCTCAGTAATTTGCAGAGCAAGTTTACACAGAAGTTTTCCACTGTGTTCAATGAGGCTTACTCCCAGGAAAGTGTGCACAGGAATGTGGCCAACAGGTTTAAGGTTTTGGATGTTTGATCAAGAAGCAAAACAAGTTGCTACAGAAGTGAAATGTCATGTTGTGTGTATTCTTAAGGATTTCTTATTCTGGGCTGCATCGCTTACAAATAGCGTTGATACAGGAGAGGAAGTGGGAGGCAGCCATTTTCTGTGCTAGGCCAAGATCCATTTAAAACTCGGATTGATCTTAGCCAAACAGATGCAACTAAACAATCACAATATTTAAGCATCTCTGTGTGGAAAGAGTCCCAGTCTTGGGCTCCTGAGATGAGCCACTGTGTGAGGAAGTTGTCTGATCATTCAGTTAGGGAGCCGTGCAAACAGAACTCCACCTTCCATTTCCATTTCTCCATATGACAGTTGAGAAAAATGCTACTCTTCAGTTGGAGTGTAGGGTGGAACCCAAGAGACTTCTGGAGAACACTGGATAGCTTTGTAGCACCATCGCCAACAGCAAGCAGCTGCTGGGTTTCATTGGGCATCTGAAGATGGAGAGGGTTTTAACACATGTTTTCTCAGTCCCCCAAAGGGTCAAATGTTCCAACATTCAATTAAACAAGAAGAAAGCTGAGTATTGGGGTAAAATTAAAGAAATAATGTCTCTTTCGCAAAACAAAAGGAAAAAAACCTCACCTCCACCAGTTCTGTGTTGATAAGAATATCCCCATTTCCCATTCTAGATTTGTTTGGAAACGTCCCCGTTTCTGGGTTTGTTAAACATGAAAGGAAAGAAGTAGATGTTTGTCCTTTCCTTCAAACTAAAAAAGAACAGATGTCAGCCTTGTTTTCCATAGAAGTGCAGTAGCTACAATTGTCTCAGAATAGTCTGCCACATCTCCAGACATCTAGTTGAATTTTCAAGCCTGCATCTTCTCCAGCTCTTTGTCGTTGACTGTCGACATCACCATGGGGCTAGGAACGTAGTTGAAAGGGGTCACCCGGGCAGCCCTGCTTGGAGAACTGTGTCGACTGGGAGGGAAGTTTCCGATGGAGCTGACAGGCCCTTCATGAGCAAATGAGATGGGTGCACCTGCGGTTTTGCTGGTGCCAAAGCCCTCTGCCTCGCAGCCATCCAATGCAACCTTGAGCATCTCCTGCGTCTCCAGGGTTGGGGAGGTGCTAGAGTTGGTCTTGGTTGTTGAGAAGTCTTCTGTTTGCACCACAGCATCACTGGTCTTCCTTTGGAGACCCTTCTGCAGCTCTTCTTCTTCCAAGGTGCTGACTAGTGGCAGTGCTGTGGAAGGAAGAGTGCTTTTTAGGATGTGGGGGATGTCTTCATCTCGGATCCTTTTCCAAGTACCTTTCATCATTGTTGGCTGCTGCCCTTCAACCTCTTTCTTCTGAGTCTCTGCTGGAGGAACCACAGGTAGTTTGGGGACCTCCTCACTCTTCTTTTTTCCACCTAATGACTCAGGGCATGAGGAAGGGGTTGATATGGGACTAGCAGCCCTTTTGATGATATTGATCTGGGGAGATGACGAATAACGCTTGAAGGGCTCTGGTGGAACGTTATTCTTCACAGGAAGTCTAGAGGGACTTTCTGAGCTGGTCCGTCTTGGAGGCCTTGTACCTGGTGGGACTCTCTGGCTAGGCAGAGGCACCCGGGATATCACGGGCCTTTGGCCTGGTCCCACTGGCTGGTTCACTTTGAGCTCATCACACCGGGATGAGCAGAGGAATACCGTTGGCAGGCCAAGCCTACTCCTCTGGGGAGAAGCACCCTGAGAGCGTGAGGACATGGGCTGTGATGATGAAAGGTCAGAACGATGCCTCATAATGAGGCTGGATGACTCCTTGATGAAGGTCAGCTGCCTCAGGAAGCCCGAGCGGTCTGACTCACTGCCAATGGATCTAGCTGAAGACATGCGCACCAGGTTGAGGTGGCTGGTTTGAAGAACACCTTTCCCATTTAACTTTGGCTTTGGATCACTACTGCCTCCTCTTCCTACCCGCTCCTCCAACACAGGCATAGTGCTCCTCACTGGCAAAGTTTTCTTGTTGGGTTTCTGCATGAAGGGGATGCGAACTGGTGATTTTTGGGTCTTGTGTTGCTTGGACACGGGTGACTTTTGTACTGGTTTGGGGTTGGGACTAGGTGTGGAGCTTCCTTTCCTGCCCTCATGGGACAGAGTCTGTTTGTTGAGCTGTGAAGGAGATATCAGCTTCTTCTGGCTGGAGTGGGAGGGTGTTGAGGTTCTGGATGAACCAGAGGAAGGAGCTTTGGTAATTCGGGCAGGAGGTGTGGCACTCCTCTTGGGCAAGGTGAGGTCAACCATTTCTGAGATCTTTCCTGGCCTGTGGAGACTCCGAGATCTCTGCTGGTTCAGGCTGAGATTCTTCACAGGAGCTTCCTGCTTTGTCACAGGTGCTGTTTTTCTTGGTGTGGACCTGGAGCTCTGTGAATCTTTTGCCCCATTGGGCATGTAGATCACTGTTCTCCCCCGAAAGACAACTGGCAAGTTTGTAATTGGTTTCTGGGGGCCTACGTTTTTCTCAGCCTTGCTGTTCCTGCTGTTGTTAGCTCTGGCTTCCTTCAGCTTCTTGCTGTCCTGGAAAGTCTTCTTCTCTGATTGACCATCAATGACCTTCTTGCCCCGTTTCTTGTCCTTCTTATCCAGAGACAGCTGCAAAGTAGAATCTGCTGAGAGGCCAGACATAAAGGAGAGGATAGAATCTGACTCTGAAGATGGCTCCTTTGCAAAAGATGAAGCAGCTTGGTGCAGCCAGGTTACAATAGAGTTGGCCCCTTCCTGGATGGCTTTCCACTCAATGCTATCCAGGTCTGACCCTCTTTCAGAGCCTGCTTCGTCCACTGCAACCTCTGGCTTCCACTCGACACTGGGACCTTTCCTCTCCTTTTCTGCATTTCTCTTCTTTGCCGAGGAGCGCCTCCTCTTGGGAATGGCCATGCCAATGCACTTCTGCATGAGGTCATCATCTGAGTTGTAGCTGAGGGAACTGGCAGAGCTATCCCTCCCTTTGGACATGGCTGCCTTCACCTCCTGCCTCCGACTCAAGGTCAGCTGGCGGTTGGCCCTGCTAAAGAGTTTTGTCCTCTCTTCATGCTGTTCATAGAATTCCAGGTCACTCAAGGAACTCATGGAGGAGCTGAGAGAATAACATGGTGGTGTCTCATCCACAATGAGGTTGCTGCGGATCTTGGAGGCCATCTTGGTTTTTGCCTGAGGCAACTGTCTGGAACTGAAGTCAGGCTCCTTCTTGGCCCAGCTTTCTTTCTTTTGCCCTCTCTTGGTAGCATTAGCCTTTCGCTTTGGGGAATTTTTCATGCCTAGCTCTGTCAGGTCGTCTGAGTCATTCTCATAAAAGCAATAGACGGCCTCCTCGGTAGGTGTGGTGTGGCACAGGGACTGGAAGACCATGTCACCTCCATGGCCACTGTTCTCTCGAGAAGCCTCCTTCCTGGAACGGCTGCTCTCAGAACGGGCCCCCATGCTGCCTTGCCTCACAAGGGTGAGCTCCAGGTTCTTCAGAGGAATCTGGCCTCTCTTAGAGTCAGCGGATTGGGCCCTTCCTGCACGGAGAGGACTTGTGTGATTGGACCCTGTTTTGTGCTTGTAGGAGGAAACCATCTTTGTTGGAGTTGAGTGGCTGGAGGTTATTCTTCCAGCATAAAAGCCACCTTTTTCTTGTGGCATCCCCTCCATCTTGTGCCCTGATCCCCGTGGTCCTGTCACCTCTCTGCATTTCCCACGGCGCCTGGAGTCCACTTCCTCTTTCATGGGGTACTGGAGGGTCTCATCACTCAGAGAAGTAGCACTTGAGAAATTGACTGGTGTACCTTCTGCTGAGTCTGTGTAAGAATCCTCATCTCCCATATGGTTTTTATTGGTTTTGGTGGCAGAAGCCCGGCGATGTTTGGGGATGCTTAAGTGGGGATTGGCAGGGACCAGCATGTAGACTGGCACATGCATTGACTTCTTGGACTGGGGGTTTAAAACCTGGCCTGGGAGGCCAGTGACCAGAGATGTCCGGACCTTCCGGAAACGGGATGGCATGGCTGAATTGATACATTCCTTCAAGATCTCAATATCTTCATCGGACGTCAGCTCAAGGCGCTCTGGCTTCCTTTGGCTCTCAATGGCCTTCTTTTCTTCATGTGACACAAAACTCAAGCTGTTCCTTTCAGGAAAAGGAGGAATGAGCTTCAGTTCAACATCCTTTTGGACATAATGCTCATGAAGGGGTAATGCGCTTAAGCTGGAGGCACAAGAGAAGTTCTCATTGGGTTTCTCCACAGTAAAATAGACCATGGAGTCAAGGTCCTGAGGCATTTGGAAATGCTCCTTGAAGTCGGTGATCTCCATAAATTTCTTGACATTGTTTTCCCACTGGATATTGAACTGGCTGGTCTCTTTCTCTGCCTGGCCACTCAATTCAAAAAGAGGTGTCTTGCTCCGGCTAGGAGGCATCGTTTGCCCAGGGCTGTCTGGCAACTCACTGGGACTGATAGTTCCACTGATCATCTCACTACAGGGTTCACTCTGGATAGAGCTGGCAATGGACGGGCTCTCAAAGCTGCCCAATGAACTGACAGAGCTGCAACGACTCATCACTAAGGGTGTCTCTTGGATATAGTTCTCGGAGGAGCTGGATGGTGTCAAGTCATCGTGCCGGGATGGTGAAATTCCCCTAAGGAACATTTTCTCCTTCTTGGGGAAGGGGATTGCAATGGGCTGGGAGGCAGGAGGGCTAGGCACCACCTCCATCTCTGTCTTCGCTTCTTCTTCCTTGGAGACATCTTCAGCCTCAGTGATTTCTTCAACCTCAAGAATCTCCAGTGAGGAGTCACTGTCCATCTCATTCTCACTGTGACTCTGGCCATCTAATATATTGTCAGCTGAGGAAAGAGATGAGAGAGAGCTGCAGCGGGAGAAGCAAATTGGTGTATCCTCCACTGAATATTTCTGCAGCTGCTCCTGCTCCAGTGGTGCTGGTCCCAGTGAAAGGGCTGGCAGCTTCTCTGGGATCTTGTTCAGATTTTCTGCTATCTTTCCAAGCCCAGAAGGCAACCATTCTTGTTTTTCCTCTGGCAGACTTGGATAGAAAGAATTGGCTTCTGACAGTCTCCCAGTTCCAGATGGTTGATTGTTGTTTTCCATGTTCTCCATGAAGGGAATGTGCTGATATGAAGGGGAGAGTTTGATTGTGTGGACTTTGGGGTTGGATTCCAGCTTGTTGCTAGGATCATTCTGAGATTCAGTTTGCTTCTCAGCAGCATCAGAATCAGGAAAAGCTGTCATTTCCTTGGCTTTCTTATGAGGCTCTGGTGTCTCTAGTACCTCACCAGGCTTCTTCCCCACCAGTTCCATCTTCTCAGGCCGGTTGACCAAAATGTTCTTCAGGTCAAGACGGCTGGGTCGCTTCTGATAGCGGTGGAGCTCATCCTTGAAATCCAAGAAAGTTGTCCGGGTACATGGTTTCATGTGCTCCTTTGTACAGTAACCATCGCTGGTGCTCCCACTATTGAGGCTGTCATTGGACAAGCTAGTATAAGCTGTCTTTAGCCTCAGGAGGGTGTGAGCCCGACTGAGACCTTCCCGCCTGACAAATCCACTAGCATCTGACAGCCGGCACGGAGAGCAAGACTGCGCTCGGGCCTCATGGACTTCATCAGAGCCATACTGCCAATCTAAGCAATGGTCCTCAGAGCTGAGGCTGAAGCTGTCATCGGAGGAGGTGTGGAGGGTGGTGATATCTTCCACCAGCTTGTCGATTTTGGCAACAGTGGTGGAGATCTTGTTGGCCAACTTCTCTGCTGCCATGGAAACATCATTGTCTGGCGGCATGAGTGATGGAGGAACTTTCTTGGTTTCTGGTGACTTATTGCTCTCATCCTTCTCTGGTTCTGGACATCTCCTTTGGGCAACAGCTCTGGGCAAAGCCTGTCCCTGGTGGAAGGAGGAATTAAGGAACATGGAGAGGACAGAAGCATTTCCTGTCTCTGCCCCACCACTAGAGACATTGGGGACCTCATCGTCATCAAAGCAACCAGAGTCAGAAGCATAGTCCTTAACCAAACTGTCCATGTGCCTCATAGGCTTCTTGGCACTTTGGCTTTTCATGGTCTGCTTCTCCATGGTGTCAAATGTCTCTGCCAAGTGCTTAGCATCAAGCTCAGCCTCCAGTGCCTTCTGCTTCCTCATGTATAGTGAGGGCATACAGGATCCTGGTGAGATCACCATTGTGTCTTTGTATTTCAGGGGTCGGTTGGCCAGGAGGTTCCTGAGGGCAGCGGCACTGCCCATGGCAATCATCTTGTGCTTGGAGTGGACAAGGTTGCGGAGCATGCTGACTGCCCCCAGGTCCCACAGCAGCTCTTGGTCTTTGGAGCTGCGGGCAGAGAGGTTCCAGAGAGTCCCACAGGCATTGCTGACAATGGTCAAACTATGGGACTTGAGGTGTTGCAGCAAGGTCTGAAGGCAGTTGTGATCCCGCAGGACTTGCCTGAAAAAGAGAGCAAAATTGTTTTCTGTGTTAAATAAATGCCATTTTCATTGGTTACTAAATCTAGTTAAAAAATTTGTGGGAGGTTGTAAGTGTGCACCAGTAGACCCCACCCCGCATCGTACCAAAAGCCTACCCACCACCACAATTTCACTGTTATTTCACACAAATACAATATTTGTGGTGAATGAGGCTTTGGTGCATATCAGCCTTGTGGAAAGGGCTCATCAAAGTATTCTTTGTCCACCCTTCAACTATTTGGGTTCTCATATTTGTAACTAAAAGTGTTGAGGGGTGAGGCTGTAGCTTGGAGGTGGAGCACTACACTGCTTATAGAAGGTCCAAAGTTCAATCCCTGTCATCTCCAGGTATGGCAGAAAAAGACCTCCTCTGAGGGATGCAGGAAGTCAGTAAAGATCAGGGGTCTCCAAACCTTTGGGCAGGAGGGCCACATCATCTCTCCAACACAGTGTCAGGGCCAGAAAACTAATTTACATTTCAAATTTGAATACATTTACATAAATTTATATATAAGAATGTATTGGCGTGGATTTCAAGGCTTGCCCAAAGGCCGGATAGAGGGGTCTTGCTTGCTGAGGGCCACATTGAGGCACGCTGAGGGCCGCATCTGGCCCCTGGTTTGTAGACCCCTGGTACAGATAATACTGACCTAGATAAGGCAGTTTCAGCTGTTTGGCATTGAGGAGAAAAGGAGGCATGGTCAAAATTGGAGTGGACTGAAGAGTAATATGGCAGGTGTAGTGGGTGAGGAGGACTGGACCAAGATATTCCAATAGAAATAGTGGGCCATTTACAAAGTTACACAAATCACAGAATTATGGAACTAGGGTGAGATTATTTTGCTCATTCTCTTGCTTTATTATTTCACAAGTTGGCTCTGCTCTGAGTTCCACTTCGAAATTCTGCTTTGATTAGGTTAACTTTAATCTAAATTTAAATATGGAATTGAAGAAAGCATAGCTTGCGGTTTTCTTTTTATGATACTGGTCTGCTTCTGCTCCTGTTTCTACAACGGCAGAGCTTGGATATGAATCTCAGAGTCAGGGTAGGTGGTTATCCTAACAATGGAGAGCACTTTGAACGTAAGAAGAGGGAGCGTGCGTGAGATTCTGACCGATAATCTTCTCTGGTGGCGATGAGGCTGGAGACGTTCCGTAGGATTCCCCCTCCGCTCTCAATGATGGCGAGCGAGTTGCTCTGGCACTTGTAGGTAAGCGTGCTGACTAGGAAGCCCAGGGCACAATCCACACCACAGATAGCAGCTTTGTTCTCAGTGCTGTGAGCCGACAGGTTCCACAAGGCACTCAGTACGCTCTTCAGGGTCGATTCCTGGCATGGACAACAAACATTTTGGAAACATTAAAAAACCATCTGCAATCAAAGGTACAGGGCCACAGAGCCATGTGGGTCAGCAATGGCAATGTTGCATGTTGCTGTCACTGCCCAAAATGGCTCCAACGGTGAATGGAAAAGGGAATGGGAATGGGAATCCCACAGTTTGGGATACACAGGTAAATAGGGATGAAGGAAAGTATTAAATGGTAGATAAAGAATTTCTGATGCTGATCTGAGGGTGTGTGTTTGAGGTGCTGAAGATAAGCAAGTCTTGGTTTGGTCAGCAGCTTGATGGGGGATCACTTGGAACCCCCATGTATTTGACCTTGAGCTAGATGATGGACGAACAGTGACACTAGAATGCAAGATAAATTAGAGGGAGAAGTTGTTCCCTACTCACCTTGGTGGCCCGTAAGGCGCACTGCATCAGTGCCGCCACACTGCCAACCTCCCTTAAGACCTTCTTGCTGTTGATGTCAGCTCGCCAAGACAAATTCCGTAGGATACTAGAAACCACCTTGGAGAAAGGCAGATGGGAAACAAAACAGATTAGAGAAAGTGGAAAGCATCCAGTCTATACTTTACACTCTTATCTTCCTTGTCTGAGATCTACTTGAGGAGCAGGGCCCAATCGCTTTATGAACAGTACCCAGTGGGACCTACTCCTTGCTTGGCAGCAGTGCCCAAGCAGCATTCCTCTGGTCCTGGTGCAATCATGTACCACTGTCCCATAGCCCCCTCCTGTGATACCTTGCCTGTTTATAGTTCAAATGAGGGTTGTTGGAAGGACTGTTGGAAGAATGACAGCAAGTGAGTTGAGCCCCCCCCCCTGCCTCCAGCGCTTATAGACAGCAAAGAGAGTTGATGTTGGTCTTCCCCAATAGGTGGAACTTGTTCCTTGGTTAAAGTCTTGTGGATTGCTATATATTATTTTTAGTAGACTTGTTTTCTTTGTTTTCTTGTTAGCCATGTATGTACACCAGTGGCTGCAATTCTTTCTATGTATAAGTAAAGCTCTTAAAAAAGACTGCTATGTGTGTGTGTGTGGGGGGGGGGGGGCGGCTGTTTCAGGTAAAACTGCTCCATACAAGCCCATCAACCTGCTGGGCATGAGGAGGGGCTTCATGTGGCATCTTCCTTTTCCTTCCATTGTTTTTGTCTGGGCTCACCTGGTGTAACTCCTCACTGTTGGATGCCAACTGTGCCACAATAGCTTGCATGCATCTCCGGCGAGAGCACAAAGTTGCCTGGGTAGTAGTGAACAAGACAGAACAGGGATATGAGTTCAGTATTTGAGAAACCATCTGGAACTGTTTGTCAGCAGGATATGAATGTATTAATTACTGTAAATGAATTTCACTGTCATGTTAAGTAAATCTGTGTAAGAATCCAACCCCTCCCCCCCATTCATTTATAACTCTTAATTGATCACCTTGTTGACCACATCCCCAAATGTGAGATTGGTCAATGCCATGCCAGTGTAGCGCCTTAGTGCCAGGTTGAGGGGATCACTGGTCATCCGGTGCATCTCATAATCCACCTGCAGTAGCTCTGCGATGGCCTGCAATCCACCTAAAAAGTGAATCAGGGTGGAGGAAAAAAGCTAGCTTTTATGGAGACAATAGACAAGACCCAGCTTTCAGGTTCTCTGAAATTAAATTTTTTTTTCCTATGGGGCCAAGGATGAAAATAAGGGCATAACTGACTTTTCCATTGACAAAATTCATGGTGGACCATGTGGCTCTAGACTCCTTCAGTCTCTGAGAGACTGGATTTTATGACACAGAGATGTGTACAGATTCCATGCATCTGGTATATTTCTATCAGAACACATGTTCAGACTGTACGTTTTGTAATATCCTTGCTTGTTGCTTGATCTGTATTTTATAAATATATACACCATCCTTCTAGTATTCCCAGTGGGAACTTGCAATGAATACACAAGTACAGTAACAAAAAGCACACAGAGTGCTGTGCTTGATTTTGAAAAGAGTATTTTTCATTCAGTTCAATATTGTGACTGGTTGTCATGGGGAGATGCAGGGAGTTTGACCCTGGGCTTCTTCTGCTTTATCGCTGAGCTATAATGACTTCAGTGCTCCCCACTTCCAAATGTAGCTTACCCAGCTCATTCATGGCCCGGCGATATTCCTCATCAAAAGATAGCTTCATGATGGCACAGGTAGCTTGGCAGATCTGTGGCTCGATGGGGACAGGAACTGTGGGTGGGACAGGTGGCAGCAGCATGCCAGGAAAAAGAAAGCAGGATTATTGTCAGGCTAGCAGCTGGTAGAGGGTTCAGCAAGGAGCCCAGCAAACAATTAGCCTATCCATCTGCTCCATAACAAATTGCTTTCTGCTAAGCCAAACCAGTGGTCCAGCATTGTCTACTCTGACTAGGAGCAGATCTCCACGCTTTCCCAGCCATGCTAGCTGAGATGCTCTAATGGGGACCCTCTTGCCAGTGGTGTAGCTGGGGGGAAGAGCAGTCAGTCTTGGAGGGACTGCAGCATGCAAGGGACCCTCTCCTTTACAGCTATTCCAGGTAGGGGGAAGCAAGATGGAGACATATGGCTTTAAACTGGAGACATCAAGGATTAAACCCAGAGCATTCTTCATGCAAAAGAATGTGTTCTGCCACTGAGTGATGGGCTAACCCCGGAAGAAAGACAAGGAGCTTCTCAGATCGAAGAGCCAAGCTTAATGAGGTCAGCTAGGATACGGTTGCTGTCTCTTGTCACCTAATTGGCACTATGTGGAAAGCTGTAATACCACCCTCTGGTCAGCTGCTCAGTGACACTATGCTGCAACTGAGATCAGTGCAACAACCCTGCACTCTATGATACTGGAGTTCCTGCTTCACCCACTCCTCTGCCCTAAGCAGAAAAAGGAATTAACAAGTAAGGTAATTGCTGTACCTGCACTACCCTCGGGTGTCTTGGACCCTTCAGTACTGTGCATTTTGAGCCAATCCCAGCAGGTCTCTGAGTAGGATCGGATTTGTTCCAGGACATGCAACACACGCATCTCCTTTTTGGCTTGACCCTCATCAGGTTGGGAGAAAACAATATTGTGCAGGGCAGCATTGGCACGCATACGACAGTCCTTGCCAGCCCCTTCACGAGTGCCTGGGCTATCGGGTGCACCCGGTTCCTGATCTGTGTCATGGAGGATCTGGATGAGCAAGGGTAGGCAGCCTGATTTTCTCATGGCCAAGCAGCTTTCCTGGGAGCTGGACATGGCCAAAAGGGTACGGGACATATCTTCTTTGTCTCGTGTGGCCAACATGGAGAGAAGCCAAAAGACAACCTCCACCTGTGAGCAAAAACCAAGGTTAGGACAGGAAATAAAACTGTGAAATTCAATAAAGCCACCAGGTGGCAGCCAAGTAAGATGTACTGTACTGTGGCAGCAATTCCAGGAGACTTCCCCATCTGACCTATCAAACTCTCTGTTGGATGTAATATGCAATGAATGCACATGTGCACACTTTGTAGCATGTACATACATGTGCAATCATCACCTATGACAATACTTCCAGATCCTTCATGATTGCACTTTTACTGCCCTCTGCCTCAAATCTGCATAGGAGGTCACAATCAGATATTGGGGGATTAATATGCCCCCCTCGCTCTCCTTTTTCTCCAAACTCTAGTATTAACCCTCATGGGCCTTCTCCAGTGTTGGCAGATAGTTGCATCAGTCTGTAACCTGCTGATCCCAAATGGATTTGCTCTCATTTCACCAGCACAGCCAAAGGTATAATATAAAACAGAAGACAAGTAGAGTTCAGCATAAAAATAACATCCCTTGCAGGAAATGGGAACTCCTCATCTACTGCACTTGACCCTGCCCATTTTGGACAAATTCACCCCAATGTCCATTCCCCTTGAAAGAAAGAAACTATGCACTGCAAATTTATAGCTATCTGAACTGATAATTTATTACACCTTTTTATTGTTCCTTCAAGAAGCTCAGCGTTTTTTCCCTGCCAATTTATCCTCACGACAATCTTACGAGGTAGGCTAAGAAAAAGAGTCACACTTCCTGAAGTGGTATGCATGTTTATTAAGAAGTTAGTCTGATTCTGTTCAGTGAGACTTAAGTTGCAATTCTAAAGACACTTTCTTGGGAGTAAGACCCATTGAACACAATGGAGCTTACTTTTGAGTAGACATGGTTAGGATTGTGCTCTTAGGCTGTAACATTAAATGCATTTTCCTAGGAGAATGTGATACCCCACTGAGCACAATAGACTTGCTTTTGAGTAGACAAGCCTAGGATTGGGCAGACACTCTCAGGAAAGTGAAAATTGCAGCCACAGAACTGAATGAGGATTTGAACCCAAGCTTCCCTAGCCTGGGGGTAACACTCCTACCACTAGATCACTTGGACATTTTTTTATTTTCAGGTATGTCACTGTTTTCTTTCACATTTATGAATCTTTTTTCTAAAGCTGCACATGACTCCTTGAAAACTGAAGTGATGAGAAGGATCTACAATGCACAATGACTGGCAAGCCATGTGCACACTTAAAAATGAATCTACTGAAATGCTACATTTGCTAACAAACCTTGCTGTTGCCGGAGTGACTGCCTGCTTCTTCAGGATGGGTTGGGAGTTCAAGGTTCCCATCTCCTTCCAGACCAGACAGTTTTCCACAGACCTACAAGAGCAAGAAAAAAACATGAAAGCCATTTGTAGAGAAAAGGAGCCATTCTGAAGAGTTAAAGGCTGGTTGGCACCCAACAGATCCCTGTGATTGGCCATCAATATGCAGATTCCATACCAGTGATTTTCAACCACTCTGCTACAGTACATTAGTTTGTCATGAATGGTTCATAGGTGTGCCACAGGAGTTTGGGTATAAATAAATTCTAATAATTATTATTCGATTATTCTAATCATTATTCAGATTACATCCAGATTTTGGAGTTCTTGGTCTTGTTTTCAAAGTGGAACCAAAGCAACTGCTTGCTTCCCAATGTTGTACAAAGAGCTGTAGGTGCACAAGTTTACTATAGTTTTTCATTCCGTTATGATTTTTTTCTCTTAAGCACACATGTGCACTTTGATAAAACAGTACAAAAATATTTGCTGTAACTGCTGGTTAGGGATGACTCTTAAAGATTCTTGTAGGGTAGTGTTTCACCAGTACTCAATATAGGATGATGTAGCATGAAAGACAACGCAAGTAAAAACACAATACAATTGCTGTTTCCGCATTTTTTTCTTTTTCAGCATAGTTTATCAATGTCCATACACACATTGGCCCAGATCAGTGATTTTCAACCAGTGTGTTGTGGCACACTGGTGTGCCACAGATAGTCCTCAGGTGTGCCACGGGAAATTGGGGAGAGTCATTAATTAATAGGAAAATTGGGAGATTTGAACAGCCTGGTGTGCTTTATCGATGGTAAAAAAACTGATAGTGTGCCTTGATAGTTTCAGTGTCTTGTTAGCATGCAGTGAGATGAAAAAGATTGAAAATAACTGGCCCAGATCATTGGCCCCTTTGGCTTAATATTATCTATGGGTGCAATCCAGAGTAACTACGGGGAGTCCTTGCTCCGGTGTAAGAACAACTTACTCTGGATTGCAATATGAATTTCCCATAGGTTTTCACTAGGTGGTGCAGTAACTACGGGTGCACATAATGTCTCTTACGTGCTCCCGTAGTTACTCTGGATTGTAGGGTATGTTGTATCTAGCAGTTTGGGCAGAGTGGCATAGCTAGAGGGGGTCAAAATGTGAAGTTCTTTACGCATCTGAAAGCCAAAGCGGCATCTCCTCCTTGCCTTTTAAACTATTTTGGACAGTATTTTGATCTAGCTATGCCACTGACTGCTCCAGCATTTTCTCAGCCCCACCGGAAGATTACAGAACTGGGGACCTTCTGTATCTAAAGCATGGATAATATAATTGACCTATGGCTATTTGTGGGCTGTGGGTGGCGCAAGCGATTAAGACGCTGTGCCCGTTAAGCAGCAGGCCAGGGTTCGAGACCTGGGTCGGCCCCACAAGACAGGGTGAGCTCCTGTCCTTAGCCCAGCTCTGTAACACAATACCATAGTCTTTCAAGACTGATGGAGGTCTGCTTTTTATTCCCCTGCCTCCGAGGAAAAAGAAAGAGAGAAGACTGAGTTTTCTCTTGAGGGAAAAGGCAAAAAAAATACAAATAAAAGAATAAAATAGGAACAGTGATTTACAACGGTGAGGGTGAGAAAACAGGGACTTTCCCTCACCAAAAGAGATGACTGGAGTGCACAGAGTGATGCATGCTTCCAATTTTACCTCAGAAAAATAATGTGCTTTGGCGTTTTAGAAACAGTGCGCTAGGAAAGAGCTATTGTGAGGGGCTAGCCTCTGAGGAGCCATGGTCTAGGCTCAATTCCCAGTGTTTGGCCATGGTACATATAAAACTGGTGCTATCTGAGCCTCCGTTGGCTCACATCCCAGTAATTTTCGGGGCACTGAGGTGTAGCAGCGAAATATTGGCCTCTCAAACACACAGAGCCGCTCATGCTGGCAGCTTTGTTGAATCGAAGCGGTCCAACCCTGGCGCGGACGCCACGCTGGTCCATCCTTTTGTTGGCCTACTTGTCATCTCTATAGCAACTGCCCCTTTTTCAGGGCGCTGGAGAAAGAAATCCACTCGCAAAAGCCAAACTCTCCCCCTCTTGCCTGGCAAGCAAGGAGGACAACACCAGAACATGTGCATGCGCGCATATGTGTGTGTGTGTCGGAGCTTTGTTGTGAAATATTAGATTTCTGAAACTGAAATAGCAGCACTGTATTTCATCTGAGAATGCCCACAAGCAAGGCGTGAAGCTGACAACACTCCCTTCTGCTGAGGTAGACTGTGTCTATACATGAAGGTTCCACTTCTGTGCCACACCTGGGGGTTAGGCCAGTGCACAGACACCCGCCAGCCTCCACACGTCACCATGGGCAGAGGGTGACAGGCGAGTTGTCAAAATTGGTTATAATTGCACCTTCAATAACCAACACAAAACGGTATCCAACTGTGCCCCCCCATTTTTTTTTTTGTGAGACCAATGTCTGGCCAACTTGGTGACACTCACACCGTTCTAGTACGCTAGTATTAATTTTGATGTTCTAGTATTTTAGTTCTAGTATTAGTTATGATGTATGAAAATGAAATTCTCGTATTAACGCCTTACTGGTTTCTTACTGTGTCATAATAGCACTTCAGAACAATCAGAACAACACCAGCAACAACAACGCAGAACAACAGTTCTCAGAACAATCAGATTCATTGGTCAGTTGTGAGATAACGAAATCTACTTTTTATTAGAGAAGGCAATTATGTTTTCCTTTACAGGAAAACACAGATATCTAAATAGGGTATATTTCGCTGCATTACACATGAAATTTCACATCAAATGATATATAACATGATCGTATTACAGTAATCAGAAAAAACAAAATTTTAACCAGTAGTGATCACCCCACACCTCAAGAGCATCATGTAGCCCTAGTGATGCTACTGACAGTGGCCCACTAGGTATCTCAATGAGGAGTCCGTATGCAGGGCATAAAGACAACTGTTGTCTTCTGCTGCTTGCTGGCAACTGCTGTTCAGTGGAACAACCTTTGAATACAGAGATCCCACTTTGAATAACAGATCCCACTCTTTGAATTTATCTTTTCAATTGATCTAAGCCAGAGGTCATTCCACAGACAAAAAATGGTGGAAGGGATTTAACTATCACCTTGTGATAGTAATTGCAGCAGGAACAAGGGAATTTTAAGTGAAAATCTATGCATCTTTTTCCATGCTCCGCTTTGAATTCATGGACAGATTTCTCGCCTAACAAGAGGTGACATTTCATAGAACACCGCACAAGGATCTGACTGCACAGGTAGCATAAGGGCTCCTGTGACTCTCAGTGGAACAAGCTGTGGCTGGCAAGGGCATTAGTTCCGGTGACCACACATCTCCTTCTGGATGCCGGGGAACGTTAGCATCATCCCACTGCCTCTCTCCACCTTAGGGAACAAGTAGGAGGAACAGACAAGGTGAGGTGCAACTCTAAAGCTTCCTTCTCCACTAGACAGGTTTTATGGGTGGTCTGAAAGTGACAATGGACTGTTGGAAGACAAATTTCGCCCTTCTAAAAGTCTGTAGCACATGACCGCATGCATTATCATAGAGGATGCCAAGAAGCACCACTAGCCTCGAAAGCTTCTTTCAGGCATCAATAACAATGCGCAAATGGAAAGAACATTCCAGTAAACAACTAAGGTCAGAAGCCTGGTTTGGAGAGAAACTGTTTTGCAAGCAGTTGGGCCCGGATTCAGTACTTAGAATCTCCAATAAGAATAGACCTGTTTTAATACCCTGACCCCACCACTCCAAGTGCACAAATATGGATGTAACTGGTGATGGTATAAAAAAAGAGGGCTGTGGGTGGCACAAGTGGCTAAGACACTGTGCCTGTTAACCAGCAGGCCAGGGTTCGAGACCTGGGTCAGCTCCACAAGACAGGGTGAGCTCCTGTCCTTAGCCCAGCTCTGCAACGCCAGCTGGATCCAATCGTATTGGCTCTGCCTTTCCATTGGACTAATTCAGTGGCGTGGAGAGGGGGGATTTTCTGCTTGGGTAACAGCATATCCTCCATAACAATCCAACCCAGGCTTTCGTGCTTCGCATGCAGCGTATGCAGCGCAGAGCACGATACCATAGTCTTCAAAGACTGACGGAGGCCTGCTGGTGATGGTATGATGACATCACCAACAGTTACTTCCAGGTTCTGAGCTGCCAAAGGGTGCAATCCTAACCACACTTTCCTGGGAGTAAGTATTATTGAACACAATGGGATTTACTTCTGAGCAGACATGCTTAGGATTGCACTATCTGTTAGCAACTGATAATCTCATCAATTGGTTGTGATTCTGAAATGCTTCTTGCCTAATTCAAAGTTCTACCTAAATTTGGAGCAACAAATTATCTGGTCTGGTTTCCTGCAAACACATTCAAAATCCTTCACTGGGATGCACATGTGCTTTTAAACATATGCAGCTTTCAGTTCTGTTAATCTGTTTTCCCTCCACAGATGTATTGATAAAACATTACAAAAAAGCTAATTGGTAAGACTAATGACAACAACTTTTTAATGTATATATACATTATTTTCCCAACAGTGCATACTAATGGCTGAATGGGGAAGATGTTAAACCAGAACAGAGGAATCAACTGCAGAGTGAAATTTCAAAATGAAGGAATCTTCATTTGAATCTTCAAAATGAAGGAATCTTCATTTGATTCCCGAGGAATCAAACTAAAACCAGAACAAATTCAGACTGGAGAAGTTTTAGAGACTTGCATGACAAGCCATAGCATTTTGATCTCATTCAGTATGACATCTTATGCATTTCTACTCAGAAGTAAACCCAGTTTGGTAGGCTTACTCCCAGGAAAAAGTGTTTAGGACTACTGCTTAAATCAAATTCAAAGAGTGACCAAACCGCTTTTGAAAAGCAGCATCTGAACCGGAGTCTTTAAAACGCCAGAACTGGAACAGAATCCACATTTTAATGGTTTTACTCTCTTCCTTTTCCATATGCTACAAAAGTTCTTACCTGAGGCTCGGACTGCTGCACCTTGTCTTGTGCTTCCATCAGCTCCTTGTCAATTTGCTCCAGACGCGAAGCTCTGATCTGCAATTTGCAAATGTTGAATTTGTAGCCGGATTCCCTCATTCCCCAGACAAATAAATAAGATTTCCCCTTGGGTTCTCAGCATGTTGTTCTGATTCTAACAACCCATTCCAATTTCACAACTCAGTGAGGGCCCTCTAGCTCCTTCCTCTCCAGCACAGACAGCAACAGAGCCAACTGTTTATGAAGCTCCATTCAGATACAGGCAGTCTGGCTCATATGTTGAACCCACGAGAGCTCTGCCAAATATTGGGGGAGGAGGAATTTGCAAGATTCAGGGTACAATTGGTAATTCAATTGGTAATCCGACCAACTGAGGTCAGATTAACTCACTGGCATATCTTCCCATGGTAGTGTGGAGAGGTCAGCACATACCTGTGCTCTGGTCTAACCTGAATATGACCTCTGGTCATATTGTCCTGAATATGACCTCTGGTCATAAGCCCTGGCTTAAATCTTGTGCTGACCCTGGGAGGTGTCACAAAAGTGGCACAAGATTTATGCCAGGGCTTATGCCAGCCTAACTGGAGATTAGGATTGTAGTAGCCTGTGTCTGATGCTTGCAAGCACCATCCTACAGCAACTGCTGTCCAAGACATGTCTGTTTATACCCAGGACAACTGAATTTAGTTCCTCCTCACCTGCGCTCTTTGCACCATTTCGTCCGTTGTCCCAAAACGCTCTTCCATGAGAGTGCGGATGTGTTGGGCTTCAAATTCCAGTTGCTGGCGGATCAAGTCCATCTGCATAGAGAACTGGATGAAAGGTGTTGAAGAGACAGAATTAGAGAAACAAGCCTCAGAGTGAGCTTCATCTCCAAAAGATCCCCTGACCTGAGATTTAGCGTGCAATCCGATCAATTTAGGATGGCCTAACTCACCTGGCATACCTTCCCGTGGTGGTGTGGGGAGGTCAGAGTATGCCTGTGCACTGGTCTAACCCCCAAGAATTGGGGCAGAAGCCCCTTATGGCACTTTTGTGATACCACCAGGTCAGGAAAGGACTTATGCCAGGGCTAATGCCGGCCAAATTGAATGTTAGGATTGAAGCCTTAGAAACATATGAAGCTGCTTTCTTCTGAGTCAGGATGTGGTTCTGTCCAGCTTGGTGTTCTCTGAAAGACAGCAGCTCTCCAAGGCTTCAGACAAGACAAAACCCTGAATTAATTTAAATTTAAAAGGTTTGCCATTTAGACTGTGGCACACTCTATTTTATACTTTATTTTATTTTATATTTTATTTTATAAAGCAGCATAAAATTTAAACATCAAAATTGCATTTGGGCCCAGCATTTATGTTTGTGCATATGTGATTTGGTTCTGCTCCAGATTTTGCAAGAAAACAAAATCTTCCTGCAAGAAGTAGAAAATGTGCTGCATTCTTGCTCTTGAGCCAGGTGTGCCCCCCCCCACCCCCCAGTCTGTCTCTGTTCTGGGTTACAAACTTGTGACACAGTCCATCTCTCAAGTTTGTTTCAAAAAGTGGAAGATTGAACCCAAAGTCTTACTTAATTCTCTTTGTTTAAGATCAAGTGACATGATTTGTATTCATCAGCAGACATGACCTGTGTATTAATTACTCATGTTTGACAAATGACTTTCAGACATCAACCCTCTTCCTTGCCTCTCTCTTCTAGGATCCAGAAGCTAGGATTGGCTAACTTTGGGCCCAATCCTACGGGCAAAATCCACCGACAGCAGTAGCAGCATTTGCTCCACTTGCCCCCCTCTAGTTATGCCACTGGCTTGTGGCTCTGTCTTAAACTACATACTTTGATTCTTTTGTATCTCTTTCCCCCTCTCATCATTGGGCCAGCACTCCCTGTTCCAGATTTTGCTTGTCCTGTTCTTAAACTGTTCTTAAGCTGCTTCTGAGCAGCTGTAGCAAATCTTGCAAGATCTGACAAAATCTGGACGCTTCTTATAGGTACAAGGAAAAAAATTAGCATCTGCATTTGTAAGCCGAGGTAAGTGGCTCATGCTCTAGGATCTTCTGGACCTCTCCAGAAGTGTTCCCATTCAATTATACCGGGACTCTGGAACAGACTCGGAACAGTCTAGATAGGCAACTCACCGTCTCCACATGAGGGAGCTCGTACAGTCGTTTGGAGAGGCTTTGCAGCTGAGTGTAATACCATATTTTCTCCTTTTCCTCCTTTTCAATCTCACTCAGCAGAAAACACCTGGGGAAAGCAACACAGAGAGACAGGGAGAGCTGGGAGGATAGCAGACAACTGCTTCAGTTGGTCTAATCTAACTGGCCCTGGTTTGGACTTTGCATACAACTTTATGATGAAAGGGGAATGTATGAAGGAAAGAAAGAGAATAGAATCTCTATGCTCATAATGCCCTATATCCAGGGTGACCATATGACCAGAAAAACCTGGATTTGTCCAGATTTTTAGCCTCCTGTCTGGGTGTCCTACATTTTGGCTTCCTTTTTGAACTTCACGATGGTGCAGAGTACCCCATCATGTCATATGTCGTTGGATTCATATTGAAGAGCAGAATCCAATGCAAAAATAGCTTTTGAGATAACTCCTTCCTATCAAAATTTATGGCCAAAAATCAAAAAACAAAAAATACATTTTTGGCAATTTTTTAAAGCGGGTAGGAATTTTGGCCTGGGGGTAGGAATTTTGTCCTTGGGGTTCAGGCATCTGGTCACCCTGCAGTATCCTCCCAGGTAGAGCAATGCTTCCTCTCAGCTTATCAGCCTCACCTCTCTCCGTCAAGTTCCTCCAGGAGCTGGATAGTGGCTCGACTCAGATCACCCATGCTATCTTTTCTCTGAAGATTGGACAGATGGTCAGGGCTGTTCTCAGTGCTGTGCCCCTGACACATGGGCTCAGGGACAAGGGCAGGAGGCTGGAATTTCAGGTTGTACAAGCTGGTGATGTCCATCTGTAGAGCTGGAGGAAGAGGAGGAAGAAGGTTGTAACTGAAATTCACGTAATATACATATAAATTCACATAATTGAAACATAATAACACATGTTATAATTTCCTTATAAACGTCACCAGGAATTCCTCTTCCACTTCCCGAGCTGCTAATATTACACCTCGCATTGCCTATATAATGTCAAACCTAACTTCACGTTGGTTAGAAACTTGTTTACCCACTCCCAGAAGTAAGATGAGATTCTCAGGATGTTGCAGTCTTAAGGATCAGGCACTTGATTTCCACATCTCAGATATAAACTGAGATTATTAGGATAATGAAAGTTATTTCCAGATGTGATTAATGCCCTGTCCCCTTTCTCCGCTTGGTCTTTTAGGTCATTTTACTGTAATTCCCTAGAAGTTCCTGTGGGGGGGGGGGGCGTAAGCAACCTTTGTCTGTTTGAAATTTCATTACTAGCAAGCATATGACTTTGTGGATTGTAGTTCCTGTCCTGTCTTGTAATGGCATCCTCTCCACCCCAAATTGGAATGTGTTTTGTGACCACTAAATGTCCATTTAGGATGCAATGGAGTGACCAAGATGGTTTCCTTTACT
Organism: Cryptoblepharus egeriae; assembly: GCA_030015325.1. NCBI lineage: Eukaryota > Metazoa > Chordata > Lepidosauria > Squamata > Scincidae > Cryptoblepharus > Cryptoblepharus egeriae. The sequence continues at coordinate 3,015,708 of JAREYC010000015.1, read as the reverse complement.
CCAATCAGGCAACTTGATGACACCACCAAAGCAAAGTTATATACTAAGTGCCAGTCCTTATTTATTGTCTGTCAATCACTGAATGACTCATATGTCGGGATTTCTAAAAAGAGCACCACTTGCACACCTGCATGTGAAGATTCTTTCGGAAAATTTAAGTTGCTAAGCCTAAGAACCAGTTTTAGCTAAATTATGATCAGGGAGCTTAATTTTGCTTTGCCTGCTCTTTGCCATCCAGCCTAAATGTAAACTTCATTACTTGCAAACAATACAATAATGATACCAAGCATGGGTCCCCCTTGATTGAGTTTTAGAGGAGCATCCAGCTCCATCTGGTGGGTGTTACTGACTATTACATTCATGTGATCTTTTATTTGTTCTTTCCAGCCAAGCTCTGGCATTTCCCATCAGCCTGCTGGTAACTTTTATCTATCCTCCTCTTTTCCCCCATATTGTCTCATTCCTGTTTCATTTTTTATTATTGTTCAAATTTATACAGCACTTTTGAACAACAGCAACAAAAACTCAAAGCGGTTTACAGAGAAAATCAAATCAAAATGGCTCCGTATCCCAAAGGGCTCACAATCTAAATAGGTTAAGAAGAACCCCACAACCAGCCATGGACAAAAACATTGTTCTGAGGTGAAGAGGGATAGTTACTCTCCCCCTGAAAATACCACCCTTTGGAAAGAGGAGCACCCCTTGGAAAAGAGCTTCTTTGCTCAGAAAGATTTAGACTTTTAATAAAGTATTGGCATCCATCAGTCTTGAAAGACTATGGTATTGTGCTCGATGCTGTATGCAAAACACAAAGGCGTGGGTAGATTAATATGGAGGATAGGCTGTTACCCAAGCAGCAAATCCCCCCTCTCCACACCACTGAAATAGTCCAATGGAATGGCAGAGCTGTTATAATTGGTTCCAGCTGCGTCGCAGAGCTGGGCTAAGGACAGGAGCTCACCCTGTCTTGTGGGGACCCAGGTCTTGAATCCTGGCCTTCTGGTTAACAGACATAGTGTCTTAACTATTTGTGCCACCCACAGCCCTAGACTTTTAATAAACTAATTACATTTTGATTCTTTGTCTGCATGGTTCATGTTCACTGGGTGTCTCTTCACTCTGCAAACACTACCATGGGTGTTTTTTTAATAATTCCTGAGGTTCCGCATTTTCCTGGAGAAGGTTTGGTCCTTCTCTGCCTGATCCTTCTTAACACCAGAGCTAGTCTTCTGCTTTTTTTCCTGTTCTTGTGAGCAATCACAGGTTATACACAAACATTCTCTGAGCTTTTGCTTACCTTTCAACTGGTCCAGGACCTCCATCTGTCCTGATGATACCATAACCTTTGCTTCTTGTTCTAGTTTTCCCTGCAAGTGCTTCAGGACTTCCTGAGTGCAGAGAAAAATATCAAAAGTGAAGACACAGAGTGGTTCCAATCAGGCCTGTTAGCCTTAAGAAGTGTCTCCAACTGGACTGAAGACAATGTTCTGATCCTCAAAAGAGAGAATAAGGCTGTAATCCTGAACACACATTTCTAGGAATAAGCCCTATTAAATATAATGGGATTTACCTTATAGTAGATTAGAAATCAGATTGCACCCTAAGATGCTGAAGCTCATTGAGACTTGAATAGATTAAAAACCATCTCTTCTCCTAGCAACCAACCCAAATGCTTGTAAGTTCTACCATGTAGGAACCACGTACCTTCCTTATGTACCTTGTACTATAAGCTTGTTGGAAGAAGGACAGTATAGTGGACTTTGGTTACCCTTTGAACTGAGCAACACAGACTAGCTGGACTAGCTTCTGAGATGAAGCCAGGCACTGAACTCAGTCCCTTCTGCAAATACAACCGGAGCTCAACTATGGAGTGACGTCCCATCCCTTAGAATTGCTGAAGTGCTTCCCCCCTTCTGGCCCATTGCAGTTTCTGACCTTCATGTCTGAAGTCTCATTTTCTAGCTTGGAGAGGTGGTTGGAGTTGTCTTCTAGTTCCCGGCGAAGGTGTGTGTTCTCTTTCTTCAGTGCCTCCACCTGCCTCACAAGTTGGTCATAGGATGCAATTGATCCAGACATCTTCAACTCCTCCATCGACTGAACAGGGACAAAAAAGGAAGGAATAATCAGTTATGTGAATCATGGGTGCCAAACCTATAAGTACTTACTTCATATATCATGCTTGCTGCAACCATTTGTCTGGTTGCTCACATTCATGGCCAGGTAAGGGTTGCCAGATAACAGGAATTTCCCTGACAGAACTGAAAATGAGGCCCTGGAACTGGAAGTTCAGGTAGAGGCCTCTGTCAGGAATTGGGGGGCCTTTCCAGCCGTTTCCTGGGATTTTATGCCATGCTAAAGCCCCTTTCTAAGTCATCAGTGGAAGAATTACGTCTCCTAGCATGCATCGTGCTTCCTAGGGACAGCAGTGCTACAGAGATAGGATGGCTGGAAAAATGGCTGTGGCCGGCATTCAGCTCCAGTCCTTGCAGTTGCCAGAGAGAGAAAGAGAGACTCTGCTTGCTGTTTGCTGCAAAAAAAGGAAGGAGGGAGCTGAGCTGAGGCTGCTGGAGAGGAGAGCAGAGGAAGGAGGGAGCCTTGGAAGGGGGAGCTGCTGCTGCTCTGAAACTTTGGCTTGGAGAGAAAAGAGGGGGAAGAATTAATTTTTTTAAAGCAGGGTTGCCAACTGACCAGAGAAACCCCAGCCTCCCCTGCTCCTATGCCTTTGAAAATGGATCCACCAAGATATACTGGTCCTTTGCACACAAAAGCACATATTTCACAACAAAGGCTTGAGTTGCTCAGGCTGTGGGGCCTTTCATCCAGCTGTTGTCAAAGCAGAGGAGCAGGGGCTGGATGTAAAGTTGGCAACCTTCTCAGGGTAGGGATGGTGGGGATAACTCCTGGCTTTTTTAGTTTTAAGACTCCGAGCCCGATTGTGTCCACTGAAAAGCATTATAGTCAGTGGACCTTATATTGTTTAAGGGGCAAAGGAAAGGAGGCTGAAAGACAAAGCCTCTGCATTCCTGCCTGAGAAAGGCTGGCTGCTTGGATCACCTAAACATGTGCCTTTTTGGTTGGTGTCTGATCTATTGCAATGAGATTTGTGCAGAAATTAAGTACAGGAATGCAATATGAGTGTTTTTACCTTTATTTTAACATGTAGTACATTTGTCCAACATTTTTTGGCATGTCCTACATTTTTATTTTAACCGGGTAGGAATTTTGGCTTGGACGATAGGAATTTTGGGGAACTTGGGGGTGGGGGGAATTTTTGGTTTGGCATCTGGTCACCCTGGGCAGGTAGAAATCCTTCTTACCCAAATGGCTCCTTAGATTTTGTAGTTTTGATCTCATTTCCAAAGTGGTACCGATGCATATGAAATCTTGTTGCACTTATTGTTTATGTATTTTGGACAGTGCACAATGAATCCACAGTTTTCCACAGCTTTCTTTATTTTGAATTCATTCATAAAATTTCCCCTAGTGTGCATTGATAAAACACTACACAAACATTAGTGAGATGATCTCTAGTGGGTGTATTCTCTTATCTCCTTTTGTGGTGTTTTACCTGTGCTCAGGGGCACATATGCACAGCACTAAAACATGGCTAAAAAAATCTTGATGAAATCATCCTTATAATTTTATCCATATTACTTTAGTACAATTTTTGTCAATGTGATTCTGTACATTGGTAACAGAGAGAAAATGATTGCCTAGGATCTCAATTAATAACAACATGTATTAATTATTAGCAAATGTTTTTTATTCTTTATTTGTGTTTGTGTGTGTAGTGGGTCATGATAAATAGTTATTTTTAAAAGTGGGTCCCAAGGCTAAAACATTTTGGGACTATCCTTATGGCCAGGTGATCAAAGGTTAGTTCATTAATGCAAGGAAAAACAGGTTACTGAAAATGTGCTGAGGTTTAACGGATCTAGCAAGATATTTTGAATATATGAAAAATTCTAACAAAGGTAGCAAAGTTCAAAAATCATCCTTGCTCTATTCTCTCCCTGGAAACTCATATTTTGTCATTCTTCTTATGTTACATATGCTGGTGGTAAAGAATGAAACAATCTCATTGATAGATCACACATATTATTTTGATTCTGACAGTGGTCAGCCATTTCCATCTTGGACACTAATATGGTGTGGAGGCCACAGCTGTATACTGCGCTCACTCCAGCCTCTGATGCTCTGGGATATTTTGCCCCTGAACACAGAGATTCTCTGCACCACGGCAAGACCCATTTTCTGTGAGTTTGCGCCCACCTTCTTTTGTTAAATTCTTTCCCTACTGGCACTTTTTCTTAAGATAAAACATACAACTCCTTGATTAACCTGGTGCTTCTTTTGAACCACAACTCCTTCTTAAAACCGGTTTTCTTTGTCCTAATTCATCCCAATTCATTCCTCATGAATAGGGAAATAATAGATTATTTCTGAACATGGACCGCAAAAACAATCACTGCACTTCAAGGATTAGGGATGAGTTTTCAAATGATCTTAAGCCCCAGTTGTTATTTTCCAAAGGAAAAATAAAATGAGTGCAATTGGCTATCTTTTGGTGTACCTGTCAATCATATCCATTTTGCATAAAAAAATTCAATCAATTCTACCTGTCAAGCACTCAGACATGGTGTCTCTGAGGTCTCTGACATGATCTTCTGAGGTCTCCCCGAATGTCAGTGGATGCCGTCTCTGCCCTCTTTGATAATTTCTTCCCATTCGGCTCCCTTTCCTCCCTTTGTCTGAATCTCTCTCTTTCACTTCTTTGTCTGCCTTCTCTTGGAGCAATCTCTTTTTTTCTTTCTTCCAGCCTCTCTCTCACCTCCCACAAAGCACAAAGAATGGTCCTCCGACTTCCTTTATATCTTACCCACTTTTATCCATTCTTCCAGACATGTCTATGGACCATCACTCTCCATCATAACCTCCCATCCACACCTGGGTAAGCCAACATCTGTTTTGTCCCCAGATTGCCCAGTCAGAAGCTTATTATTATAAGAAACAGACCATCAAAGACGCATAGATAGAAAATCAAAAGAAAACAACACCAAGATACAAAGCAGAACCTACTCACGGATGGAACAGGAACGTTTGCAGGTGCCACCTATGACCTTAGGTTATTCATGCCTTCAGATTCATTCTTCCCTATTGTCCAGCAATTCCTTGTAACCTATTCCACAGACTTCTCAGTGGCCCAGTTCTCCTTCTGGGGGTTACAACTTCGGAGTCTCCCACCCCAGCATCCATTATTTATTGAAAATTTTATGTGACACATCAGAAGGAATGGTTAAAATTCCATTACGCACTGGTTCTCTCTCTCAGGGTCCTCGACTGCTAATGACAAGTCATGTGATTGCTGAATTGAACTGCACGGCTCTGCTGAGAGACCCCCCCAACTCCCCTCCTCTCCCTTCTCTCCCACTTCATAATCACAGCACAAGCAGTGGGTAAGGCTTTGTTTACCATGCACAACTCTTCCCATCACTTTCATGTGATCAAAGGGAAAGACCTGCGCACATGGACTTTCTGTTGTTGATGCAGATCGGTCTCCCTTTCTTCCAGTTGGATTTCTGACACACAACCTGAAAGATCAGACCGATTGGAAAGCCCTAGATCAGTTTTCTATCAATGCTGATTTTTTTTCCTTCAGAAAAAAATTTGACATAGCATTGACCTGCCCTGATATTTCTAAATATCCACTACTAAGCTGAAAGTCCTGCTCCACTCTCCCAGGTGAAAGGTGGGTATCATTTAATCAGAGGGACTGCGCATTTGTTGAATACCATTCTCATTTTGCAGTTGTTTATGCACTATACATGTTTTCATTGTTTATGAAAAAATGCAGCTTATATAGTAATTTAGACTGTAAGCTATTGAGGGCAAATCCCAGTAAAATACTCTGCACATTGTTGATGTTATATAAAGAAGAGAACTGTCATCCGGTGACAAAAATCCTAGAAGATTAAACTATATGAGTTTTAGTTTATTGATGGCTTAAATTTGCTTCTATAGAAAGCTATTGTTCTGAAGCAAAAGGCATACTTGTGTTTTAAGATGAGGAGGAGAGAGTTATAGCAGGCATCATGTTAGAAGAGGCATTCCCTCCTGTGGGGGAATCCCTAAAATGCCTTGCCATATATACATGTGGGTTGTTAGTAGCAAGCATCACATTGGAAGTGGCATTCCCTTCTCATGCCTTGGAAAAGCATGAAAGAAAATGGACTATCACTGGCCTTTCATAGTTTTTATAAACAAATTCTCTCTCTCTCTCTCTCTCTCTCTCTCTCTCTCTCTCTCTCTCTCTCTCTCTCTCTCTCTCGGGCCTTATTACTCAGGGGATCCTTAATAGACATTTAAAAAAATCAATTCATTCCCTTAATCGGTTAAACATTGAAGCTGTAATAAATAATACAAGCCTCCCCCCAAATACAGATTTTAATCCCAACTATAGCAAAAAAAAATTAATTTACCCTCCCATCCTTATTATTAAGGCTATAATTAATCTAGAGGTTCTTTGTTATTAAACCAATTTTGAAATTTGCAGTTTTGGAAAGGCTTCAGAGCAAAGGCTGAAGGGTGGAGCTGTGTAGAGAAGGGGTGCTAACAGTCTGATCCTCATCTTGAGATATATCAGAATTTGTTCACATATGCCAGCATGAAGATGGACACGTTGACACAAGTCTGTCTGCTGATGGATCTCACCACAAACACCAATGCAATATACAGCTCAGACACCAGTCTGACTGTGCCAGCAGAGTGGCCAAAACAGGGAGGAAATTGGGGAGGCACCACAGACATGTCCCCCATGCCAGAACAATGCCACACCAATGACAAAGGGCACAATCCTAACCATGTCTACTCAGAAGTAAGCCCCACTGAGTTCAATAGGACTTATTCCCAGGAAAGTGTGGTTAGGATTGCAGCCTAAGCTGGTGTGTAGTAAGGGGAATAATACCAGAAACATCACACTTGGCAACCCCATCCTCTCATCCACTTTCCTGTGACAGAGTATAGGATATATACCTACAGTTCCATTTTGCTCCCCCCCCCCAACCTGGAACAGCTCTGAAGAAATGAGGATCCCTCCAAGACTAACTGCACCACCCTCCTCTAACTATGCCACTCCATGTCTTTATTTCCACCAACACCACCCATTCTGACCTTTCAGGATTGTCACAAGTTTGCTGTCAACAGTGTTGCTTATCCATCCTGTGCCCAGACATGCACCAGCTTCCCCAATCCATCACTCATGGGAATGGGGAGCAATGGGGATACTACTTGACCAAGATGCGGATTGATTTTCTGATCAGACCCCTTGCAAACTCCATGGCAGACAGGAAACCAACCGGGGCAGCCAAATCTCACTGGCACTTGTTTATTGGATATTCTGCAATTGCACAACAGCCCTGCTAGGAAGAGATAGTTGGCATTCCCTCTTGTACTTCTCTCTTAGATGCTGCTCAATCATTCCCACATTACAATAAAAACTTTTAACTCACATGTGTCGCTTTGTTAGCACAAAATATTGAAGATACTGAGATGCTGCAATAAATTTGCCACTGGAAATCTAGACGGTTCTTCTTAAGATGACCTATTAGGTCCCTTCTATGATTCTATGTATTGTACTGCACTTGTCACTTATAGGCAGGAAATAACAAAAGGGACACGATGGAGGAAGAGGAGGGAAATCGAGGGAGGGCACAGGTGAGAATAATGTGCGTTTATCTTTTAGTACATGAGGGCACGTGCCTCCTCAAAGTACTTGCATGCAAACATTCAACATTTGGGTGAAAAGAGAGGAGGGAGGAATAGATGTGGCACAAACAGCAGAGAAATTAGATTTCTCTGAGGCAGGAATCAATTTGATTTACGAACAAAAAAAAATGAAGTACATTGCACTGTGGGGACAAAGAAGGGGAGGCAACAGATATGAAGCATTAACACAGCAGGCTTTCCACTAATGGCAAAAAGGAAAATGGACTCAGTAAAGACTGGTTGGGTGCAAGCCATATCTTCAGAGGTGCATTAGTAGCATTGTTTTCTACATGAGATGCATGTGGGAATCCAAGAGTCTCATCTCAGGCTGGGCTTATCCCTCAATCTGTTTGCAACTTGAAATGTGAGCCAAGTAGGAAAATGCTGGAGAGGCACAGCAGTGTACTTTCCAGTGTACTTGCTTCCTTCCAGGCTTCTTTGAACAGAGATGTGGCTCTTTAGAGTGAGTGTATCTTAGGGTCAGTTTAGACCTACAATCCAGAGTAACTACGGGAGCACGTAAGAGACATTTATGTCAACATAGTTATGGTACCACCTAGTGAAAACCTATGGGAAATTCATATTGCAATCAAGAGTAAATTGTTCTTATGTCAGAGCAAGGACTGTTACTCTGGATTGCATCCTAGGAGGGGAGAGACCCAGATTCAATTCTTAACTCAGCCACACAAGTGCATGGGTCTTAGGCTAATTTTGTGAGCATAAATTGTTGGGCAGAACCATGTGATCCTTGAAAGTCACACTGGAAGCCAGTACCAATACTGGAAGCCAGAACTCTCCAGGCTTACTGGCAGCTGCAGCTCTCTGGGTGTCAGGTTCAGGGGTCACTCCCAGCCCTTTCTAACTGACATGGAGAGAGCCCGTGATGCATGCACAGCTTGTAGACTGTCATGGCTATGGCCTGTCCTGAGTTCTTCCATCAAAAGGATGGATCTACCCTGAACAGGTAAGGGCATCTGAAGATCGACAGGTCAGTGGTTTGAGAGTACTGCAAAACTGAGTGAGCTCCTGTCCCTTGCCCAGCTCCTGCCAACCTAGCAATTAAAAAGCATGCAAATGCAAGTAGATAAATAGGAGTGGGAAGGTAACAGCATTCTGCGCATCTTGGCATATAGTCATGCTGGCCACATGACCACAGAGATGTCTTTGGACAGCGCTGGGTCTTTGGCTTAGAAATGGGGATAAGCGCTACAGTCAGTCATGACTTGCAGTATGACCTGTGGCGGACACCTTTACCTTTTACCCTGAAGAGGGCTGGTGGAACATCTTAGGCACGATACAAATGTAGTAAGCAAGCAAAGGACTGCACTTGAAATGTTGGATTATATCAGGAATGTTCACACCCTGGATCTTTCAGCCACAGCGGATAGGTGGGTGTCAATCATCACTGAAATGTGGAATTGTTTTCTTTCTGCTATCAATGTTCGAGGGAATGTTCCCAGCCAGTCAGTATGGAAACAAGGAGAGTGAAAAGTGGGCAGTTGAAACCTTCTCTTTCCAATGCTTTGTTAGGGAAATTCGGGACAATCTTCTTACAGCAGCCCAAACTTGCTGTCTCTTGACATGAGAGTGGAAGGCAGAGAAGGTTGTTTAGTGAACTCTGACAACACCATCTTTGCCCTGAAGCCAATTCCAAATTCTGAAAATTCCAAGCCATGACCATGAAGAATTTCAAAACAGAACAGCAGCTGCACCTCCCAAAGCCTTTAAGTGACTATTAGCAGCTGGACCTGTGAATGCATGCGCTTGCACACTCTGTGCATGTCCCCAAGCATGGATGCCAGTATACATTCATCATTTTCTAGCTGACACATGGAGAGAACAAAAGCATGCATGAGTGCAGATGCTGGGAGCCAAAAGCATGTCAATATGACAGCATATAGTTATGCATGTGCATTTCTTGGAAGCATTGGGCTCCAGCAATTCTTATGATTAGTTGGGATTGCTCCAGAAAGGATCAAAATTGCTCTGGAAAGGATTCAAGATGATTGTTAAAGTATTCCAAGTGAAGCAAATGGCATGATTTCTCTTAGTGGGGGGGGGGGGGTTATTACTGATTTATTGATTCTACTAGACCTGGGGCTTCACACTCTGACCATTCATATGTTTTAATTTTCAGTCACACTTCTTGTTTTGGAGATTCCAGCAGGCATGCTCCCTTCCTCCCACTGTCAAATGCACATGTTTGCTAGAAACATGCTTTTTAAAAAAGACAGTTGAGATGTTCAACAGCTGAATCTACTGCCACATTTGTGGTCTTTATCACTGTAAAGGGGAAGCACTGCGGTTCCAATAGCAGTCAACCAAGTTCCCCAAGGGGGATCATAAGTAGAGTACAAAAATGGGATGCATCCTCTGTTTTATAATTCCAACATCTGACAATCAAAGGTGGACTGCTTAAGAAGCTGGAGGTTCACTGAGCTGTCATGTGGACAGACCTGCCTCCCATGAATATGTCAAATCCATGAAAGTAGCATCCTATGGCATTCACTGCATCCTATGGCAGTGAAATCTATCGGTAAAAGACACTCACGTGTTGTACAGAGAAGTGTTTTCTTTTGTCTACACTATGTTCATCCATTTTGTTAGATAACACTATTCCAAGGCAGGAACAAAAGTCATTCTCTTTCAATCTTTCACCATATTACTCAGAACTGATTTTCCCTGTTAAGTCGGCAAAATGGCACTTTTTACGTGGTGACTGCCTTGCATTTAGCAGTGGCAGATAAAATGTCCTTCTTCATCCCTCTCTCAGAGGTGCCCTCTTTGTGTTCCATTTCAGATCATGAGCTCCTTTGAGACCGGGATGCACCTTCTCGTTCTTTTTGATGCACTTTGAGAACTTTGTGGTTGCCAGTGAAAAGCAGCATATAATTAATGGAAAGTAATGATCACTGTCCCATTGCAATTGATTTCATTTGTCTTTTCTGACCCCTTATCGGTCATTCTGCTGGGCTCGGATTGATAACAGAAGAGAAATTTCACCCAGGGGTTTGATCCAGCTCCAGTCTTAGCTAAGGTCTTAGCCTTATAGGGTGATTTTGCTTTGCAAGCCCCCCCCCCCCCAGTGTGCAAGTGAGGCAGGGGAGGACATGCATTGTTTTGGAGATGGGTGGCCTTTAAAAGCCAAGGAAAGGTAGTCTTCAACTAAATTTTATTTAAACACTCTTTTCTTTCTTGCCTGCCCTTGTCTTGCACCCCCTCCTGCGCGTTTCCATCTCCCCAAAGGAGACAAAAGAGCTCCTTCAACTCTTTAAAGCTTCATCCATCTTGCATTGCAAAGTGGCTCCCAAGTGGCATGTCCTGTACACTGAATAAATCAGAATGAAATGGGGAGAGGGGGTAGGGAGGAAAAGAAAGATGCCACCAATCCGAGCCTCAAAAATGCTCTCATTGCCATGGCAATAGCCAATGGCTTCCAAGCAGCGAGGATATAAAGGTAAAGCGAAGAGGCAGGTTTTTGCTCCTGCCTGGCTTCTCTCCCCCCACCGCCTTCCCTGGTCTTTCCACCTCCCCCTCCTTGCTAGCTTGCTAGCCATGAAAAATAAATGCAATTGCACAGCAAAGGACAACTTCTGCGTTTTGCCCGCCTGTCCCTGGGACCAGTTTGGGACATGCATTGTCTATGGGAGGGAATGAAAAATGGGGAAAGCTAAACTCGTGGTTCTCAGACTGAACCACTTGGAGGGATCACAACTTCATTTTAGGGGGTTCACAAAAAGCTGGGAGATGCCATTTTGGGAATCTGGCACAGGGTGCTGTCATGTTGGAATGGGGCAATCAGGCTGCTTTCCGTGGACACAAATGGGACTGAGGAGACATGCCCTGCAATCCAGAGTAACTACGGGAGCACGTAAGAGACATTTACGTCGACGTAGTTACAGCACCGCCTAGTGAAAACCTATGGGAAATTTATACTGCAATCCAGAGTAAATTGTTCTTACGTTGGAGCAAGGACTCGCCGTAGTTACTCTGGGTTGCGCCCATGGAGGAACTCTTGTAGCACAATGATGTCACATCTGGACATGGCATCACTTCTTGGGGTATCCTGAACAGATTGTCAGTCTCAGAAGGGGGTCCTGGCTGAAACACTCAAGAACCACTGAGATAAACAGAGAGTGGAGGACCAACAGAATGGTGGCTGAAAAGATCTGCCTTTTCTCCCAACTGTCTCCTGCCTTCAGACTCCTGCTTTCAACATCTCTGATCTTCCACCTTTATGACTGTGCCTTCCAGAGTCCACAGATCTTTGCATGGACTGAAAATTCACCTGTGCTGTCCCATAAGAAGAGTTCTGCTGGATCGGACCAAAGGTCTATCCATTCAAGCATCCTGCATCCCATAGCAGGTTACCAGCTGCTTCTGCAAAAGTCCACGGGCAGGAGAAGGCAGCCACCTTTTCTCCCACCATTGCTCTCCTTCAACTGCTATTCAGGGACACACTGACACAGTACCAAGACATATTTTTAAATGCTGGTTTCATTGTCTTTTGAATGAATCCTTCCACCATGGCTGGCCTGCCACCTGTAGTAGGCTTCATCAGCAGGAGATTGTGATAGGTCCAAGTGAGTCTGCTGCCACCATTGCCACCACCTCTCTCCAATGTGTTGTCAATACAAGCTGCTGTTCTCAAATTTGGACATGTGGCATTTCTGGTTTCATGTACATCACTCTTCCATGAAAGCTAAAGTCCCAGGCTTCCAGGTTTGATGGCAACACAGAGAGCAGGATAAGTATTTGGATTTATTTTACCCAGTGAAGAGGGCAGTGGACACAAGGCAGCATCTGATGGTGTCCTGGGTTGCCTTCCACAATCCTTTCCAGGCCATTATGTCTGAATTTCATAGATTACATGATCTCTGAAATGTCTCTGCCCACTCTCTATCACTGCCCATTATGCCTGGAACCACCTCCCCAAACTTTCATCAGATGACACATCTCTTTCCCTCCCACCCGTAGGAAACCCACCTTTTCTACAAGTTGGGGATAACAACTACTCATCCTAAATCCAAACAAAACCTTTACTAGTTCCAACTTCATTTGCTCACAGTCATCTGTTTTTGCCTTTTCTTTTTGGTGGTGGAAGGAATACCCACTATCCCCACTTCTATATAGCCTCAGTTTGATTTTGAGTGGACACATCAGAGGTGGAGAGCAATGGTAAGCCAACAAATATTGCCATGATCAGTTAAAGGAGTTCAGTCTGGGGCTAAATTGACAATTTTACAAAGTCAGTAATAGCTCCCAGTATGTTTATCAAGCAAGCATCCTGCTTCTCACTGCGGCCAGGAGGATGCCTCTTAAATGCTCACAAGCAGGATAGGAATTTAACAGCCTTTCCATATTCCTTATCCCCAACTTTTAGTAAAAAGAGGTATACTGCTCCTGTGAATGGAGGTTCTATTTATTTGTTGTGGCTAAAGAACTTCCATGAAGACATCCATAAGCAAGTCCAGATGGATCACACCATCTGCTCTACCATCCTGTTTCTCACAGTGGCCAAACAGATGCTTCTGGGAAACTGAAAAGCAGGGCAGAAGACTGTCTGTGCTGCTTACACCTCTTTTTCAGTGCTCTACTGCCTCTTAACCCAGACTCTGTTGAGTTAATCCTTTCCTCTGTGAGCATACCTTATCCTTCTATCAAGATAGCAAAGTCAGTGGCCATCACCACATCGTGTGGCAGAGTTCCACAATCAATGACAGCACTTTCTCTTGTACAGTCTGAATCTCCAGTCCATCCATTTCATTGGATGACCCACCCGATCTTGGTACTGCACATTGCATTTCCCTCCCATTCCAGCATCATTGCCCCCTTTCCTTCCATCGCAATGATGGGCATTTGCTAAAGCTTTCATCACCATCATACATTGTCATCCTATAGACATCATCATTCCACTGTAGCCCCTACAACATCCTAGCTCTAATTTCCAAAGCAAGAAGACCCCTTGAATGCCTATTGCTTGTTTTGTTATGTATCTGCCTTTCCCTCTCCTCTGTCTCTTTTAAACTCTTTTTAAAAAAACAAAAATAACCTGTAGCAAATTTAGATAATGATGGAAAATCTGGTTTATTTTAAACCTCTCTATTCATTACCAATTGATGCCATGCACACTCCCCAGAGAAGTGTTGGGTTAATCGCAGCTGCCTGTCATTCCCTCACACCTCCTCTCCATGTGTCAGTGAAACCCTATATATCAGGCTCTTCATTACATCATCATTATGTCTTCCTCAATTATCCCATACCAGCAGATTCCAGAAGTCACCCAGGCCTCCCCACAGGAGGACATCTGTGACAGAGGGTCATAGGTTCAGTCTGTGACACTTCCAGGTTACAAAGGGATCAGAGCTAGAAAAACAAAACCAAACTCAATCTAAGACCCTGGAGATCTTCTGCTGGTCCATTCAGGCAATCCAGACTGGTGGGACACTGGTCTGGCTCAGAACAAGGTACCTTAAACAGAGGACCTCAGCTCTGTGGAAGAACAGATTGATGGAGACTGTCCGTCTGTGTCCCCTCACATGTGACATTTGGTTCCAGGAACCTCCATGATTACCTATTTTCACATTAAAGAAAGGTAACATTAGTTCATCAAAATGAATCCAGTTCCTTTCAAGTGTCTTCAGCTCAGAGCAATTTAGCATTTGGAGAGGCTCTGCCTCCAGCTGAAACACACCTCTTTATGAACTTTTCTAAGGGCACAATCTAGAGTAACTACGGGAGCATGTAAGAGACATTATGTGCACCCGTAGTTACTGCACCACCTAGTGAAAACCTATGGGAAATTCACATTGCAATCCAGAGTAACTTGTTCTTACTCCGGAGCAAGAACTCCCCATAGTTACTCTGGATTTCGCCCTATGACAGTCTTAATTGTCTGCCAAGTTGCCATAGTAAGCTGGCTGCCTTTAAGCCATTTAACTGTTACTTAAGGGATGTTTATCTTTCAATTTAAAGAGCCAACCTCATTCAAGATGAGACAAAATCGCATATGAATAAATCACACATAATTAGGTTACACCTTTAATTTACCAGGAACATGGAGCAAGATATCAGGAGAGCAGGAACATGTGCTACAATTGGATTTAGATCAGTTGAAACTGAATCAGTTGAAACTGTTTTCTATGAATCCTGGAAGCTGTAGTTTGTTGGATTTGCTGCTAATGCTTCCCAAAATTTCTTTAGGAAGAGGGAAATGCTGTTAAATTTGTCTGCATTTGTACTTTACATTTGTGGAAAGAGTGGCATAGGACTCCCAGATGGGTGGAGTAGCTATAGGGGTATGGAGCAGTCAGTCTTGGAGGGAGCCTCACAATGATGTGCGAGGGGCCATTGAACGTGGAGATGGGGGAGCAAGTCATAGCTGTGTGGCCCTGAATGTCTCCAAAGGGGCTTTGCATGCCATGGTGAGGCTCCCTCCAAGACTGACTGTTCCACCCCCTCTAGCTACTCCACCCAGCTAGTAGACCTTTGCAGTCTATAATGTTTTTAATTCAAATTAATTTAATTTGGAGATCTCAAAGAAGCATCTTCACTTCCCCTTCAAGATCTGCAAAGGCTGGAAAGAATTTCAGCACCATGGACAGAACCAGAGCCATTCTCTATGCAGGAGTCTCTACTACAGGATCCTGTCAGGTCCATTTATTAGAGAAGACAGTGAGATGGGTGTCCTTCCGTGCAATATTCTTAGAAGGCAGATGATACTGATCTTGCTGATGGTCTGGATTTGATCAGTGCAATTTTCAATATTTTTTTAATCTCATGGCATTAGCACAAGGTGTTAAAATGGTCAAAGCACACTACTAGTTTTTTTTTGGCCATCAGCAAAATATACCATCAACAACAAAGTGGATGAGTATTGCTGAAGATCCTCCCAAAACCACATGTATCCTGCCTTAAGTTTCATTATTGAAAAAAGCTAAAAAATATATGTAATAACATAAACTAAATATTTATAGGAATACTGCCTCAAAAAATGAAGATTTTCTATAACCATCATGATTAATAGTCATTGACCGACTTGAATGTAAGAAAAACTATACTAGATCCAAGTTCCATCTAGCCCAACATCTTACCAGAGGCTCTTAGGAAGCTCTTAATTAGATTTTAAAATCCACAGGCCCCTGTTGTTGCCAGCCTTAGCACCTGGTCGTGGGAGGTATATGGCCTCTGAACATATAAGTTCTATATAGCTATCATGAATGACAGACCTGCCAACCAGAATTTTTCATCTGTTCCTTCCTGTACTCCCATACACTTTACCCATGTTCACAGAACACATTTTATCACTTGGCTGATCAGGAGAGAACCTGAAACCAGGAAAGATCAAACTTCTCAAGTATGGTTTGAAATCAGCTGAAGCACAGTGCATTTTTGATGAAGGCTGTAATCCTAAACACACTTTCCTGGGAGTAAGAACCACTGAACACAATGGGGATTACTTCTGAGTAGGCACAGATAGGATTGCACCTGAAGATGATTTACATGTTAAGTCATGAAGCAAGAAGTGTTCAGAGGTCAGGAAATGCACATGGATTTATAATGGATCTACTGTGATCACATGAGTTGGGTTGTTCTAAAACTCCACTTGGAAATGAGTATAACTGGGTGTCTTTATTTTTCTTAAAAGCATTAATGTGAACTGTACTACCAGGTTTTGAGATTTGCATGGATCACAGACCTGATTACGGTTTTCTTATTCCCTTCCCCAGTCAGCTGGGCATTTGTGCCTGCCCTCTTGCCAACTCTAATTTCTTGAAATTAGAATTAAATGAATGGTTGGGGACCAGATCAACCAATCATATTAAACTGCAGCTCACAGGTCTTAGCTATGAACCCAGATGTTCCAGAGAGATTATTGGGGTGGAAGAATAGCCATCTGTCCATGTTTTACCCTCTTGTCTTATTTATTCGGGAAAGGGAGAAAGAGAAAACATATTAGCGGAGAAAAGGAGAGTATTGCTTGAATAAAATAAAAAGGAAATACTTCCATCGAAATTTAACCAGATTTGTGAAATGATGATGATGATGATGATGATGTACTATTTCACAGTTGCCAGATGTTTCACTGGAATTGGCTGTATTTTGATTCAGTTCCTATTCAAGGAACTAGGGGCGCAATCTGGGGTAACTATGGGGAGTCCTTGCTCCAGTGTAAGAACAATTTACTCTGGATTGCAATATGAATTCCCCATAGGTTTTCACTAGGTGGTGCCATAAATACGGGTGCACGTAATGTCTCCTACGTGTTCCTGTAGTTACTCTGGATTATAGGGTAGGAATCACAAAGGTATCATCTCAATATGTGTGAAGTTCCCTGGAGTGCTGCTTTTTGTAACTAGGCAGTTGTGATCTTCTGGAGGCCCATTAAGTTTAGCTGTTCCTGGAGTCTTAATGGAATTGCTCCAAGAGCACCTATTATTATTGGAATAATAATCATTCCAATTATTAATAATTAATGATTGGAATAATAATAATATTGGAATAATAATAACCTATCATCATCGTCAACAACAACATTATCATTATTATTTTGAACTTTGTTGTTGAAGAGGGATATAAAATATATTATTATTAATACATATCATCACCACTGCATAATAATTTTATTATGCATTGATATCTTTTCATATGTTTTGTTGCAAATTGTTTTGATTTTATAAGGGAGATGAATGAATAAATGAGGACTATGCTCATAAGAAAGAAAGAAAGAAAGAAAGAAAGAAAGAAAGAAAGAAAGAAAGAAAGAAAGAAAGAAAGAAAGAAAGAAAGAAAGAAAGAAAGAAAAACCTTCCCCATCAGTAGAGCCACCAAATGATTATGGGCTTCTCCATTTGCTCTGTCCACACCCCATTTAAACCCCAAGGGGTGTTAAACAAACAAGCTGTTGTTACCAGCTTTCTCTAATTGAAATTTCAGTCAAGATCTGGGGCACTGAGAAGATAAAAGGAGGGAAGGGAAAAAGGAAATCAGACCCTGGCAAACAAAGCAGCCCCATGGGAATGAGGGGCTTCCAACTAGGCTACCCTACCATTGCCCACAGCAATAGCATATCCTTCTTTCAGTGTAGGAGCATGCGCATGCACAAACACATACACACAGATAGCCTCTCCCTCTCCCATCCCCCTCATGTTCTGCATGTATCTAACAGATCCCAGTTTGACAGTTTCAAAGCAAGGTCAAAGCAATTGATGGTCACTGAAGAATCAATACAACACACACTCACAGACAGCCAATGCACGGGGCTGGGGACAGAACGGGAGGTGTCGTACAAACAAATGGGGCCAGGGGACACTGTGGCAGCCTGACCTGATGGCTTCCCAGGGTGGTCCCTCATTATCCATTTCTGTGCCATTGGATGGGTGGGAGTGAGCCTGCCTAGGATGGAGAAAGAGGAAGAGTGGCAGAAGATACCTCTGCCATTCCATGCCAAAGCAAATGTCCAAGGTGGCTTACAAAACTTTTATCCTTAGAACAGCCCTGTGAGATAGGTGAGGCTGATAGTGAGTGACTCAGGGTGACCAGATGCCTGAACCTAAAAAGGAGGACAAGGTCTTGGATTCTTCTCAGCCTGGCCTTTCTGGTGGACAATGGCAGATTTGCCTATTCACAAGTAAAGCCACAATATTGGGCATTTTCACTTTCCCATAATGCATATTTATGATTTTTAGTCATAACTTTTGATAGAGAGGAGATATTTCAAAACCAATTTTTGAATTGGATTCTGGTCTTCAATATGAATCCAACAACATATGACATGATGGCATACTGCACACCATTGCAAATTTCCAAAATGGAGGACAATGAAGCCCTTTTGGAGGACACCCAGACAGAAGGATTAAAAAGAGGACAAATTTTAAAAATCTGGTCATATGGTCACTGGAGTGACTGGCTCAAGATCAGCCAGGAAGCTTCATGTCCAAGGAGGAATTTGAACCTGGATCTTCCAGCTCTTGGCCCAGCTCTTGAACCACTATACACAATATCTCTAGTTGGCTCTCAACATCCTCTAGTTAATCTACACCATTTAAGCTACCATTTACTCAGTGGTCCACTGACTGGTGGTGACAGACCATGATCTATTGGAGATGTCTCCAAGTCTCACATAGAGATGTTGGGAATTGAAACTATGAACTTCTACATGCAGAACAGAAGCTCCTCCACTGAGCTATGCAATCAGCCCTATCTCTTTCACCCAGACAGGGGGCCAGAGCTATCAATCAATCAATCAATCAATCAATCAATCAATCAGTTATTCCAAATCGCTTGCAAAGGAGGCTTGTCTTTCGTGACTGCCAATGTTCTAGCTCCATTCTTGTCGAATTGGCCTCGGCTAAGAGCATGTGGCAGTGCTATCAGTCTGCATCATGTGTGACTTGAATATTCAGTCATTCTGGCAGAATATAGCAGTATGACTACTACCCCTCAAGAGATTCTGCTTGCTGTATCACTGTATGAGTTGTTATTTTTGGAATCAACTCCTTCCAACGCTCAGAATCACATCCTGCAGAAACCCAGAGGATGGGCTGCTTAGAGAGGGTATAATTCTGACTTCAAATTCCCCCCTCCTCAGAGGAACATGTCTGCTCAATCTCTCCAAGAGTCACTGCTCTGGGCTTGTCACCTTTCAATAGGAAGCATGATCAGAACAACAGTATACAAAAATACTGTTGTATTTGTGTAGCAGGCTGAGAAAGGGGTGGACTATCTGGTGGACACACCAGCACTCAGGTGCCTTTTAGATGGGGAAAAAGGGAATCAGGTTGATCTAAACATACTTGTTTCACAGCGGGTAGGAAACTGCCAACTGCAAGTGGCAACACAGCTGGTTTTAGAAGCTGCAGGGTTTCAGCTGAAAACCATTTTTGAGGGTTGCCAAGATCATAGCCATAAGGGCTGCAGCAGTTCAGTGGTTAAAGGTGCTGTGCCTGTCAATCCGAAGATCAGCAGATCAGCAAGATCTAGGTGCTGTAAGACAGAGGGAGCTCCCATCCTTAGCCCAGCTTCTGCCAACTTAGCAATTCAAATGCATGCAAATTCAAGTAGATGAATAATGGGAAGGTAACAACGTTCTATGTTCATGTGGGCCACATGTCCACAGAGGCGTCTTCAGACAACACTGGCTCTATGGCTTCTTTAAGTTTCCCCATTTCTTTAAATGGGGATGAGCACCGTTCCCTTGATTTGGTCACAACTAGCAGGTGACACCTTTACCTTTAAGGTGAGGAGGGTTAGGACAAAAATAATATTTCTTTATATGTTGTTGGTCTGTGGAACTCCCTGCCACAAGGTATGGTATTGGCATCTAGCCTCAAACCCTTTAAGAAGGGATTGGACAAATTCCTAGAGGAAAGGACCATCACAGGTTACAATCCATAAGGTGTGTGTAGACATGGACAACCTCAAAATGCCAGATGCAGTGGAGGGCACTTGAATGCATTGTGCTCCCTGAGGCATCTCATGGACCGCTTTGTGATACAGGAAGCTGCACTAGATGGGACTTTGGCCTGATCCAGTGGAGGCTTCTTATGTTCTTAACATCACAGCCGAGGTCTAAAGTTTCATAGAGAAATAAATAAAGGGCACAATCCAGAGTAACTACGGGGAGTACTTGCTCTGGTGTAAGAACAATTTGCTGTGGATTGCAGTATGAATTTCCCATAGGTTTTCATTAGATGGTGCAGTAACTACGGGTACACGTAATGTCTCTTACGTGCTCCCGTAGTTACTCTGGATTGTAGGGTAAATCTATGAAACACTTTATAACGCTATGGGAATCAAAATGTGCTCTGAAAAAGTGCATGTGAGTGAAAGAACCAAATGGATTGAAGCAAATGGATTGAATTTTAATATTGCATACATGTAAACCTACACTCAAACAAAATATGAAGATTACCTTAATGTAAGTCAGTAGTTATAAAACTCACATGTGTTAGTGACAGCCCTAAATAGGAAGACTGACACCTGCTTGTTCAGGAAGCATCAGCCATGGTGATTTTATAGAATGGAGGACAGAGTGCCTGTACCTTTAAGCATTGTATAGAAGAGGGAATTTAGGCAAGTGCAGGGTGACCATATGACCAAAAATTTCCAAATGTGTCCTCTTTTTTAGTCTCCTGTCCAGGTGTCCTCCGAAAGGGCTTCCTTTTCTTCAAGTTTGGCTTCATTTTGGAACTTTGCAATGATATGTAGTATTTTGCAATGTGCAGTACATTGGAACTTTGCAATGATGTGCATATCATATGTCGTTGGATTTGAATTGAAGAGCAAAATCCAATGCAAAAATCGGTTTTGAAATATCTCCTTCCTATCAAAAGTCATGGCCAAAAATCTAAAAAATTAAAAATATGCATTGAGCTCTATCGCAGCTTTACTTGTGAGTAGGCAAACATGCCATTGTCCTCCAGAAAGACCAGGCTGAGAGGAATCCAAGATCTTCTCCTCCTTTTGAGGTTTGGGCATCTGGCCACCCTGGGCAAGTGTTGCTTTTTAAACCCTTCTGTCTCTGCTGAGCTAAACCTGCCTAAATTCCTCCATTCTATATGTTCACCCTCAACAACACCCAACGTATAGCCCTACAAAAAGACTCCTTGAGACTTGGCTTAATGGGCTCACTTTGTCTTTCCATCCAAAGTTTGGAAGGCAGTGAGATATTTATTTATTTCATTTCAAAAATTTATATTCCACCTTTCCCATGCTGAAGCAAGTGGCCAAGGCACAATGTATCACAACAATAAGTTTAAAAACCCAGCAAAGTAAATCATTAAAACATTAATTTTAACATTAAATACAAACAACAACAAACTAAAACAAAGTAAAACCCAACACACGTCATGTGAATTGGGGGGTGACATACAATTTAGTCCAGGGAAGCAGTCAAGGCGCAGCACTATTCCACTAAACATCTATCCATCAAACAAGCATGAGACAAAACTGGTATGATTTGAGGTCTTGCCAAAAATTCTTGAAGGATGGAGTCGATCGTAATTCCCCTGGAAGGGAATTCCATAATCTTGGTGCTCACTCCCAAGCTGCAACCCCTCTCACGTGGAACAGAGCCCCAGTTGTAAAAAAAAAAAAAAAAACACTTGTAAGAGCCCCCTCAGATGACCTAAAAGGGTGGGCTGAAATGTATGGAAGAAGGCAGTCCCTCAAATATCTGCATCTCCTTGGCTGGTAGCATTGGGTTCCATATATCCCGAAAATCAAGGACATGTTTTGGGGATTGTGTTCACATACTGGCAAATGGGACAGAGGGTCCCGTCCCAACTTTGTGGAATTATAAGAGAATTATGGCAACCCTATGGTAGGAAGACATTTTTTCTCAACCATCCATTAACCCTAGGACTTTCATCCCAGAGGAGGTCTTGGGAAGGATTCTCTCAATTCTTAGGAAAGGCTTTTAGGAATATCCATGTCATCCGTCTCCCTACTCCTTTCCACAGATTGGATGAGGTCAGAAAAAGTGGGGCAGAAGAAATTGTAACCCAGTTTTAGTAATTATGCAAAGGCCTCTTCATCCCTGATCAACATAAACTGCAGGACACCTAACTGTAGTACAATTGTGTGCTTAGGAAGTGATGCACAGTGAAGTGGATCTCAGAATTTATCAGGCTGAGCAGCTATCAACTTTCAATTTCTTGATACTGAGAAAAGAATCCACAACTGGTATTTAAAAAAAAACCAAGAAAAAAGAGAGGCAGCTCAAAAGAAGCCATTATGCCAAATTAGAACATTTGGGTCAGTATAGCCAACACTTATTGGCAGAAGCTCCTCAGGATTAGAGTCAGACAGGAATTTTTCTATACCGGGTTGCCAAGGATTAAATCTCAGATCTTTTCCATGCAAAGAATGTGCTGTGCTACCGAATCACAGTCCTTCTCTTGTCATGTGCAGATCTGTGCTCTGTCATCATGCCAGCTCAATGGAGCCTCCATGTCTAGAGGCAGTTTACCACAGATTCCTGTACTGCATGTTTGCTACATTTTGCCACTATTCATTTTTGTTTCAATCATTCAAACTCTTTTTCAATCTCTTATTGCTTTTATTCATTGATTCGAATTTGTAACCCATTCTGAAACCCTTGTTGGATGGAAAGGTGGCCTAGATATATTAATCTTAAACAAATAGAAAGTTAACTAAGACTTGGAAAGGCAACAGAGAAAGGCCGTCACTTTCTTTATGCCGTTCATGTAAGTTTCCATAGGGCAGTGGTAGGCAAGCTTTTCAGCCCAGGACCCCCTTCTGAGAATGACAATCTGTCCAGGACCCCCCAGAAGTGACTTCATGGCTGCAAGTGACATTAAGGTTGAAATCCTAAAGACATTTTCCTGGGAGTAAGACCCATTGAACATAATGGGGCTTACTTTTGAGTAGACACGGTGCTCTAAAGGTGCCCACTGCCAGATTCCAAGATGGCTGCACCCAGTTTTTCTCTACCCCCCTGAAATGAAATCGCTACCCCCCAGGGGGTCCCGACCACCACTTTGAAGAAAATTGCTTTAGAGCATCTATGTTTTGTGAATCCAGGGCTAGATGGATATTCTGTCTGATTCAGCGGGGCTTTTATATTATTGAGGAAAATGATAGGAAACAGTTTTTAAGACCAACGAAAACCTCCATGCAGAGAAGCAGTCTACCTTAAATTGCCATGTATCAGGAGATGTTTGTGAACTTCCCATGGTTATCTGCCTTCTCGTTGTTGGAAACAGGATATGGAGCTAGATGAGCCCTTTTCACTGGTCTGATCTGGCCAGGCCCTACTTAGATCCTTCTGTTTCTCATATTCACGGTGTTTTGCCAAGCTGTGTCTTACAGTTTTGGTTTTGACCTGTCTGTGTCTCCTGTGGATGTTGGCCAACAGGCTGAGTCTTTCCAATGCTGGCGGAGGGGGGGGGGTTGAAGAAAAGATGGCGCTGTTTTGGGTTGGACCAATGTCAAAAGTACTCCACCCCCGACACTCTCTGCTGCATCCAAAAATGCCTATAAGCACACCCCTTGCTGTACTTCCCATCACCAGGCAACAGAGCAAAGAGGCAGGAATTGTGTCTAAACCGCATCCTCCAGGGAAAAGATTTGATCAGGATTTCATAAGCAAAGTTGGGGGGGCAGAAGGAATGATGCAGAGAGAGAAGACCGCCATCGCAACACCCCAAAACTGCAAGGTGGACCATGCAAAACCAAAATGCTCACTGACATCTCTCTCGCTCGTACTTCTACACCCCCCATTTTATTTGCGCTGTCCTTTCGGTCCAATTTCTCCCAGTCCGCAATCCAAGCCGCTGTTATATCCCTTGTTTAATATGCGGCTCAGGTTGTCACTATGAGAACAGAGGCCTAAGCAGAAAAAAGGCTAAAGGATGGTCCCAGAGGACCTCATTGAGGTTTTCTCTTGAGCTCACCCCTTTGGAAAGACAGGCAGGAACACCCCCAAAATGTCATTGCCTCTCCTTTCTTATAAAACCCCAAAGCTCTTACCTCATCACCAAAGAAGGTTGAATGGAGAAATGAAAGAATCCACAGCAATCCCATGTATGCCGCATCCTTCACCAAGCTGCACTGATTCTGCCTCCTTCCTCTGGATGGGCTTGGCTTTCAGGAGTAGGAGATGTCATCGGTGGTTGGGATCACTAGAGGGAAGTGTTGAGCTATTAATGGGTTGCTAGGGAAAATAGTCAAGAACTGGAAAGGGGGGAGCAGAAGTTGGAGGATCAGCTGGAAGGTTCTGAAATATAAGGTTCTTTGGGGTTTTTTCGGCACTCTGTAATATAAAACCATAATTTTGTTCCATTTCTTGACAGCTTCCCCATGTTATTTAGGACGAATATATCCAGAAATCTATGTTTTAGAGGAAAGCTGTAGCTGAAACACTGTCGTTTTGATAGATTGGTTGGTATAATCAGTAAAACCTTGGATTGAGAGTAACTTGGATTGAGAGCATTTTGCAAGACAAGGAAACACTTCTAATAAATTTTGTCTTGCAATACAAGTGATATCCTGCAATATGAGCAAAAAATAGTCCTGGCCAGGTTATAGCTGGTTTCGGTGTTCCACCAGCACCTTCTCAGCCTCTCCTGAGAGATCAGCCTATGCATGTCTACTCTGAAGTAAGCCTCTTACAGTCAATGGGGCTCATTTCTATGTAAGGGGGGCAATGGAAAGACAATGGGGCTTTCTTTTAAGCAAACATGGTTAGGATTGTGCTCTGTGGGCGCAATCCAGAGTAACTACGGGGAGTGCTTGCTCCAGTGTAATAACAATTTACTCTGGATTGCAATATGAATTTCCCATAGATTTTCACTAGGTGGTGCAGTAACTACAGGTGCACATAATGTCTCTTATGTGCTCCCGTGGTTACTCTGGATTGTAGGGTAAGAGACTATGAATGAAATCCAGAGTAACTATGGAGAGTCCTTGCTCCGGAATAAGAACAAGTTACTCTGGATTGCAGTATGAATTTCCCATAGGTTTTTACTAGGTGGTGCAGTAGCTACGGGTGCACATAATGTCTCTTACGTGATCCCATAGTTACTCTGGATTGTGCCCTAAGGCCCATATCCTAAAGTCAAATTAAGCCCTTTGCTCCGGAGCAGTTAAGGTGACTTTCCATAAGATAACACTAGAAGGTGACATAACTGCGTGGACCAGTAACTGCTCTGGATTTTGCCCCTAGCCTTTCACATCTACTGGGAGCAGATCTTGTCCTTCACTGAGCCTCACTGGTGTTTTTTTCTCTACAGTCCCAGCCTCTTCCACTCCTCGCCTGACTCTTCTGCTTCTAACTCACTTGAATATGGATCTCCACCCTGAACTCCAACCTTGTTTATATCAATCACCTTGTTTATATCAAAATATACTCAAGAGAGAAAACACTTCCTGGTTTTTCGTAGTTGTCCTTGATGAAAGGGCAGCTTGAAGGAGCCATTGGTATCAAAGAACATCCACAACCCTAAGCATTTTTTTTAAACATAGTAAGATTTGTTAACGACCTTAAGAAACAGACCACTCAAGAACAGACTCCTGAAACTACTGGCTAGTCAGGTAAGGACCTTGCTGGTTTGGGGCTTGACTCTTGTTTTTTACAGCTCCATTTTCATCATTTTGATGGCAGGCTCTAAGTACAAAAATTCCTAACTTTGCATGTAAACTGATGGAACTCAATAGGGTCTCAAGTGAAGCAAACAGGAAAAGGGATCTTGAGGGTTTTGGTGAACAGCTCAATGAAAACATTAACAGGTAGTGCAATTCTATGTATGTTTACTCAGAAGTAAGTCCTATGGCATGCAATTGAATTTACTCCCAGAAAGTGTGTGTAGGATCGCAGCCCTCATGTGAAGAAGCTGGGGATTTCTAGGAAAGGGGCTGAAAATTAAACTGTCTAGATTGTAATGCCTTTATGTGGCCACATTTGGAATAGTGCGTACAATTCTGGTCACATTGCAAAAAGGCAGTGAATTTTCTGAATTCTAGTTACTGCGAAGTGATAGCAGTGAAAATGTGATTTGTCAACCTGTTTTGCCTTTATGGAGAAATCCGGATGGACAGAAAGGGAAATCGGATGGTTGGGTAGATGGACATTCTGTTCATCGGCTGTTCTTATGGAAGAATCTTGCATTCAGCTGGGCTGCTCTTGTGAAATAGATATAAAATACTAAAACTGACTGACAGATGCAGTCCAGTATAACTATTTTGAACAGACGAGCAGAAGTTAGAACATTAAAAAATGCCAGAAATTTTATGTAACTGATTTTCTTTTAATTGCATATTTTGTCTTGGTTTACGTATGTATGTGTGAATTGTTGTGTTTGGTGAACTTTTCAGTTTTTTCTTAAAACCTAAGTACATTTTAAAAAATATATATGTGAAGTTGAATGGAATATGGCACTTGTGAAAAGGTCTGAAAACTAGTTATTTAAAAGCTAACTGGATTTTAAAATACATGCATTTCCATTGCAGTTCAGGATCATCACAGATTTCCCATGGAATCATATGGTCTGACAACCCTGGTGACTGGCATCAGTGCACAGGCTCCCCAATTGTGCCGAGCCGGCCTCTCTGTATTGACGGTGCTTCGGTTTGGGGCTCTAGCTTTTGGAGGCTTTTCCCTTTGGAGGGATGAGATTGGCGACTTCGCCTGTAACGCCACTGTTGAAAGCTGCCGTTTAGCCTGCTTTGATGATGCGTTTCCCATCTCGCCCTTCAACCTCTTCCTATTGCTGGTTGCTAGTGTCAGGACCCATAGCGTGGCTTGCTTCTGCCTGTTCCACCCAAAAGACAGCCAAGGAAAAGGCAGGTGGTGGCATGCTCGACACCATAGCAAGTCCCAACACCTACAGCTGCATTTGATCACCGTTTTGGCAAGGATCCTTTTGGAAGGAATCTTCCTGATAGTCTTCCATGGCCTGTACAAACGATATCCACAGACATTGTACTGTGCACCTTCCATTTCCTGCCCCAAAGCCCTATTATGCACCATCAGGAAATCCAACTTGAAAAATGCCTTCATCCTCTTTGTAACTGGGACATCCTGGTTTTCTATCATGGTGTGCTTCATTGCACTGCGCCCTGCACTGATCAAAATCCTCCAACATACATCCTGCTCTACAAAAATTAAACTGGACCGTCCTCTCTTAGCACAATCTGCTTGAGTGTTGGCAAAAAAAGACTTGTGATGAACACAGCACAGGCTAGAGCTCACTTTAGGGTCAACTCTGTAGAAGTACTGGCAATAACTATGTGTAATGTTCTGCAACCTCCCATGGATGAAAAATCAGTGGATAAAAAAGGCAGAAAAGTAGATTTAAAGATCCATTTCCAGGTTTTGTACTCCTCTACTGCTCCTAATTGAGCCACTCCTCATACCCAACACTGCTCTGGCCTAACATTTGCTCAACAAGTTCCAATGCACTCAGATGCTCTACATGTAAATAACAGCATCATCACCCCAGATTTGTTATCTCCTTTGTAACTCTTTCAGTCAACCATTTCAACTGCTGTACCAGTTGAAAGTCTTCAGGTGTGCCACAGGAGTTTGGAACAACAGAGGTTCAACATCACTGACAAACTCCTGCAATTTCTTGTGGTAGTTTTAGGACAACCACCTGCAGTAAAAGAGCCAGCTGAGGAAGGACAGACTGTCCATTGCTGCTCTGAAAACAAAACAGTGGAATCTGCAAGTCTCCTGGAAGCTGCAAGTCACACCACGAGTCAAAGACCATTAAGGTCAATGTGCCTTGAGAAGGTTGAAAATCACTGCATTAGACTGTGAGGGCTTGGGATAAGGACCTTTCTTTCTTTGAAGGGCTATGGAGGTAGATGGAACAAAATGATCATTATGTACAAAAATAGTAAATGGTTATTTAGGATGGCATACTTTTAATTTAAAATACACACACCACCTTCAAAAAGGTAAGATTAGAATTTCATTTTTAAAAGAATGGTTGAGATTCTTGGGAAGTTGAATTTTGCACCATTCTGGGCAATAGGACATTTAATGGAACGAAGTGATGCCTTTAATGGAACAAAGTGATGCTTGTCTAAGGAGACAAGTCTTTTGTGTAGCTCAGAACAGCACAATTCATCAAAGTAGACAAATTCCTTCACCATGCTCAAGTATCAAACATGCAGTTGAGACCAGTCTCTCTTTTTTGTAGCATTCCCAACTCAGGTGCTGTTTTGAGCAGTGTTTCCAGACAAACCCTCTCCGCTGATTTGTGAGACAAAATTCATTCAGTTAACCCTTGATAACAACACTGGTTCATGCTCTCACTTTTAGAAACTTGTCACTTCATTAAGTACTACTTTTGGAGTGTTTGCACTGCCGATTTGCTTAGCATGCATTTTACCAAAATTTACTGTAGCACATAAGAGGGCATAAAAAGACTCACAAGCTGCAGCAGTTTATGAGAAAAGAATAGCACAGGTGGGGGAAGATGTTTGTTGTAGGTAAAAAGATGACAGGTGCACAAAGTGTGGTTTAATTAAAATGCTGCATGTGCAGAAATTTCTTCATACACTGCAGAATATGTCAAACCTTTTTGCTGCAAGATAGCAACCACACTAGCTGATTTTTAAATTTTGTTGCCCTGAAAGTGATGTAACTATCAGAAGTTATGTCATCCTCTTATTTTTTAAAATAAAATTGGGGAAAAGCCTGCCTTCTCCTTCTCAGTACTTCACCACCCATTTGCTCTGCTAGTGGCATAAGTTAAAACATCTATTTACTATCTTGGAGTCAAAGATTTTGTGTCCCATCTGTCTCCCCCTCCCTTTGCAACAGCAAAATCAAATATAATTAAGCAAAATAATGAAAACTGTGTCCCTTTTTGGTTAGGAAAACTGTGCTGGTGCAGAGGAATGGTTATTCTTTCCTTGCTAAATAAAAGGAGCACGACTTAGAAGTGCCTGTATACACAGTTAGCATGGGTAACTATATTATATGTATATATAAATGTGAGTTGATTCATATTAATACCTTATGAGTTCCATACAGTATCAGAATTGTATCTCATTGGCTCACAGAGCAATCAATATCATGGGAAAATTCTGAGTTAAAAAATCCGCTTTTTGTTCCATAGGCTTTGTGTTTTCATTTTCTGGTTAACTGGCCATATTTTTTAAATGTAATATAGATATTCCAGTGCAGTTTGTTTCATTGAATTCTGCATTAAACTACCTTTCCAACAATACATAACACGATGGTATTATCATTCATACCCCTTTTTCACAATGTTAGCCACAATGTCAAGCTCAGCTTGTAGCCCCCCTAATGCTTGTAGCCTGGTGTAACTGGACCCCCTGTACCCTCCTAGTTACGCAACTGACTCCATACGGTGTAGCACTGAATACCAATTGGTACAGAAAGGAGCCCTGAAAGCAGAAAGGAGTCCTGTCCTCATGTCCTTTTTGGGTGCTCTCCAAGAGCATTCTGGACTGGATGAACCTTTGGTACTGGCAAGCAGAAATCTTATGTTCTTGTTATTAACCACAGCAGTAAATTGCTATCTGAGAGTGCAGCCATGAACCATTTTCTGTCACATACACTCAGTTGGTACATCGTCTCTTCAAGCTTCTTCAGATGAAGGGCACCAACCAAAATAAGAGCAGCATCCACTTTGAGAGTCTTCTGCAATGCAGCAAGAAGTACATGTCAGACAAGCACATCTGAAGTACATAACATTTAAAGGGACTAAACTAAGCTGGCTGTTCAGCTCTTGGGTGGGTTTTGTTGCTGCAACTTTCATCAACAGTCTGGCCAGTCTTCTTCAGGAAAGAGGGGCGGCACACAATATCACTGCCCAGAAAGCTGTTTTTCTCGCATCAACACATCCTACTACCTTTTGATTATGCTATCTTTTTATCATCACAACCCATTCATTCAATATCACACAGTAGCCAGTATCAAATTGGAATTTGAGAGACCCAGGTTCAATTCTCACTTGACCATGAAATTCGGTAAGTGATGGGCGGTCATTTTCTTTCACCTCACATAACCTATTTCACAGGGTTGCTGTACTAATAAAATAGGGGCACAAATAAATCAAACGCTTCAGCCTGATGAAAATATAATTAAACTTTTAAGTTCAGAATTTACACTTGTTTAAACCAACATATAAAGGCCATAATGATGCCCCTCAGTGATCTTTATTGAACAAAGCAGTCAGGGAGGTATTCCTAAAGGACAAAGCAATTCTCCTTGAAGGGCATCCTGTCTAATAAGTTGACCTCCAACTACAGATTCAGAACCAGGGATTGCTGGATTGGTCTCAGTACCAAGAGTCCTTTTGTATTCAAAGCTATGAACACCATACAGCATAAATTGCCCACCCTCCTGCCACGTTTTCACAGAAATACACATAAAAAATCCTATTGCGATGCAACTGATAATTTAGAAAGATCCAGGGTCTCAATGTTGCAGAGCCAAAACATTTTCCTGGTATAATTGGAAAGCCTGTATCCTCGTAAGGTGGGAGCTGCAGAGAACTACAACTCAATATACTCAAGAATCCAACTGGGAAAATTAAGGACATTCCTTGCCAAAAAGAAAACAAGAATAATTGTTGGGGAAAAAAGCTTTATTTACACACAGAAATTTTCTTCCCCAAATTTTCTTCTAATTTTACTTCAGTGGAATGAACCGGGAAGAGTGGGTTGCACCAATACCAGGTCGACCGTGCTTCACGGGCTTGTAAGTGATGGAAAACTCGCCCAAGTAGTGGCCAATCATTTCAGGCTGAAATAGAATAAAAAGAAACCATGTCCAGGTGGGAAAAAAACGGAAGATGGAAGAATCTCAGGATGAATCTTCAAGGAAAAAATGCATGCTACAAAACCCATGTAACACATGTGAGATACAATGAATGGAATGTGTAATGGTTGGGCAAACACAGGGCAGAGAGATGGAAGAAGAGAATCCCCATGTTACAAGAATGGTGGTTAAAACATATGAGATGCAGTTGTCAGGCATCAGCCAACAACTTACATCCATACTGAAGTTAAGTAGCCAAAATGAGAGTTTATTCTGCTTAGCACAATGGAATGTTAGATGGGAAGCAATAAAAGCAACTGACTTTGTTAAATTAAGAAAATGTTACATTACTATTGCAAACATTATATGAAAAAATGATTAAGAACTCCTGTGTTTTTATTATTTATCTGTGTTTAATGATTTAAAGGCAAATTAATGTACCAGTCACTTGCCTGATCACCTCCAGGCAACCGATTAGAATTTTAAGAATTTGCCCAACCCCTTTATTACTTTTCATTCAAAGTTCCAATTAATTAGGAAGATTTTACAGCATTCAAAAAATGTGTTGCTTATCCTTCCATATGTTCTTGAAATGAATTATTTTGGCCATAACCAAGGAGAGAAACATCAATGAACTGATTTTAAAGCTGAAATAGATCAAACAATCTGACACAGAAGGCAGTCCCCTCCCAGACATAAGTTTATAGTGACTCATTGCAGAGTTGCTCACAAAACATTTATGTATTCAGCTTGCCACACATTTCAGAATGCCCACTAAAACAGGTATTTTCAGGTTTGGTTACTTGAAAGTAATGGGACCAGTATTTTCCAATTAAGCTCCACCTCAGTATCACCACAACTCATCCCTCACCATGGCAAATTTAGTGTCAACAGCTATCAATATAATCATGACACCTATGCTGATGCCAACCATCAGTAATAACAGAACACTTCTACTCTCTTGCCAAAGGCTTGTTTGTAGTGCAGCTTGTGATTTCTAAAGCAGCTCCTTCACCACTTCCTCACCCTTACTAATTACTTACCTTGATTTCCACCTGGTTGAAAGTCTTCCCATTGTACACGCCGACCATGCTACCCACCATCTCTGGAAGGATGATCATGTCACGCAGGTGAGTCTTAACCACCTCAGGCTTCTCCATTGGTGGGGCCTCCTTCTTTGCTTTACGGAGGCGTTTGAGGAGTGAGTGCTGCTTGCGCCGCAAGCCACGGTTCAGCCGTCTACGCTGACGGGCACTGTAGAGCTGCATCAGCTGCTCACTGTGAAGAGCAACACAAAGCAATGTGTCAGTTCTAGGACAGAAATCCACATAGAACTCAGAAATGCACAAGATCAAACTCTTGTATTCCATGTGGTTCAATCCAGAACCACCACCATAGCATCAAACCAGACCAATAATGTATACTCCCCAAAAGAAACCAAATTCAGAGATGTCTTTTTGTAAATTAGAACTGAATCTAAAATCTCTTTGGGTGCTTTGGACCTCATCTCAATCCAAAAGGTGAAAACCTCTTCAAATTAAGTGATTCAAAAAATCAAGCACTTACATCACAACTGTACAATTAAGATTTTACTTTATCTTAACTAAGGTTTTGTGCAGAAGATACATCTGAGCTACAGGCATTCCCCACTTTCTGACTGTATGTTTTCTGATGGTTCTTTGCTTTCAATACCTTTTCACTTATACCAAGGACCCATTTATTCAACATATGCTCCACTCTTTCAACCTCTCTATGCTGGTCTAAAGGCCAAAATTGTCTTTCCTAATGTTGATTTGCCTGTGACATGGTGATCACATGCCTTTCTTAATTTTACTGTAATTTGGCTCTGTTAATAAATATATCACTTTTGGAAGTGATATTGTGTATTTTGTGATGGCTGTTTTGCATTTGCAAGCTGAAAAAAACTGGGTTCCCAACAAATTTCACTTTTGGACAGTGCTCCAGTACCTGATCTGTCCAATAAGTGGGGGGAATCCTGTATGAAGGTCCAGGTTGAACTTCCCAGCAAGGACAGGTGGCTTCAGGCCACTCACTGTCTTCAGATAAGCAGCCACCTGGAGCTTTTAATCAGGATAAGGCAAGAAAAATGCTGCCACTCCCAGGATGCTACCAACAGAGAAAGGGCAAGCTAAAGATGGTGAAGGGCCTATACCATTAGTAGGCTCATTTGCCAATTTCTTTGCATCTACCTGATCAAATCTATTTTTCAAGATTTAATGTGCAATCCTGAATCTTCCAAGGAGCTGTTTCTTTCCAGTAAGATTATGCTCACTTATGACTACATGGCTACAGAAGGCAGGCCAAGATAGCCACCTCTAAAAATGATGCACTTACACCTATTCTTAGGTAACTGAGAGGAATTGCTTACTAGGACATGTCAAGGAGTTGATCCAGGTCAACACCCCGGTAGGTGAACTTCCTGAAGGTTCGTTTCTTCTTTTGTTCTACTTCCGCCTGTCCAAAAGGAAACACACAATGATCTTGGAATATGAACAGAGGATTAATTTTATTCTCCCACTACTCAACCATACCATCTTTGACCATATCAACCCTCCACTGTTCCCAACCATTGTATTTGCAGTAACCATTTCAAGTCATCTCCCCGAAACAGATGGATCAATTCTACTCCCTATGACTGCCTGATTATATTGGTTCTTGTTATTATCTGTAACACCTTAGCAAGTTTGGAAAGAAGCAATCTGAAGGCAAACACAGAGCAGAGAGATGGAAAAAGAGAATCTCCATGTTACAAGCATGTCTCTTTCCACACTGATTTAGCCATGCATCACAATAAATCAAGAGGCACTGGCAGTCCTGCTGTACATCCCAACATTGTGTGAAGTGCAGAAGCCAGAATAAGGATCACCAGACAGCACCTGGCATGTAAAATTCATTGTCAACCTTGCTTATTTAGGTATTATTTCTGCCTCTAAATTTTCTTAACTGTCAACAAGCTTTCCTGTAAATTGTTACACATGCATATGAATCACTTTGTTAGCTGCACTGATGTCAAAAATAGGAGATGTCAAAAACAGTTATTAGGAAAATGAAAAACATAACAAAAAACAGCATTAAAACTTACAGCAGAAGATGAGGAATTGAAAACATGTTATAAAAGAACATTATGTTCCCAGCATCATCTAGGGACTAATATAACTCATCCTCATACATACACTCAGATTACCCCCAATTTCTTCCCTAACATAAACACACACAATGTATTCCCCCATGGATTGCACAGCACCCCACATCAACCAGGCCACATTCTCCCCAGAAGAGATGCCTACACTAATGCCTTAGCACTCAATACTATCCAAGTTTCTAGTGCTGGTGAGCTATACCAGTGAGGAGTGTGGGATGGAGGAGCAATCACTGAGGCCTCCTCAAGGTATGGGAACATGTGTTCCTTTACCTTAGACCTACACCTTTGTTGGAAAGTTGGATCTCTTATGGATTTAATAAATTGATATTGATAATATTAAATAGCACTTCTGAATACTAACCAAAAATAGTGAGTGTGCTGTAGAACCCTAAAAGCTATTGTATTAAATGAGAAGCAAAATGTGAGAAAGTGCAAAGGTAACACCAACTACAACCTGGGGTACATTCAATCTGCACATTTACTGCTCAGGCCCCAAAGCTTATGCAACTCTATATTTATGGGATTTCTATCCTGCCTTTCCAGTGCCAATAAACCCAAGGCAGTTTAGAATGATTAAGTTTCTCCACTCCTGCTGACCTTACAACCCTGTGAGGTAGGTGTGATTGAGAGAGACTGACTGGCCCAAGATAACTCAAGAATCTTAATGGCCAAGAAGGGATTTAAATCTGCATTTTCCATGTCTCAGTCCAACTCCCAAACCACAGCACCAACCTGGCTTTCGTATGTACATATCAGTAGAGGGTATATATCTATATGTAGAGGGGGTGCATATCAGTAGAGAGTACATATCTATATGTAGAGGGGGGGGTGCAAAACTATATACAGTTATAAGAGTTAAGAATGTGTAAAGGCTGAATGCTGGCAATTTGAGCAATTAAAAGATTGAACTTGATTTAAATCTGTATATTATCCTTATTGTGATGGTGTTTTTTCCTAATAAAAATGTATACCTACTTTTGCATTCCGGTGTGTGTATATATATATACACACAGACAGTCCCATAAATTTCCATACATAAGAAAAATAAACTTTTAAAATGTTTGAATAAAGAACAACAAATTGAAATCATACAATGGTAGTGATGTGGAGAATATTATATAAATAAAAATGGTTTGTATAAAAAATGTTTTTTTTTTCTATGTATGGAAACTTATGGGACACCCTGTGTGTGTGTGTGTGTGTATATATATATATATACATACACACACACTATATATAGGCGCACGCACACACACACACACACTATATATATATATATATATATATATATATATATATATATATATACACACACACACATACATACATACACACACATACACACACAGAGAGAGAGAGAGAGAGAGAGGGTAATTCAAAAGGAATGGGACAAAAAGATGTATGGTTGCTTGCCTTTTTGTACCATTAATTTTGAATCACCCTATATAGTGCGTGTATATATGTGTGTGTGTATAAATATATATATACATACACACAAACACACACATACATGACATTCTATGTGCACTTATACACAACCTAGCTCTCCTATACACACAGGAGAGCAGCAGTTTTCTTGGAAATGAAGCCCCCAGAGATATCAAAGAACCTGTTGACAATTATAAAAAGCACTCTGCACATGCTCAGAGGCAACCTTCTTCAAACCCCCCTTCTTCCTCTCTGAAACTAGGGGTGATTTTTGGAGAGAGAAAACACAGCAGCTTCTGATGCTCAAGCCTGTAAAATACTATAGTCTAATACAGGGAGAGACACAACCCTTCTCCCCCCTCCCCACAGGTCCTCCCTCCAGGCCTCTCTCCCCCTCCAGGCCTCCCACCCTGCTAGGCCCAATCCCTGCCATCCCCTCATTTTCCTGCTTCCAAGCCTCCTCACGCCCTTCCAGCCCCCCAATAAATTTCCCCCGCCCCAATATCCCAAATAACGGAGCCTGAACCCCACATTCCCCCCCTTTCCAGGCGGATGGCTATGGATTAGAAAACCCCAAAGCGCCACAACTCAGAACCCACCATCTTGGCTTCAGTCCTACTAGGAAAGAGACCGATCTCGCGCGGGTGTCTCTGGGTATCGCGAGACCTCCAAAACCAACGTCGCGCGACTTCCTAGAGCGACCGGTTAAGTAAGGGCAAGTGCCCAAACTTTCACACGCTGCGTCAGCTTCAGCGCTTCCGCTTCCGCTACGAGACCAGCTGTGCTTCTTAAAGGAGCCACAAAGAAAAGGAGCATTCTAGGCAGGTGGACCTCATTTTCCAGTAAGCAAGTACTGGATGCAACTCCCTGGAGGGAGCTTTGAAAATGGTTTCTTTTCTTTTTTTGCAACTATGTGTTTTTATTGCATGTTTTATTGTAAATATGTTTTATTACAAGTTATTTGTAATGTTTTATTACAAGTTTTTTAAATTTTAAACACATTAAAAGTATTCTAGGTAGATGATATAGTTGATAGTGTCAGAAATATTATATATTTCTAGATAATATAATTATATAATATAATTATACAATAATATAGAAATGTAGTATCTATATATTCCTGTATATAAAAAAGTCACCGACTGACTGACACACTCATCAACACCCAGCCAAAACCACCAGGCCTAGAAGCATGGAATTCTGGGAGGGATCCTTCTGTCACCTGAACACCCACCAAGAACCATCTGGAGAAATTTAACCCTTCAGGGGCTGAAAAGGGGGCAACGTGTTTCTGTCCTATACTTAACATGGGAGACTGAACCACATCCAGCCAATTTGGTGCTCTCTGCCTGGTGCACTGGGGGATGTTGTTTGGAGGAAGAGGTTGCACTGGGAAGGATGCTGCACATAGGGGACCATTGCACATGGAGGGTGATCCGCCTGGGGGGTTGATGCACATGGGGATGATGCGCATGGGGGACTGATGTGCATGGAAGAATGATATGCATAGGTGATGAGCATAGGGGTTGATGCGCATGATGGCAGGATGTTGCGCATGGGGGTTTGATTCACAGTGGGGGATGGGGAAATTTTACTCCCACAATGTGGGTACGCATTTACACTAGTAAAGCAGGCCTCCGTCAGTCTTGAAAGACTATGGTATCATGCTCAGTGCTGCATATGCTGCATGCGAAGTACGAAAGCCTGGGTTGGATTGTTATGGAGGATAGGCTGTTACCTAAGCTGCAACTCCCCCCTCTCCACGCCACTGAATTAGTCCAATGGAAAGGCAGAGCCGATACGATTGGATCCAGCTGGCGTCGCAGAGCTGGGCAAAGGACAGGATCTCACCCTGTCTTGTGGGGCTGACCTGGGTCTCGAACCCTGGCCTGCTGGTTAACAGGCACAGCGTCTTAACTGCTTGCGCCACCCACAGCCCACAAATTTTCTACTAGTTTTTTACTAGTTTTCACTAGTAATTATATATAATTATATATTGTATAATATAGAAATATTCAGTGCAATCCTATTCATGTCTACTCAGATTGCAGCCTTCATTTCGTACTGGAAATCTTTTTTAATTTTTGTAAAATGTCTTCAGTACCAAAACTGCTGTGTTTTTGTTGCAGTTCTATGCAATCCTTTTTAGATTGCAATCCTATGCACACTTGACTATAATGGGACTTACTTATGAGAAGCATAGGATTGGGCTGTTAGTTGGGCAGTTTAAACACAAGGCTGCAATCCTAAAGACACTCCTGGGAGCAGGACTCATTGAACACAATGGGGCTTATTTTTGAGTAGACATGGTTAGGATTGTGCTTAAAATGTAATGTTTTGTGTTTTAACAATAAAACAAAGCAAACAAAATAATGTTTTAGTTACTGGACATGAAGAATATCAATGAATATAGACATACTTCTTCAGAATTTCAGAGACCAGACATACAGCTGTCCTCCACTTCCTGATGGTTCATTTTCTGATGATTCATTTTCTTTCAAGACCTTTCAATTATACCCAGAACTCATTAATTCAATACATGTTCCACTGTTTCAACCTCTCTTCTAAAGGCCAAAATTGCCCCATGTTGTAGCTCCTGATCTAATTCCATTCTCCAAGGTGTTAATGATAATCCAGTTGCAGAAATCTGGATTGGCAAGATAAAAGGAGCATTGCAATTTCCTGGCTAAAAAAAATCAGAACACTGATAAACTAAAATTAAGATTAGGTTCCACTTTTTAATGGTTTTCCCTTTTGGATGTGCTCCAGTCCCTAACCCAGGGATTTTCAACCAGTGTGCCATGGCACACTGGTGTGCCACAGATAGTCCTCCGGTATACCATGGGAATTTGGGAAGCTTCCTTAATTATTAGGAAAATCGGGGGTTTTGAACAGCTTGGTACGCCTTGTGAATGGTAAAAACAAATGGTGTGCCTTGACAATCGCAGGTCCTTGTTAGTGTGCTGTGAGATTAAAAAGGTTGAAAATCATTGCTCTAGCCCATCCAATAAGTGTGGGATGCCTTATAATGGACAACTTAACTGTTGCTTTTTTCATAGCAAGGGTCTGATCTAGCAAGGTTTTTCTTATGGAAGTGTATCAATAACTATTAGCCACTGCAGCAAAATATCTCTAAACGATGGGGACAGCTTGGACCCCAATCCTATGCATGCCTGCATAGAAAGAAAATAAGTTCCAGTAAAGTGAATGGAACATTAATTCCCATGAGTGTGTGACCTAACAGGGGAGACACTGTTGCCTTAATGCAGGGGTGCCCACACTTTTTGGCAGGAGGGTCACATCATCTCTCCCACTCTGTGTTGAGGGGGAATTATTTACATTTCAAATTTGAATAAATTTACACATAGGAGTACTTAGAGACAGGTCTGGAGGATTACAAGGCTTGTCTATGGGCCAGATGGGCATCTTGCCACAGGCTGCATTGAGACTCACTGCGGGCAACATTGGCCCCCCAGGATGGGGTTTGGACACCCCTGCCTTTATGTTAGGCTGCTGGACTTATTGAATGTATGTGCTCAGAGACACTAATATTGATACATTATGTTGTACAAAGAACAAGGTCAGAGGCACAATTTTCCAGTTGCTGACTGATGACTTTATGATAAGTTTCATGTAGATCCTAAGAGTTGCAATCCTAAAAATACTTTCCTGGGACTAAGGGCACAATCCAGAAGCACACGGGTCACCCTCTCTCTCACTGGCTTGACCCAACTGCAAGATGCTTGCTCCACCCTAGTTACTCGGGAAAAGACAAGCAGAGCAAGGCTACACAGGCTGCTGCAAGACAGGTGGACCTGGGGCAGGCTAGCAGGAGAGGCATGTTGAGAGCATGTTCAGCATTGCCAAGGAGAGAGCAGTTACTCTGTATCCAGAGCCTGTTTCCAGGGCAAAAATGCCCTCTTCTAGCTCCTCAGCATTATACCACCTCAGGTGCAAATATAGTAATGAGTAGACCCATAGGGATCCATGATAAGGCAAAGTAAGAATGGCAATGTTGACCAAAAATCTGAGTTCTTGGCCAGCCTATCTGCAACCCTGCCTCTCAACCTCAGGATATGGCACAACTATGGCAGCCACTAACCTGGGGATAGAGCAGGCCACTCCAAGAAGCCCCTTGTATTCAATGTAGATTGTCCTGGTATCTCATCAGGGACTCCTTATAAGGCAGGCACCACAGCTGTTCCTTGTTCAGTGTGATCAGAGGGGGGAGGGTCTCCTCAGGAGCAAGCCCTCTTCAGGTGCCACTGACTTGGTGCCTGCTGAGCATGCTTTGGGGGACTCATCATCATTTGAACAGCAGTTTTCACATCTTTGATTGGTACAGTTGGGATGCAAGTGGAATAACGCGAAGATGAAGAAGTGAGGAACGGGGACCTCCTTCCACTGGAGCTATGAATGCATGCTTCTGCATGCAGAACATGCTGCATGTATACATGTGCGCATGATGCTACGTCAGTAGAGTCCTTGAATTTTGGGCACTTTACCTCATCCAGTAAGTCTCCTTTATTTACTAACTTCTCCATAATTCAGATGTAGAATCAGAATCATCCTCACATTAGGAGTTTCCAAAACCTGGCCCTGGGGCACAGGGTGACCATATGCCAGAAACAAAAAAAAGAGGACAAGGCCTCCCCCCCCCCAAAATGTAGGACATGTCAAAAGCTGAAAACACTCATATATATTGCCTTCATGTGGATAATTGAATCACAGTATTACTTATTAAATTTAAAACAATTACATATGCATATTAAAACAATTACATATGCATATTACATATAATTTATTATATATTATATGTATGTTAAAAGAAGGCTATATGCTGCCCGCTTACAAGGAAAAGGAGGATAATGAAGTTTTTTTAGGACACAACTCTAAAATCCAGGACATATCCTGGAAAAAGGGGACATAAGGTCACCATCTGCAAGACCTAACTTTGCAAAAAGCCACATGCTCAAGTGATCCCATCAGTGGCATCACTAGGATTTGTGTCACCCAGTGCAGGAGGCCTGTACATCATTCTCCTCCCTTCCCAAAAGAAAGGGAAATTTTCAGTCCTACCCAATGCCCAGTCCAGTGTAATTTGGTATTAAATCAAGTTTTTAAATCCAGCATAGTTTTAGGGGGCTAGACTGATACTTAAAAAAAAGCAGAACAGCCTTTACCGGAGTGGGGAGGTAAGCCCTATTAATCCCATTGAGGGTGTGGGGCCCCCTCAAAGCTTTAAGACCCCATAGGAAAGTGTAAAGGAAATTAAGCTGGAGGAAAGGGGGAAGAGGAGTTTGGACTCTCACCTGGATTTACAAGTACCCAAAAATGTGTTTATTTTCACATTATCCCAGCTGGGGGAGGCTGCCTTGTGGAGCATATTCTGAGCTCCAGGTGCACAAGATCAGGACCATTCTGGAAGCCTGCACTCCCTGGACTTACCTTCTTCAGCAGCCAATGCATGCTTGCTTACTCATGAGTAAAAGCAGCTGTGCAGTTTCACTTTCAAAAGGGTTTAATGCAGTGGAGCTTGGAGTTGGGCTTTCCTTGCAGTGTGCCTGGAAGGTGCTGCATTCATTGGATCAAGACCATATTCCTCTCCGCCTGTCCTTTCCAGTAATCTAAGTTTGCCTACTTGCGAGTAAAGGTGCAATATACTCCCTTTCAGTTCCCATAGAGATCAATGCATTTATCAGGGGCTTCCTTCTGGGATGATTTTGGAGGCTGCATTCATTAGATCAGGACCATTTTTGTGTCCTTCGATTCTGGTTGACCATGGCACATTTGCCTACTCATGAGTAAAGCTGTGGTATGGAACACTTTCACCTTCTCATAGGGCTCAATGCATATTTTGGATTTTGCTTTTCGGCCATTGCTTTTGATAAGGAGCAGTTTTAAAACCGATTTTTGCATTGGATTCTGCTCTTCAATATGCATCCAATGACATATGACCATCACCAAGTTCCAAAATGAAGCCAAAATGGAGGACAATGAAGCCCTTCTGAGGCCATTGGGATAAAAGGCTAAAAAAAAAAAAAGATGTCCAGGAATTTCTGGTCCTATGGTCACCCTGTGGGGGCCAGATACAGCCTTCGCCAAGCCTCCATGCATCCCTTGGTAAGACCCCTCAATTTGGCCCTTGGAAAAGCCTGTAATCCTCCAGAGGCTAGAGAACAGTGCTCCTTGCATTGCTGGAGGGTATTCTGAAGACAGGAGAGGCTGTACAAACCGGGTCTCTGTGTGTATGAAACTGCTTATGGACTAGATTGAAGATCACACCCCTCTCCATGGTGTTAGAAAGTGTTTATAAATTGATTTGAATTCATTCATATAAATTCAATCTTTAATATACCCATTTATGTAAATTCTTTTTTTCTGGCCCCCAACACAGTATCAGAGAGATATGGACCTCCTATCAAAAGATTTGAACACCCCTACTCCATAAGTACTCCCATTGAAAAAGGGAGCTCGTTCACCTTTGACTATGCAGTGAGTGCATGACAGTAGCAGGATGCAAACCATTCTCAGGCACATAAAACCAACAAAAAACCCCAGTTTCAGATGAATAAAGGACTACCCTTAAAGTCCTTAAACTGAATAAAGTCTGTACTTCATGGATTTTGAACTGGATTATGCCACACCCTCTGTATCATACTGATTAGTCCTAATAAAAGAATACCTAGATGGAAGTTTTCAAATTCTCAGCCATGTTTTAGAGTCTAAACATGTATTTAAGGGGTGTCAACATAAGGCCCTTGACTTAGTTTTAAGGCAGAGATCAAACAAGGAGTAAGCACTAGCCTGTTTTGTAATCTAGAATGGAAGGAATTGGTTAGACTTCTTAAACATCACTTCCAGTTCTTGCGTTAAACTGGAAGTGACTATGTAGAGGCCTTTGATGGCCTTCTGAGGCCTTTGCACATGGCCTGAAGAGGAGGCTATGTACACAGAAGAGGCTACGGAAGCAACTGGAGCACAACACCAGCTTTCAAAGGCATTTGGAAGCCTTAAAGGGCACCAAACTGCAGATTATTATCCTTGGGTTTTGTTCTGGTATTCACAGGGAGACTGGATCCCTGCAGATACCAGGGCACCATCTGTGACAGGAGTGCTGAAGAAGAGAAGCTAAGTGGGGGAAAGAAAGGAGAAAAAATATTTAAAAAGTTTTGTGCTGAGTATGGCTCAGACCCAAAAGACCTGACCTTTCCCTGAGAGGCAGGAAGGAGTCCCAGATTTCTACACATGAGGGGGAAGGAATCCCATATATAGTAATGTGTGGACCAATATCACGACAACCATAGTTTGGATGACTCCAATCCAGAAAAAGCAAAGCCTGTCACCACACAGGACAAGATGTGGACCCCCGGAAAGTAGGAAAAACAATAGATACAGATGGAGCTTGGGAAATGCTCACTTTTTCTGAGTTAGTATGGAATTATCTCCATACAGGAAGCCGCCTTTATCTGAGTCAGAGCATCTAGCCATCAAGTGCACTATTGTCTACCCTGCCTGCAACAGCTCTCCAGAGTTTCAAAGAGGTAGAGATGCTACCAGAGCTTGAATCTGAATACTTCTGCATGTATCTTCTGATCAGGGGTCTTCTATTCAAAGAGGCCCTTTGTGAGTTGTACAAAACCTCTGCAACCTGCTGCCAGTCAGCAACTCAATGCAGGATGCCTTCTTGTAGCTTTAAAATAATAATAATAATGAAAGTTTAAGTGTTTTGCAGGGAGAAAAGAAGAGACAGGTTTGTGTTTCTAATCCAAATGTACTTCTCTTTATTCAAACCAGGGGTAATCACTGGTTAGTGCAAAATGCACACCCCCATTTTATTTTGCCTGAGGGAAATCTACATCTTTGCAAGGCTTCCATTAACCCCTAATGAAATCCACATCCCCAAAGAATATTTTTAATGTTTAAAGAACCTGAAGCCCAGATTGAAACACTGTGC
Source organism: Cryptoblepharus egeriae (assembly GCA_030015325.1). Taxonomy (NCBI): domain Eukaryota; kingdom Metazoa; phylum Chordata; class Lepidosauria; order Squamata; family Scincidae; genus Cryptoblepharus; species Cryptoblepharus egeriae. The sequence goes on along the minus strand of JAREYC010000015.1, from coordinate 2,972,133 downwards.
TTCGGAAGTGACACTGTGCCTTTCAAATAACTCTGCCCTGCCACTGCTATCAGCTTAAAAACTGATAACAAAAAGACCAAACACACACAGTAGATTACGTTCCTTTTTTTTTAAACTCCCAGAGTTTCTGGACCAACCACACTAAACAAAGGAGGTTGGGAGCTGATCCTCACTTGCTTCTAAGCAGTACTAACGGAAACCCTGTTTTTTTCTCTTTTTAAATTAAAAAATAAGCCAGCATACATAGTAGAAAATTTCTCTTAAAAATCTCACAATCTGTAAATGTATATATTTTTTTCTTCTTTAAACATAAAGTTTACAATATATGGTAAAACAAAAAGGCTCAGGAAAAAAATTAAATTTCCAACAAAAATATAGAGAAAGAAACCTGAAGTTTTTAATTAAAGCTGAGACTTTTTTGTTTTTTTTAAAACCCTGTAGTTTGAACCAGTGACACTCTTTATTTGTGCTGATGGGTTAAAGAAAGGGAAAAAAAATTAAACTGCAGCCCAATCACCACCCACAGCTTTTGCATTCAAAACCGGTCCCTCCTCCCCCAACACCCCCCCCAAAGATGTTACATTTGTGGTTTTTCTTCTCTTCCCCCCTCCAGCAAGTAGGTGATTGTCACAAGTTCAGAAGTGTGGGATTCCTGGGTTCAAGCTGGTACCAGATATCCTGCTCTGGACAGAACTCCCTGATCTTTATGTTGGCGCACTAGCGTCGGTAGGGGTGAAAACCTTGAACGTTATGGTTCTGTCCACGGCCAAAACCACTGCCCCCTGCGGGCGGCCCACTTGAGGGTGGTACTGAAGGGCCTCCATAGGAGGGGGGCTGTTGGCTAGGATCCGAGAAGGCTTGTCCAAAACCACTCAAGTCTTGTCCATATCCTAGAAGGAAAAAAAGGAGGGGGGAGAAAATAGAGGTGAGCCTCTGTCTCATTCTGTGCCCTCCAATGCCAGAGGAATCAGAACACCAATGAATAATACATCCATATCACAGTATATAGTTCAATATACATATATATGCAAAGAGCCTTCCCCTCCTTCTCATAGTAACATTTAGATTATATTCAATTGTTAGCTTCCTGTGTCAAGGGGTGTGGAAAGCAAGACAGGGAAGGATGGAGCAAGACTCTCCCCATCCACAAGCACATTTGGAAGTTTATTTTGTCTGTTTTTACACAGGTCAACACAATCTGGAATTCTTACCCCAATAGATCAGATGCCCTTGTATTTTATGAGGCTAAAAAAGCAGAGCCCATAAGGAGGAGATATGAAACTTGGATCCTCTGAACAGAGCTTGCTATGGATGTGGTTGGGTGTGCTCCACTCCCCCCTTCAACATGGCAAAATCAAATACATACAAAGAGCAGCACAGAAGCTATAAAATGGCAGATTAGAATGCTGGTATTGCTAAGTTTGAACAAGAAGGTCTTGCTGTGTTGATTTCTGCAATAAGGGACCCATACTACAAAAGCTTAAAAACCAGCATTTTATTGAACTTCCTTTAAGGATATGGCAAAAAAACTTTCATATTTATTTTATTTATATCTTGCTTTTTTCCCCTGGGGACTCAAGGCAGGCCATACTGTTTGTGGGCCATACTGCTAACTTCTTAACACCATTATCTGAACTTTTCTTCAGGGAAATATTCCTGTTGATATTCTAACTGGTGCTTTTCAGTGAAACTTTTTTTATGTGAAAAGTGTATTTAATGTGAGAAGGATTATGCTGGAAGAATGAATGTAGGGAGACACAGTCTGGGAATAAGAATACTGGCTTTTCTGTCTGCAGGAAGAAAGGCTATGCTATGTAGATTTTCATCTTCTAATATTATAGCTCCCACACAAGACCACCTCTGGAAAGCTCATAATCCCACTATGAAGGTATGGTTGCCTTGAAACAAGCCAAAATTGATTCATAACAGCACATCAGGAGGTGGCAAGAGAGCGCCTGTAGTAGAAACCACCCAATCGAAAAGGCAATCTAACCATGGACAACAGCTGCCAAAGATCTAAATTACTTTTGCCTACATCTGCAACACTTTTTTCATTGTGATCTCATCACAAAAGCATCCACTAACAAAACCAAACAAGCAAATCAGCTAGTCAACACACGGCTTAAAATAAACCTTGCTGTAATGGCTAAAGCTAGGTTTAAGAATAGACCCTCATTCTAGCACTGTGACCTCGTTCATTGAAACAGAAAAATACATCTACAGGTGTCACCACTCCCCATCACTTCAGTAGAGAATCACAAAAAATACTGCATTGTAATCAATATATGAAGAAGTCTCACTGCTATGCAAGACACAAACATCTGAAGGTGCCTGAAACAGACCATTGGTCCATCTTGATTGGGATGCACAAATCCTGGTCTGTGGGCCACCTTTGGCCATCCGGGGTGAGGGTGCTAATTTAGCCTTTGGGGAGCACTCAAACTTTAATACATCTCTGTCCATTGGATAATGCTGGAATATGTGCTGGCCTGCAACCAGGTCACAACATCCATAATTGTCCCAAGTACATCAGTTCATGTCTCCATGTGTTTCTGGCTTGGTCTGTATGTTTCACTGTGCAAGAGGTATATGTCAAACAGTTCATAGATCTCATGTGATTCTGTATGATTCTGCATAAATCTCATGTGATTCTGCATATTATAGTTCCCATGTGTGTTATAAATAAGCTCAGAAAAATTCATTCATTCAAGTTCTGTCTCTATGCAAATTTGAAATATTTCTTTTTTTTCTCAGCCCCATCACAAAGAGATAATGTGGCCCTTGTGCCAAAATGTTTGCCCACCTTGATCTAGACTAGCATTAACTTATACAGTTGCCTGCAACTCTTTAGGGTCCCAGGAACTCTTTATTTTTGTTGCTCTGAATCCTCTTCAACCTAACTGGGAGATACCGTGATGAAATCCAGAGCATTTTGCATCCAAAGCAATGAGCTTGGCCAATAAGCTGGCCATTGGCCTCCTCCCATTAACTGCATATGTCTGGGTGCTCTGAGGAATGGATATCCTTGACGGGAGAAAGCAGGAAATTACTTGGTTACCCTGCTGACCATAGCTATTGAGCCACCACTGACATAACTCCCACTCAGTGGTGGATCTATAGCAGTGGTCAGCAGATGGATAGACCAAATAATTTCCTGCTTTCTCCCATCAAGCACATCCATCTTCACATATGTGGGATGTGCATGAGGAAGCTTTTCTATATTCCCCCTTTTCATATCATAAAAGCAACTAGCAAAGGTGACTAGAATAAACATATACTACAATATACTGCCTTCTCTCCATTACCTCAATTATTCCTTATTTTTGGATAAACCTAACTTCCTATACTTTTTTTTAAGGTCGATGGTTAAAAAACAAAGGGAATAACACCAGTTGTTCATATGACACATTTCGGGAGGAGAGGTTGTGGCTTTGTAGCACAGTAACATTTAACTCCATCTGTTTGGTGCTATTGGTCATTCCATATATTTGTTCAAGTGTAAGCAGAATCCAAGCATTTTCCCAAGACTGCTTGTACTTTTATTCACCAGCTCCTTCCCATTTAACTCCTTTCATTTTGTATTTTAATGGACTACAGGTCCAACCTTGTAATATATGGATTTTTAATATACGGATTGGACTCAACACAAATGGCCACTACATATGAGAAGGAACTTACTGATCTCTGGAGAAGGGGAAAAATGTATCTCTTTAAAATCAGTTAAAAAAAAATAGCTTCTCTTACTGTTGTAGAGAGGCAGTCATGCAAACAAATCATTCCATTCTTCAGTTGAGCCAAGCAAAGGCAGGGGGTTCTTTGCATTTCTAATTGCTGCCTGCCTCTCTACAATAGAAAGAAAAGCTGTTTTTATACTATTATAAAGGACTTTTCCAAACTGCTTTTGTTTAAAGTATTTTGGGGTATCAGTACTCCTGCAGATATTGAGGCATCTCATCTTTTAATTTTTGCAGGCAGTACTGTCGCTTTGATCTCTTCTTTTAGAAACCCCTGGGATTTAGTACTTTCCTGATAGGGGGTCTTCCCCCAGACCCTTCCTCTGCCTAGTTGCTGTAGCCTTGAATGGTGGCAGCAAATAAAAACTACCAGTTTTCCCCATACAACTGCTGCCCCTGTGAAAAGAAAAGGTAGGGAGCAGGAAGAAATAAGCAGGCACTAAATGTACTCCTTTGTTAGCTTGCTTTCCCCATCCTCTAGCACACAGGTTGTACTCCCCATAGTATTCTGGTAAACTTCCCTATAAAGACAAGGTGTGCAGTTCTGTAGAGCTCAGTGGGCCAGTCCAACCCATGAGACTAACTGTATAGGATGTAAAAATCCAAGGGGCAGATGGCTCACTTTTGTAAATGACTGCAATGGAGAGAGAGGGCACCAAACCTTTCCTATATTTCTAAATTTACCTACCTTCCAATATGTACTTGTAAATGAAAAGGTTCATAATTTGTTCATTATGATAATGAGTCAGCAGGGAGACACTTAACTGGCCAGGGAGACCCAGAGTCAAGTTCCTTTTCCTTGGGCCAGTTACTTTCGCTCTCACCCTCACTGACTTCACAAAATTTTTGTGAAGATAAAAATAGGATAATCTGCATCAGCGGAAGAAAGGTTAGGAAAAATGTGATTACTACTACTTCTACACCAAAACATGATCAGGGGATTAAAGAATCCTCTTCCACTAGAATCCATCTAATCCTCCTGGAAGGACAGAGAAAAGGGACTTAAGGCAGGGGAAAGCAGCTGTTTGGACCTTGCTGATTCTCATCATGTACTGACCCAAACAAAAAGAATTAGGAAGAAGCTCCAACGTCTTGCAGGTCTGATTCATAAGCTGTCACTGTTTGACTCATTCCCTCTTTATGGGGGGCACTGTGTGTTTGACTCATTCCCTCTTTATGGACAAGTTTTCCCACCCTCCCAAAACAGTAACATTTATTTTTCAAAGAAAAGCATGGTAATTTGACCAGGACCACCAACTAGTTTGGACCACAGAAAAATGAACCACAGAAGCATGTTCATTGTCCATGCATCTGTCTAATATTTTTATTTTCTTTTTTCCCTTACTATGAGTTAAAAGTAAAGAAAGAGTAGGTTTGCCTTTTATCACATAACTTCTCACATCACTGTGCACCATAGAGATTATAACTTCCCTATTAGCAAATTATGAAGAACATGAGGGTGGAGAGGGAGGGGTCTCTTACATCATTAGGAACTTTTGTAATAGCAAATGGGAAAAGAAGCAGGAAAATTTGACACCTGTGTATGCCAGAGGTATATAAACAGTCCTGAAGATCCTCACACATGAACACCACCAAGCTGGAATGTTTGTTCATGTTAACACAGCCAGATTCAGGCACCAAGCAGTAAATTTAAAGGGCAGGGACATGTCTGCTCATGGCACAGGAGAACAAATTGAACAAGACCAACAAGATTTGTTTTTCTTCTGCTGTTGATGTTGCATTTTTATTCCATTGTTGGTTTTCTTCTTTTACTTTGTGAGGTACACTCTATAGTTTCATTTTTAGAATTGTGAGCTGCTTTGTGCTGCAGTTTGTGGAAAAAGTCAAATGTGAATTTTTAAAGTAATTTTTTAAAAATATCAATGACTGAACTTGAGAAACCTCCAGGGAAGTGCATATGCCTGCCCCCACCCCTTAAATCTCTTAAAGGACAATACCCCTAGAAGGAAAAAAAAAGAGGTTACTTCCCCCACCCTCCCACATAGATTATAAGCAAGAGGATTTGGTGTAAATAGGCTCCACCTACCTAGGGTAACTCACTTCTCAGCCTGACCATAAGTGTGTAAACAAAGTATTGGCCCGAAGCCTGAAGGGTCTTGAGAATAGGTACCCAGCCCTGGCAAGAAATGGAGGAGACCAGGGTGACTAAACCCCCAAGAGAGCCCTTCACAAAAACCTACAATTCTCTCTGAAAGGGTGAAGGAAACTTACCCACAATGGAGTGCTCATGGCCGCCCTAGCTGAAAAGAATGGCACCATTCGAGAAGATGCCGCTCAAGGATTTGGTTAGGTGCCAGAATCACTTCAAGCAATATCTATAAAGCTCCATTTGAGGAATCTTAACAGCTATACATCTTTAAGTGAAAACATGCAGAATAGGAACACACATACCCTTCCTTTGCATAATATAATAATAATGCTTAATACTAGGGAAGTGGTACATACGTGGCAAAGAAAGGTCTTTGAAAGATATGGAACCATCTTAAATGTAGCAGCCTAAGATCTGGATATTTGATAGCATACCGAACCACACATCTGTGCACAAGCATTTTAAACTACCTTATTTTAAGAGCTAGGAGTTTGGGCTTTTATTGGTTGTTTGTCATAGGAGTGTATCCCAGGGAAGATTCACACAAATTTAATTTTCTTCACTCTCCTTACATTGCCTCCTCTCCCATCCCATGGAGTACTGATGCAGTCATTCTACAGAAATTTCCCAGGTTCAAAGTTTTTAGGAAATAGTGGCTGGAGTTAATGTAGCATTTTAAGACCGAGAGCAAAAAAGAAACATGTTCAACCTCCTCTGCAAACCTCATGCTCTGCTTAATTCTGGCCATTAACCACCCCAAAGCTTTTCTGGATATAAAAGAGGCTTGCACAAAAATGCAGATTTCAGTGTGGTCCAGAATTTGTGTGTAGAAATTTGTCGTACCACAAAAAGCATGGAAGCTTGAAGCTCCTTTTTCCATCACTCTGAATGTGATGCACTAGTTCACTCCAAAAGGTCAGCATTTCTTCCCCCCACAGGCAGCATATTATTCAGAGAAAGAAGAAAAAATGTTACTTGAGGGAGGTTTTTAAAAAATCAGTTGAACTTCCTAGACTTTTTAGTCAGTCTGTTTTCAACATCAGGTGAAGAATCTTCTCAAAATGAACAGTTGTAGAATCCGTTGGCTGTTTGGATCAGAATGACAGACTGACACAAAATGCGCAGTACGCAAACTCCTCCATTGCATGCAGACACATGTTGAGACAAAGAACTTTTTCCCCACAAAGAATATGGCTTTTCCCCATATTTCATCAATTTTCAAGGTTTCACCTCTAACATCCACAGACAGCCGACTGCACACCACCCATCCCCACTTTCCCATCAGAAGTCTAAGGCCAACAGAAAGACCCATTTTGAATAGCATAAAAAGACAGGCTGCTACAGAGTCTATGACAGCATCAACTATGCTGATATAGGTGAAACATCTGCCGAGACTGACATTTTTTTACTGTTTTAAAGAACAGGACTAGATTTAAGGAAGACATGGGAGGTGCCTCTTAGTCCAACACACTGGTGACCACACTAATAGGTAGCCACAAGTAGTGGGACCACGTAAACTGTACTGGGACTAGCTGCCTTTCCTAAGCGTTGTCAGTAAGAAGACACGGAAAACATGTCCCCTCATCCATTCTGGGCTTCCTCCTAAATCAGTGATTTTCAACCAGCGTGCCATGGCACATTGATGTGCCACAGATAGTCCTCAGGTGTACCATGGGAATTTTTGCTTTGACCTTCATTAATAGGAAAAATGGGGTATTTGAACAGTCTGATGTGCCTTGTCAATGGTAAAAACAATTGATGGTGTGCCTTGACAAGTGTGCTGCGAGATGAAAAAAATTGAAAATCACTGTCCTAAATGTTGAGAAGCAGAGTTCTTAAACAAAAAACATCTCAAGAGCAGATCATATATTGTTGTCCACAAGGGAAGAAAAAAATATAGCTGCATGTAAACGAAAAGAGGGAAAAGGAAAAGATAGATCTGCATGATGCAGGGTAGAATTTAGGAACATACTGGGAACTGAGAGTTGAGTTCATTATCTGGAGTAGTGTGCCCATGAGACAAGGACCCACTGAAGATGAGATGATGCAGAACAGGTGCTTCACTATCTGCTACCTTGCTTCCAGCAAGTGATGAAAGCAGAATGTAAGTTGGTAACTGCTGTCCCTTCTCTTTGCCTGAAAGCCCATGATTTTTCAAATTTAGAAGGGGTGCAATCTTCTAAACTTCTAAATCTTCTAGTTATTTTTCTAAGAATAGTTTGAGCTAGATCTTTAAAATCTAGAGTTTGATTTCAACCAGTAAAATCTAAAAGTTTGAGCTAGATCTTTAAAATGGTTAAGATAAAGAAAAAGCTGTCCCCCTGCAGGTTGCTCAGCTAGTCATGACCAACTCTAAGGGCAGCTCATCCATGTTACTAGGCTGAAGATCCAGCATTGTCCAAAAACGTCTCCATGGTCTGGCATGACTATATACCAAAGGTATATACTTATCTACTTGCATCACACGCTTTCAAACTGCTAGGCTAGCAGGAGATGGGCAAGTGACAGGAGCTCACTTTGTCATGAGTTGTGGGTACTTGGGTCTCAAACCACCAACTGAACTCTCTCAATCAGCTCTGGCTACAGTGGTTCATGCCTGGTGACATCAAGATTACTGTTAATGCACTCCATTGAGGGCTGCTCTAGAATACGGTCTAGAAATTACAGCCAGTCCAGAATGTGGCGGCTTGTGTAGTTGCTGGAGCGCAGTAGTTTGACTGTCACACCACTGCTCTGGAGGATGCACTGGCTGCCAATTCAGTTCCAAGCCAAATTCAAGATGATAATTATGACCTTTAAAACTCTAAATGGCTTGGGACCAGAAAACTAGAGTCCGCCTCCTTCTTCACAATCCAGCTTGTTCTCTGAGATCATCTGAGGGGGCCCTGTTGGTGTTGCTGCCATGAAGAGAGGTTAGGGGAATGGTGGCTAGAATCAGGGCCTTCTTGGTGCTGGTGCCTTTACTCCCTTCCCTTTGAATTGAGATTTGCCTCCTCACTGTTAACTTTCTGGCAGGGCCTAAAGACTTTTCTGTTTAAAAAAGCATTTGAGGCCTCCTTGTGGCTGCCTATGAAGTATCCCATATTGATTTTTATACTGCTGACTGCTATATGTTTTTATTTTTGAGGGTTTTATTGTATTTTATTAAATATTTTAACTGATTGTTAGCCATTTTAAGTGCCCTTCTGGGAGAAAGGCACAAATCTAACAAATATCTAACAAATAAACCTGCCAATCTTCAGACTGACAAGCGCAGCTCTTGGAACACAATTTCTCTAAAATTGGGCTGCAAATCTAAAAAACAGCTGTGTCTTATCCGAAAAATGCAGAAGCAAGATTAATTTGGAAACACTAGGGGCAAGGTAAGGAGTAAGCCTATATACTGTAGTTAACTAGTGGAATACAGGTCCAACCTTGTTTTACATGAATTTAATAGTGAATGGCCACTGCAAAGCAGTTTTAAAAACTGCTTTTCTACTGCTTAGAGAGATAGTTATGCAAGCAATTGTTTCATTCTTCAGCCAAGAAAGGCAAAGGCAGGGGGTCCTTTGCATTTCTAATTGCTGACTGTATATCTACAGCATAAGAAAAGCTGTTTTTAAACCACTGTAAAAGCACACACTTTTTAAACAGCTTTTATTTAACAGGGAGACCCTTTTATTCAGCAGGAAGACCCCAGCAACGATTGAGGCACAACCTTATTATATTTGGGGCAATTGAGGAGCAAGAAACCTAGAAGTGGGTCTCAAAATATATTTTTCCACTGGTTTTTTATCCACTAAAGGTTCCAGAATGGAACTCTAGGGGTTAACTAGGGATACCTGTATCAGAATCTCACAGTAATTGTTATCAGAAGAATTAGCCAATTGAAAAAAACAAAGCTATGTATTTAGTTAACTTCACTGCAAAATAGCTTCAGGTAAAAAGGAAGTGCTGAAGAGTCATCTCATTAAATTCAAGACATAATTGCTTATCTAAACATCCTATGTATCTTGGTTGAGGTGCTGGAAGTGCCAAATGTCTTCCAGTGAAGCCCCAGGGAACCTGCACTTGGCAGATATATTCAGAAATTGCTACATAAATTTGCACACTGAGCAACTCCTGTTTGCAAGTTAAGATTCCATGCTCCTATCAGTTTTATGAAGACAAAGTTATGAGTCATGAGATCTTTGAAATCCCTTGACAAGTCTAAAACATGCCACTAAACAAAGGGCACAAAATACAGCACTTCACCCTATCTAAGGGAACCCCTCTAACATACATCCCTGCACAATTCCTCGGGTTTAACAGTGATTACCAGGCAGCTGCTACTGAAGTGCAGGCATCCAGAAACTCCATTTATCCCTAACCTAGATTCTTCCCTTGGATGGGTACAATCCCTGGCAGCCCCGACTGTGAAATGGGTACAATCCCTGGCAGCCCTGGTGTGAAATAGTATTGAGCGGTGTGTGGAAATCAGTTTTCCCCAGGACTAATGTTTATCTATGTCAAGAATATAGGCAGGACTTTAAGAAACTGGAAATCATACCCTCAAAGAAGTTTTTGTAAATCTTTTGGCAAATGTAATATGCATGCAAATCCTTGATTTTAATTACTTTCCACTCCTTGATTTTAATTACTTTCCAGCAGAGCTATCAGGAAAATCATCAAAAAAGGAAAGCTCAGAGAGATAACTAAAGTTCACGGATTCTGAATTAAGACTTACCAAATTGACTATAAGGGAATTCTGGTTGGGCGGTTGGTGGCTTGCTCATATCCTGAGTTGGCTGAGATGGTGGTGGCGGTGGTGGAAAAGCTAGTGGTGTTGCCCCAGGTGTGGCAGGTGGTGGAGGAACACCAGTAGGGGCAAACTGATCAGGTGGAGGAGGTGGGGCACCATATCCAAAACCTGGAGTTGGAAGAGGGGAAAAAAGTCAAAAGGACAGTCATCATAAAGTACAATCTGTATAGGGAGATGAGGTTGTGCTACTGTTACCTTACTTGGTAACAGTGAAAAAAAGATATAGCTACTAGTCATTACAACATGCCTGGACTTAATTTTTCCAATTCTCTTTTAAATCCTTCTAACCTAGTTATCACCATAACTTGTGACAACTAATTCCACAAGCTAAGTATCTGCTTCCATGTGAAGCACCACTTCTTTTCTGTTCTAAATCTCCCAGTTTCCTGAGATGATCCCCGGTTCTAGTATCATAAGTGAGAAAAATTTCTCTCTATCAACAGCTCGTTAGCTGTCTATGTTCTCTCTATGTTCCAACTTAACTGACAACTTCCCCCTTCCTAAAAGCTCAAAGTTCCATTATAGCTTTATCCACAACAGAAGGAAGTCCAGGCCTCTATGGTGCCTGGGGACACCCTGAAGGTGCATTTTGAGGACCTTTTGAGAGCCTTAGAAGTCACTTCTGGTTTTTGGCTGATAAACTGAAGTGATGTTTTAAGGTCTTCCAGAGGCAGAGGCCTTCTGAGAGTCAGGAAAGATGCACGTGGCTTCACTGGCTCCAGGGAGAGGCAGAGGGCCCTCAGGGCAGCAAAGCGGAAGTAATGGCAGCATACCCCACCAATGCTGACCAGAGTTACTTTGCAAAGACCATTCCCGCCTTCCATCAGAGGGTTACTGATAGAAGGTACTGTACACCTCTGATCATTAGGTTGCCCTCATTAGCACTTTCCCCAGCCCTATAATATTCTTGTGGAACAGACATTATACCATTTGCAGTTTAATTCTTGATCTCTTTCCTAAGGGCATTGTAACTGTGGGAGTCCTCTTCTCCCCCCCCCCGCCCCCAATGCAGTCAGAAAATGTCAAAGTGATTATGCTGTAATGTGTCACAATTGCAGAGGCTCCAGACAGGGTAATGCATGCATGGTGTACTTGTAGTCTAAGGAAATGGAGGGAGAATGGCCACAGAAACTAGGAGAAGCCTCAGCTCTGATAAGATTCTTTCACCTTCACCCAATATATCGATTGCTTATCTTAATTGCTGTACTCTTTGTAGAGGTCTGTGGTGCTATTGGATGCTCAGGTTCACGTCCTATTGGATGAGCAGGGTAGGCTCACCAAACATTGTTTCAACTGGGAGGAAAGGGACATCTATTCTGTCCTGGGCCCTCAAGGGAATTACTAGACTGCACCTAAATTATCCTGGAGGGCTCGTCTTGGTTGTGAACCGTGGAGAATTTTTCTCCCTCTCTGCTTGGTTGGGTTTTCTGGGTCCCTTTCCATCCAAAGGGTTGGTCCTCAGTGCTTCCCCTCCTGTTTTCCATCTGGCTTGTGCCCTCCCCATCCTGCCTCTACTACTTTTCACCTACTAATTCCTGCCTCTACTACTTTCACCTACTACTACTTTTCACTTATTGTTCTGCCTCTCCCTCTCATCTCTATGTTTATCTCTGTATCCACACATCCTTATGCTCACTCTGGTCCACTTGCCTCTTATTCTATTACCCTCTTCCTTCTCTCCTGCTCTTGTTTAACATACTGTTTAAGTGGAAATCCAACCTAAACACACACTACATAAAATTGTCATGTATACTTACTGAAGGGTGGAGGAGTACCATATCCCTGTGGGAAACCCTGTGGGGGTGGGAATCCTCCTGGAGGTGTTGAAACAATGTACGAGGTAAAAGGTGGCGGCGGCGGTGGTGCTCCTCTACCTGGAGGAGGAGGTCCATACCCACCTGTGAGAAGGAAAAGGGAAGAGACAATAAAAAGAGGAGGGTTGAGATATGCAATACTATTGACTCCACCTACTGAACCAAACTACTGAGAATTGTGGTCCCAGCATTAAGTAATTTATGAAAGGCAGTTTTAAAGATCTTGTGCCATGAATTATAAGACTTCCATGATTAACCAATATGAAAGATTAGCGAGTAAAAACAAGTGGATTGTGACATGATCACAAGATAGGTTGTAGCAATGCTACTCTTGCCATTTTGTTTTGAGGCTCAAGTCTACATAGTTTATACAGTAGCCAGAGGTCTCAAAGGTTAATCACACAGGAGACTATGGCCTTGGAGGAGATAATTTGATCAAGCCTCCTCCAATCTTCAATAGACTTTCCACCAATGTCACAGTATTCCCATTGTTCTCTGCCTTACTCTGCCTTACTCTTTTTTCTAACTGCCTCTTTCAAAATTGCAGGCATGCTTCTCTGTCACTCCTCTTCTTGCAAGTGACCCGGTAGGGAAAAGGGGGTCAAACAAGACAGTAGCAGTGTGTGCTGATGGACAAGCACTAAATGGGAAAATAGAGGAATTGTGGCCTCTCTCCCACCTCATGGGCTCTGGAAGGGGGGGAGGTTTACAGGGTGGGATCTGAGTTGCATCACAGCTCTTGACAACATGCAGTTAATCTACCACAAACTTGCAATTCCATTTTCTTCTACAATGCAATCAAAATTAATATTTGCAGGATAATATTTCCATTAAAGGTTAATGAAACTTACAAACTTTGAAATATTGCAAAAAGCTTACAACCCTAGGCCTCCCACAATAAAGACACAGTAACAACTCACTAGACAGCAGAAATTAAAGGTGCAATCCTAATCAATTTAACCATAAGTGAAACCATAACTCACCTGGCATATCTTCCCGTGGCAGTGAGGAGAGGTCGGCGTATGCCTATGCACTGACCTAACCCCCAGGCACAGGGCAGAAGTGCCTTATGGCACTTTTGTGACACCCCCAGGTGAGTACAAAACTTATGCTGGGGCTTATGCCAACCTAGCTGGAGGTTAGGATTGCAGCCTATGTGACTCAGGGTGCAATCCAAACCAATTCAGGCCAGCATAACTCGCCTGGCATAACTTCCCATGGTGGTGTGGTGAAGCAGAGTATCCAGTATAGGAACAGTGGCTCTAAATGGCTACCTCTGCATCCTGAGCTGGAACTGAGCAGGGTGGAGATCTCCCTGAGTTAAAGGGAAATGTGTCCTCTTAACCTGATTAAAGCCCCAGACAGCTCAATGGGGCCAGATATTCTGTCTGTTTGGTAGGCGTGGACTCAAAAAGCCCCATGATGGGCTTTTGAGCCTCACACATTGGATTAGGATTCAAGCAAAGGCAGCCTCCATTTATTCCTCTTCTGAGCCCATTCTTCTCCCCCCTGTTCTGCCCTCCCTCATCCCAGAACATTTTCCAATGCCCCCAAGGTACTCCAGGCTTACCTTCTCTTCAACAATGGTGAAGGTTCCCACTGCAGCATAAAAGGGGCAGTAAAGCCTCCTTGCTGGTGCAGCTTACTTCCTAGATGGCGCAAACGTGCCTTATAGCACATTTGCAATACCCAGCACTGGCACAGAGGCAGCATTGAATCAGACTGTTAAAAGAACTACCCATTTACTTTGCAAGAGAGATGCTGATATGGCTAATACCCAATCAATAAATCTGTAGACTTTTCATTGGTCTATACACAAATACTAGCATAGTAAAAAATTGAAAACAGAAAGCAACTTTTAATTCAATTATTTTGCAGAGCTCTAAGATGGACAGTTTTTTTTAAAAAAAGTTTAATGAACAGTTTTTTTTGAAAAAAGAATAATGGAAGGGTATGCTTGAAAGCCCTTATGCCCCGCTTATGATTATTATGCACTAGTTTCTCAGTTATCTCTTAGTTTTGCATTATTATTCTGGAATTTTTGTGGTTTGTTACTCTAAATCTTTTTTTGAATCAGTTTTTTTTAAACTGCTTAGCTCCCCTTGGAGGTCTCTTTGTGGAAAGAAAAGCATTTCAAACATTTCAAAATGTTATGAGGTCTACACGTGTAAATGTATAAGGTCTTGTATATTAAGTCTAAATAAAAATTTTGATTTGCATAATTAACTAAGGCTACAGATATATCTTAAAAGTCTATAAACACACTTACCAAGTGCTTGTCCAGCTGGTACCCACATACCTAAGATAGAGGAAAGGGAGAAAAGTAGGACAAGGACAGAAAAGGACAACAGGTCAAAATACTATGCCTGTAAAAATCAGAATACTGCAAATGTTATTGAAATTGAGGTTTCTAGAGTGATTGTGGGGAAATCAGGAACTATTATTAAGCCCATCTGGGGGAAGTTAAGCATTTTACACTCATCACACTGAAAAGGGGAAAACTTCAAAAGGAATCTGATGTGCAGATGCAGAACAACTGGACTATTGAAGCAATGCAAACCAGAGACAGAGTTTGAAGGAAAGTAAACTTCCAGTCCCTTGCCTGACTCACAGCAGATATCCAATGGCTAAATGTGCCATTGGGGTGGAAAAGAACATGCTAAACCTGCTCATAGACTCCTCCCATTACCAGTGGAAATAAAAAAATATATTTTTTTAAAGCACTTCCAGTTGCCACTGCAATATTGGACTAAAGGAGGATAGAGAGGGCCAAAAGATAGAGATTCTGCATTGGTTATCAAGGGATAAGACGCACACTGCAGAACTCTCTGCTCAAACCAGGTCACAGTAATAGCAAAAACATTTCAATATGTGCTGGAATTTTCAATTCAGTAAAAATTCTGAATTTTCAAATTCAGTAAAAATTTATGACATTCAGTATGTCATAAAGGGACATAGCGGAGGATTATAAAATGTACAGATGGAAGAGAAGGATAGCCATGAACTGCTTGTGTTCTGGAGCAGTATACCTTTGAATTCTAATTGCATAGGAAAGAAATGGCATCACTAGGGTTTGCATTACCTGGTGTGGGAGGCCAGCATGGAGGGGAAAAGCTATGTGCAGAGGGCTGGGTGGTGTACCATCACCCAATACCTACTGGATTTTTGGCTATAACTTTTGATTAGAGATTTCAGTGATGTTTGTTTTACTGAATTCTGCATGAAATTACACATCAAATGATAGTATTTGAAAACACCAAGATTTTAAATTTTTTGGCCAATACCGGTATCACCTCCCCATCTGCATTATCTGATGTGATCCTGAACCCCTGCAACAGCACTGAAAAAAAGCAGGAAAGAACTATTGCTCTCATGCTCTCCTTGTAGGCTTTTTCAGAGGCATCTGGTTTGCCACTGTAGAAACTAAGATACTTGACTAGATTGACATTGGTATGATCTTGTAGGGCTCTGTACCGATATTCTTATGTAAACATCAATCAAGACCCAAAAGCAAACTTGAAAAAGGGTACCTTGAGGTCCGTATCCTTGTTGCCAGGTAGGTGGGGGTTGCCCTGCCCAGCCATTTGCAGCACTTGGCATGATACGGCTTCCCCACTGGCTGGTGCCTGTAGGCCCTGGAGTCTGGCTTTTGCTGTCCCGAGGCTCGGCCCGTTTCACCTCCACCTAAACAAAGATCAAATGTTCAGGAGAGATATGCTGCAAAGGAACTTGCCCCCCTCTTCCCTTCACACACACCCTTAAATTACATTTAAAATCTATTATCTTAGTACCTTCTTACTTATGGCTAAGTACTTAAAAGCTTATTTTTAAAAGCCACTTAACTTAAATTTTTAAGAGTAAGTGTTTCTCAGGTACAATGGATATCACAAGTAATCCATTCCAAGAATCTTAACTTTGCATGTAGATGGGGCACAATATCTACTTTATGTGAATTTTAGTTCTGTGATGTTTTACCAGTTCATTTTAAAACAGTACCACCTCCTCAATTTTTCATTCCACCTTAAGTTCTGACATCTTGCTCCATAAGTAAGAAAATAATGTAGGGGATGGGTGAAGGGAACATAGAAGAAGGTACTAATGTTTTAGCCAGAACTGTATGGCAGGGATTTTTAGGGGCCAAGGAAAGAATAGGAAAGGGTAAAATTAGTGGGGAGTTTATAGCCCACGGTCACCTCATCTAAATGGCAATTTCAGTTGAGTTCATACCTGAGAAACACACACATTTGTTTTTCAGTTTCTCTCCTTGTTTAAAGAAAATCCTCTTTTAGACTTATGTTTGGTTTTATTATTTAAAAGTCTAATGGAAGATAGAGACTTACCTTCCCCAGGCTAACGCTTAAAGAACCTCAATTAACTCAAACAATGTCAGAAGGAATGGATGTGATAAGAGAACCTTACATTACATCTAACAAAAAAAGTAAACAAACATGCAGGTAATAAAAAAATGGACAGTTGAATCAATAAGAAGCAAAAAACCTTCATACTGTGTTAAGTCAGGGGGAACAGGTTGCTTTGCAAAGAAAGGGGTCACACTGCATTTAAAAAGTTAATGTGGCCCAGGACTTTAAGACATTAAAACCACTTAAAACAATTAAAATGATTTTCCCACCCTGTATAATCATTGTTCAAGAAGATCCAGTTTTAAAACAAATGTACTGAGCCCAAAGTGCTCATTCTAAGGTTCATTTTATAAGAACAATAAACTTTCTGAGGTACTAGTGAACCTGAGAAATGGTCCTAGGAGGAGAAAGGAACAGTATCCTGCTATCTTGAACAAACCCACATGTCAGTCTAAGAACACACATAACTATTAGGTTCTTAGTTAACAGTTACATTAGGTATGTTTGCCTCCAAAGAGGTCAGGGCATGGTCTGAGGGCAATAGCTCAGCAATTATACAGAAACTAATCTAGCTTGGGTTTGGTAATTTTGACCAGACGGCTACCTGGAAGCCTTAAATACTTCTTCTGAGTTCCCAGGAGAAACAAGAGGATATAAAAATGACAAATATTACTCAAGTACTCCAATTAACAATGTATGTGGAAGGTTGTACAATAGATGCTGATAAGGGAGTCCTAATGTCCCCAAATTCACTTTCTCCTCTACTAGGACTGATGGAGGAGAGAATTATGGGAAATTCTTTTTTTGCAAAGCAATAAAATCCTCATATTTATTGAGACAACCTGTTTACATTTTTAACTGACAAAAAGGAAAATGTTGCCTTTGTCATTTTCAAATCATAGATAGCAAAAATGCTTTGTTGGTATGAATTAATAAGGCTGCCAGGTGGTGGCAGTATTTTAACAATTGTTTTTAAAATCTGTCATTCCCAACAAAAGTGATGTCCTGGGAGGGAGAAGGTTGTCTGTGACTTGCACTTGGGCTGGTGAACAGATTTGGCCTACGGATGCTTTGGACCAAAGTTTGGAATTTTACACAGCAATGCATTCAACATGTTCCTGCTTCAGCTCCTATGACCAGCACAAACAGCATCACTGTAGCGTCCATTTCTAGACTGTATTACAATTTTCCTTGTTCTGCTGCTATATGTACTTTAGGTCAAGAAAAAAAGATAGAGATATTCAACTCTTCTTCAGAGCAACGGAATATGGAAGACATTGCTACAGATACCAGCCCCTTATCTTAAGGACAAAATGCCTAGGAATCCCGGCTTTATTTTGTCAATGTCAACACAAGTACTCTCTTAGGTGCTCAGAAATGATGACAAGTGATTGAATTTGATTTAGCATCAAATTGCAACCAATTACTACAAGTTGTAATTAACACCAACTACACCTCCTTATGAACTACCGTATATACCCTTAGTATTCATTTCTGGATTCCAGAGAACTATATGATTTTTACATTTTCTCCTATTTTAAACAAGCCTCTATTTATAAAGTTCAAAAAATCAGCCCATTAAGCTTGATAGTAGTTTAAAACCTCACTTTGCACACTATTTCACAAAGGTATATACAACAGAATATATAGTTTTATGTACTTTGTACTTTTTATGTTATGAAAACTCTGAAATTGATTTTTATATCACTAATTACGTCATTAAGTAAAATGAGACAGCCAGAACCTTTGTAAAAGAATCTCTCACTGTCCTGTCAACGTTTTCTTTTCAGAAGCTGGAACAATTTAGATACTGAGGCTGATCTGTAAAACAGGCACTCCTCCTTTGGCCAGCTTCCATAGATGAAGCTTTGCACAGAGGTGAGCAACTCAATCCAAGTGAGAGGGGAGAGTCAATTCACCCATTAAACCTTAAATTGCTGACAACACAGTATGAAGATGGCAACAACCAAAAGGTCACTTATCTGCATTGTGGTTAAAATATAAATATATATATATAAGAATATTGTGAATTCGTATCAAAGTCTCACAGTAAGTGACCCAATTTTTTTGTTTTTTGTTTAAACCATTCCTTCATGATGCTTTGTCAATTCTTTTGTTAAAATTTCATAAATGAATATTGTGTACACTTGTCCACCCCTTCCCCCCCAATATGAATAAGAAACACACATCTGAAGGAGTGGTAACAGGAAACTGAGCCTTGGGCAACATAGAGATTTCACTGGCGTTTGGAAATCAGCTGTTATCCTAGCAACTCTTGACTGACTGTTGTTCATTCCATACTCTTTTTTTTTTTGGGGGGGGGTAATGCACATAGGGAATGAAGCCTTACTGGAGTACCTACTGTTTATTGTTTCTGTGAATTCAGTCAAACAAGTGCCTTGCATCTGATAGATAATTCCCTTTTCCAATCATGGGAACAGAAGCAGAGTGGAAAGAAGGAGGTGAACAGAGTTGGGTGCCAACCATCATTATTCTGCTTCTGGAGACAACCATTTCAGTTGACTTCAAGTCAAGGACCTGTTAGGTACCAGAGACTTTGGTGGTGCTATAAAAATAGCTGCAACTCAGTTTAGTCCCCTCCTGTATGTGGTGAAGGGGAATAACAATGAGTATTGATCTAGGAAGCCTGTTGGTGGCAACTCCATGGCTCAGGAGTAACATTCAGCTCTTTGACATATAATGTGCAGCTCTCAAATATGTTAGCAGAGTGCCTTTTGGAATCACAATTAACACAGAATGTGAATAAGGCCATTTCAAGTTTAATAATTTTTTACCAAGTATATATTTAGAGTCATTTGGATTAAATCATAAGTTCAATGTTCATGGTAAGAAAATATATTTGAGCATTTTAAAGGTTTATAGATACCTGTAGCTCTCACACATCTGAAATTTATTATATTGTGGCTTATGTTAAGGAAGTTCAGTCAATCTCTGCCATAAAACCTCTTCCCTACTGGCTATTTCAAAAACTGATAATGGTTTCAATATTAAATGGCCAATATCAATTTTGAAATGTTATCTTTGTTTTATATGAACAGGTGATATACAAATACAATATTTAATATAAATTTAAAAAAATGAATTCCTATTAAATAATGAGCATCCCCATGAGTTACTAAAAACATAAACTGAAGACACCAAAGTCTCCTTAATGGCAAGGTTTCAAGGGAGTTGGTTTTTTCCCATAGAAAGGGTGAAAAAGGAATTATCTATTCCAGTTAAAGGAGACTTCCAGAACATACAGTATACACATATATACTCTTATGGGAGACTAGAAATGCAACTTTAAATATCAATACAATGGCAACCTGGTTTTCCTGGTGTGTTTAACTTAAGTTCTTATCTTAAGCAAGTACAAACTCATAACAGTGTGCTCATTTGCTAAATTTAGGCCCATATCCTAAAGTCAAATTAAGCCCTTTGCTCCGGAGCCGTTAAGGTGACTTTCCATAAAATAACACTAGAGGGTGACGTAACTGTGTGGACCTGTAACCGCTCTGGATTTTGCCCTTAGCAAATTATTTAATTTGCTACAGTGGGTCATAACTAATTTTCTTAAGATACAACCCACAGAAATAACAGGACTTAAGTCTCATTTATTTCAATGGCACCTATGCAGAATTTTAAATAGGTCATTACCATTTTCTTATCCTTTTCTCCTCCCTCCAAGTGTATAATATTTGATATTTTAAAGCAAATAATTTCCCATTATGCAGACACTGTGTAGCTTAAAGTGGTTGTTTTTTTTCTATGGTTAGGATGTATTTTGGTATGTGTATGTATTTAATAGTTTGTAATAACTATAATCTGGGGTCACTCTAGAGAAAAAATGTGCCTAATTAAGTTCATGTTAAACAAAAAACCAAAAGGCACAGGTTTCTGAGTCTGGTTTCACCCTCAAGATTCTTTCCTCATCCTCTCCTATTACTAACCTATCGACTCCTATTCGCCAGCCAAATTGCCAGTTGCCTCAAGCCTCAGCTTGGTCTTAAGGTAAAATAAAACTACAACTACACACTTTTTTGCCCATGATGTCGTGAAAATGCATGTTGACAGCCTGGTCCACTGATTGTTCGTCCTCGAAAGTAATAAATCCAAAACCTAGCCAACGACGAAGAGTGAATCAAGGTAGCAGGGTGTTGTGACACAAAACAGGATGATGAACAGTATTAGGGGCAGACCAAGGGTTCGAGCAAAAGTTTCAGGTAACAGATGTGGCATGTGCAAGGTCCCAATAATTAGATCTTGGGAGAACGGGCCTAAGTTAGCTGCATGTTACTTTCACTGGTATGACATCTGTCTAACTGAGAGCACATAATGGACCAACATTTCAGGTATATCTTTCTTTTAAGCAATTTGTATTCAAACTGCCTTGCCAATCCAGTCCTGGATATAGCAGCACAACAGCTACTACACATCTGAAAACAACAGTAAAGTCAATTCAGATTTGCCTTTTTAAAGTTTGCAGTTTGATAAAACTTAAGAGGCACATGGGCACACAAATGAAGCATTTTGGGTGGTGATTTTGATTTTTGTTTCTGAAACCCCAGATCTCCCCCTTGGTTTCATTTTGCTTTGCAGCTAGTGCTGACAGCAGCCATTTATTGCTATAAAGCGTTCAACAGAAAAAAAGATACAGTCGTTGTAACAGTTAGTGTCTCTCAAAGCTTATCCAACAGGGTTGGGTAAGCCCATGGAGCCTTATCATAAAGAAGAATTGTACTTTAAAAAAGACACAAAGATACAGGCCAAAACAGACTGCAGAAGGTCAAAATTCTGCTGTCACCAACAAGAGCAAAAAACTAAAGAATGATGGGTGTATGACTTAAAAGCAACTTCTGCACACAAGAGGCTGACAACATTATCAGTGTCAAAATGGCTTTTAAAGAACAGAATGTGTTTTTCCATCTGAAAAGGAAAAGGAACTCTTAGGATCATAAAAGCTCTTATGGGCCAAAACTTCTGTTCTCACTTGTTCCTTGTCTATGCAGAGATCTCTATGGGTGTTGTACTCCTAGCATCATCTGCCCTTAGAGGAGTTATTCAGACAGGGAAAGGACCTTCTTGCCAGTGGCACTTGTTCTGTCACATGTAGTCCCAAGAGAAGCTTGTGTGGTGTCAACACTGACTTTCTTCTACTTACTAGGCTATTTTTTAATGAAGGTTTTCTTATCAGCTTCTTAGGTCACTGTTATTTTATATTTTAACTATTTTTATTGTTCGTTCATCTATACTTTTGAAAAAGGAAAGCAGTCAAGATTCCTTAAATAAAAATATTTAAAAAGTAAAATGAAGGGCTGCTGACCGATGCTAGTAGTTCCAACATTTTTTTCACTCGTGTACCGACTGTCAGCCTATTTCCATAAATTGTACCCTGTATTATCCCGAAGAGACATTCTTATTCCACCATTATTCAATTGTATTTCATGTACTCTTGGGAGTACATGTACCCCATGTTGGGACCACTGTAGTGGAACCAAGTGGTCGAGGGTTGTCACGGGGAGGTATATTGATAGCCAAAAAGAAAGTGCTCCTTTTTCTTGCTTTACTCAGGTTTAGTGAAAAAGTTTAAAGGAAAGTTTAGAGGAAAAGATGAGAAAAGCATTAACACTGAAGACACACAGATTACCATTAGTCGGAAAAGATAATAAAACCTTGAAAAGGTTTTTTACAGAAGATGTGGAAAGCCTACCAACTTGAGCTACAATGAGTGTTGTCACAGAAATGGGGCGGAAGACTTTGTACTCATTTAATGGATAGGACAAGAGATAAAAAATAAGAGAAATTGAAGGTCCAAGTAGATTTCAGGAGGGTGAGGACTGAAGTAGGCCAGGACAAGATGGTGGAATTCTATTTTCAAGTATAAGGAATAAAAGGGCATCAGAGGGATCTAAATATCTGGAAGTAGGGAGAAATTTGATTTAAAGGTTCAGAATACCTGCTTTACATCATAAACCTCTTGTTAAGAAGCAATATGCATGACTTCTGAAAGAAAACCTGTTAAGGTAGGTATTAACTGTACAAACAGATTCTTTTACTTGAAGACAGGAAGACTCTGACCTATTGGAAGTAAAAGGCAAGCAAGAAACTTAAGTACAGGAAACCCTAAAAAGGCTATGGATTAAAAACTACAGCAGACAGAAAAGCTTTTTATTTAGAAGAATATAAACTGCACTGACAAACATAGGTAAATATACCTGGTCCCCCAAGATAGACACCCAACCCACAGATGTGTTCCTGTTTGCTATTAGTTTCTAACATGCAGGCAAATAAGCTGCATATTTGGCTCTTCAGCTCTACATAATACAATGATACAATGAGTGTACGGGGCGCTATCCTTATATGCATCCCATTTCCACATTTGTGGGGGCTCCGGAACAGAACCCCTGCAGATTAAAGGGCCTGCCTGCACAGGTAATTTGTTCTGTTTTCGTATTTTAAGGAGCACATAACCTTTTCTGAATTGCATTTAATTTGCAGCATATTCCGCATACCAGTAAAGGCTGCAAACCCTTTATCCTTCTTCAAGCTATTGTGGGGTATATTTTTGTTTGTCAAAGAAGGGAGAACTCCAGATCACAAAGAAATGCTTGAAGGACAAGATGAATGCAGCCAATTCAGTGTTGGATTCTGCTGCAAAAGACCAAGTTCAAAGCACAGCTCACCTTCTAGCCAGAGCTTACTTCCAAAGCCATCATTTCTAATGGATAAGGACAGAGAGCTCCCTAGTGTTATGCTCTTGTGAACAAGATAGGTAGAGAGAACAGCAGGATCTGGGCAAATCAAGCTCAGTCTTATAAAATGAGATACTGTATTAAACTTCTGATTGTGACGTGCTGCAGATAATCCCAAAGAAGAAATTCAGTAAGCAGACATTTAAAGCAAAAGAAAGAACAGTGCAAGGTACAGTGGGCTATTTAAGATCTTGGGCAGAAAAAAACAAGAGACGCCCAGAACAAGAAGGGAGAAAGAAGTACTGTTTCTGCATTCTCAAAAGGACTGCATTAACTAGATTATCAGAATAACAGTGGATGGTGGCTGACAAGTGGGCTACAGAAATGATGCATTTAAGAAGCACATAGCCAGAACGGTTAGAGATGCTATAAAGAGGTAATTCTTTCCCCACTGCAAGGACCACTTGTACACCTGACTAACAGTCCCATTAACTGGCAAGTGGCTTGGTGTGCAGTTGCTGAAACATGCCTACCTGGTTGAATGCTGCAGGCCTTGAGCCAAGCTGGGCCTTCTGTTCTATCACTGCAACATGGGGAGTGTTGGAGGCACCACCCATACTGAGCAACAACTTCTGCTCATACCAGTTGCAACATGGTGCCTGTAGGCAGAGTGTCACTTTGATTGCCATTCTTCAGATAAAACAATTTTCTGGTTCAGGACAGGTTGCAATTTTCATTTCATGCAACACAATGGCAGTTGCATGCTAGGACAGAGTTTTAAAGTAGTGAAAGAAAAGTAAATTGATCTTGGAGAAGGTTCAAAGAAGAAGGAAAAAGCCATATGAACCTTGTGATTCATCTTGAAAAACAAGTAAAAGGCAAGACCTGCAGTGCTATTGGGTTCAAAGGAATAGGTTTGACAGCATTTGATGGAATAGGTTTGATGCAAATGTGTGGGGTGGGAGGGACAATGATTTTGTCTAGAAAAGACCCCTGCTGCCTTCATTAAATTTTGTTAAACACCACACATACACACTAAAATAAACAAAAAGATACTGCTCTCTGCTGTGTCAGTGAATTTTTCTGTTGAAAACAGTGCAAAGCTCTTGCAAAACAAATCAAGGTATCAAAGGAAGAATGACCACCTCCACCCTGCCCCATATTGAAACTTTGTTTATACTTCAGTAAAAGACAAAGCCTGATCCCTCCTCGGTTTGTGGAAATGGCCTGTACCTCTGTGATTAAATTATCACCTAGAGAAGAAGAAATCTAAAGAGATATTAATCACAAACAGTTCACAGAGAGAAAAAAGGGGAAGGGAAGAGAAAGAAACTTAACGTTTACTGTACTTTTACTATGAAACACTTAAATATGCCACTAAGGATGTATGTCTAAATTAAAAATAAAAACTAAGACTTAACAGCTTAATAAATATGAAGTGAAGAGTTTACATATTACTTTAAAATAATGGAGTCAAGAAGGAGGAGTGAAAAAGTCCAGATGGCAAACTGTTTCCAGCATGTTTGACATGCTACAGAGTGGTTGGGTGCAACTCACATTGATGAAGTTGTATTTTAATTTTTTTAAATATTTTTAATACTGCCTCCAAGACCAAAATGAAAGGTGATTAGTGCAATGGAAGTGGTACAACAACACTACAATTGGAACTGAAGTTGAGAAGGCAAGCTTACTCAAATCATTAAGGAAAGCAGCTTCCCTCTTAAGGTTATGCTGACTCACTGAATATCCAAAGAATGTTTTAAATAGCAATTTATGAACATAAAGTTTAACAGGACCACAAATTTCAGTTGCAACCAATTAATAGCAACAAGCAACAACAAAGCACAACATGGAATAAAATCTGTTCTAGTCTTGTTGCTATAATAACTAACTCTGAAAATAGCAGGTTGCACGATATGTCCTCCCATCTTCTAAAAATAAGGTATATTAAAATGCACAAGCAAGTCAACTACTCTGGCTCACTCCAATTCCTTTCTCTATCTGAAAAAAGCAGTTCAAACTTAGGTGTCATGTTTTTATTAGAGACAACACCTTTGTTCAGGGGTGGGAAGGTGGGCACACAACATCCAACTTGAAAAGCATGAACACACTGGCTGAAATTGTATGAAAAAAATGGAAGTGATGTGAAACAATTTCCTGAGGCAATGTACAAAATAAATTACATATACAAATTTCAGTGGGATTTTTTATGTTGTGAAAGTTTGCCATCTGACATTGGGAGAGAATAAAGAAATTTCGAAGACAAACTAGAATCTCCTTTACCTCGAGGCCTCTGTTTCTCTGCATCATAGATCATTACCACTTCGGTGACCTGGAAAAGAGAAGGGAAAATTCTACTAACAATCCTATCAGGTAAAGAATAGCAAATGGCAGTACGACATGGCAACAACACACACATATGGCTTTCAACATGCATCTTCTGGAGAATATTATGAATAAAACATCCCTTGGAAGAGAGCTCCACTGCTAAACAACAGTTTTGACATAGAAAGTCACACCTCCCTTAAGGGAGGGTATCCAAACTTTTTGACAGGAGGGTCACATTATCTCTCTGTGTCAGGGGCAAGGAAAAAAGAATTTACATTTCAAACATGAATAAATTTACATAAATGAACATTAAGAGGAAGAACATATATGAATGAGTTGAATACAGGTTGTTTCTAACACAGAGAGAGGGAGATGATACTGATTTGACAAACAGATGTTGGTGCAACCTCCCCAGCTCTCAGAACACCCTCCAAAGGATTAGGATTCACCCATTGGCCGCATGGTTTGCCATAGACCGCATCAGGCCCTGGGCTGGGGTCGGACACCCTTGCCTTAAGCTTTAAGCCAGGCATAACAGAAAAAATATGATATTTTTTTCAAAAATAAGGATGAATAAAGATTAAAAATGGATAATTAATCATACAGACTGAAAGAACAAAATATGAAAGAAATATTTCAGAAAATATTCATTGAGAGAAGTCTTGATTAATTGTGCTGAGCAAATAATGCTACCATCTTCAGAAGCGTTTCTGAAAAATGTTCAGAAAAGAAACAAATTTTATACTAGGAAAAAGGTTTTAGCAAGTGAAGACTGGTATCTTAACCAAAATCAATCAATCAATCAATCAATCAATCAATCAATCAATCAATAAAGCACTTTAAGAGGGAATAAATGAGTCATTGATTCAAACAAGGAAAACTCTTCAATTTGCCTATGCGCTTACTAATAGAAAATGGTCACGTACTAAAGTATACTACTTCTTTGAGCTGAAAATCAGAGAGAACCACAGAAGTCTGACTGCTCAAGTAGGAAAGTTATCAGTCAATCCTGTTGATAAAGTCATGGTCAAATTTTTGAGCCAAAATCATTAAATTTGATATGAACCATCAATAAGCATTGAACTTTAAGTGTTAATGAAATTTCTTTGAATTGAACTTATGATTTTACCAAAGGCCAGATGCTGAAAAGTAGGTAGTAATTCAAAACATCAATGACTTACCATTAATTGTTACTTAAGAACTCTACAATCAAAATGATCAAACTGCAGTAAAAAGTGAAATAATAAGGGCAGTGAACAGAAATATACTTTTAGGGACCACTCTTATCCAACTGTCCAGGGTCAATGCAACCACAATGCACCCTGGAGGTGTCCTGTAACCCTAGAGATGCGTTTTAGGCTTTGGTCAAATGAAGCCTGTGAGTCAAATTCTCTGTTTGAACACTGCCATGAAAGAAGGTCTCAAGTGTTTTCATTTTTTTAAGGACTCATTTTGCATATTCTATTTCTATTTTATATGGAGCAGGACATGATGAAGTCATGGGAACAAAATCTACCAGTACCTCATACCAGAAGCACTATTTAATTATTCACTATTCACAATGCAGCCTCTTCATGCCTTTGTGTGGCAAAGGGGCTTGTATATCCTGTCCCAAGGTCACAGTGGAGAGTTCAGACTCAATGTGATTCACTGGAGAAGGAAATAGCAACCCATTCCAGTGTCTTGCCAAGAAAACCCTATGGACTTTAGCGTGGAAGATAAGCCCCTCAGGTCAGAAGGTGTCCAATATGCTACTGGGGAAGAGCAGATGGCAATTACAAGTAACTCCAGAAAGAGTGAAGGAGCTGGCCAAAAGTCAAAAGGACACCCGGATCTGGAAGTGAAAGGAAAGTCTGATGCAGTAAAAAGCAAATTTGTATAGAAACTTGTAATGACTGATCAATGAATCAAGGTAAGTTGGATGTGATCAAATAGGAGTTGGCAAGACTGACATCTTGGGATTCAGTTAACTAAAATGGACAGAAATGGGTTAATTTAATTCAGATGACCATTTTATTTATTACTGTGGACAAGAATCCCATAGAAGAAATGTAGCTCTCTTCTACATATTTAAAAGTGAAAGGTCACTGACTGACCTTTGGGAGGGTCTTCATTTTGTAATGTAAGAACAAATTTTTGGAATTTCAAACTAGAGAATAAACTAAAAACAAATTTTAGGAAATTCAAACTGGAAGGGGGTGAAAAGGGGTACAATACAGTGCATAGGGGTACATTGCATATAATGTATAGAGGTACATTGTCCCTATACTTTACACTGAAGAATCACTGACTCATCAATGCCCAGCCCCAACCCCTAGACCCAGATGCATGAAATTTGGAGAGGGTATTTGTTCCATGATGCGAACACCCACTGAGAACTGTTAGAAATTTAATTCCTATGGGGGTGTAAAGGGGTGCAACTATACTTAACATTAAAGACTGAGGGCTCAACACCCAGGCTCAAACCCTGAACCTGTATCCCAAAGCATGAAATTTGGCAAGCGTATTCCTTCTGTAATGTAAGGACCCACTACGAATCTGTTTGGTGCCCTCTGGCTTTGAGAACTGAACCATAAGAAAGGCTGACAGCCAAAGAATAGATGCCTTTGAATTATGCTGTTGAAGAAGACTCTTGATTCTCTTGGCTTGCAAGGAGATCAAATCAGTCAACCCTCTAGCTGTTCACTGGAAATCACCCTGACTGTTCACTGGAAAGACAGATACTAAAGCTAAAGCTCAAATTTATTTACAGAGTCCAGAGTTTTTCTGGTGGTGGAAGGATTTAGTCACTGGTGGAGTTTCCAGTATTGCCCAGGTTATACCTAACTCCTGGGAATGTCCACAGTAGTTTTTGAAGTATCCCTTCCATGCACCATATTTTTGTCCCCACAACCACCCTGTCAGGTAATTAGTTGTCCTTCAGGCAGCTCATTGAACTCTTCTCTCCAAGGTGGAATCCTTCACAACAAGGTCATCACATCTGATATCAGGAAATGCCTCCCAAGATTCCAAAGCTCAAATACCTTGGCTCTTTAGAAAAGATCCTGATGCTGACAAAAAACTGAAGGTAAATGGAGAAGGGGATAGCAGAGGATGAAGTGGTTAGATAGTATCTCCGAAGCGAGTATGAACTTGGACAAACTTGAGAACTAAGTTAAGGTTACTGTGGCCTGGTGTGCTGCAGTCCGTGGGCTCACAAGGAGTCGGACATGATTAACATCTAAAGAACAACAACACTCACAATGTAATACAGAACCTTGAAGATCTCAATGGACTGAAATTCAACAGCAGCTTCAGTCCCAAACAGTGCTGCAGTAAATGGATTTTATTGCTTACACCTCAAGAGGTAGCTTATTCACTTTTGCAGGCTGAGGCCATGCAGCAGCAACAGAGAGAGACCAGGACAAGATCAATTGGAAGAAGAAATGTATCTTCTGTAGCACCATTCAAATGCCTTTAACACAGCATTTATTCTGAAAGTCACAATTATCCTCTGGTGCTCCCCAGAGGGCAACTGCACGGGAAAAGCAAGAAGCCCAATTCACTCAGAACAATGTTTACTGCTGATCTGAAATGGCAACTCCTTTCACAGAGCTTGGATTACTAAGTGCAAGAGGGAATCTTTTCAACATGAGTTAATCCCTTCAGGAGACCCCCAATTATGCCTTGCAACTGCTTCCTGCCCCCCCTTCAAATAGGAGCATCATGTTTCTGGTTCACCTGGGAATAAAGTAGTCAGTTTGTTGTTGAATGTGCTTGAGGTTTATTTCTAGCTTTTGAGATGCCAGCCTCTTCCATCTCAAACTGACCTAAGTTCATTTAAAAATGTAGCACTTTCAATTGCATTCCAAAACAATCAATATGTAACACCTTCAATTTGTAGACTAAGGTGTGGGGAAAGCCTTCCCATACGTACTACCCATAGGAAGTCACACCACCTTGTAAAGTAAAGTACATAGGCTTGCTGAAAAACCAGGCAAGCTCTCAGGGATGATCTGGCCTGTTAGTCACCAATACTCAAGTTACAACCTGTGAGTGTTTTATTCATTCACTTGCTAACGCCAACAAAAGCTTCTTCTGCTGGCTTGCTCAAACCTGACAAAGTTTACCTGCAATGCTGTCTTGCAAAAACTTATGTATAGGAGTGTTCTAAAACTTCAGCGTTTGATTATATGTGGTTCTTCTGGATCCACACCTCAATAGACATTATGGATTTTATTATTAGTTTTTAAGAAGGAAATTATTAATCCTGATGGTAAACAGGGTGGCTAGGGGAGGGGATGAAAGAACCAGTCACAATCATTCTTTGCTTCAGAAAACTTTGTGACAGAACTGGCCAGTGTTTAAACAATCAAAAAGGCTCAAAACACAATTTCTTGATATCATCCTATTCTATTCTGCAATCCTATTCCATCGTCCAAGTATGGATTCTGCTTGAATTATGCCACAAACTTTCCCCTTTTCTATTCATGGGGAGCTCTGCCAAGCAATCTGCAGATCTCCCCGGACCCCAACACTACTGCCAGGGAAGCAGAAAATTGCCCCTTCATATTCCGCTGCATCGATGAAATCTCTATGATTGCATTGCTGCTTTTCTCCAGTCCCATCCCTAAAAGAGAGCAGGGGACCGTTACAAAACAGGGGGGTTGTGACCCCTCAGAATATCACTGGTTTAGTATATGGAACAAGAGTAAAGGCTATTAATAGACCAGGAGTCTTTATTGGTAAGACTTTTCTGGCTGGACTATACAACATAATTAAAATTGAGGCTATACATTAATATTATGAGCTGCTGCATACTGCTTACTTGCTTGGGAAGAGGAGGACAAGAGAAAAGGTGGGTAACTCATTCATACATTTAGCTGGCAAAGCAATGGTAGCAATATCCAAAAATGTAAACAAAATAAAATGTACCCTGATTTTGAGGTGGATCAGACACAGTACCAAAATCCTATTGTAACAGCTAGTCAAACCAATGCGAGATCTGAAACTACTTTATGCATACAGGGTATCCTATAAGTTTCCATCCATAGGAAAAATAAACTTTTTTTAAAATGAAAACCATTTTTATTTAACATTTATTTAATTTAATCATACTGAGGGCTGAAATGTGTTTTCAAAACAATGATAGTCATGTACAGCATATTATATAAACTAGCGAAAAGCGTACCAATGTTACGGGAGTAACATTTCCCCATTCGCCATCCCCACATGGTGCATAAACACCCCATGTGCAACTTTCCCCCTTGCGCATCATCTGCCCATGCTCAACTTTTCCCCATGCGCATAATCCCCCCCTGTGCAGCATCCTCGCCAGTGCAACCTCTTCTTCTGAACAACATCCCCACCACCCCGTGTACCAGGGTCCAAGCACCAAATTGGTGGGATGTTGGTCAGTCTTTCATGTGAAGTATAGGAAAAAAAAGTTGCACCTCTTTTCAGCCCCTGAAGGGTTAAATTTCTTCACATCAGTTCTTTGTGGGTGTTCATGTGACAGAAGGAACTCCCTCCCCGAATTTCATGCTTCCAGGTCCAGGGGTTGGGGCAGAATGTTGACGAGTCATCAATTCTCCAATGCAAAATATAGGCAGGAAAACGTGTTGCGCCCCTTTTCACCCCCTTCCAGCTGGAATTTCCGAAAACCAGTTCTTAGTGCACCCCTCAGTCACAGAAGGAACACCTACCCCAAATTTCATGCTTCTAGGCCCACCGGTTTTGGCAGGGCGGTGATTAGTGAGTGAGTGAATGAGTGAGTGAATGAGTGACTTTTCTCTTTTAAATATATAGATAAAAATGGTTTTCATAAAAAAATGTTTATTTTTCCTATGTACAGAAACTTATGGGACACCCTGTAGTGTAGCTCAATGCTATATTGCAGTGATTCTCAAAGTGGGGACTTGGGACCCCCTCCAGGGTTGCAAGAAGCTGGGTGAAACCTTCTTGAAATCTGGCACTGTGTGGTGGAATGGGGCACTCAAGCTGCAATCCAAACTTTCCTGGAAGCACGTTTCATTGAACACCATGGGATTTACTTCCAAATGGACATGGAGGAGCTCTGGCATCACAATGATATCACTTCTGGATAGACTGATGACATCTCTTTTGCAGTGTATGTGTGTCCTGGACATATTTTTATTCTCAGAAGGGGGGACCACTGCTATATCAATGCTAACAAAACACAGATGAGGTCATGGGTCTGAGGGTTCTGAAGCTGTCACTTAAGATACTACCCTGGGATTCTTAAGGAAGGGAGATAAAAGTACTCAAACCCTGGTTTACCTATGACAATGATTTTCAGCATTTTTGCCTCACAGCACATTGACAAGGTACTAAAATTGTCATGGCACACTATCAGTTTTTTGACAATTGACTAGATGCACCATGCTGTTGGTAGGGGTTCACATCCTGCAATAGCCCTACTAAGAAATGGTTGACCTATACATAAAACAAATAATAGCTTGGGGTCCAAGAATCATTAAGGCTTACTTGTAGGCAAATTCCAAAGCAAATGAATAAGCTACTGTGAAAAGCAAGTGCTAAATAGGCCACTTTCCTCTAATCCATTAGAGCTGCTCAGGAATCTTAACAGTACCCTCTCGTTCATAAAAGGCAAAATCCAGGACTTGGTTTCAAAACTGAGCCACTGGAGCTAATACAAGAAAACAATGCTTAACTCACAACAGTTATAACTCACAACACAATGTTATTGGAATACAACCAAACCAAACCAAACTAAGCGTGAAAACATCACCTGCCATCATGGTAACTCACCACTCCGAACTTCTTGAAGTATTCCCTGAGCTCCGTCTCACCACAGTTGTGAGGGATCCCACCAACGAAAATTTTATTGGATTTGCTATCACTCCTGGATCCTTTCTGCTAGATCAGAAAAAAGTCCTATTAAAACAAGTGGTCTTGCAAAAAAAGCATTACTTTTGTGAAAGTTGGCACCCACTATCAGCTGAGTTTTTGTTTAGACTATTCAGATATTAAAGAGGAAGATCTATATCTAATATTCTTACATTTGCAGAATGAGCCCCATTGTCCTTAGTTTGGTCCACATTTTTCCACACAAACCTCTTGGTCCCATTCGGACATTGGAGGGCAATTACTACACCCTTTTCGTTTACCAAGAGTTGCTACAGTACAACTTCAGGCAGCCGGCCACCTTCAGAGCCGCCAAGGGCATCCAGGAGGCTTGAGGTAGGTGTGGCAGAGCTTTTCAGGCTTAATACTATGCCATTCCAGATTCTCACTTAAAGAAACTGGAATGGTGCAACAGGAAGACTAAAAAATCACCAGCATGTCACATATTCCTCTAGCTGATGAGCGCAAAGTGCCTTCACACTCCTCTGCTCAAGTAGGCAGGACATACCGGAGAGACATGGGGAGGGGTGGGAGATTGGATGCCATCTGATGTCTGCCAGAAAAGGGGCACACAGTTCACCAGCCATGTGTTGGACTCCATGCTAGAACATCAAATAAGCTCTTCTGCATGATGTCAACGATGTATGGAACGTTCTCCTGGGAGGTTTACTGGGCTACTTAACTGCCAACTTTCCAGATTTAGCCAAGACACTTTATTCACCAAGGCTGACCAACTTTCTCCTGGCCTACTGCTATGTTTCTCATCTTACACTATTTGTATTTTAAGATTTTCATTGATGTTCCATTTTGAAATTTTTTAATACAGTCTCAGGCAATTCTTTTTAAGGACACAGAAAGCTCTTAAGTGATAGCTGAAGACATGTGTTTCCAATTTCCAATAAAATAGGATTGCAGACTAAGGGCGCAATCCAGAGTAATTACGGGGAATCCTTGCTCCGACATAAGAACAATTTACTCTGGATTACAATATGCATTTCCCATAGGTTTTCACTAGGTGGTGCCATAACCACATCAACATAAATGTCTCTTACGTGCTCCCAAATTTACTCTGGATTGTAGAGTAAGTCTTATTGAACATAGTGGGCTTACTTCTGAGTAAAATAACACTATTTGCAAAAACTTACAGGAAGATTTACAAGTTTTTGCAGGAACAGGTGGGAGGTAGGGCAATAGTGTCCCTTTTGGTTTAGTTGCAATTCCAACTTTTCACTGTTTGGAAGCTGTGGGGAACCTTGGAAGAACTCTGTGGGGCAGCACCTTTTAGTCTCAAAACAGCTTTAAAAACCTTGATTAGAGACAGAGGTGGATGGCATTCTCCCCTTTCATGAAAGAGAGAGAGAGAGCACCTTAACACATAAAAACCTGGGGAAAGGACAGAGAACACAGTTTTATGCCCCCTCCCCACTTTCTGTCTTTCCCAGTGTCCCTGGTCTGTCTCATTCCTCACCCCACATCTTCCAATGGGCTGCTGGACAAACCAAAACCTTGCATCTCCAGAGGAAACTTGCATCTGTGAGTGCCATCTCCTCCTCAGCAGCAGCAGGTAGAAGGAGAATCCACCACCAAGGAGGAGAAACTGCTTGAGGGTAGCAGAGGTTTAAGTGGGCAAACAAGAGGATGCGCACTTGCTGCAGATTGGAGATGTGCTGTGCTCTGCTGCATTCTTGCCCTCTAGCCACTTTTTGAATGCAATATGGCATGGCAGCTGCTGGTGATGGGAGGAGTTGGGAATGCAGCACTAGCATCCCCGGCCCAGTGGACAAGCCAAGGACCCCCCTCCCACTCCCAAACTACCGCCATAGCCTTGTCTTTCCAACCCTCTCCAAACTAGCTCCAGAGCTCTCTGGCCAGGAAGCTCTCCTTCTGGAGACCTGGAGGGAGAGCTCTTCCTCCCAGAGCATAGCAACTTCCAGTCAGAAGAGACACGAACCTCCCTGAATGAAGGCAGAGCACTCTAGCTGGAGAAGCTCTCCTTCCAGCAACCCAGAGGGAGAGCTTCTTTGGCCAAAACGCAACCACCCCCAGCTGAAAAAGTTGGTGCTTCACCTGACTGGAGGTGGGTGGCACTCCAGCCTCAGTACTAGTGTTGCCCAGCCTCTTATGTTCTTGCAGGCTGGCAGTGGGCCACAGCTCAGACATTGAGGACCCCTTCCCTAAATTGAATGGGACATTGTTAGATGAGCATGGGGTCACAACTCCCTAGTTTGCGTATCACTGATTTAGAGGCTTCCAAATTTGAGAATCTGATCACCCTCCTTTCCCATCTCAAAAGACAGCATGTGACATGCCCAGCTGTGACAAAGATACATAAATATCAAAGCTATAGGCACCCCTTACACAGACACAGATCAGGCTCCACTGAGAATGGCAATAATAATGCTGCCACAGTTGGCTAGAAATCCTATGGAGTATAAACTGGAGAGGCTTTCATCAAGTGGTGACATCTGGCAAGCCAGCCTCAGTCCCAAGAGTTCCATTTGTTTTCTGCCAAGGCACTCAGATTTCACCTTCTATTTGCAACAGGTTAATAAGGCTCTTCAGAATTTGGTCCAGACAAAGCAAGAAAAACACTGACATCCAGCTGGAGAAGAAGAGGGCAAAACAATGCCTAACAGCTCTCTTACCCATCCCTCCTTTGGTCGCGTTCTCTCTGGTTGCATTCCTCTAGGGGTACAGGGCTTTGGATCAATCTGTCAAAAGAGGCTGTATGTGAAACTAAAAGCATTACAAGTAGATAAAGATGATAAAGCAAATAGTTGTCATTACCAAGTAACGTTGTTCAAAAAGCAAGCTACAGAGTACCAGCAGTTGCCTCCCTTGCTGTCCCCCATAATTTTCAGAATGGTAGGTATCATACATGAAAAAAACACACATGGCAACGACTGAACGTATAACAGTGCTCTTATCCTATTGAGGTAAAACTGCTTGAAAAGTGCTAGACTGTCTTACAGCAAAAGGAAACAAACACAAGGTCCATCTGTAAACCCCAAGGCCAAAATAAGCTAATGTGCCTTAAAATAGTGCCTTTACAACAAGCAGGCCAATAAAAACTATGG
Organism: Cryptoblepharus egeriae; assembly: GCA_030015325.1. Taxonomy (NCBI): domain Eukaryota; kingdom Metazoa; phylum Chordata; class Lepidosauria; order Squamata; family Scincidae; genus Cryptoblepharus; species Cryptoblepharus egeriae. The sequence continues at coordinate 2,936,367 of JAREYC010000015.1, read as the reverse complement.
CAAACGAATAGATTTGGTAGAATTTTGGCAATTTATATTATTAAGCCATATCTTGCAATGATTATGGTGGCAGTACCAACCTATTGGTCATAAAGCACACTTCTCAGACAATAGTGGACAAATGACTGCTGTTATATACTGTATTTACCCTGACTAATGCATTAAGAATTCTTTGGGAATTCAAAGAATAAAGGGCACACATTCATTTTGCATTTGAATTGCTCTTCACCATCCATTCATTTCCAATTATGATTTTAAGTTGGTGTTCAAAACGCAGTACAGAAGGAACAACACATAAGATATCAAATCAAGCATGCATATGCTGGCTTTGTGCAAGAGTTGGTGTCAGACACTTATTAGTTACAATATGAAAAATGGGAATCTTTAAGATTATATCAAGTAGTTTAGCAGTTCTCAAAATGCCAGCACCAACCTCCAGGAGACGCAAGCCCTGAGGACTCTCTGCAGGACTCCCTGCACTTCATGAAAGTTAAAACAGCTAGTGTGACCAAATTCTTCTTCCTTTTTTCACTTTCTTGAAGTGTGGAAAGCCCTGCAGAGCTTCCAACAACCCCCAAGAGACGTCGCTAGATTCAGAGGTTACTGGCACAGGTAACTGCCGACCCACCCTTCTATCCCTGGTGGCGTCACACTGCCATCCCTGGGCCTACCCCATAAAGGGGCAGTGATGGGGTTGTAGCTTGTAACCCACCAGTCTGGGAACTCAGATACAAATACCTTTCGGCTTCAAGTACAATCACCAACTTTTCTTTAATCAGTAAAGTTGATGGTGTCTTGAACTTAGCTATTTTGAGAAAGAACTGAACATACAGTCACATTTCTCTCTTCCCCCTCCCCCCTCCCCAGCCTACAACACACTTACATTTCGGCCATCTAATGTATGAGGTCTGCTGGCTAGGACCGTCCCTACACAGTTGGGATCTTTGAACTTGACAAATCCAAACCCTCTTGATTGATTTGTTGTCTTATCTTTCATTATTACGCAGTCGACAACCTCCCCATACTGGGAAAAGTAGCTGCGGAGCGTTTCTGTTAAAAGGAAAAAGAACATGCATACATGCTTTGTTGAAAACTATTTCCTAATGCTAAGTATCAGGATATTGACAATTAGAATTAAATGTATCCCATAACGCACCATTCTAAGGTAGGTTGTACATTTCAAGAGGATGTTCTCAGGGATTTAACAAGGCACGGCTTTCTTCAGGGAAATCGAAACAACATGCAATGTAGAAATTAATTTAAAGGATGTTTCTAGACATTCACTGCTTAGAGAAGCAATTAAGCTCTTCAGAGAGCTGATTGGTGAATCCAGAGATGCCTATACAGTGAAGGCAACAGAGCTGGTGAGCAAAGGTCAGCCCCCTGCAGCAAGGCTTGAGAACACTGATTTTAACACAAGCAACTACCTTACCCTGCACTATATTTTTGTATATACATGTAATAATATCTCAGGGAAGCAACAATTCTTAGGGAACCTTAGCAAGCAAACAAGCTGGGAAGTTGATTTTTCTTGCTTCACTGGCTGCAGCAAGAATCTGAAAGGGACAGAGCCTTTCCCAACTCATCTTGTGGTCAAGATCAGCAGCCCACGCTACAAGACTGCAGAAACAGGTGCGGGATCTGAATTAAGATTTTTACCATCTTTGGAATCTTGCAACTGGACCATTAATTTTGGACAATGACATTACATTACAAACAAGTACAATAAATAAAAGATTTTGAATAATGCTAATGCTCAAGTTAAATTTCCATTTACTAGATTATAGAAAGAGTACTAGTGTTACTTTACCTTCTTATAGAAGGTTTGAGACACTGGAAACCAACAACCTTGACAATAATTGAAAACTTAAGGAAAATGTTGGGACAATGATTCACTGATTAAAATTAACAGAATATATGAAGGTTTATTTTCTGACAGAAAAAATAAACACTTTTTTGTTTTTGAAGGTAATTATCAATTCAGAAAAGACTTACCTTGCGTAGTGCTCCAGTCTAGGCCACCCACAAATAACTTTCTGTAATTCAAAGAACACATTGGTTAATAATCTGTTCTATTAAAAAAAAACCATTTTAAAAGCCCACACACAACCTTTACAGTCATGCTGTTCTAGCAAAATGCGTGATGTTCCAATATGATTTGTTAGTCTGTATGACCAATTGGCTCAAAGCTGTTAATCATTCAGAATTTCTTCTACATATAATGAAGCAGCTTTCAAACATGATGAAACAGTATTTAAAGCCCACATAAACTGCCTAGCTATTTTAGGATATAAGCACTATTAAAAGCACAAACAAGATACCCACAATTTTATGTTAGACAAAACAAAACATGGTTTTCCAATATTTGCTGTTATCCCATATTCACCCCTATTTTAAAAATCATGATTTACTGTTAAAGAACACACGGAACACTTATACAAAATTGTATCAGTTCTTATTCATCCCAAAAATCTTTTGAATATGGTATTTGGCAGAGATGGTAGCTCATTAATACAGCAATAATTTTAAGGGGCCATTTCTCACATCTCCTTCTGAGCTATCTCAGTCAGAAGGACTAGAAAACCATGTCCCAGGAAGCAATCCATAATAAAAAAATACATAGCATATATACTTTTCTAAAATATGGAATTAGGACTTTTTCCAAAGCCTATAGTGTTTCATCAATCCATACAAGTCACATATAACAATTTCAATTTTCATCAAAGAACTTGAATAACAATATCCCTATACTTTCCATTGAAGAATCGCTGACTGATAGATGCTCTGCCCCAACCCCTGGACCTAGAAGCATGAAATTTGGGGAGGGCGTTCCTTATTCACATAAGGAATTCATCAACACCCCCTAAGAACCAATGTTATGTTATCATACTATTATACTATAACTGACTTTTTAAAAAGTTGTCTTATTGGTCTTGAACAAGTGTCTCCATATCCCAGCCAGGCATGGCCCTCAGATGTGGCCTGCAGCAAATCTCTATCCAGCTCTCAGCCAGCCTCTTGTTCACTGAGAGCTTCTGGCCCACTCAACCAAACACAACCAAAGCTGTACTGTTTGCATTCACAGGTGTTCTAAGGGCCTCAGAATGCCTTCTAAAGAAAAAGAAACATGTCCCAGTTTTTCCCCAAAACCAGAAGTAACTTTATGTATCCCCTGAAGCCCTGAGAACACTTCTGGGGGATCAGGGATGCCTTCCATGCTTCTCAGATCACACTCCAGATGTTTTCTGTGATCTGCTGGTTTTGAGGTATTTAAGTAAACTGCTTGTGGGGTGGGAATATAGGAGTCCATGCAAAGGTGAAATTTTTGTGCTGTGTCTTAGTGCTTGGAGAAATCCTGGAAATTTGAGCCCATCTAAGTTCCATCTCGAATGTATTTATTAACATTTTATATTCAAAATTTTTTTGATCCTGTTAGTTATTTGATGTGCCAGGTATCCACTAAGAATCAGATGTGGCCCTTTGGCTGAAATTTTTGGAGACCCGTGGACTTGAAGAGTGCTTTTTTGTAGGTGAGAAGTAACCATATAAGGTAGCTTGGCTGGTACGAGCACTGAAAAAGTCAGCCATCCTGTTGGTGCAGTTAAATGCCTGTATGTCTGTACTGAATACAGTCTGTATGTATGTCTGTACTAACATAATCTGGACAGAGAACCTCCTGTTTCAATTAAAGCAAGCAACAACACTTCCACTCCATAATCCCTAAGGGCTAATTAGCAATAAAATACAGTGGATTTCATCCAATATGTAAAGAAGTGGGGGATTTCCACCCACAGCAAAAATGTTGTAGGCCTTCTGGCACTGAAATCAAGCAATCACCACCTCCCCTTAAAAAAGAATATCCCTACAACTCGTATTCCCCTGTATGTGGGAATACATATTCTTAACTTCTGCAAGCCAAAGAAAGGGGTTCTTTCCCCCCTTCTTTTCATCCATCACATTTGCGATTCAGGTTATAGGTACCAATGCCTATAACCTAGGGGGAGGAGACAAATGCTAGTCAAGAGTGTGTGAAACCTTTTGCACAGCGTGTCAAATAAAACCGACTGCTGAGAGCAGGAAGTGATGTCATTAAGGAGATGATCAGAAATAGGCATCTATTCTTTACCTTCTGAGGCTTCCTTCCATCTTTTCTTTCTAGCACCTTGACAAAAGCAGTGCTGATGAAAGGTTGGCACTGGGAGAGCCCAATTATCATGCAGGTTGCCCTTTCAGCAGTGACACTTGCAGAAGAAGCACTACTGAAAGGACAACAGACATCATAATTGGGCTCCCAGTGCTGCCATTTCAATAGAGCTGCTTCTGCTTCTGCATCATTTCACAGCTCAGCAGTGAGAGCTGGTGATGCTGGGCAAACCCAGTTGTAACAGGGGATGGACAAATACCTTCCAGGAGCAGTATGCAGACTGTGAACCTTGTGTAATACTCCTGAGCTATTCAAGACCACTGAAAAATAAAAAATTCTAATATCTGCTTTTACTAAACAATCATTGCTGGTTTTACTAAATCAGCAATGCAAAGAGTTGCTCACACTGCTCACATACCATATGGAAGAAACATACTTAGTAGGAAATTGTGAACAACAGAGACGAAGTCTTCCTTTTAAAGGATATCAAAAGTTGCAACATTTAAGAGATTCAGGCCCAATTAACTCTCCATCTCAATCTCATGCACTGCACTTCAACTTTGACTCACAGATTTAAGAGCTGTCATAATTCCCCCTCCTTCCAATTAATGCAGTTTACCTCTCCAGGGAAAGATATACTGTATCAATGCGACTACTTTGTTCTAAAATATAACAGGGGGGAGGAGAGAAGGCTAGTAGGTGATAACTTTTAACTGTTCTATTTGTTTAAACTTATTTTTCCTTTACTTTCCAGTTTTATCTGTACAACTTAGGTTGCTGTTAAGAGTAAAAAAATATTTTGCTAGTCTACTGCCAAAAAATGAAATGAATATATTTGATATCAAACTTAAAAGGCTCCTAAAAGCCAACTTTTGGAGAACAGAACAGTGTGTACCATTGAAGATTTCCAAGCTGATATTAAAATCCCAGGTGTGCTCACTCAGAAACAAGTATTAGTAATTTTTGTTCCCAGGACTGTAACATCAGGCAGAAGACTAGATTTACTCCAATAAGGTAATACTGGCAAAATCAAATTGCTATCACAACTCATTTGCTCTTTGAAAATCCCAACCAAGGGCAAAGACCCTGAACCCTGGATACCATTTTGGTGTTGCTAGTTAGCTGCTATGTCTGCCTCTTCTCAATTCCTAAGCTTTTAAATTGCTGATATTATTGTATAGGATGCTATAAGGCAGGGTTTCTCAATCCCCAGTTTGGGGACCACTAGAGATCCTTGGCAGCTGCCTGACCGGTCCACAAGACTCATCTTCCCCTCCTCACAGCAGAAGGGCTATGTTGGAAGATAGCAGTTTCAGAGCCCATCCTATGCCTGTGGGAGCCCACCCCCCCCCCCCATATTGAAGGTTTTTTTTAAAAACAATTCTCCCTAGAGAAGAAATGGAGGAACCACATAAATGAGAATGAATTTCTTACAGCCATCAAGATGATGCAGCAATTGGCCCTAATTCTCCAAATATATTGTTCTTTTGGAGCAGCATTCAAAATAAAAACAAACCCTTTCTTCTGGTTATCAGGAGAGAATAATACTTTTCTGCTGCAGGAAGAAGACACTAGTTGAAGTGAATTGTAGATCTGTATCCAATGGGATTACTAAGAAAACTTGCAGACACTGATCCTTAGAGACACAAGTGATGTAATAAGCAGGTGTTCTTTAGAAGAAACAGGATCCTTTAGGCAGCAGATAAACAACCCAGACCTATTTAAAAGCCTGTTTCCTCTCGACTCAACACCTGCTAGTTTCTACTTGTAACCAGCCTAGCTTCCCCAGCCTGCTGGCACGTTCACATGAACATACAATGCAAAGTCATTATCCCAAAGTTCAGGAGTGAGAACTGTAGGATCATGTAATCAAGATGTCAGCAAAGTTAGAAAGCTACAATTTGAAGACCTCACACTGTTAACACCAGATAAATCAAATGATCAGAGATACGTTTTATGACATCTAGTAAGATACAGGCTGTCAACAGGCCAGGGTTAAGCAAAAGTACAAATACAGAACAGGTCTCTCAGGTGGCAAACAAGTTATTAGAGAATCCCTGTACACAATGCCATGATTAACCCCACAGGTAGAGGAGCCAGGTGGATAATAGGAGATGCTGAAAGGAAATTTAAGCACCATAAAAACATCTCACTGTATGTTTGAGTCTATAGAAAGGCCAATACCTTTCAACACAAAAAGCCAACTCAGTATAAGTTGACTGAACCCAGATACACTTGCCCTTTCAGCAAACCAGTAATGTGAATATCCTGTTGATAAAGCAAATGATGGGCTGGATTATATCTCGTGAGTTGTAAGACTTAGGCTGCAATCCTTAGAGCACTTTTCTGGGAGTAAGCTCCATTGAACTCAATGGAAGTTACTTCTGAGTAGACACAAATAGATTGCTGTTATTCTGGAATAAAAAATCATAATGCAAAATGAGAAAAATGTGTATATCCATCAGTAAATTTACTGCCAGTTATATCCATCAGTAAATTTACTGCCAGTTAATTATGAAATAAATGTATTTTAGCATAAACCTAATCAGTCTGCAAGCTTTATTCACCAAGCTTTTGGCATACCACAAGATGAAAACCGAATAGGAAAAATGGATCCTCGAGGAGCTGCAGAGGCAGAACCAACACAACTTAGCATTCAAGTATGGCATTGGTATGGTTTACAAAACTATGCCACTGGAAAATGTCTTCTACCAACACTGTCTCAATAGGAGTCTTTAAAATAAATTTATACAATTATGAGGATGAGGCTTTTCCTTTTAAAGCCAAGTGCAGCCTACCTACAGCTAAGGTGGCAAATTTCTAGCCCCAAGTTAATGGGCTTAACTTACTTGGGTTTAGAGATGATCCCCAGGGATTGAGAGAGGGAAATCCAAGGTCTCTCATGCATGAGCCCAGTCAACAAAAAGAATGTCATGTAATTGTGGCCACTGGCAAATGAGTCTTGAAAATGAAACTAACTTTTCTTTCTCATATCAACTTCTTTAATGTAACTATCACTGTGGAAATGAAGCCACAGCTGAGATGACACTATTGCAGCTTCAGCTACAGCTGCAATATGAACATACACACAAAGCTGTCACCTACTGAGTCATACCCTTGGCCCATTTCTCTTTACATCAAAATAGTCTACAACAACTGGCAGCAGCTCTTCTGAGTTCAAGTAGAAGTTCTTCCCAGTTCTACCTATAGATGCCAAGAAGTGAATCTGCATGCACTCTGCCATTAAACTACAGGAGAGGGTTTTACAGACTTCATATATCTCTAATGTGCTTCCCAGAGGCAGCTAAGATGTTGAATTTGATGAAACTTTGGTCTGATCCAGCAGGGATCTTGCTGTACTCATTTACAAAGATTCTTTTGTTTGTAATAAAACTGCAGGAGTAATAGCCTGGAACTGGGTACAAACTGCAAGAAAGGAGATTCTGGTTGGATCCGGAAAAAATTCCTGTCAGTGAGGGCAGTTTAGCAGTGGAACAGATTGTCAAGGGAGGTGGTGGACTCTCCCTCACTGGGGATCTTCAAATGGAGGCTCGACAAGCACCTGTCGGAGATGCTGTAGGAGAATTTCCTGCTACATGCAGGGGGTTGGACTAGATGACCTACTAGGTCCCTTCCAACTCTATGATTCTATGATTCTAAACCAATTCCAATAAATTGGAAAAACCCCAAACATGGTAGCATTTTCCTGGTAGGGAAAATAACAAAACTTTTTGTTTCCTTTTCCAAACAACTTATCTAATCAGTTCTAAAACATGAAGACTACTGAAAGTCTCTATTGTTCCTCGATAGACCACCACTCATGGCCTATCTTTAGTACCACCGATACTGGCTATGTCAACCCATGGTCCTGCCCCTTCCAGCCACACTGCACTACATGGTTAAAGTAGAAGGCAAGAAGTGTTCACTACCAGCCAGCAGCTCACCAGCTGATTATCAGCTACACTGTGGATAGAGGATGAACAGGAGCCTGCCTGAGACAGAATCTGACCCTAAGTCTAACCAAAAACAAAAAGACTAAGAGCACAATCCTAACCCTATCTACTCAAAAGTAAACCCCATTGTGTTCAATAGGTCTTACTCCCAAGAAAGTGTCTTTAGGATTGCAGCCTAAGTCTGACCCTAAGTCTAACCAAAAACAACTCAGGAGCTGATGAGGAGCTCTGAGAAGGGTCAGTTTCATGCATCACTGGTTAGCAGCTCAGGTAACACATGTAGGATGCATACCACTGATTGAGAAACACTGCCATAGACCACTTTAAAATGACCTAGGATTGATGGTCAACAAAAAGTATCCTTTTCAGTCTACAGAATCCAAAGTTTAGAATGAGAATGGGTTAAAATAGGAAAGTATGGACAGATGTAGAGGTTAACATGTGGAGAAAGACTGCCTCGGACCAGAGTCCAACTATTTGACAGCTAACAAAACTGACATGTTAACAGAAGACATTTGCTTTATGGAACTTCATTCCAAAATTGCAAGCTCAAGAACATCATTCTCCTCCAATCCTTCTGCTCTCTTTAATGACATACAGTGGCCATAAATGTTGTGCAGAAAAGACAGACCTGCATCTGAGGGTTGTTTGCGGTCACTATTAGCAGCGCCTTATACTGAAAACACGTAACTGTTACCAAGTTAGAACTCTTGCACTCTTAACATACACACAAGTCTGGGTCAAAGATGTTCAGGTCCTTCCCCACTCCAGAAATTTAAAGATAATTAGTAAGACAACTATGTACATGACATAACAGAATCATGTCAACAGTGTCTTGTCAACCAAGTATTCATACCAATGGAGGTTCTTGAAGGGTAGTGGTGCCCTCAGTACCTCCTATGACCCCGCTGCTTGGCAGTAAGACTTGCAATGCAAGGTGTCAAGAATCACAGGAGATTTGGCTCAGCGGATAGAGCTCCAGCTTTCCTGTTTACTCCAAGTCTTTTATTGATGTTTGTTTCATTTGGCCTCCCAATCCAGAAGCAAGTGGTGATGATTCAGCGATACTTCCCAAAAGGTGGACAGTGTGAAGTGGTATAGTGGGGTTCAAATTGTGAGAAATGCTGAGTCAGAAGGTTGCAATTCACCTGCTTACCTCAGATGCCCAAGAGTACTGGGAACTGCATACAGAAGAGAACAGGAACAAAACAACAAAATGCTGACACGGTGAATTTATTCTATAGGAGCAGGTCAATTCAGGATGCTGGTTACAATAGTTCTTTTGACATTCAACACAATTCTGCAAGGCAGATCTCAAAGATATTATCATTTTATGTCTAAAAGGAGGTGAAGAGATTGTGAATTGCGCAATGTCATTAACTGATGACAACTGAAGATCAAGACTTGAAACATTTTCAATGGAGGTTTGGTTTAACAAGCCTCTGGTCCTCCTCTGTCATTTTCTCCTTGAACTTATCCTTCCTTCTTATTTCAAGGAATTGAGTGTGAACTTAAATATACATCTATAAAAATTCATTAAACTAATCATAAGACATTTTCCAAACCATGCATTTCTCTGCCAAGAAACCTTCTCTGCATGAAACCTCTTCTCTGCAAGTGCTAGAATTCTGGGCTAGTCAGAACTGGGGTCTGCAAGAAGTGCAAAGCAGCACTTTTTAAAGAAAAGGTCAAATGCTATTAACACTTATAAGCAGGCATATGAAGCATTATTAGTAATACCAACTCTCGGATTCTGGCTGCTCAGAAGTATACATTTCTGAGATATCATGCAGCAGTCTGACTGCAGGGATTCTCTGTTCTCAACCATTTCAGCCTTCCAGTTCCATTCTAAATTATTTCTGGCCACCTTGACAAATATTCAGACAAAAAAGGACAGGGTTTTCTGAGGTCAAGCAGAGCAGCTGTATGTAAATAAAGTACTGCTATTTATACACAGCTCTATAGATTGCCACAAGCTAAGACAGTTTTGGCCTTTGGGTTGGTGATAGATGGATTCTGGTACACTGAACAAATGCAAAATTAAGCAGCACTGCAGTCTGGGAACAGAGTGTGAAAAAGCAGAGGCAGTGAGAGAAGCAAAAATACCTTGCACCAAACTGTTCAAGAAAGTCTTTCACTGCTCACATCTGGCCTCTACCATCCACCTATTTTATCTGTAGGTCATCTGCTATGCAGTCCAGTTCTATCTGCAACTTTCTTCAGCAAGGTAAGAATTTAGAAGACCTCTAGAATTTCTGAGGCCGTCTTTAAGTGGTCAGGCTTTCATTAATGCAATAACACAAATATTATCCCAATTAAAAAATCACAAATAATTCAGCTAATTAACAGGAATCCTTGAGGAACAAGCAAACAGAAGGACCATTATCATCATATAGTACTATTCAAATCCTTTGCAATGGATATAACTACTGTAAATTTACCAGGATTGCTCTGGGATAAATGATTACTCTAACTCATTTCTGCTTGGCCCACAGGTGTACACATTTGGTTCCTGTTGCATCAATGCAACATTGAACATAAATTATTTAACAGTACTATCAAATAGAACATTATCAAATAGAACTTCCTTCCAAGTAAACTTGCATAGGATTTGGCTGCATAGCCTCTTAATCCATACATTGTGCCATCTCCAGCTATTTGAAGCAGTGACTATTATAGAACAAGTCTGCAAAAAGAAAGGTTTTTTCCCCATAGTTGACCAGCAAAGATCCTTACTAGTCACAACACCTGGGTACACAATAGATATTTGCCTAAGCTCTTGAGGCCCATTTATTGAATTTGAGACTAGTGCAAATTAATCAGAATTATAACACAATCTCTGAACTGTACAGTTCCCTAGGAGTTCACATCCTAAATTCTAACAGTGGCGGGGGTTACAACAACAAAAAGGAGGAGGATAAGGAACTAAATGAGGCCAAATTTTTCATTTTGCATGCCCAGTTTTTAACTGTGGTTAATGAATGAGATATAAGGCACAATCCAGAGCAACTATGGGGAGTCCTTGCTCCGGTGTAAGAACAATTTGCTCTGGATTGCAATATGAATTTCCCATAGGTTTTCATTAGGTGGTACAGTAACTACGGGCACACATAATGTCTCTTACGTACTCCCGTAGTTGCTATGGATTGTAGGGATAGGCTGCAATTCTAAAGACACGTTCTTCAGACTAAGGCTGCAATCCTAAAGACACTTTCCTGGGAGTAAGACCCATGGGACACAATGGGGTTTACGTCTGAGTAGACATGGTTAGCTCTTTGTCCCATAGAACAGAATGGGACTTACTTCTGAGAAGACATGCTTAGGATTGGACCCCAAGACAAACCCTTCACAGAAAAGGAAGCTTTGAGGTGGCATTCTAGACAAACTGAAAGCATCACATTACATAGAGCAGATATTTCCTGGTTGAACAGAAATCAAAAGGCAAATTGAAGTTTTGATTACTGATCAACGTTCTATCAAGACTTTCTACTTGCAATATAGGTGTAAAATACTGATTCAGTTTTCACATCCCACCCTACATAGAGACTTGACAGTACATGAAGTCTTATGGTCAAGTCATAGAAATAGTTCTACTGTATTTTATTCATATTAAAATGCAGCAGGCATCTGTCAGTCTTGAAAGACTATGGTATCGTGCTCGGTGCTGCATACGAAACACGAAGGCCTGGGTTAGATTGATATGGAGGATAGGCTGTTACCCAAGCAGCAAATCCCCCCTCTCCACGCCACTGAAATAGTCCAATGGAAAGGCAGAGCCAATACGATTGAATCCAGCTGCATTGCAGAAGTGGGCTAAGGACAGGAGCTCACCTTGTCTTGTGGGGACTGACCTGGGTCTCGAACTCTGGCCTAATGGTTAACAGGCACAGTATCTTAACCACTTGTGCCACCCATGAAGAGATACACAAAATACACATAATCTAAATGTTTTGGAATTTGTAAAGATTGAGGATTTTTTAAAAAGAAAACATTTTCTATTTTATAAAAGCACAGCCCCCAAACCCAAAATAACATTTCTTATTTCACCACACAGGCAGCTTAGAGAGCGTTGGTTTCAAAATATTTTTGTAGCTATTTTCCTATATAGCAGGCATCTTGCTCAATAATTTGTGCACAATAACCAAGGAGGATGTACACAGGTATCCCCATATTCATTAAAACATCGCTTTAGATTTTGTAGAGAAACAGAACTAACTTTTTTTACCTCCAGGACTAGAGGTAACTTTTTTTACCTCTAGGCAGAGGTTGCAGATATCTGTCCACGGCCTCTGCTGTACTCTGAGAAATCTATGTAGGTAAGCCTCAGTTCCAGAGGACAAAGGAGGTGCTCACCTGTATCAACAATTTAATTACAGCATGACCTGGAATAGAACCCCAGTAGTTAAGGGGCACACCTATACAAAAAGTCTCCACTAGTGATATATTTCTAAGTTATAAAAGAGCATGAAATCCCTTGAAAGGTTTCACAAACATTACTTTCTCCCACCCACACACACATAAAAAATCCAGCAGCACCCAGGATAAAACACTGACCTGAAGTAGTCTGCTGGGGAACAAGAAACAAAGGCTGAAGCACCCCATGAAGTCTTATCTTTATATAACAAGCCAAGCAAGAAAGTCAAGAGGAATATAGAGAAAATCTGTAAGTTGTTACCTTTCTAGCATGGATTCTCTCAGCCTCAGGGCCATTAGGCGAATTGCCCCTTTGCCAGCATCTTTGAAAGAAGAGGGGCAAATCTCATACTTCCATAGGAAGTCACCAGTATTCTGTCCTGCAGTCTTTATCCTTAACCCATTTCTGCCTGGCCATCAGGTGTGATTTGGTGCCTATTGTGTATTTGTCAACATATTTGCATGTGTATATATTGAGAAGGAATGGTTTTAAGGAAGAGGAAGGAAAATGCAATTCATTACATCACTTCAGTAACGACTCCAATACCTTGACTCATTTAGAGAGAACAAGGAGGGGAAGGACTATGTGACCAAAACCCTGTCATTAGATCAATTTTCTCAGAGAACCACTGAAGCGCCTCATAATTTGTGCTAACTACAGGAAAATATAGAACAGGTGCAGTTTTTTTTCCAAATAAGATGAATGTATGACCTTGGGCTGTAGAAGTTGTAAAGATGCTAGTCATTATCAAGTCTTGGATTTCTATCATATTAGATACCCAGAAACATAAAACATGCAAGGAGATCTCAAAATTTGAATCATATTGTGTTTTATTTACCCTCAATGACCTAGAATCTAGACCTTTAAATATTTAATTGCATGAACATATGCATTGTTTACTCAGAAGTACGGCACGTCTCACTGTATTCAATGGAGCATGTTCCCAGGTAAGTATGTGTAGGGCTGCAGCCTAAAACTCAATTTGATTCTTCATTCATTACTCAATACTAGTCAAATCTCAAATCACCTATTACTCAAAGGATAACCTAGACTGTACTACCCACACAAGAGGCATGCATGTAGACATTCACACATCTTCAACAGCTGCATCAACTTCCACATACGCTTGGGTGTGATGAGAGAAATGAAAGCTGAGTCTTAGGGTGGAAGGAGACTAACATCTCAATCTCCAAGAGGGTTAGGGGCCATCTAATGTAATGCTCATTGCTGCATTCTTCCATCTTGAAATTTCAATAGCTTGAAAAGGAGAAATTGTTGCCCACCACCTCCAGATGTTCCATGAATGCCTCCACCAGCCAACCCTAGGGTAAAAATGCCCAGTGGCAGTCACTCTCCTCTATAACACCATGCAAAAGCCAGAAGAACAGACAGCCTTTCACGGCTGGTGAAAAAAGGACAATGGGGTCTCCTTCACTCAGAGCCCAGAGTTCCGAAACAGTGAATATCACACCCCCGCTTCATCCCATCCCCAATGGCTGCATATCCTCTACTTTTATAGCAACATCCTCCTCCAGTGGTCTACAAAGTAGTAACTACTATGTGCCTACAAAGATGTTCCAGCAGGAACAGAGCTTACCTTTGCTCCTGAAGGCCTCTCTATTGTGTTGCAGATTACCCCAACATGCTGGCCAGCCACTTCTGGGGACTGTCAGAACCCAGCACCTGGATTTCTGGACATGCATGGCTAGCTGGCTGGCTAGTGGCTGCAGAAGATCTGAGGCAGAATGGAGAAGCCCCCGGGCAGATCAGTGAGCTCTGTTCACCCAGGGGAAAGATTGCAGTAGGTGCTGGTTCTGGCCTGTGGGCTAGGATTTGTGCCTGCAGATTGATGCAGAATGCTACCCATTGCTTACCTGCAAAGGATGAGTATCTGGTCCAAATTATTCCACACCCCGATAAAAGTCATTTGAAATGTGCACCACATACAGAACCTTCATGTTCTGAAGAAATGAATACTGGTTCCAGAGCATTATAAGCATGAAAAGACTATAGACGTTGCACCCTGCTTGCATACTTCCACTGACTGGCAACAGTATAATAGAGGATGGACCTTTGGATCTATTAGGCTTGCTGAATTCAAGCAGTCTACAAGCAAGAGGCACTATGGACAAAAAAATCAGTGGCCACCACCTTCATGTTTGAGGGCTTTGCAGATACTGTACATTTGGACAGCCTAAGGGAAATAGGAGGATGTACCAGGTGGACCGTCAGTCTGATCCAACAAGAGCTACTCTTACACATGTACTTACAACTCTGGCCAGTGGCCTTCTCCATTCCACAACTCAACCTCCCTCATGGGAAAACACCCTACCACTAATGACATATAACCCCAAATTCCCAAAACTATCCAAATTCTCAGAAGACCCTAAAACACTGGGAACATCATTTCTCTGTCAATTCTCTCTTCTAAAGCTCAAGGAACCCCACCTGCTCCAAAAATGACCCAAAGCAGCTCTTCTCTCACCTCCCTCCAACATTTATTTGAAAACATATCAAACGCAAGGCCCAAGGGCCAAATCCAACCCCGCCTCACCATTTCATGTGGCCCCTGAGAGCATCTCCTCCACCCTTTCCTGGGAGTAAGCCAGTTTGACTATAGTGGGACTTACTTCTAAGTAGACATGCATAAGATTGGACTCCAGACCTCAAGAAACACAATTAATGCCAACTTTGGCCCTGTATATGAAATGAGTTTGACACCATTTTAAGGGGTTTATTATTTCTCATGCTAAAGCATGCTAAAATAAGCAACACCCAAGGCAGCTGACAAGGCCTTTATCCTTCTGTCCTCACAGCAATACTGTGAAATAGGTGAGGCTTTTCTACCTTGCCTTTCCTATGCCAAAGCAGATTTCCAAGAAGGCTTACAAAACTTTAGCTCCTCCCCTACTGCTGTCCCCAGGACAACCCTGCGAGGTAGGTGAGGCAGAGTGACTACCCCAAGGTCAGCCATGAAGCTCCATTCCAGGTTGAGGGGAGGATTCAAACCTGGATCTTTCAGGTCCCAGTCCAAGTTCCTCTCTTGGCTCTCTTTTGAACCCCTCCCCCTTAACAACCCCACCCTCCCCCACCCTCTCCAAGCAGAGAGCTGTGTCCCACCCTCAGGGCAGACTCTCCCTTGAAGACTCTGTCTTCCTCATGCCCACCACCCTCTCCCCTCCCCCCCCACCGTTTAGCCAAGAGTCCGGGGAACACCCCCACTAGGGACACCCCTCAAATTATGACCCCCACTCCTGAGGCCCTCTTATGAGAAGCTCCCCCCCATCATGACAGAGCCCCCAGGCCCCAGTCGTGACAAAATCCCTGACCCCCTCAGTCATGACTGAGCCCCCAAAACTCCCCAGTCATGATGGAGCCCCTAGTCTTGATAAAGCCCCCCCAACCTCCCCAGTCATGATGGAGCCCCCGGGCCACCGTCATGACAGAGCCCTCGGCCCCGGTCGCGACAGAGCCCCCCAGTCGTGATAAAGCCCCCGGTCGTGACAGAGACCCTCAGACCACCCTCCCCCCCGCTCTCACCCGATCTCGTCGGCGCCCCCAACGCTGTTCATGGCGGCAGGGCCGGGGCTGGGCCCGCTCGGCTGCCCCCCTGGCGGTCCTTCTCCTCCTCGTGCTCCTTCCTCCTCCTCCACCTCGGAGAGCGGCGGGGACGACGAGCGCCTCCTCCTGGGTCCCTCCCCCCGCGAGCGCCCTCTCCTCACGGGCCTCCGCCGCCGTCCCTCTTCCTTCTTCGCCTCACACAAGAGGGGCCGGCTACAGGAGCGGGCGGCGCGCGCATGCGCAACGCACTCCCGTCCTAGCCCCGTCCCGTCCTCCCACAGTCGCTGTTGCCAACCGCCGCACGGCCGAAGAAGCCGCTCTGGTGCGCATGCGCGCAAACTCCGCACTCATTGTCGCGCGCACATACGTAAGTGCGCATGCGCGCGCGCTCCGCTAGGATTTCCCCCCTCCCACCCTTTCCCCAAGCCGTCTCCTCATTGGCTGATAATATCCCCAAGCTTCCACACCATTGGTGGAACTTTCTTTCCCGCCTCCCGTTAGGGCGACGAGATTGGCTGCATTTTCCCGCCCCCTCCTCCCTTCTTCTTCTTCATTGGCTGCTATTTTTAGTTCCCTCCTCCCAAGCCAAAAAGGAGGAAGTAAGAAGAGGCTCTAGGCGCAAGGCATTGTGGGGAGTGTAGTTTAAATGGTTAGCTGTAGGCATGGAAGGGACTTTCCCCAGAGTACTATTGGGGGCATCAGCAGAGGAGGGGAAGGAATTAAACTAGATAGAGCTCAGCTGCCACCCAGGCCTCTGCTGCAGATATTCTGAGCAGTAATTAGGAAGCACTCTGTACATGCTCAGAAGTTTATTTATTTGTTTGTTTGTTTGTTTGTTTATCACCTTTCCCATGTCAACGCCCAAGGCAGCTTCCACTCTGCACATGTTCAGAAGTTTATTTATTTATTTATACATGATTATGATTATGATTAATAATAATAATAATAATAATAAATGCACAGCAAACAATTTCGTGCTGGTTTCATTCACTTCACCAGTCGGACCCTTCCCAAGAGTCTAGGACTGTGTGATGTGGCGGCGTATAATTTGTGCTGATCCCAGAAGAGCGGCTTTCTGCAGTTGGCAGAGTGATATTCTGTGAATGCCAATAGTTTTCAGGTGCCCGCCAAGGTCTTTGGGCACTGCACTGAGTGTGCCAATTACCACTGGAACCACCTGCACTGGCTTACACCAGATACGCTGTAATTCGATTCTTAGGTCTTGGTAGCGGGAGATCTTTTCCAGTTGTTTCTCCTCAATTCTGCTGTCACCTGGTATGGCGATGTCAACAAGCCACACCTCGCTGCTTTCTATGATGGTGATATCTGGAGTATTGTGTTCCAAGACCTTGTCTGTCTGTATCCTGAAGTCCCCACAGAAGCTTGACCTGCTCATTTACAACCACTTTTTCAGGCTTGTGGTCCCACCAGTTTTTTGCCACTGGCAGATGATACTTTTGGCATAGATTCCAGTGGATCATCTGGGCAACAGATTGTGCCTCAGTTTGTAGTCAGTCTGCGCGATCTTCTTGCAGAACAGGCAATCAGGACAAATGCCATCAAGGCCAGAATTGAAAAATCAGCCCATGACCCAAAATGCCAGCTCTGCAAAGAAGTGGATGAAACCACCGACCACATTCTAAGTGGCTGCAAGAGGATCGCGCAGACTGACTACAAACTGAGGCACAACTCTATTGCTCAGATGATCCACTGGAATCTAGTGAAAGATTGTAGGCCTGTTGTCCTGCGGTCCATCGGGTCATGAAGAGTTGGACACCATGTAACAACTGAACTGAATGTTTGTTACATTTATAACTGGAATGATACAATTTCTCTTGCATGATGCATAATCAGATTGTTGGACTAAGCATAGATATAGTCTGATCCAGTGATATAGAGTACTGTTCCACCCGCAATAGAGTGTCCATTATGTTCTGCATAGATGTCTCCAGCAGGTGTCCTCCTCTTCCTCCCCACTTTGAGGATGGGCGTCCCTAAAAGCCCCCTCCCCTTTCCCCTTCAAATCAGCTGCCCATTAGTTGCAAACTCAGCTTTTCCTGTCTATTTAAAGCCAGCTCAAAGTCTGGCTGATCCCTTTCCAGATTTCTCTCTTCTCTGCTTAAAACCATTTTCCCCCTTACCATTTAGAACTGAGAGCCATGACTTCCTCCAAAACAAGCCACCCCATTTTTCTGGAAGGAGAAAACTGCACATCTTCTTGGAAAGAGGCCACTGCTGGCTACAATCAGTCGGATACCCATTTGGAGATCATGGGGAAGCCAGTTATGGAGCGCTGGGAGACCCCTTACATGCATTCGCTTGCCTCTGTGGCAGCATCTAAAGGTAAGACAGTTAGGATCTGTTTAATGCTTGGAACATGAACTGCCTGGCTGTGATAAGGAAAATATTAAGTAATAAAAGGAAGTATTTATTTATTACTTAATAAATATTAAATAATATAAGGAAATATTACCATCCCCAAATTGCAGTTGATGTTGAGAGAGAATACCTTGCCTAAGGCCACTTGGAGCACAATCCTAACCAACCTTTCAGCACTGGTGTAGCAGTGCCAGGGAGGCATGTGCTGCATCCCAAAGTTGGGAAGCAGTTACTGAAGTCTCCCCAAACTAAGGCAATGTCTGATCCTCTACCTCGGGGATGCATTGCCCTCACCCTGGAGTTGGAAAAACGGATCAGGATTACATAAAGTGAGTTTATGGCAGAGGTGAGATTTGAACCAGGTAAGTCTTGATTTGCGCCTTTAGACATACATTGAGCACAATCCTAACCATGTCTACCCAAAAGTAAGCCCCATTGTGTTCAATGGGTCTTACTCCCAGGAAAGTGGCTTTAGGATTTCAGCCATTGTCTATTCAGAAATAAGCCTCATGGCGTTTAAAGAAGCTTCAGCAATAAATACACAGTTGGGTATATAGGATTATATTCACAATTTAGTAAAGTGAGTGGTATTAGTGACTATATTTGTTCAGTAAGCACATTTTCTCTGGTCAGCCTCTTGAAAGTGGACAGACCTGTCTGCAGCCACATCACAGTCTCCTCCTCTCTCTTTCAAGGTAATAAATGCCTTTTTATAGCCAAGCTAATTACTACCATTATTTACCATGTTATTTAATAATCCAAGTTATTTACTTCATCGTGTATCCAGATCTTAATTTGTTTTTTTAAATCCTTTTCGGTGCTATCTTGTGGCAGTGAGTTCCGCAAGTTAATCGCACTCAGGGCTCTCAGCAGACCTCTCAGTTCCTTATTTTTTTAAATCAGCTAATTCTGTTACCAACTCAAGAGTACTCACCATTTGAGAAGCAGTACTAGTTTTCCTTGACAGGGAGATGAATTGAATCCAAACTCAAAAGCCGCCTCAAGAGAAGTTTGTCAGCAAGTCAAAAAACTGGATCTAAAAACCTTTAGTTGCCTGTTAACATATCCAAGATCTTTAAAGCAAAAAGAGGGAATCTCTTCAAAATATGATGTTTTGCTTCTTTTCTCATACATGCTGTTTATTATTATTTTTTATTCATATAGTTGCTGATCTGAAGTCTGAATCCAACCATTTTTATTATTTTATTTTTCCAGTTATTATATTATTATTATATTTTTATCCATTTCCATAAAAATACCAGTAATTTGTCTTAGCAAGGGAAATGCAGAATACAATTTTTTTTAAAAAGTATAATAAATAATAAATAAATAATTTATAATTATAAATAAATTATAAATAAATAATTATAAATAATTAATGGTAATGATTCACCTTGTAGTGGTGAATCATGTTTTAATTTTCCTGGATGTCTTTTTAAAAGTCAGTTCTATGTAGTTGGTTAGTACAAGTTTAAAAAAAAAGCTGAAGTTTTTTCTCTCTCCCTCTTTCTTTTTGAAAGTTTTATTGCAGCCAAACAAGTTTTGCATGATTCTGCATGAAGCGTATTGGAATTGGTTCAAAGCTTCTGCACTGGCAATGAAATGAACTCATTAAACTTACTGGTCTGGGAACTGGAGAGTTAAAGAAATACAAGTGGATCTGAACCAGAATCATACTAAAATACGTGGTTCAATGAAATGTGCAGTTCAATCAAATCAATAAAAATTAATCATATATGTCATTCAGCTGCCTGATCGGGGTACTGCACTTCAACATCTAGAGCACAATCCTAAACACATCTACTCAAAAGGAAGCCCCATTGTATTAAATGGATCTTACTCCCAGGAAAATGTATTTAGGATTGCAGCCTTCTTTGCTCCTGTTGAAAAGGGTGTTCCCAGCTCTGCCTTGCTGGTGAGAGCAATGCTGGGGACCTCCCAATCCAAATGCAGCTGGGTTAAGAATAGCCACACTTTGAAATGTCTCCCGATGGAGCACTTGTGGGTTTGCTTCAGGGGAGAGATAGTTTCATAACAGCTGCAAACCGAGGCTGCAGATAAGAATGTAGGGAGAGCTGTGCCAGAAACTGCTTCCATGTCAAGTAGCTTTCTTGAGCAACTTGATTTGTCCATTGCTAATCTAGCAAACCAGTAGGTCTGTCTAGTCTAGTCTAGATAGTACTTTAACCATCAAGCCAAATACTGCATTGGTTCTTAAGCATCTCAACCCAAGTCCCTTTCTAGGAATAATAATCTGTCCAGAACCACCACCACTCCCCCGGCTGAAGTGATGTCATCAATCTGAGAGTGATGACATGGTCAGGAATGACATCACTGTGATGCTAAAGCTCCTTAATAACTACATGTCCAATCGCGTTATACACAGATTTTTTATACACGGATTTGACTCAACGCAAATGCTCTATTCAACTCAGTTTTAAGAACTTCTTTTCTACTATTGTAGCCGAGCTGTTATGCAAAGAATCATTCCATTTTTCAGATCCAGAATCAAACCCCTACAGATACTGAGGTGCTACCTTATTCTGTTAGGTCCAGTGGAGGAGCAAGAAACTCCTATGGGTCTTTAAATCTATGCTTTGATTTTTTTTAAATACATGGAATTTATTTATTTTAACCCATGGGAGGTTCTGGTATGGACAATGAGGAACACTTGTACTTGGAAGGAAGTCCCATTGTTTTCAATGAGAATTAGTCCCAGGAACGTTAACATTTGATTTATCACAAGTCCATGTATTTGCCATACACTAAATAAATAGTCCCAAGAAAGTATGGATTTCAGTCTGAGGGCAGCACTGACGTTTTCACAATTCCCCTGAAATGAAGTTGCAGTCCCTCAAAAGGGGTCCTAACCCCCACTTTGAGAACCCACTGTTCTACTGAGTCAGTGATGGAGCCACAGGTTCTATTTAGCTATCATGGGACATTATAAAACTCTTTACAATGTGAATACATCTTTCTGTGAATATATTCAGTCCTTTTCCAAGTCATCAGATGGCAGAAAGTTCCAAAAGTTACTGATGAACTGTGTGTCTTCTCACTATTTTGTTGATCCTGAGCCACCAAAAAAGCTCTATCTGATGGGATACTTCCCTAGATGCATCTTTCAAATGGAAATAGGGAAAAACCAGCTGTTGCAAGCCTGATCAACTAGGAGTTTCAAGGTTGCTAATCAGAACTTTTCTCATGTTGCCCAGGAGGACGTGTGCTAGAGGTGGGGTTTGGGATGGCTATTGCTGCCACCAAGATTGAGGAGTTTAATATTGAGGAGCACTGGATTATTGAATGCAATGATGGCGTCTTCCAGCGACTACAGGAATGGGCCAAGATTCAGCCACATAAGGTACAAATGCAGAAAATGATTGAAGAACTCAAGGGATGTAGGGAGAGGATGGCTGGCTGAGCTGGACTGCCACTATCCTATGGGGATATTTCACCCCTTTCACTGTTTTTGTCCCAGATGGGGAACACTGACAGAACTGAAGGGTTGTGCTGGTTTCCATTTGCCATGTAGACAATCTACAGGAGTATTTGCTCTTTGCATTCTCCTCCAGTTGCTCATTTTTGCACTCAGGAACTAAAGCAGGCTCAACCGGACAAAGAGCACAATCCTAACCATGTCTACTCCAAAGTAATCCCAATTATTTTCAGTGGGTCTTACTTCCAGGAAAGTGTCTTTAGGATTGCATCCAAAAACATACAGAGTTCATGAAGCTTCCAACTGCTGAGTTGGTCTATGTTTGGTCACTCATTGACCAGAGCTTTGCATACCTTTCTTCTGCTTTTGTACCGAAGGTCGTCCCTTTGAAAGGATTGTGGGAGGATGTTGTCGCAACCCTGCCCAAGGAACACTTTGATGGTAAGAAAGAACATATCAGTTCCATCTACCACCTGCCCTCTCCCAAACCATGGTTCAGAACTTCATATGAGATCTATAGTGGCTAGATCTTCACATTCTCTTTTTTTAAAACAGAATGGCACTCAAGGATTATACAGACAAAGAGGTACTGCTGTGCAAAGCAGAAACAAACTCAATTATCAGTTTTTCCTACTGGATTTACAAGACTATAGTAAACCTTTTGTTATAGGCACATCAAGGCAGGAACTGGCCCTATTATACTTCCTAATGCACCATATACATTAATATGCAAACATAGAATCATAGAGTTGGAAGGGACCTAGTAGGTCATCTAGTCCAACCCCCTGCCTGCAGCAGGAAATTCTCCTACAGAATCCCCAACAGGTGCTCGTTGAGCCTCTGCTTAAAGATCCCCAGTGAGGGAGAGTCCACCACCTCCTTTGGCAATCTGTTCCACTGCTGAACCACCCTCGCCATCAGGAATTTTTTCCGGATATCCAACCGGAATCTCCTTTCTTGCAGTTTGTCCCCCTTGGTTCTAGTTCTGCTTTCAGAAGCAGCTATGAACAAATGAGCCCCCTCCTCCATATGACAGCCCTTCAGGTATCTGAAGAGGGTGATCAGGTCTCCTCTCAGCCTTCTCTTCTCCAGGCTGAACATCCCAAGTTCCCCCAACCTTTCCTCATAGGGCTTTCCTTCCATCCTACTGATCATTCTTGTCACTCTTCTCTGGATATCATAATCCATGAGGAGCAGAAGTCATTCCACTTGAAGAAATACACCAGAGACTGTGAGAAGGCTGTTTAGCCCCTTCTTTAATGGCCACTAGTGGGAGGAAATAGCTTTCTGTCTCCTGCCTAGAAGTTGCCACTTGATCTTTTGCAGTGTTCAGGGCCTATGAGCCCCACTTTCACTATATACAAGTGGGGTTTTGGTATCCGTGGGGGATCTGTTCCCAGACCCCCCACTGATACAAAATATTGCAGATAATCAAATATCGATATTCACCCCTTAAAAACCCAAATCCACTGTGGGCTTCACAACATCCCTTAGTGGCAAAAAATGCCATTTCCAAGAGAAACTTATAGAAACTGCACAGGAAGCTTTAAAAAGGCTAAAAATTCTCTCCTGACTTCCTAAATTTCCTGACTTATATGGTACCTATATGGGACAGACACAAACAGAATGTCAGACATTATCCCTACAATCCAGAGTAACTATGGGAGTACGTAAGAGACACTATGTGCACCCATAGTTACTGCACCAACTAGTGAAAACCTATGGGAAATTCATATTGCAATCCAGAGTAAATTGTTCTTACACCGGAGCAATGACTCCCCATAGTTACTGTGGATTGCGTCCTATGGGGGCAGTAGCTGGATTAATACGGTGGTGGTAAGAGGATATAACAGTAAATTCTGAAGAACACATTTAGGATGGTGGTGCTAAATTTCCTTTTAAATTGGCAATCACAAACTGCAGAGAAATCTCAGCCCAGGCTTCCAATATTTGGGATCCAAGGGATGGAACTTTGCATAGTCCAATCAAGATCTGAAAGTCAGTATGAAAAATTCGTATCTCACGCTTGGTGGATACACTGAACCCTCTTGGGCACAACAGCCACTTGCCATACAATTCTTTTACACACAGAATGACCAGATACCAAACCCAAAATTCCTGAACCCCAAGGCCAAAATTCCTACCCGCTTTAAAAAATCGCCAAAAATTGTATTTTTTTGTTTTTCGGTTTTTTTGGCCATTACTTTTGATAGGAAGGAGATATCTCAAAACCAATTTTTGCATTAGATTCTGCTCCTCAAATACAGATCCAACAAAATATGACATAATGGTGTACTATACACCATCACAAAGTTCAAAAATGAAACCAAAATGTAGGACAGTGAAGCCAAAATGTAGGACACCCAGACAGGAAGCTAAAAATCCAGACACATACGGGTTTTTCCAGTCACATGGTCACCCTGTTTACACAGGAAGTGTCTGCTAATCATTTGTGAGGATATTCCAGGCATTGGAGTTTTGATTTTCCTTTAGAGATTTAGGTGCTTGAAGTTGTGGGCTTTCCCCGACAGGAATCCTCTATGACACCTATCCACTGTCGGAAGACACCTGGCATACACACCAGTTCAACTTCATTAAGGTAAGATATAGCTGCATCTTTTTTAAAATAAAATGCCCTGTTTTATAAGGCAGTATAAAATAAAAACATTTGAGTAATACCTGGGGGCATTTAGGATTCCAGAGCGCTGCCTTTACTGGACTCTCAAGACCCTGTTAACTCTGGTGACTTAACACTGCAGGCGATACAGGTTATCTAGGAGCAAGACCCATGGTGTTCAGTGGGACGTTTTCCTAGCTAAGTATGCATTAAGATTGCAGCCTGAAAGTGCAATCCTAACCAATTTAGGTCAGCACAGGTCATCCATCTCCCTCTTCCTGCTGTGGGTTGGGGCGGCAGATACATGTCTGTGCACTGGCCTACTTCCCTCCCTCCCAAGTGTGTACAGAAGTGACTTACAGCACTTTTGTGTCAACCCCAGGTCAGCATGGGACTTGTGCCAGGAATTGTGCCGACCTAACCGGGAATTAGGATTGCACCTTAATTAATACAAACTAAGCTCACTGCTGGTCCCTGTTTAATTCCTGGCACCTCCAGCTGGCAGGGCAGGGAAAGACCTCACTCCATAACCTTGGCAAATTGCTACTAGTCACACAGTACTGGATATATATATCAGTTTGAGTTGATGATGCGGCAGCAGCTTTCTTTATATATGATCCCTTGTTGGGTTCAGTCATGCTTGGTTTTCCTTCCAGTGGTGACAACAGAAACACACACCCATCTTCCAGAGCCCAGAAACATTGCATTATTTTTTATCTTTGCAGAATCATGCGTATCACCTACTAAAACCAGGTGGAGTGCTCACTTATTGCAACCTGACATCATGGGGTGAATTGCTGAAAGGCAAATACTCCGACATTGAGAAGATGTTTCAGGTGAGAAAATGCAGGGCTTATTTGAGGAATTCCCTTGAAGATGAAGAAACTATATCATACTTTTTTGTTGATCCTGTGACACCTTCTCCTACTCTTGGAGTTCTAACTGCTTTCACAGGAGGAATAACACCAAAAATTGGCATGCATATTTTGAAGGTCCCCATCTATAAGTGTACATTTACAGATCTCTAGCACAATGGTTCTGGAGCATTTCAGCCAGGACCCTCTTCTAAGAATGACAATCTGTCTAGGATTCCCTGGAAGTGATGTCATGGTGGGAACTGACATCTCTGTGGTGTCAGAACTCTTCTATGTCTACTCAGAAGTAAGTCCCATTAGGTTAAATGAGACTTACTCCCAATAAAGCAGCCTGAGTGCTCCATTCTGAGATGGTGGCCCAAGTGCCAGATTCCAAGATGACCTCCACTATGAGAACCACTTCTCTAGCACATCTGAATATGGTGAAGTAAGAACTTTTTTGTAACCGCTTTTATATTTAGTAAGAAAAACAAGATGCCTGATCTTCAGGTAATGCATGTTTATATTGCTGCAGAACAATATTGCTGTAGAGTGACAGGAAAATGCCTCCTATGATGCCTGCTCATTAAGTGGTATGCATTAATGTTGCAGCATATGCCATCTTAGAAGTAGTCTCCTGTCCCTGCCATAAGTATTTTATTATTAATACTGGTGTTTTTCAAATACTTATTAAAAAACCAAATATTTTTGAGCTGTTGCCCAAGAGGCTATACCTCTTTAGTCAATTGCAGTGACTTAATCATCATGCTACTGCTCGTTTCACATACAAGCCAGACCTCCTTTGATATTAAACTTTTGTCTTTCTTAGGAAACACAAATCCCACATCTTGTGGAAGCTGGATTCAAGAAAGAGAACATCCATACATCCATCATGGACATCACTCCCCCAGCTGAATGCAGATATTATTCCTTCTCCAGGATGATCACACCCACCCTCATCAAGTAGATTATAGCCGCCTCCCGAGTCCAGTCACCCAGTTTCTATGGGTATAGCAAAGAAACTACCATATTAAAGACTGGGTTCTAAACCACTGAAGAATGAGGGTGGGGAGGTACGCACGCTCGCATGCGCACACACGCGCACACACACACCTGGAAAAATGGAACAGAGTTGTTCAAGGACTGCTCAGTGCTAAATAATTCACTATAACAATTTTTCAAAATGTGTCTCTAATTTTTCTAATCACTGGGCTACAGTGGTCTCTTAAGCTATGAAACTGCTTTTTATCATGTCATACCAATGAACCATTAAGCTCAATATAGGTTGCTTTGCTGTAAGCATCTCCCCAAAGTTCCAGACAAGAAGCATCTTTTCCCCATCTGCGTCCTGATTTAAATCTGGACACATGCAGACTGTGCTCTACCACAGAGCTAAATCTTTAACGCTTGGGCTACCTGAGCCAACAATAGATGCTTCATCCAATGTTTAAGAAGAATGTTTATTGCCAGCCACAATTTGGCATCCTGAAAATCATGAATTTCTGGTTTTTCTGTTGTTGGTGATAAACTTGTGGTATGCATTAAGGCTGGTATACTCTGAAGTCTCAGAAGCCTAATGCAATAAGGAATTGAGAAGTCAGAGGGGATCAACTGATTCAGCAGCCTGCATAGCTTCTCTACTTAGGTAAACTTAATGGAAACAAGGATGGGATGGAGAGGAGCTGCTTTGGTCATGGCACTCTGACAAAAGGAAGACAAGAGGAGCTTAGAACCAATATATCCATTTTTATTGGGAAGTCTGTGCAAAGTGGTTTAAAATGTGCGCTATAATTACAATCAGGACCACTAGCATTGAGCCAGCAATATATAAATACACAAGTCTTTCAGATACTGTTCTACAACATGCTATTTCCGGTACCAGATCTGGAGTCTCTTCTCACGTTTTATCTTCTTCTGGAGCTGCAAGATTCCATAGAGGAGAGCCTCGGCTGTAGGTGGGCAGCCTGTGGAAGAGGGACAAACTTATATTAACACTTAGGGCAAAATCCATAGCAGTTATGGGTCCACACAGTTATGTCACCCTCTAGTGTTATGGATAAGATAAGGGTTAACCATAAGATATGGTGAGAGCAAGGGGCTTAATTTCACTTTAGGATATAGGCCTTATATAAACACTTACATTCTAGGCTTTCCACTCTTGTCAGGCTAGCACACTCAGACCTGAGCTATGGCACAAGAGGTGCTACATGTCTGTGCTCTCCCATCGGGCATGGAAAGTTTTGGCAGTGATGTGATTATATTAAATTTCTGGGTTGCCAAGCTTTTGTGTTTTTTTAAATGCAAAATCCTGCAATGGCAACCTCTGCATGGTGATCTTCAGCCCAATCTGGGTCTCATCCTTTCGTGTACTTGCACCAAAAACAGAGCACCAAATACACCAAAAACAGAACAGGGTGGAGTTTGCTGTATACACAAGAAAAAGCTCAGCAACACACAAGTTTTGGAGGTTGGCAGGCAGTGTTACGCAACCCACCAAATAATGGGTTACAACCCACAGTTTGAGAAACACTGCTCTATGTGGCTAGGTTTTACTTTTATATGTTTGTTTACCAGGAACATAGATGTCCACAGGCACGATACGGTCACATCCACGCACCACAGAGTAAGAATAATGGTAGTAGCCACCACCATTGGCGCAACTGAAAAAGCAGAAAAAAGAGGGGGTAGAACAATATCCTCCAGCTTTAAACAGCTGTATTAGTATGGCTGCAATCCTAACCTTCACTTAGGCTGGCATAAGCCCCACCACAAGTCCTGTGCTGGATGGGAATATCACAAAAGTGCTATAAGGCACTTCTGCACCACTCCAGGGAGATGGTTAGGCCAGTGCACAGATATGTGCTTGCCTCTTACATCACCACAGGAATGGGAAGACCCATGAGTTGTGCCAGCCTGGGTTAGGATTGCACCCTATGTGTATTATACTAGCAATTTTCAACTTTTTTTATCTCACTGCACACTGACGGCCCATGAATTTTTTAGAGCACCATCCGTGGTTTGACAACTGACAAGGCACACTGTGCTGCCAGTGGGCAGCTCACATCTCAAAAAGCCCTAATAATCTAACCTCCTCCAGTGGACCATTTGCTGCACAGCACACAGCACACTAGCTGAAAAATAACTATATACTGTTACACCTCGTATAATGCAACGTCCCTTAGTGCTGATTTGTTACAGCACCATGTCTCATGTGATTAGCCATCATTGCTCAACAAAATCATTGCCCCCTGCTTACTGGGCAAGAGACACTCTTTCAAGTGGGTGTTCCTCTATTATTTAGCAAGGGGAGAGTAACTGGCCCTCCACACCCCAGCAATGTCTGTTCTAGTGGCTTCTGCTGGTGTTCTTTATGCACTTTAGATTGTGAGCCCTTTTGGGACAGGGACCCATTAGCTTTTAATTAGCTATTAATTTTTTTCATTTTCTTGTAAACTGCTTTGTGAACTTTTCAGTTGAAAAGCGGTATATAAATACTGTAGATAGGTAGATAGGTAGAAAGAGAATCTGTTTTGCCCAAGGTTCAGTTCTTAATCTTCCAGGAAAAGGATGGAGAGTTGCTGCCACTCAAAGTAGATGATGCGGACTAGCTGCGCTATGGTTTCAATCTGTATAAGAACTGGCATGCGTGGGGGAGAGCTTATAGCCCCATGATAGAGCTTTACATGCTAAAGATCTCAGGTTCAGTCCTTGGCAGCACCTCCAAGTAGGTCTGGGATGAGCCTATATATGAAACCCTGAGGTGCCTACACTGGATAGGAGCAATACTGATCTAGACAGACCAAAGTTCTTGACAGCTTCATATAACAGTAACATATACAAACTGGGAAAGAAGTACTGTGACTTGTCTGGAATTTGCATACAACTATGAAATATTAAGAAAAAGATACTTTACCTCCCCATAGACACAACATAACGTGGCTCAGGCATCTGGTCATATACCTGCGAAGAAAAAAAATGTACACCTTACACTCTGGACTTTATTCTCTTAGTGTCTGCCAGGCTAAAACACTCAGAAATCAGAACTACTCTGAAGGTAATAACTATATTTCCAGAATATTTGCAGAGGCAGCAAACTTGGGCCATTA
Organism: Cryptoblepharus egeriae; assembly: GCA_030015325.1. NCBI lineage: Eukaryota > Metazoa > Chordata > Lepidosauria > Squamata > Scincidae > Cryptoblepharus > Cryptoblepharus egeriae. The sequence continues at coordinate 2,906,903 of JAREYC010000015.1, read as the reverse complement.
GGTTAGATTAAGTTATTATTTTTGATAGACTAAGGGTACAATCCTAACCAATTTAGGCCAGTCTAATTCATCTGGCATATCTTCCCATGGAGGTGAGGGGAGGTATGCCCATATGCCTGTGCAGTAGCCTAACTCCCCACCCCTGAAGTGGGGAAGAAGTGCCTTATGGCACTTTTGTTATAACCCCAGGTCAGCACAGGACGTGTGCAGGAGCCTAGGCCAGCTGGTGGTTAGGATTGCAGCTTTAAAAGATGCCCCCAGTTAACTGGGGAGTTTTATTATACAAATATTGATGAAAACTGCAGAGGGTTGGAGTTTTCCGCCCTGTAGGCGATTGGAAAATGCTTCTTCTATGCCTGCTATGACATGCAGATGGCAGGCACTAACATTCCCCTTTTTCTCTCATGCAGGAGGCAATGCTTCCACTAAAGAAGTTGTTTGGGATTTCCTGGCCCACATTTCTATCTAGTACTCTGATAGAAATGTAGAAACTAGTACTTTGCAATGAATCTAAGCAAACAGCAGGATGTGACTCAGAGGTGAATATGGACATACTTGCTGTTGGCCTTATTCTCCTCCCACTTTGAAACCTGGCCTCCCCACTCCCCATTTTATCCCCACAACAAACCTGTTAGAGCATGTGACGAGTCAAAGCCATCCACTCAACTGGAACTTGATCCTTCATCTGCCAAGGATCACTATACTTATTACATCAGACTAATCCAATCACTGTAGCAGCGTACATGTTCATACTCTTCTTTCCCTCCACCCGTCAGAATCACACATACCTTCCTAAGGGCAGGTGCCATCTTGTTTGTCAATGTGCCTGCCACAATCATGACATCAGCCTGCCGGGGACTGGCTCTGAAGACCACTCCAAAGCGATCCATGTCATAACGGGGAGCAGCCATGTGCATCATCTCAACAGCACAGCAGGCCAAGCCAAACGTCATTGGCCACAGGGAGCTCTAGGGAAGCAGTGCAGAAAGTTAGTGACACTAGCACATCAAGAGACACAATATCACTGTTCCTCTCTGCCAACCACCCCTGTGATATCTGAATACACATCAAGCAGCCCTGAAACTTTGGGGCTGCCATTTTGACATGCCTGCTCTACGCAGATTGGCCTGTGGGAAGGGAATTTTACATGGGAAGACTTGCTATGGGCAGAACATTATAAACTCTGAACGCTTCCAATTCAAAGAAGATTTAGGACCAACCTTCGTGATATAAGAACAACTTTGTTACTCAATTTCTTGACTCAAATTCTTAGGACAATGTGTGATTCAACATTATATTAATAACTGCTACCATTATTCAAAGAGCCAAAAATATGCTCATTTCCACTGCATCTGTATTATCTGTATTATCCAAAGCTAAAAATGTAGTATTTGTGAAGCCTTTTTAAGCTCCAGCCAGCATGTTGTGATGTCACAAAGCATTTGCAAGCCTTTCAATTGTAAAGGGCATAGAACTTCTAGCAACTGAACACTCATAATCCCGTTTCAATCAAGAGAAAAAGAATAAGGTCAGTTTGATATTGAAACCTCAGGTCTCTAGAGGCCCAAGGGATAGCAAAGCCAGGTGGCTAAAATTAAACAGCCAATTCTCTTCATAGTCTCTGCCACGTTGGGTTTAGGGGGAAGAAGGCAGAACATCCTTCATTTCAGGTAAGACAAGTAGTAGCCAGGTAAGTGGGGAAAAAGTCTCAATGGATAGACCATGTTCACTCACCCGGCGAGCCCAGTTGATCAAGTCATCTAACTTGGTAATGACATACTCTCCTCGGCTGCTGGGGAGCCAAGTCTTCTTTTGAACAATAGCAGAACTTTTCTGCTGGACCTGGACGGAACTATGGAAAATACAAAGTGCTGATCAACACTTCAAGTTAATCCTCAACTCTTGTTAATACTCCCAACTACTATGAAGAATACAAGAGAAATAATGTTTATTCAATCCATCCAGTATTCTGTTCACTGAGGGCAGAATCCTCACCAGTTTGGGCCGGCATAATCCACATATCTCCCCATTCCTGTGGTGGTGTGGGAAGGCTAGTACGTGTCTGTGTACTGGCCAAACTTAACCTCCCCAGGAGTGGCGCAGGTGTGCCTGATGGCACTTTTGTGAGTCAGGTCTTGTGCTGGCCTAACTGGGGATTAGGACTGCTGCCTCTCCACAAGCAGGGTGTGAAGACACTCACTCCACTCTGCTGCTTATTCCCAGTATCTGGGATGCACAAACAAATTGTCTTTGAACCAGGGGAATCCATTTTTAAGCTCCTATTGATGGAAGGATTGCACTGCTGGCTCAGATCAAAGGGCCATGTACTGAATAACAAGTTGCTTCTAGGAAGCCCACAACTGGGCTTAGGAAGGCAAGAGCCCTTCTCTGCCAGCACTCCATATGACCTAAGAGCTCCAGCTAGCCACTTCTGTGGAGTTACTATTTCCTTTTAAAGCACCAAAGCCAGTGGTCATAACCACCTCTCATGTGACAAATTCCATGTAAGAAATCTGCATTGTCTGATTGTGTCCTTCCATTCCCTTGTCCCGACACCCCTGTCCATTTTTATTTAGGCTTCAAAGTATTATAATAACATCAAACTAGAGAAAGAAAAACTTCTGTTTATCAAGCACATCTTGCACCATTGTACTCAATTATATATTTTCCTTCCTCCCATTTTTTCTGAACGTATACTACACAAACACACACACCATTAAAAACACTAGTATATACTTTATGTATTGGAAAGACGCAGTCCCCAGCTCAGTCTAGTTCCATATGTCTATCACAGAACCATAATAGCCACCAGTGCCAATTTGATTTATATCAAGTAAGACCTTGGTCCATATAGCTCCATCTTAGAATCACAGCTTTGAAAAGTATCTACAAAATCATCATCAAACACTTTGCCAAGGAAGACTGTCCACAAATACAATACCCATGATAGATGACTATCCATTCTCTTCTTAAAAGCCTCCAATGATAAGCAAGTACACTGATTTGGCACCTGTTCTCCAGAGTGTCAGGCAGAGAAAGCCTTTCCCGAGCCTTTCCTAAGAGATGGCAGTGTCAATCTAGAATATTTTGCATGCAAAGTAGGTACCTAACCACTGAGCCACAACTTCATTAGTAGCAATGGGCAAGCTGTCTTTCAGGGAAGATTGTGACCTGCTGTTATCAATCATCTCATGTGAGTTGGAAATCTGAAATAACCTTCTTATGAATCCGGAGGACACTGGAGGCGAGTCCATCCATTGCAACAATCACAACCATCGCAACAGCATAATAAAATATAACATGGTGGCCAGGAGTGGGCCAGCAACCACCACCCACAAAATGGCATGTAGACCCCATACCCAACTAAGTAATCAGGCTACACTGGAATAGAGAAACTCAAATAACTGCACATACCTGTCAGTTCTGTCTGTTACAGGCGTCTGATGGAGAGAGCAAGCAGGGGTACAGGTTGTAATAATAGGCCTGTTAAATGGGAGAACAGTCAACACTTTTGGTATAAAGTTAAATAAATCTTACTGGAAAGGGGTGCTAGTGCCTGGCACAATTCCTCCAAGTTAGTGGTGGTGAACCTTTTTGGCATCCAAGTGACAATTGATAGCACCGGTGCCCAACACATGTACCTGGATTTCCAGTCATGTGCAGTGGTCCAGGAGTGCCCTGAGCCCATTGTACATGCCCAAAGCTCTTGGCATATGTGGTGGGCACTTGTCCCCTCAATTTTGCTTGGCTCTGAAGAGGAGCAGATGCACCTCTTTGGAGTTAAGGGGGCCGATGCCCACCACACATGCCCAGTGATTTGGACATGCACAGTGAGCCAGGGGAGCCCTGTGCTCATTGCACATGCCCAAAACTCTGAGCATGTGCGGTGGGCACTTGGCCCCTCAGTTTGGCTCGGCTCCAAAGCGGAGCAGCTACTCCTCTTTGGAGCGGAGGGGGCCAATGCCCATCATGCATGCCCAGAATGCCCGGAACTCCAGACATGTGCAATTTGGGCTGGGATGTGTAGCAAGGGACGTGTGGCAGTGCTATGGCCATGTGCCAGCTGGAGGGAAATAAGTCCCCTTCCTGGCATGCGTGCCATAGGTTCACCACCACTGCTCCAAGTCCATCATTTCCTGAACACGCTGCCTTATATCAAATTGGATCCATAGTTATATAGTGCAGTACGCTGATTAGCACCAGTTCTCCAGAGTTTCAACTGACAATTCTTTCTCATTCATACACAGATTCCAGATTCCTAAGACTGAATCTGGGACCTTCTAATTTGGACCAGATTATATTTGGGTATGTATTCTTAGAAATATTAATTAGAATAAAAAAAAAAGTTTCAATTATCTCCAAGATATAATATCCACCACAATTGCAAAAATAAATTAGGGTACAATCTTAACAAAATTTTCAGGACTCGTATAGTTGTGCCTGTGGGGCATGTGGTGTCTCCTGCAATTGGGGAGGGAGTCCTCAAGTAAGTGAATTGGAGTTGCATATCCCTTAGTTCAGTGCTGGAAAGTTGGTTAGGACTGCACCCTTAGTTAATTTAATTAACAGCAATGACATTTTAAAAAATAACAAATTTTTATAAATTTTTGATCAGAGAGATTTCTTTAAATGTGAATGATTTACTGTTCTTTTTATGAACTCCTAATGAAATAAAAGTAGAATTAACTTGGAAATGAAACAAAGAAATTGCAAGTACTTTAAAAAGTCAGTTTTGTTTAAGAAGGCAATAGGCCAGCACTTTGCAACAAGCAGTACATGAAGTGTTGTTCAGTAGTTCAGCAGTACTAGTAGTTCAACAAGGGGCCACAGTGCTTGGGACTGTGTCATCATTTCCAGGTTTGAAAAGCAGGTGGCTACCGTTTTGTAGCCACCACAACTTTGCCCTTTTGCTTCTCTCACATGAACAACACAATGCCAACAACTGCTTATTGAGGCGAAGAAGCAACCAAAGTTTGTGAACCCAAAAGTGGTGAACCCACAACTTTGTGAATCTGAAAGTATTTTAGGTATTGGTGGTACTTAAGATAATTACAATATGAGAAGTGCAACATCAGATATAGGTTGAAGAACACTGAAACAGGACAATTCTTGAAGCATTAAAGACTTTATGCAATATATGAAAACAAGTAGTCAGTATCTGACCAATCATCTGACTTCTGTGCTGATCCTAACTGGTCCATTAATGAGCCAGTGGAATTAGACTAGCAGTGCAAGCTGATTAGTCTCTACTCAGAAGTATGTTCCATTGATTTCAATGGGGCTTACGGCCAAGAAAGTGCTCTTAGGATTGCAGCCTAAGTTTTTTTTGTCAGAACAAGGTGACCCAACCCAGTATAAGCAACCCGCACAGCACCACATTCAATTTCCATGCTAATGAACAAACAACTATAAACAGCAAAGCCGATTTACAGATTTTAGCCCCCAATTATGACTTTCTCAGCAAGTTCATTGTATTAAAAATATTCCTTGCAATTTTCAGAAACCACTAAAGGCAAACTTACCTCAAACGGAATAAACAGCGTGAGGCCAAGCAAGAAACTGAAAATAAACCAAAAAAGAAAGAATATACTTTTATTTCAGTGATAGGAAGACTATGGTATCGTGCTTGGCGCTGCATACGCTGCACGCGAAGCACGATAGCCTGGGTTGGATTTTTTATGGAGGATAGGCTGTTACCAAGCAGCAAATCCCTCCTCTCCACACCACTGAATTAGTCCAATGGAAAGGCAGAGTCAATACGATTGGATCCAGCTGGCGTTGCAGAACTGTGCTAAGGACAGGAGCTCACCCTGTCTTGTGGGGCCGACCCAGGAATCGAACCCTGGCCTTCTGGTTAACAGGCACAGCGTCTTTACCGCTTGCGCCACACAGCACTATAAAACCATGCATGGAAGAGCTTAAAGTCTGCAGCTAGATATAGACAAGGGGAGGTTGAAGCTAAACAAATAGTTCAGTTACGAGTATGATGACTTCAGCTGTCAAGGGTGAAAAGTAGGATGCATATATATTTCTTCCCTCCATGTCAGCTACAATAAGCAGTGGTGGGTGGGCGGGCACCAATAGACAATGGTGTTACCCCTACCAGGCACCAGCAGATACTGGGCACCAACAGGGGGGCAACACTGGGAACTGGCCAATAGGCAGGGGCCAGCACTGGTACCACTGGGCACCAAATAGGTTCTTAGTGAGTCGTTACATCACAGAACATATATGCTCCCCAAATTTCATGCTTCTTGGTGCAGGGATCTAAAGGTCTTGGGAACTGACATCAACAGCTCCAACTCAAAGAGACACTCATTCGGCAGGCTGAAGCAAAGAGACAGACCCGGAACCAGCGAAATCTGGGGGCTGGGCTGGAGACAGACTTATCTGTCCTCAGTGAGGAAGGGACTGCCACTCTCGAACTGGCCTATTTAGCCACACCAGATGCTGTTTGGCCATTTAGAGGACGATACCATAGACTTTTGAGACTGAAGGATGCCAATGTTGATGGATGATAGAGGGCTGGGGCTGGGTCAGTCAGTCTTCAAATGAGTCAGTGAGTGAGTGAGTGTAAGTTGAGTGAGTGTCTATGAGTGGATGAGTGTGAGTGACTCAGTGAGTGAGAGTGTGTCAGTGAGTGTGGGTGCGTGTCAGTGACTCAGTGAGAGTGTGTGTCAGTGAGTGAGTGAGTGTGAGTCAGTGAGTGTGGGTGCGTGTCAGTGAGGGTAGTGAGTGTGAGTGACTCAGTGAGAGTGTGTGTCAGTTAGTGAGTGAGTGTGAGTCAGTGAATGTGGGTGCGTGTCAGTGAGGGTAGTGAGTGTGAGTGACTCAGTGAGAGTGTGTGTCAGTTAGTGAGTGAGTGTGAGTGAGTCAGTGAGTGTGGGTGCATGTCAGTGAGGGTAGTGAGTGTGAGTGCCTCAGTGAGAGTGTGTGTCAGTTAGTGAGTGAGTGTGACTCAGTGAAAATGTGTGTCAGTGAGTGTGAGTGACTCAGTGAGAATGTGTGTCAGTGAGTGTGAGTGCCTCAGTAAGAGTGTGTGTCAGTGAGTGAGTGTGAGTGAGTCAGTGAGTGTGGGTGTGTGTCAGTGAGGGTAGTGAGTGTGAGTGACTCAGTGAGAGTGTGTGTCAGTGAGTGAGTGAGTGTGAGTGACTCAGTGAGAATGTGTGTCAGTGAGTGTGAGTGACTCAGTGAGAGTGTGTGTCAGTGAGTGAGTGAGTGTGAGTGACTCAGTGAGAATGTGTGTCAGTGAGTGTGAGTGCCTCAGTAAGAGTGTGTGTCAGTGAGTGAGTGTGAGTGAGTCAGTGAGTGTGGGTGTGTGTCAGTGAGGGTAGTGAGTGTGAGTGACTCAGTGAGAGTGTGTCAGTGAGTGAGTGAGTGTGAGTGACTCAGTGAGAATGTGTGTCAGTGAGTGTGAGTGCCTCAGTAAGAGTGTGTGTCAGTGAGTGAGTCAGTGAGTGTGGGTGTGTGTCAGTGAGGGTAGTGAGTGTGAGTGACTCAGTGAGAGTGTGTCAGTGAGTGAGTGAGTGTGAGTGACTCAGTGAGAATGTGTGTCAGTGAGTGTGAGTGACTCAGTGAGAGTGTGTGTCGGTGAGTGAGTGTGAGTGACTCAGTGAGAGTGAGTGTCTCTTTGGTTTTCTGTATCCACAGAGTGCAGTGAGAAGCCTGTTGTTATTCCTCCCCTCTTCATTCAGGGAGGAGCGAATGAGGTCCAGCCTGTCTCTCCCTCGGGGGCACTGCTCAGCCCCCCTCTAGCTACGCCACCGAGTCCTCCTTGCCTGCCTGAGAGGCGACCCTCCCTCCCCCCAGGCCTCCCCCCGCCCACGCAGGCCCTGAGACAGGCCTCTCCCTCCCTGGACGACCTTCCCGCACTCACCAGGCATGGCGGCGGCCATGACAACAACGCCCCTCCCCCTCCTCTCACAGCCCTTCAAGCCACCTTTGCAGAGGCCACTCCGCCTGGTGCAACCCCGAAAACTCTCCGGGTGGGATCCTTCGGATAGGCCACAGCCGCACTCTGTGCGCGACACATCGAAAACGCTCCGGGCGGAACCACTCACCGCTTCTAGGAGTTCCGCCTGTGAAACAGGGGAGGAGGCTGCACCGCCCCCTGCTGGGCGTGGGAGGAAGGACAGCGGAGAGTTCACCCAGGACTCGGTGCTCTTGCCCCAGGGCAACACTTTCCTGGGAGTAAGCTCCACTGACTATCATGGGGCTTACTTCTGAGTAGACCTGCAAAGGACGGGCTCTGTGGCTGCAATTCCATCCATGCTTTCCTCGGAATAAGCTCCACTGACTATCATGGGGCTTACTTCTGAGTAGACTTGCAAAGGATGGGCTCTGAGGCTGCTATTCCATCCATGCTTTCCTGGGAGTAAGCTCCACTGACTATCATGGGGCTTACTTCTGAGTAGACCTGCAAAAGATGGGCTCTGTGGCTGCAATTCCATCCATGCTTTCCTCGGAATAAGCTCCACTGACTATCATGGGGCTTACTTCTGAGTAGACTTGCAAAGGATGGGCTCTGAGGCTGCTATTCCATCCATGCTTTCCTGGGAGTAAGCTCCACTGACTATCATGGGGCTTACTTCTGAGTAGACCTGCAAAGGACGGGCTCTGAGGCTGCTATTCCATCCATGCTTTCCTGGGAGTAAGCTCCACTGACTATCATGGGGCTTACTTCTGAGTAGACCTGCAAAAGATGGGCTCTGTGGCTGCAATTCCATCCATGCTTTCCTCGGAATAAGCTCCACTGACTATCATGGGGCTTACTTCTGAGTAGACCTGCAAAGGACGGGCTCTGAGGCTGCTATTCCATCCATGCTTTCCTGGGAGTAAGCTCCACTGACTATCATGGGGCTTACTTCTGAGTAGACCTCAAAGAATGGGCTCTGAGGCTGCAATTCCATCCATGCTTTCCTGGGAGTAAGCTCCACTGACTATCATGGGGCTTACTTCTGAGTAGACCTCAAAGGATGGGCTCTGAGGCTGCAATTCCATCCATGCTTTCCTGGGAGTAAGCTCCACTATCATGGCACTTACTACTGAATAGGTATACTTAGGATTGCACTGCACATAAGTAATGTAGAATTTAACCACATGAAAGCAATGAGTGGTTTTATATTGTTATGTGTTTCATTTTTCTTGTCCTACATTGTTTGGAGGGACCTTGTCCTCTTTTTATGTTATGACACGTGCTCACCCTGCAGTGATGCTCCCTGCGAGACTGAACGCCTTGACTTCTCCCTTCTGACTCTGCCACTGCTGAGCATTGCTGCAGATTAAACCACGGAATGAAGTGTGTGCGTGTGGAGGGTGGGGTTCATTTGGGGTGCTGATCCAGACAGGGTGTCTGCAGCATCTGATGGGAAGGGATGCTGGAGCTTGGGCAGAGCCACCCGCA